>CM061058.1:28685259-29345821 GCA_030762865.1 Paraleonurus japonicus | reverse complement strand
CACAAGGATACTTGGTTAATTAATTAGAACCTCATTAAGGCACATTGATTACTTGTTGTTGTGATTAGTGAGGGGGTGAGAGTGCCGTCTCTTACATTCCTACGTGCTTTATCGATCATTTAGAACCTAGGCTTATCAAGTCACGGTTTTATTTGAACTATGTGTTGGTTATCCCTATGATCCATCTTTGAATGAACACTTGATTGTTGATGATCCGAATTTTGACGAGTCTTTGGTGATTTGCACCCGAGCACTACTATCTCATCCTCGTACTCTTTGCTTAGTGATTCGTTTAATTTCTCGGTTGGAATTGTGTTGTAATCTTTTTGCTTTAATTTTGAAATCTTGACTAGCCACTATAATTCTATGGAAACATATGTTTTCGAGGCTCCATTGTACTCCTAATTCCTTGGGTTCGATATTTGTTTGGTCGAAAATACTAGTTGCTAAAAACTACGATCAAAATGGCGCATTGAGGGGATTAGTTGAGGACACTTAGGTGGAACTTGAATTCTAGTTGAGTGGAGTTACTAGTGGCATTTATTTTTGTTGTTGTTTTGTTGTTTTTGTTTTAAGAATTTGATACTTGGTCTCTTTTTGGTAGGTGTTTGTTCAAACTTTGAAAATTGATCGTGAGGACTTTGATAGAGAAATGGAAGGAGATCCACTCCCACATGGAGAGAGGGTTGCTCATGAAGGAGGAGAAGGAGATCAATATTCAAGGTATCCATGTGGAATTGAGAGGTGCCCAACCTCAAAGAGAAGAGATGGTGCATCAAAATCCACCAAATCCCCAAAATCCTTATCCTTACCTCTTACCCCTATCCATATCCATATCCACCACCTCCAATTCAAGGTCAAAATCCATATCCATATCCACCACCATATCCACCATATCCTCCATATCAAGACCAAAATTACATTGATCCATACAATCCTCCACCACCACCCTTGCCTAACAATCAAAACCCACAAAATCCCCCACCTCAAAGGGAAGGTAGACCCATTCGTGCTTATTTTGAGCCTCAACTACGGGAGTATTACGATGGGATAGCTAGGCCGAATATCCAAGCTAATAATTTTGAGATTGCACCGCTATGATCAAGCTTCTCATGGAGAATCAATTTGAGGAAGAGATGGGATAGATGATCCACACAAACACTTGGATAGATTCTTGGAGTTAGCGGACACTATGAAGTTCAATGGTGTCACCGAAGACGCTAAGAAGTTGAGGATGTTTGCATTCACCCTCACGGAAAGGCCAAGCAATGGCTTAGCAAAACTTTACCGCCGGGAGTGCAATGCGCACTTGGGGCGAGATAAGTCAAAAGTTTTTGCTTAAATTCTATCCTCCTTCTAGGAACCGTCCAAGCAAGGAATGAGATTGCCGGTTTCAAGCAAAAGCGAAAGGAGAGTATCAAGGATGCATGGGAACATTTCAACAATTTGTTGATTTCGTACCCCCAACACGGCTTTCGGAGGAAGCAAACCATATGCTTCTTCTATTGTGGAGTGGATGAAGCATCTCAACTACATTTGAGCAATGTGCTAAGGGGGATTTCTTATTCTTGACCTCACAAGAAGCCATTGAGATTTTAGATGGTGTAGCCAACAATGCCTCCCAATGGAACACAAATCAAGGCCCCAATCAAAGAGTAGCCAATGTGGAGCAAGGAGACTTAATGAAGTCTATGATGATGACAACTTATTGACAAGGTAAGCTCACTTACCGCCAATCAACAAAGGGATGTCACTCCTCTTCCAATGATGCAAGAAGGGCAAACTCTTAACCAAGTAGGGCCATGTGAAGATGTGAACTATATGGGAAGGCAACCTCAAGGAGGATATCAACAAGGCTACCAAGGAGGGAAGCAATTCAATCAAGGGCAATTCCGACCACCGTATCAACAAGGAGGTCAATCTTCTTTTCAACAAGGAGGTCAATTTGCTCAAGGTAACAACTCTCTATAACTCAAATGTTCGTAAGAATGACAATTTTTCATATGCAAATCCGAAGGCCGCCTATACAATTTCCACCGGTTTTGATCCGGGAGCTAAACCGCCCTAATGGAGAAGGGAAGCCTTCAAGCGGATGAGTTGTTAGCCTTGTTGATCAAGAAGACGGAAGAGAAAGATGCTAAGCTAGAAGCAAGGCTAGATAAAATGGAAAAGCTTGTTTGGGAGCCAAATTTCTCAACATGGTCACCAACTCAAGACCCTTGAATTCCAAATGGGACAATTAGCCAACACCTTGGGAATTTGCAAAATAAGGGAAGTTTCCTTCAAATACCGAGGTGAACCCAAAAGAGCAATGTAAGGGAATTCTATTGAGAAGTGGTACTAAGTATGATGGACCATCAATGCCAAGAGAAGGGGAGTTTGAAAGGGAGAATTCTCATGAGAAGAAAGAGATTGAAGAAGGGAGTGGTGAAGAGGAAGAAAACGAGTTTGAGAGATTTGATGAAGCATGAGGAGGAAAAAGGGATGAATAAGGAGAAGGATGAAGCCTTGTTGAAGAAGAAGGAAAAGGTGCTAGAAAAAGGGAGTGTTCAACTCGAATTCCAAAGTGGAAATTGGCCAAGGAGTTGAGAGAAAAAGAGGAGCATGTGCCTTGTGATAAATGGGGAGTGCCCAAGACACCAATTCCACCTCCTTTCCAAAAAGGTTCATGAGGCAAAAGATGGAGGAAAGATTTGCTAAATTCTTAGAAATCTTCAAAAAGATTCACATCAACATACCTTTTGCCGATGCCTTGGAACAAATGCCACACTACATGAAGTTCCTCAAAGATGCGATTTCCAAGAAGAAGAGGCTCCAAGAGCATGAAAGCGGTGAGTTTGACGGAGGAGTGTAGCGCCTTGCTCCAAAAGAGTGTGCCACAAAAGCTTAAAGATCCGGGGAGTTTCACAATTCCTTGTGAAATTGGTGGAAGTGATACAATGTGGGCGTTATGTGATCTTAGCGCAAGCATAAACCTTATGCCCTACTCTATTTACAAAAGGCTTGATCTCGGTGATATTAATGAGGTCTCTATGACACTCAGCTTGCCGATCGATCAATTAAGAGGCCTAGAGGAATGGTTGAGGACGTGCTTGTGAAAGTAGATCGATTCATCTTTCCGCGGACTTCGTGATTTTGGACATGGAAGAAGATCAAGATGTGCCTCTCATTTTGGGAGACCGTTTCTTGCAACGGGGAGGCTATCATCAATGTGAAAGATGGAGAGCTCAAATTGTGTTTCAATAATGAGGAGATCAAGTTTTCTATCTACAAGACGTTGGAAAAGAATGATCAAGCGGAGAGTGTTAGCTTCGTTAGCTTAATTACGGGAGTCATTCAAGATGAATGGGAAGATTTCTCAAACTCTTCTTTGTCTCTTGATTCTTATTCTTTCTTAAATAGAAATTTGCATGCATTGCATTTGGGTGAGTCTAATGAATTTTCTTTGCATATTTCTAATGATTGTAGGGGCAAAGTTGATGAGAAAATGAAGGGATGTGATCAATGGAAAGTGGCGACCCAAATTTCTACCCTTGAAAATAGAAGGAGAAGAGGTGCCTAAATTGGAGGAAAAGAAGGACAAGCTCAAGCCTCTACTCGATCACCTTCGGTATGCTTATCTAGATGAAGAAATGAGGTACCCCGTGATTGTTTCTTCTACTCTAAGTGCTAATGAACTTGAGAAATTATTGCATGTGCTAGCTAGAAACAAGGGTGCTTTGGGTTGGTGTATTGATGATTTGAAAGGGATTAACCCATCTATTTGTATGCATAAAATAAGGGTAGAAGAGGGTAGTAAGGCTATAGTGCAACCTCAAAGACGGGTCAACCCTTTAATTCAAGAGGTGATTAAGAAAGAGGTGATTAAATTCCTTGATTCCGGTATGATTTTTCCTATTAGTGATAGCCCATGGGTATCTCCTTTACATGTGGTGAGTAAAAAGGGAGGGATGACGGTGATTACCACCGACTCCAATGAGGTCATTGCTACACGGGTAGCGACCGGGTGGAGAGTGTGCGTAGATTATAGAGAATTGAATAAGGCTACATGCAAAGACCATTTTCCCTTCCCTTTATGGACCAAATGTTGGATCGTGTGAGTGGACATGCATTTTATTGCTTTCTCGATGGTTATTCGAGTACAATCAAATCATGATTGCCCCCGAAGATCAAGAGAAGACTACATTTACATGTGCTTATGGAGCGTATGCGTGGAAGGCGTATGCCATTTGGATTGTGTAACGCTCATAGCGTTTCAACGTTGTATGATGTCTATTTTCCATGATATGATTGAAAATGTGATGGAGGTATTTATGGATGATTTTTCAGTTTTTGGAAGTTCATATGATGTGTGCTTGGCTAATCTTGAAAGTGTTCTTAAGAGGTGCCAAGAAACTAACCTTGTCCTAAATTGGGAAAAATGTCATTTTATGGTAAGGGATGGGATAGTTCTTGGCCATCATGTGTCTCATGCAGGAATTCAAGTGGATAGAGCCAAGGTTGTGGCCATTGAGAAGCTCCCTCCACCCACAAACATCAAGGGGATCCGTTCTTTCCTTGGACATGCCGGTTTTTATAGGAGATTTATAAGGGATTTTTCCAAACTCTCTAAACCCCTTTCACATTTGCTTGAGAAAGATGTTCCTTTCGAATTTAACGATGATTGCTTGTTTGCTTTCAGGGCTTTAAAGGAAGCACATTGATTTCTACGCCTATCCTTGTGGCACCAAATTGGGAGGAGCCTTTTGTAGTGATGTGTGATGCTAGTGATTGGGCTATGGGTGTGGTGTTGGGACAAGTAAGGGAGAAGAAGTTTCGAGCCATTTATTATGCGTCCAAGACATTCAATTCTACCCAACTCAATTACACTACAACGGAGAAGGAGCTCTTAGCGGTGGTGTATGCGGTGGATAAATTTCGACCCTACCTAGTAGGTGCGAAAACCACCGTTTACACCCGACCATGCGGCCATAAGGTATTTGATGACGAAGAAAGACTCTAAGCCAAGACTCATTCGGTGGATTCTACTCCTACAAGAATTTGACTTGGACATCAAGGATAAGAAGGGGAGTGAAAATGTAATTGCCGATCATTTGTCACGGTTGGAAAATGATGAAGGGTATGATGAAGAAGGGGGTGGCGTGAAAGAGGAGTTCGGATGAGCATTTATTTGCTATCAAAACCAAGGAGGATGGAGAAGAAGGGCCATGAGTACGCGGACTTTGCTAATTACCTTGTAGTAGGAAGGTTGCCCTATGATTTGAAACCACATGAGAAGAAGAAATTTTTGAAGGATGTGAAGGATTACTTTTGGGATAATCCCTTCTTGTACAAGAAAGGGGTTGATTCCATTATTAGAAGATGTGTGCCTCAAGAGGAATGGGAGAGTATAATGACTCATTGTCATTCATCACCTTGTGGAGGACATTATGGAGGAAAAGACCACCTTTAAGATTCTTCAATCGGGTTTCTATTGGCCAAAAATGTTCAAGAGTTGCAAAGATTTTGTGATGAGATGTGACAAGTGTCAAAGAAGTGGGAACATATCGAAGAGGGATGAGATGCCATTGAACAACATGCTTGAGGTTGAATTATTTGATGTTTGGGGCATGGATTTCATGGGACCTTTTCCTAATTCCTTTGGCAATGAGTACATTTTGCTAGCCGTGGATTATGTCTCTAAATGGATTGAAGCGGTTGCAACAAAGAACAATGATGCCAAAACCGTGATCGAGTTTCTAAAGGGGAACATTTTTGCAAGATTTGGTGTGCCAAGAGCATTGGTGAGTGATGGGGGTAGCCACTTCGTGAACAAATTGTTGGGTAATGTTTTAACTAGTTATGGAGTGTCACATAAGGTTTCCACACCTTACCATCCTCAAACAAATGGACTTGCCGAAGTGTCTAATCGCCAAATTAAAAAGATCTTGGAGAGAACGGTGAGCATTTCAAGGAAGGATTGGTCTAAGAAGTTAAATGACGCATTGTGGGCTTACCGTACGGCATTCAAAACTCCTATTGGGATGTCTCCTTATAAATTGGTGTTTGGAAAGGCATGTCATTTACCGGTGGAGTTAGAGCATAAGGCGTATTGGGCTACTCGGAAGGTGAATTTGGATAGTGATTTGTGTGGTGAGAAGAGGATGTTGCAACTCCATGAGCTTCAAGAATTTAGAGAGGATGCTTATGAAAATGCTAAATTGCTCAAAGAGATGACAAAAATGGCATGACCAAAGGATCAAGAAAAAGGAGTTCAAGGAAGGTGATAAAGTGCTTTTATTCAACTCCCGATTAAAGCTCTTTCGGGAAAACTAAAGTCTAGATGGAGTGGTCCGTTTGTGGTGGTGCAATCATTTCCTAATGGCCACGTTGAATTGATAAATGAGAGAGGTGATAAGTTTGTGGTTAATGGTCATAGAATCAAGCACTATCTTGTACCCTCTCAAATTGGCCTTGTGGACGAGCAATTTTTGGAGTAAAGTTGAGCAACTCACGCTCCGTCCGGCATAGGGCGTTAAACCTAGCGCTAGATGGGAGGCAACCCATCCTTTTTTCGTTTTCTTTGTTTGTGCTCGTTTTTGCTTTCAATAAGTGTGTTTTGGTTGTGCTAGGTGTCGATTTGTGCTACTAAGAGTGTGGAAAGTTACGAGATTCAAGGAGACATTGTGGGAGGTGAAAGGAAAAGAATGGTGCAAGAGGTGCAATATAGGTAAATTGTTGGTAAGGAACCCGGGCTCGAACTTAGACTTGCTTGCAATGTCTAAGTTTGGGGGATTTTATTCGTTGAGCATGTTGACAATGCACCGGCGCACACCCTTGTCGGGTTATATTCATGCCTTGAATTGTAACTCTGTTGGATTTTGTGCTTGTGATTGAGCTTTAGATGGATTGGTTATTTTGTGCACACTCTATTTGAAACACTTTTCGTTCCAAACTTTTAATTGCATGGCAATGAAAAAGTTTGGGGAAGTGTTCGCTTTTTCAATTCGTGTTGCACTAAAAATGTTTTATTGGTGTTGTGAGTTTTAATTGTGGTGTCTTGTTGATTTGGGGATGATGTTTATTGGTTTAAGGCTTATAAAGGTTTGATTATTTGAGAAAAGGGTGTATTTGTGAGAAAACAGGGACAAGTTCGAGTTGAAACTTGACTCGGCCGAGTAGGTGATCACTCGGTCGAGTAAGGATGTTCCTGAAGGAACCCACTCGGCCATTAACCATGCCACTCGGCCGAGTGGGAATCGAGAGGCCGAGTCGAAAAGATCTGTAAAAGCTCACTCGGCCAGGGCATATATGACTCGGCCGAGTGAGAGTTGTTATGCCCGAGTGGTGATTTCGAGAATGGAACCCACTCGACACGAGTACATGCGACTCGGCCGAGTGAGAGGTGTGATGGCCGAGTCGCTTTAGGCGAATTGAACCCACTCGGCCATGAACCATGCCACTCGGCCGAGTGGAATACGGATCTGGCCGAGTCGATGTCGCGTTTCGAGGTAAGTTTTCTTTAATTTTCGGCCCTCCTTCTTTCTCATGTTGCATTTTAACCCCTCCCCCTTATTTTTAAAACCTCATTTCAGCATTTCACACACATTTTCACACCATCAAGCACACACAAACACACGCATACTCTTCATTTTTCACGCATCGCCCTCTCCTCTACATTTTCACCATTCCACTCGACCAAGCCACTCGGCCGTTTCCCTCTCAAATCCTCAAGGTATGTGCTTCTATTCCTTATTTCATACTCTTCTCTCATTCTCTTGGATTAAAAATGGCATTCTCTTACCTAGGGTTCTTATTCAAAATTGGGGATTTTGTGTAGTTGATGAGGAATGTGATGAATTAGCCTAGAATTGATGTTGAATCATGTTTATATGTTATGGGCATCCCAATTCCTTGTCAATTTTGCGCCAATTTGTTGGAATTTTGGAAGAAATTGAAATTTGCATTCTTCATACCTTTTGAATTCGAATTTGCTAAGTAAGAGATGTTGTTGCTTTGCTTTGATGCAATTTTCTTCATGGAGTGGAATGTGTTAAATTATATATGTCATGGGTTGCTCAAATGCAAAGTCAATTTTAAAAATTTCTCTTGGGATGTTCGTGAATTTGACTAGGCTAATGAGGAAATTGTTGAAAAGTTGAAACTTGTGTGAATGAATTGAGATGGGTGTTGGTTGAATTGTTAAAAAAATCCTTGAGCATGATCAAATTTGTGGAGTATTAATGCTTACTTGTGATTACTCGTGTATAATTGCAAATTTGTGCTAGGATAGGATTGAAATTGATGTTACAAGAGTTGTGAATGAGAATATTGAACCTTGTGTGAGTGATTACATATGCTCTACTCATAAAATGAATGATTTTGCGAAAATGAGTAAAAGAGCATCGACTTCTCGAGTAAGAATTCAAATTGAGGATGAAATGAATGCTAGGTGCAAAGCCTTGTGCGGACAACAACCATCCGATTATGGAATTGTATTTGGGCCACGAGAGGGACGAGTTTGCTGAAAAGTTTGTGAAGTTGGTGAAGGCGAAGATGAGGCCCACCCGATACTATGATCCGGTAGTGGCGAGAAAAATGGGAATCAAAGAAGAAGTGGAGCAACTTTTCGACAATATAGGATGGAAAGATTTTCTGGAAGTCCGAAGCGAAACTTACTTGGCACGGTGCTAGAAATTCTAAGCACTTTGGAGGTGTATACTGACAAAAAGGACGCTCCGCATAAAATCCATTTGAAGAGGGAATGCCAAAAAATATTGCGTAGAGAGCAGCTCAACATCATCTTTGAGACTCGACAAAATGTCCCCATCGATTCGTATCAAGCAATAGAAGATTTCGACAAAAATGCGATGTGGGGCTGGCATTTCGAATAGGGTTCGTGATGAGAGATGCGTGTTTGATGCAAAGACGCTCTAAGGCGTCCAACATCTTGAACCCCGTTTTCTCGGCTTAGCACATCGGATTCTAGCAAACACCTTGTTTGCTAGACACGAATGTGGATCGGTGCGAAGCGAAGAGCTATACATCTTGTATTGCATGGCTAACCGTATCCCTCCGAATTTTGGGATCTACTTGATTGGGCGATTGGGAAGACAAGACAAGGTAAAAATTGCTCAATTGGTGGATTGGTAGTCCACATAGCCGAGGGAGATAGCGGGAGCCTAGCTCGGATGAGGGGCCCTTAGACGGGGGAATAGATTGGATAGCAAGACGTTGGCCAGAATGGGTGTCATAGAGAAGATAGGGGACACAATTTGTCTTTGCATGCATGATGGCGTGAAGTTCCCTATGAACAACCCATCTCTCATCACCGTGACAAACAGAGCCAATCATGGATGAACTCTCCACCTCATGCAGAATGGAGTACGGGTTTTTATTGATGGCAGAGTGGAAGGACGGGAGAAGCGATCAAGAAGGGAGAGAGGAGAAACTAGTCGTGCTCGAGTCACCGAAGAAGATTATGAGATGCCGCAAGAGACCGAGGCACCGGCACCGGCACCGCAACTTGTTCAACCTCTCCCTTACTCATACGTGAGGAGGACGGAAATGCAACGCCTAACGCGAGTATGCAATCCATGAACGTCCGCATGCGGAGCTTGGAGGAAAGGTAAGAAGGGCTTGGCACAAGGATGGGCGGCTTGGAGGAAAGGCAGATGGCTATGGAGAGCCGGATGATGGAGATGGAAGCGGCGAATAGGGCTGCTCATGACGAGCAACTTATGATGCAAATGAGCGATGTACGAGTGGCATGTGGCTCAAGGGCATTTTTCGAGATATACCCTCCACAATGAATTGATCGGGGGTGGTATCAAGACTCTTATCTCTTGTTCCTTTTGATTCTTAACTCCTTGTTATTCATGTCATTATGGGATTGTATTAATTTGTATTTGATGGATGTGTTGGATGTTAATTTTATTTGTGGATTAATTCGATGTGATGCTCTTGTTTGTTGAGATGTTTGGTGGATTGTCTGTAGGTAGTTGTGTACAAACAAAATTGCCCTAATTATCTTACCAAATTTTTAATTGCATGGCAATGAAAAAGTTTGGGGGTAGGTTAGTTGTGCAACTTTTTGTTTGTACCAATTGGCCTCTCATTTTTATGAGAATTTTTGAAAAATTGATTGTGATGAGTATTGTTGTGAATGGAGGTATTTGTTGAGATTACGATCATGAGCTCATGTGATTGATTGGTGGATTCATTAGACTTTGGATGTGATAATAAGTGGATGTGTAACATAATGCTATCATGATTGATTGACTTGTGACGATGAGTGTAGTCAAGATTGCAATACTCTTTGTTCATGTGGAACCGGTGAGCTTTAGTGCCTTTTGAAATCGTACAATTTATACGGTTGAATTCCTTGTTGAGTGCATCATTCATGAATTTGCATGCTAGAACTTGCCTAGAGACTTGTCAAAATTGAGTTTTGTGTGGATTATGTGATGATGATGAGAGGTCTTGTTTGTTATGAAAGTCACTTAGCCAAATTGGACCCCACCAAAAACATTGATTTCCCTAGTAAGCCAATTTGAGCCTAAAATCTTTATTTCTTTGGCAAGCTTGTGAAATTGAAGCCATTTTGTCTACCTTTATGAGCCTTTTTGTCCTAATGATTAGTAGAGCTTGATTGTTGACAAAAGAATGGTGAAATGAAAAGAAAAAGTGTGGTAGTTTGATTTGGAAGGATGATGAGAGAGAAAGAAAGAAAGGTCGAAAAAGAGAAAAAATTGAATTGTGGAAAGATGAGAAAAAAAAATGATTGTGAAGAAAGAAAAATTCAATTTTGAGCTTGAAAATGCAAGAAAGTCTTAAAAGAGTTTGGTGGTGAAATGTGTTTGTAAGAAAGAAAAAAGAAAAGAAAGGGTGATGATTGTTGAAATTTGAGGAGAAGCGTTTTGTATTGCATTGTTTGATCAACTTTCGTTTGCTCTACTAATTACCGAGTTACTTGTCCAAAAATTCACCTACCATTCTCCAAAGAGCCTACATTACAACCTTTGGAAAAGTCCTCTTTGAGTCATATTTGATGCACAAAAAGATATGATGGAGATTGAGTCTATTGGCAAGCACATGGTGTTCATTTTTGTGGATCGATGATTGAGTGCATACACGTCCATAACACCTTGAGTGATGAGTGAAACACTCCTTGGAAGGAGCATTGAGTTGAGCTTTCGAGATTGCATTCGTTTGAACATGACAATTCTTGAGTGGTGGTTGATTGTTGCACTTTGAAGCATGTTTTCATTGAAGGAGTTTGATCATCCTATTTCATTCTTGTGCTCGTTGAATGTGATTGAAACGAATTCACCCAAATGTGCTTATTTGTCTTATTGCTTGGGGACAAGCAAATCTCTTAGTTTGGGGGAGTTGATTGGGTTCATTCTTGCATGATATTTGTTGATCATTATATATCATATTGGGTATTTCATTGCAAAATCTGAGGTTAATGTGCTTAGTTTTGTGAACTAATACTTTCATGTAAGTGTTGACTCATTTCTAGAAAAAGGGTGAAAAACGAGCAAAGAATCGAGCGAGACAACAACTTGGTGAGCAAGATCCAATCAAGGAGGAGCGGAAGCCGAGAAATGAAAAGGAGAGAGATCAAAAGATCGATGCACAAGTGTGGAAGAGGTGATGAATCGAGACGAAGAGTCAAAAAGTCGAGAAGGAGAGAAAACAAGGCCACTCGGCCGAGTGGAACATCACTTGGCCGAGTGAGAGATAAGATGCCCGAGTCAAGGTAAGGCGGAAGGAATGTCACTCGATCGAAGCAATCCCACTCGGCCGAGAGGGTATACTGGCCGAGTCATCCCATTCCGCATTTAAATTCCACTCGGCCAAGACGCTTATGACTCGGCCGAGTGAGACATCAGTGGCCGAGTCACATTGTGGCGTAAAGATTATGACTCGACCAAGAGCTTGGCGACTCGGCCGAGTGAGAAGTGTTGTGGCCGAGTCGCCACATCCCGCAGAAAGTCACTCGGCCATGAGCAAGGCGACTCGGCCGAGTGAGATACTTGCCCGAGTCATCTAGTGCGGGAATCGAAGCTACTCGACCAACATCCAAGTCACTCGGCCGAGTGGTGGCCGAGTGGGACCACTGGTGCGCGATTTTGAGTAGAATTTCATCATTTTCGAGGTCCTTAAGTGCAAAACGAAATTTGTAACTTTGCCCCCACTATAAATACTCTCTAATTCAGGTGATGAAGAGAGTTTTTCCACACTTAGAACATTGGATAGGGATTTAGATTAGAAATTCTCTGCACTCATTTACACACAGTTACACATAGTGATAGGTGTTCTTAGTTTTTGAGGGATTTGAATTACCCAAGAGTTATAGCTGATAAATTTGATCATTCAAGTTGTATTAGACTCCATCAAGGTGACTTCTACCATTTATTTTCAGTTTTGTTATCTAATTCCAGCTTAATCATGATTCCTATTTACTTATTGTTCATGGGTTTCTTTCACTTAGCCATGATTGGCTAAATTTCATATGTGCTTGGGTGTAATGATCCCTTGATGAGTTGATTTTGGTGAATTGATGATTGGGTGTTCATTTGTTGAGGTGATTAATTGTCTTAATGATGCTTTGCATGATTTAATTGCTAAGGTGAGCTTTGATCTTGTGTTTATTGATTTAATTAATGCAAGGATACTTGGTTGATTGAATTGATGCATAGGTGTTAGGTTTGCTTAAGTGATTGAAGTGTATATTTGGTTAACACAAGGATACTTGGTTAATTAATTAGAACCTCATTAAGGCACATTGATTACTTGTTGTTGCTTGTGATTAGTGAGGGGTGAGAGTGCCGTCTCTTACATTCCTACGTGCTTTATCGATCATTTAGAACCTAGGCTTATCAAGTACGGTTTTATTTGAACTATGTGTTGGTTATCCCTATGATCCATCTTTGAATGAACACTTGATTGTTGATGATCCGAATTTTGACGAGTCTTTGGTGATTTGCACCCGAGCACTACTATCTCATCCTTGGTACTCTTTGCTTAGTGATTCGTTTAATTTCTCGGTTGGAATTGTGTTGTAATCTTTTTGCTTTAATTTTGAAATCTTGACTAGCCACTATAATTCTATGGAAACATATGTTTTCGAGGCTCCATTGTACTCCTAGTCCCTTGGGTTCGATATTTGTTTGGTCGAAAATACTAGTTGCTAAAAACTACGATCACTTGTTGAAAAGTGTGATGAGTTTGTTGAGGTTACCCTAATAAGCAAAATGAAGAAGTGTAGATATTATTTTTCAACCGAGATGAACTCTTCTAATTGTAGTTATTCAACACCCCATTCTATGGAACAGGTATGTCGTCCTAGACAAATGTGTTCCACATACGATATTTGTCCATCCGTTGAGAAAACTCCTCGCTTTCCGATTCTTGAGGAGATATTTTTGTTGGTGGTGTGGGTAGTGTTTTTTTCTCGGTGGTGCATCGCAGATTTAGGGGTCAACTTATTAAATATGTTGTTTGTCAACAATTTCATTTTAATTATATTCGTAATGATCGGGAATATATTCATCTTGTTTGTGCGGAAAAAAAAGCAGATGTGGGCGTAAGTGGTTTGTAAAGGCTAGGAGAATGGTTGCATCTGATTTTTTTTTTTAGATATATAAGTTGGAGCTTAATCATAACTGTAATAATAGTTTTTCTTCTATTAAGAATAGAAGGTTGTGTCCTAGCATTATTGCTAATTTAGTTGAGGAGGAAGTTAGAGGAAATAGTAAAATTCGTGGTAAGGATATTGTTGAACATATGCGTATTCATTATGGTATCCGTATTCCATATTACAAAGCCAGCGCATACAATTGAACGTGCTAGAGATCGATTATATGGATCATATGCGTAATCATATGATCGATTCACGTGTGTCTTGATGCGGTTCAACGTACTCAATCCAGGTTTTGTACATTTTTTTATAGTGTTGTTATATACTCCTTTTTATTAAGTTTCGATTCAAGATATGTAGTTCGGATATCATTATAATTGTTAGATGTTTTCTGCATTTCTTGGTCGTATTTTGAATTCCATTCTTTTAATTGTGATTCATGTTTTTATTGTTGAATATTTTGTGTTAATACCCTGTTTGTGTTTGTATTTGACCTTTGTTATTTGTAGGCGGTGTTTTGAGATTGAGGTCAATAAGGATACCGGACACTTTGAGCGTGTTTTTTCGCATTTAAAGGTTGCCTTGATGGCTTTAGATACTGTCGTCCGATTCTATTTATAAATGGTATATTCATGTTTGGTAGAGCTAAGGGCACTCTTCTAATAACAAGCGCAAAAGATAGTAACGATGGTAATGTTTTGAATGGAGTTGTATTTTTGTTACGTAATTTTTTTCAGTTAGATTCATTCATTTTTGTTTTTGCTCTTGTTTTGGTTTTGTATAAATTGGATAATTATGCATTTGAGGTTGAATACATGTAGGTTTGTTTCGATTGCAATGGCGGTTGGCTCTGCTTTGAGAATACCGACAATTGGGTGTGGTTTTGTCTAACATTCGTGACTACCGCCGACATGATGAACAAATAATATTCTTTTTGATAGGAATTGTGGACTTATGGCTGCATTTCCTATTGTTTACGAGAGGCCTGCTCATTTTTTTTTGCTTTCTCCACTTAATGTTGAACTTGAAGGGGCGGTTCATGGGTTTTCGTAAGAATATCAAGCGCGTTAAAATTGTAGACCTTTTCGTGGACTGTGCATATGCACCCAATGTTCGCATTTTTGAAGATAAGTTGGCTATATTCAGGGAGTTTGGTGGTACGAGTTGATGAGTGGGTCATCGGAGTTGCCCTTTGAGAAATGGGTTGTTGTATTTTTGTTAGACCAAGATTGTTTTGATGAGTTAAAAGACTGCTCTGGATGAGCAGACTATGATGTAGAACCGAAGACTAAGTTCTAGTACGAAGCTGATCGACTAGGTCAAGATTAGTTCAAGTCACCGGAGACGAGGAATGACAAGTCATCCGGAGACAAGCTCAAGTCTAGTCATCTGCAGGAGACAAATATGAAGAGCTCGACGAGGTCTAGATAAGCCGAGTAGAATAAGAAAGGCTAATCTTCACCAAGTCACCGCAGACAAGTAGGAAGAATCGGCCGAGGTGTTAAGCGGTTTTCAAGATTAAGTTTGTTAAGTAGTTTCAAGTTTGTTAGAACTAACTAACAAACTAACCGACTTTTCAGACTTATATATAGGTCTAGGTTTTTCATTCTTCGGATATAGAATCAACACTTATGCATATTAGATCTACACAATTCACTATTCGATTTCACAATCTTTTCACAAGAATTTCTAGAGAGTTTCAAAAAGTTCTAAGTGTTTTAGAACACTTTTTCTGTAATCTTCAAAATTCAATATACACTGTAACAGCTTAGATTTCTAGAAGAAGAGTCTAGGAGATTGAAGATTTGAAGAATTGTACAAGTTGTAAGTTGTAAGTCGGAAGTGAGAAAGTAAGCGATAAGTAGAGTCCCTTCTTCAAATTGAGGAAGGAGAGTGGATGTAGGATTTTAAAATCCGAACCACTATAAATCCTCGGTGTTATTTCTTGCTTTCTTTATTTCCTGTTTGTTTTACAATTTGTGTTACATCAAGAATTAAATTTAGAATCTTAACTAAAATCGATATCAACCTTGCTTTTGATCTTATAAGAAGTTGAGAATTTAATCTTAATCCATTGTGCTCAATCGATATTTTTAAATTGATTTTTGAGATTTGAAAAATCAACAAAATCTATTCAAACCCCCTTTCTAGATTTTGTTCTAGAAAGCTTTCTTAAGGTTTTAATCATCTCAACTCTCCGGACCAACAAGTGGTATCGTGAGCGGTGTTAAGCTGTTACGATATTGGTTTTAGGTCTTAAACAAGATTCTGAAATAATCTTGATTTTCTTCATTTTCTTTCATTCTTAACAGTGCTACTAATAAGCTTTTGTGGAGTATTTTTGTATTTGTTTCATCATGTCTTCGTGTAAAAGTAATAAGTCCAGAATGCTGAATTTTCAATTGAAGAGTATGATTATTGGAAATTTAGGATGGAAAATCATCTAAAGGCCATTCATGATAGAATGGAAGAGGTTCTTGAGGAAGGTCCTATAAAGTTTTTCCATGGAGGCACCGGCCTTTGGAGCAGAGGTAGTGAATCAAGAACTAGGCAAGAGAAGAAGAGTTACGAATTGACTAATGATGAAAGGAAGGTCCACAATCTTGACCAAGTAGCTAGAAACGAAATCATAGAGACTTTGAGTAAAGATTGGATAGAGAAGGTTAAAAGATGTAAAACCCAAAGAAATGTGGCAAACCTTAGCTAATGTTTGTGAAGGATCGACCAAGTGAAGGAGAACAAGCTACGGTCAAGATTGCATACATTTGAAACATTCAAGATGAAAGAAAATGAGTCGTAGATCGGTTTGATATGAGGTTGACAAATCTTCTCAACAAAGCGGTGATCTTGGAAAGAATTATTCGAGAAAAGGAGATCAACAACAAGATTTTGAGATCATTAACCAAGAGATGGAGGAAAAATCCAATATCCTTAAAGCAACTCAAGATTTATCCTCTATTACTCACCATACTTTATTTTCTCATCTTAAAGCTTTAGAGTATGATATTCAGATAGAAGATGAAGAAGATGAGATGGAGTCAAGCACCTCATCCAAATCATTGCCTTTGTTAGTAAAGAAGACAAGGTGTCAACAGAGGTGTAGGAGCTGATCTATCCTTGAAAGAAGCAGATGGCTTTACTTACAAAAAGGTATGATAAATTGAGAATGAAGTATAAGAGAAATAAATTGAGATTTGCAGGTAGAGATAGACAAAGATCCAGATCGAGATAGGAAGGTAGACAAATCTTGAGATGATGACAAAAACAAGAGCCAAACAAGAAGATACAGATCACTTGTTAGAAGAAATACTTCCAGTCAGCATCGAGATAGGAGTGACATTTGCTATACTTGCAACAAGCCAGACATTTCAGCTATGACTGTCCTCAATCGACTCCTAAAGAAAGGGAAGAGAAGAGGAAGAAAAGAGACGAGGAGATTTGCAGATCAAAGAGCTTTGTTGGTCAAGAAAAAGAGTCAAAGAAATCATCATCATCTTCATCATCCTCATCTCGATTTTGGATCGAGATGATGAAATCTGTCTCATGGCTAATGAGGTAATCTACTATTCATCTTGAGATAATGATTCTTGTCGATCTGCATCGATCATGACCAAGCTGTTATACATGAATTATTGAGAGATTTAAAAACATCTTTAGCTGCTTATAAACAGTGGAGACGAAGAATTTAATTTTAAAGGATCGATTCAAATTCTAAATAAAGGCAAGAAGGTGATGAGCAGCTCGAGACCGAGGAAACATTCAAGGGGGAATGTTTTCATCGATGAAGCTAGTACATCACCACTTACCGAAAGGTTAGAAAATGAACTGAAAACTTTAAAAGATAAATTTGAAGTAGTTACATCTTGAAAATGAATTAATTAAGAAAGACAATGAGAAGCTTGTCTTCAAAATTAGTCGACTTAATAATTCACAATCGAGTAATAGATCATATTTTTAATACTTCCCGAAATCTCATGATAAGACAGGACTTGGTTATGATAGGAACAATAAATCGAGATGTTCAAAACCTAGGAAATTTGTGAAAGCATCTGTTCAATCAAAAGATATTAAAATTGGTCCATGGAAACCAACTAGTCGAGATAAGGACTACGACTTCGATCTGAAACCAAGAATTCACCAAGAATCCCTATCGAGACTAGAAGGAATCCAAGAACCAAAATAAGAAGATTTTCCTATTATAATTCTTTTGATGGAAGGAGCAAATGCTATCCTACATTTCCTAAGTTTAGGAAAATTACCCGATCTGAATACAACAAGTTGTCATTCAAAAATGATATTATTGTAGACAGATTTGGTAGAAAATCCGAGTCCGATTTGTTGTCTGCAGATGAGATGTTTGTTTGGATTCCTAAAGTGATTCTTGACCCAAAAGGACCCAAGATCACTAGGGTACCTCAAAACTAACATTTCTGAGGATTCACGAGGGATCATCACTTAAGGAAGAGATCTTAGCTTCAATATGGTACATTGACGGTGGTATTCACAACATATGACCCATAACAAGAAGTTTGTTATCAAATTTTCAAAGCATTGATGGTCCAAGAGTTGTATTTGGTGATAATAATTGTGGTCGGACTAAAGGTATAGGTACTTTGATTATCAAGGATATTCAGGTATCGAGGTATATTTTGTTGAAGGTTTGAAACATAATCATTATCATTTCTCGGCTTTGTGATAAAGGTTTTCTTGTAAAATTTTCAAGGGATAAATGTGATATTTTGGATAATTCCTCGGATAAGGTACTATTAAGCGGCTTGAGCAGGGTAATGTCTATGTGGCCAACTTTAATAGTTGTTCCCAAGATACTTGTCGATGGCTAAGGCGGAGAAAATGTCGGTGGCTATGGCATAAAAGGCTTAGTCATCTGAATTTCAAGACCCTTAGTAAGTCGGCTAAGAGAAACCTTGTTAAGGGATTACTCGAAAACTTTTATCAACTGATCTTAAATGTGATGCTTGTCAAAAAGGTAAACAGCCTAGACACTCATTTAAGAGTATTAACTCCTCCTCATCCGAAAGAGTGTTGCAACTCCTTCATCCGGATTTGTTTGGACTGTTACTCCTCTCGGTTTGAGTGGAAGGAAATATACTCTTGTTGTAGTAGATGACTTTTCTAGATACACTTGGGTCATATTTCTTTTCAAGAAAAATGAGACTATGAACAAGATTCCCGATCTGTGCATAAATTCGAGAATGAGAAGGGAGTTAATATTATTAAAATCGGGAGTGATAAAGTGCAATTTTTGAATTCTTGTCTATCTAATTTCTTCAATGAGTTTGGAATTATACATGAGACATCTTCGGCAAGAACTCCTCAACAAAATGGAGTGGTTGAAAGAAGGAATAGAACTTTGAAGGAAGCGGCGAAGCATGTTGGCTGAGTATAATACCCTCATAGGTTCACGGTGAAGCTATCAACACGGCTTGCTATACTCGAAGTGCTTAGTTGTCAAAGATAAGGGTAAGACTCCTTATGAGATTTGGAAGGGTAAGATTCCAAGGATCTCATACTTCAAAGCTTTTGGTTGTAAGTGTTTCATTCATAACAATGGGAAATCTAAGTTAAGAACTTTTGATGCTAAAGCGGTGATGGAATATTCTTAGGATATTCTAATACTTCAAAGGCATTTAGAGTCTTTAACAAGACAACCCTTTGTGTGGAGGAAACTCCTCATGTTGTTTTTGATGAGTTGTATTCCTTCTCGAGATAAAGTGAATCAAATTTACGAAAATCTAGATAAAATTGAATTATCCAAGACTAAACATAGAACTATTTATCTACCTTCTCTTGACTCGAATCGGATGAAGAAGAATCCCCATCCGATAATCGAAGACAACTTACGATCGAGACTCCTTGAATCAGACACCTTTGACATCAGTGATCGGCCACGAGTCGGTGATGAAGGGGGAACGTCACCGGTGAGGTTGAGTCGAGATGAGTTGCCGATCGAGACTCAAGATGAGGATACTTCTCCTCATATAGGCAAAAGGATGAGAAGCTATCATCCATCCGATCGATTATAGGAGACCCATCTAGTAGTGTGCGAGACCACGAATGATGTTAGACTACGAAAGTCTTTTTCGGTTGTTATGTGTCGCTTCTTGAACCCAAGTCTATTGAGGAAGCATTATCAGACCCAAAGCTGGATAATGTACCATGCAAGAAGAAGCTGCATCAGTTTGAAAGACAAAATGTATGGGATCTAGTGGAAAGACCCTCACACGAGAAAGATTATAGGCACCAAATGGGTGTTTAAAAATAAAGCAGATGAGAACAATATTATTGTTCGAAATAAGGCAAGGCTTGGTTGCACAAGGTTATTCACATGATCGAGGGAATAGACTATGATGAAACCTATGCTCCATTGCGATTAGAGGCAATAAGATTGTTCTTGGCATTTGCTGCATATAAGTCTTTCAAAGTTTTTCAAATGGATGTTAAGTCTGCTTTTCTTAATGGTGTGTTACTTGAAGAGGTCTATGTAGAGCAGCCTCACGGGTTTAAGATCAATAACAAGGTCTATAAACTCAACAAAGCTCTATATGAGCTGAAACAAGCTCCCAGAGCTTGGTATGATACTCTATCGATTTCTTGACATCAAATGGTTTTTCTAAAGGTAAGATTGATAGAACATTGTTTAGAAAGGAAGTAGATGGCAACATCTTACTAGTTCAAATTTATGTAGATGACATAATTTTTGGTTCACCTAATGCGAAATTATGTGAAGAGTTTAGCTTTCTCATGAAAAACGAGGTTTGAAATGTCAATGATGGGAGAATTGACATACTTTCTAGGCTTACAAATTAAACAGATGAGTAAGGGTATATTTATACATCGGTCTAAGTATGCTAAGGATCTAATTGAGAAATTTGGAATGATTACTAGCAGAGAAGTCAAAATACCTATGGCAACTAACTTCTCAATGGATTCAGATGAGCAGGGGATACCCACCGATGCAACGGAGTATCGTGGACTGATTGGATCTCTTCTCTATCTCACTGCAAGTAGGCCAGGACATAGCCTTTGCGGTTGGGGTATGTGCAAGATTCAGTCTAATCCCAAGAAAACTCATCTGGAAGTGCTAAGAAAATTCTTAGATATCTCAAAGGAACCTTGCAAGTAGGGTTATGGTACCCGGTGATGACAACTTTGAGCTAACAGGTTATTGATTCGAGACTTTGGAGGGTGTAAGATTGATAGGAAATCCACTTGGGACTTGTCAATTCTTAGGCAACAAATTAATTTCTTGGTTATCTAAGAAACAGGACATC
The DNA here is from genome assembly GCA_030762865.1 of Paraleonurus japonicus. Classification (NCBI taxonomy): domain Eukaryota; kingdom Viridiplantae; phylum Streptophyta; class Magnoliopsida; order Lamiales; family Lamiaceae; genus Paraleonurus; species Paraleonurus japonicus. Next base: position 29,324,902 of record CM061058.1, on the reverse strand, counting down.
CATTGCCACCTCCACAACTCAAGCTGAGTACATGGCAGTGGAAGTTGTTGCTCTCAACTCCTCTGGATTAGTCAACGGCTTAGAGACTACAATATTCAAACATCATTTGTTCCTATTTACTTGTGATAGTAATAGTGCAATAGCAATGACTTACAACCCTGTTTTACATTCTAGATGCAAGCATATAGATATTAGGCATCATTTCATTAGGGATCATGTTGAAAAGAATGACATTAGAATTGAGAAAATTGCCACTTTGAATCACAAAAAGTGACATTCTTACAAAACCATTAGCTGAGTCTAGGTTCAAAGAAATGTGTTTAGAATTAGGACTACTTGATGCATCTTTAGCTGATTTCTAATTGTGTGCATTTGTTTTTTTCCTTTTTCTTTTCTTTAAATTAATGTCTAGAAAGAATTATCGGACTAGATATGTGTCAAAGGGCAATCAGTAGCTGATATCATTGATCTCCTTTTAGGAATCAAGAATCAAGGATTAGTCATATTGACCTTATCCGAATTGATAATTACTTATCGACATTGAGTAAATCGAGACAAGGACATAATAGTCACTGAACTCTGAAGAAAGCAGATGACTATTTACATCTTATCGATTTCCCTTTAGCTTCGATGGTTTCCTTTGAGTTTATGTTTTTGCAGAACAGGTGTCTCGAGATAACATTGTTTCATTCTTTTATTCAAATTTCTTTATTCTTAACTGAGTCTGATCTGTTTCTTAAAAATTTGTTTAGAAAAATTAAATCTAAATGTGTTTTGTTTAAAAGCTGGTTTGAAAAATGCTAAAAAGTTACATTTAAATTGTTGGTTTTGAGGATCGAGACAGGTTACTCTATCGATGATTTTCTAAAACTTATCTGCTTTTAAGTCGATCTTTTTCAAACCCATCTGTTTAGAAAACCTTCATTGAAGTAAGATATCACGTGGTGACGTCGGGTATACTTACTTCTCTGAATAAAGTAACCTATATCGGTCAAATCAATACCTATAAAGTAACTACTTACGCATTCCAAAGGCAATTGCAATTCACGCGCTGAATCCTAATCGTTTATCTTAGTTTTTAACCGTTGATTAATACTCGGTAAAAACTTTTGAATATATGGCTGAGATTAATTCATATTTTCAAAAATGGCGGTTTCTCTTTCCAATCTTCCCCCTATAAATACATCTTCTTCTTCCCTAAAACTTTTTCTTTCCTTACTCGAGAAAACCTACATATTTTATCAAACCCTTTACTTACTTCCAATGGCATCTTCTTCAAAAACTACCAAAACTTATAAACCCACATACATTTCCACAAATATTTCTCATTTCAAAATGAATGAGGAATATTTCAAAACCGTTTGAAAGCGGAAATGTATGTTGATTTCGAAACCACAAATGACCCAGAATCTACGAAATTCTACGCCTCCTCGAAGCTTCTCGACTCGAGAGGTTTTCTTTCACCGAAGTCTCCTCTAAACGAGCAGATTTATTGGAGTGCGAGTTTTTGGCTAGAATGGAGGACACTCAGACGGTTTTGATACTTCTATCGACGGAACGACACCGAGTTATTCTCGAGAGAATATTGCAGGATCTTTGATACGCCAATGGAGGAGTTAATCCATTGACGTACAAAGAAGATGAGTGGGAAGAATCGCTTCGATATGATGGCGAGGGTCACTTACGGGGGACTCGCGAGGATTTAAAGAAGAATCTGGAGAAGGAGGTTTCGGTTGTTGATGACGGTGGTTACGAAGGCGGTCTTTGGGTGAGCAGAGCTCACATGATGGGTTAACCAAACCCAGTTGTGCGTGATGCGAGCCATCTTGGATGGTGTGGAAGTGAATTGGGTGGATTTGCTTTGTTGTTCAAGCTCGGGGAGGAGAAGAAGCGATTGACTTTCAAGTCAAATGCAGAGGGTGGGTTCCTACTTCGGCCAGTCGATCTCTTCAATAAAATCACCTGTTTTAATTGAAGGAGTGAATAGGAGGCCGATCTGGAGAATAGGCACTAAAAAATATTCAAAGCGAAGGGCATCCTCACAAAGGATGACGGTAGGAGGAATTCCAGACTCGGATGATGAGTCCGATGCGAGCTCAAAGGTCGGCGGCCGCACTGCTGAGGGTCGTGGTCCAAGAAATGAACAAATTGAGGTGGCCCAGGTGGAGGTCGAAGCAGAGGGACATGGAACAGCGGCGGTGAGGTCGCACCTCAAGTCCAACTTTTGAAAGCAGTGCTGTGGTCCCGAGGATGTTTCGAGAGGAGGAAGAGGAGGCTGGTGAAAGCCTCGGAAAGAAGAAGGGGAAAGCTCATCTGCTCGCTCTGCCCAAGGTTGCCTCGAGATGAAGAGGAAGAAGAGGAAGCGAAATTCCCTTGGTTAGGAGGCCAAGACGAGCAGCCCGAGCTCAAGGATCCACCAAGTCTGGTAGCTCCGAACAACGAGATAGATCTATCAACCCCGCTACGAGAGGAGGTTCCGGTCCTTGAGATAGCAGCCGAGGTTGGTCAACCTGGAGGCTCCTCTCTCCCCAACCGATGAAGAGCTGTTCTTTCCCAATTCCAGAGGCGGTACAAGTCTTTCCACATCTCCTTCTTTATCTTCCATACCCGCAATGAAGAAATGCCTCAGTGGCATTTCGAGCCTTTGTCTCGGCTGATCTCCCACCACGGTCAAACGAGGCGATGAAGGGGTATCCCAGTGGTACCTCGAGCCTCTCCAACGGCCTACATTCCAAATCCCAACAGTCCAAACCGATATCCCACCTCTACCATCATCACCACCACCGAAATCCCACCCCCACCTTCATCCGAACAAATACCTCTCCCCAGTCCAAACCTCTCCAATCCCAATAATATCTTATTCCTCTCTTCCAACTATTCAAACACAATCTATTCCTCTCCCATCTCCTCAACCAGAGCAAATACTTTCCTCGTCCGACTCCTCAACCGAGGATGAAGACACCGATCTGAGCCCCACCACAGCCATATCCTCTATTCTATCCCTCGTCGAGAAGAAAGTCAATGCTACATTCCGAAGGAAAATGGAAAGAAAGACGAGGAGGATGGTCAAAGTCAGAATCGACACTATGCTAGCCACATGAAGGAAGTTGAGGTAACATTGTCGATAAAATTATAGATGTCACTAACTCTGTCTTTTTGGTAAAAGTGAAATCAATGGAGGAGGAGGCGAGGGCGTTGAAAGAGGAGGTTATGGGGTACAATAAGGCAGTGGTGAATGAGTTGGGTAGACCACTCGGACTTCGTGGTCAAGTGCAACACTCTAGATGCAAAACTTTCGAGACTTGGGCTGCTTTGAAGTTAAAAAGGGGAAAAAGGCGAAGAAGAGAAAAGACAAGCCCTCACGAGTGTGGTCGAGGAGACCGAGAAAGAAGTGGGCATGAAGGCCAACACAGCTGATCACGGAGGCAGCCGGGGAGGAAGCTCGGATCAAATCGATGAGCTGGTTGCTCTCCGGTGAGGGTAAGTCAACTGGAGGAAGCTTTGAAGGAGGATGAGGAGAAGAGGAGGAAAGAAGAGGAAGAAAGGTCGAGAAAAGCTCTTGGTTCAGTTTAAAGCATCCGAATCTGAAGGAGCCAAGGGGAAAGGAAAAGAAGTAGCAGTCGCTGAGCCCAGATCGGTGAACTCTTTACCAGGGCTGCTGCTAAAGGAAAAGGAAAGAGGGAAGGCGATTATTCCAATCTCTCGAAGAGCGAGATCAAAAGGATTAAGAGAGAGATGGAATATTTTGGCAAGAAAGAAAAGAAGAAGCAGAGGAAGAAGAAAGACTCCAACGTCTTTTGGAGCACCGCTGAGCGCAAATGGTTAATCAAAGATCAAGGCGGTGGAAAGTTCAGGCCATTCCACAACACATCTGCTCCTCCTAAGTCGCTTGTGGGAAATATGCGGTGAGTACAAAGACAAAAATCTGGAGGGTATGTGGATATACTTCGTATATTCTCAAAGGCCCCGGAGCTTCTCAGCAAGATCCAGACTTAGCTTGGCATGAGTGGATGGAGAAGGTTGATGCGGAGTTCTATCATCGTCTGCTAGAAGAAGCCGATGTAGAGTTCAACGTCAACCTCGATCTCTCCAGCCTTTTGAGTATGCCATCCCGCCAGAAATCGAGATGGATCCTCGGACCTAGACTGGGTAAAGGGTATTTTGAAAAGGCAGAGGCTGAATCTGGACTCACTCAAGAGGAAGATATAAAGCGGCTTAGGAGTCGGGTATTGAATTGGTGATGATACGGATGAAGACCAAGTGGGAAGACTAATAGAAACAGGATTTTTCTTTTCCTTATTTCTACTTTTCTATTATCTTCTCATCCGTAATCTTTGTAAATTCAATGTGAATATACTTTGTTTGATTCACTTTATGTATATTAATTTCTTAAAGTTTTATTTTCTGTTTTAAGAAAGACTTAAAATTTTCTTAAGTATAAGTCATCTCGAGAATTTTATCTCTCGACTTAAAAATGTTTTCAAATTTTAACTAAGTCTTGAAGACTCATTTGGGTTTCTAAGTTTTTTTGGGAGTCTAAAAGATCTAAAGTTTTTATATGTGAATAAATCTGTTGTAATGTGAAAAATGTGCTTTGATACCTATCTATTGATCTTGATAAACTCTAAACTAACTTCACTGTGAGTGTGTCTCTTTCTTGTAGGTTTTAACTTCATCAAAAAGGGGGAAATTGTTAGACCAAGATTGTTTTGATGAGTTAAAAGACTGCTCCAGATGAGCAGACTATGATGTAGAACGAAGACTAAGTTCTAGTACGAAGCCGATCGGACTAGGTCAAGATTAGTTCAAGTCACTGAGACGAGGAATGACAAGTCATCCGGAGACAAGCTCAAGTCTAGTCATCTGCAGGAGACAAATATGAAGAGCTCAGACGAGGTCTAGATAAGTGAGTAGAATAAGAAAGGCTAATCTTCACCAAGTCACCGCAGACAAGTAGGAAGAATCACCGAGGTGTTAGCGGTTTTCAAGATTAAGTTTGTTAAGCAGTTTCAAGTTTGTTAGAACTAACTAACAAACTAACCGACTTTTCAGACTTATATATAGGTCTAGGTTTTTCATTCTTCGATATAGAATCAACACTTATGCATATTAGATCTACACAATTCACTATTGATTTCACAATCTTTTCACAAGAATTTCTAGAGAGTTTCAAAAGTTCTAAGTGTTTTAGAACACTTTTACGTAATCTTCAAAATTCAATATACACTGTAACAGCTTAGATTTCTAGAAGAAGAGTCTAGGAGATTGAAGATTTGAAGAATTGTACAAGTTGTAAGTTGTAAGGTGGAAGTGAGAAAGTAAGCGGTAAGTAGAGTCCCTTCTTCAAATTGAGGAAGGAGAGTGGATGTAGGATTTTAAAATCCGAACCACTATAAATCCCAGTGTTATTTCTTGCTTTCTTTATTTCCTGTTTGTTTTACAATTTGTGTTACATCAAGAATTAAATTTAGAATCTTAACTAAAATCAGGTATATCAACCTTGCTTTTGATCTTATAAGAAGTTGAGAATTTAATCTTAATCCATTGTGCTCAATCGATATTTTTAAATTGATTTTGAGATTTGAAAAATCAACAAAATCTATTCAAACCCCCTTTCTAGATTTTGTTCTAGAAAGCTTTCTTAAGGTTTTAATCATCTCAACTCTCCGGGACCAACAATTTTCACCGATATTAAACGTTATGGTGAGATGACTTCTAATCTTCTTTGAATCATTCAATAATTGGATCAAGAATGGTAGGGGTCTTCCCATTACATACATGATTGATTATATTCAGAGTTATTTAATTATTTTACCTTGTGCGGTTTATGATTTTTTTCTTTATTTTCTATTATTTTCCTATTTTGGTAATACATTATTTTATAATCCTCGAATTGCTGCAATAATTTATGCGCTTAATTGATTCGCTTTGGTTTGTTGTTGTCTAATTTCTTATTTCGAGATAAGCCTTACGCATTTCAAACGTAGAAATGAAAGCAACGCATGGAGTTCAATTTTGTGTCTGTGAAGGATGGACAATGGTTATATGGTGGTGATTTGTGTAGGTCATTGAACATAAAGCAATTTAGTGAGGTTGAATTCGTAGTTGTATCCTTTCCATCCGTTTCTGTTCATATTGATGACAAGACTTGTACGTGCTCTCGGTGGCGTATGAATGGATTCCCCTGCTACCATGCTATTGGTGTTATACAATATATTGACTCGAAATTGGTGAGTATGTTGATAGGTGTTTTTGTGGATACATATCGTCAATCTTACATGTCCGAAATTCATCCCATTCCCGGTGAAAAATGTAATTTTAATGCGTGCATCTATGATAAGATTCTTCCACCATAGTTGAAACGAAGACCTGGTCGTCCGAAGAATAGTAGGAATAAGTCCTTTGGTGAGCATTGCTAATGTATTAATTATTGATTTGCTTTCTTTACTATATTGATGTACTACTTATGTATTTTGTTTTTGTCCATTTAAATATTAAATTGAGCGAATATTCTCTCGCATTGAGTAAGAAATTTTTGTTATAAGTACGTGATACGATTGCAGCAGTGCATTGCATTCACGGTTTTTTTATTTTTATTATTGGTTGGTGATTTAATACTTGATATGTTTTATATATTTCTTGTATCGGATTTTGTTTGTTTTTAGAACAATAAATGTGTATTTGCAATTGATATTTGTTTTTAGACGAATAAGATATAAAAGCGAAGTTTATTTTTCACATTGCCTACTGTCGATGAATAACATAGTGTTTTTCAAGAGTTGAATGACATAAATACGCCTATACATACCATTATAATCATACATGTCAGGATATTTCCTATAACCAATGTTTGTAGCGTTATATCGTAGTGTCTTGTTTTGTTTTATGCGTCTCTTACTCTTCCGGTACTGCTTGATGCTAATGGACTTGTGATGTCCTCGTCATCATTCTTTCGTCTTCCATAGTTGATCGGCATGCACCAATGGGACCAACCATGATCCGGACAAAGTGGTAGTACAATCGGCCCGGGTTGTTTGTTGTTTCACTTAGCCGTATCCAACATACCGCACCGCATTTCTTACAAAAATGATTTTATGTATTGAGGATAATTTTGTGTGGATGAGTAGTTCTTTGGATGAAGACATGATGTGGTTTAAACTTTTTTGTCAATTTGTGATATTGTCGTGTGTAGGTTGGTTTGGCGCAATATATATACGTGTGTTTTGTGTTCAACGATTTATATACTAACGGTCTAATTTTGCCACTTTATATGCGGTGCATATTTTATTTTATGTTTGTTTAAACTATATTACTAACGGTAACTAGGCTAATCAAAGGCGCTTTTTTTTTTTTTTACTATATGGTTGAAAATTTACTAACGATCGAAAATTTATTACTTTATTAAAACATTATATAGTTGTACCCATTTCCTAAATGACTGAAGTGCAATTATTGCATTTTTATATTTTTGAGATTGAAGATACTATTTAATTGATTTTTTTGTGTTTTTTTGATACTACGTTTTTATTGTTGTTGTTTAATTGTTTGTTATTGCATTAAATTGCAAATAGTTAATTCCTCTTTTAACTGCTTTTTCTTTTAGTTGTTGCGTACATTATTCATCATCTTATATGAATGTAATTTAAACTTTAGTTCCATTTGTAATTATCGGTTATATACATAGATGGATTTTTTAATTATTACCATTATTCAACTCGTATTTTACTATCGTTGTAATGATTAAGCGCTGTATGTTAAATGTCAAACTGCGTCACATCATTCCGATAAATTGGGGTATTGTATATACATTCATTGGAAAAGGAAGCTATGCTTCAGATTTCAAGCAAATTATTTTAATGTACTCTTAAATATAAAATATGCATATTGTTTTTCTCCGTATATGTTGAATATTTATTAATCATATTGTGTTGCGTAATTGGTTGTTCTCCTTTGTTGATTCGTTTTATGTAGTTTATAATGTATTTATTAGATTTTTAAAGGGTTTTAATGTAGTATATGTATGCAGCCGGTGCAAATTTTTTTGATTTGGTTTGGTACTCAATTCGATATTTACGGTTTTCGTATTTGAATTTTTGTAAAGTAGAAATCGGGGAAAATATTTTATTTATGTTCTTATAGTAATTACATATTAAATATGTATAGGAATTTTAGAATATACTACCTTAACTAATCATAATATTTTAATATATTTATTAATAATAAATTGTTCCATCTTTGTTTTTAATGTTTGAATTAATTGTATAATGTACTTGCAAAGTTAAGATAGGGAGATTTGGTATTATATATGATTTTATGATGTTTGCATTTGAAATTTTGTTGTTCGTGTTTGAAAAAAAAATGTCTTGTTCGTGTTGATTAGTAATTAAATTCTAATAAAAGCGTTTGTTTTTGTTTCGATTGATTGCATTCCAAATAGTGTAATGTGAACATCCTGTCTACTGCTTTTTTTTTTTTTTTTGTGTCATTATTAAATATTTGATGTTCAATGTTCGGATATATATATATATGTAGTGGGATAATTTTTTTAAAATATATAAGAACTTATTACGATGGAAGATTTACTTTTATTTGTTTTGAATACATTGGATATCTTTGCAATGTCATTTCGCAATTAATGCTCATTTAAAAGTTGCGGAGAATATAGATAAAGATTGCATAAAATATATTCATACATATGTTATTATACTTGATGTACCTTTTTCGATTTGTGTAAGTTTTTCCATTTTTTCTTGGACAACCTATTTTTGGTTTTTTCCTTTTTTTTTCTTGTTTTGTGTTTTTTTTTGTATAATTGATACATGTATAACATATCGAATTTTGCTAATTATATTTAAAAATTATGTAATATGAAATCACCGGTCAATAAATGTATAATGTGAAGTTAGCTTTGTTTTGATAGAAATATGAAATTAATTGAATAACTAACAAAATAGGTATACAATGCATATTCTTTTTGTAGTGTTGAATTGACGTTAAATGACAAATTTTCAGTTGGTTTTTATTTTATTAGTGTAGTTCGTAACGAGTTGGAGTATGTGGCATTATGTAACTTGTTAGTACAAGATATGTCACTACGACATTGAATTGTATTAGATAAGTTTTGTATTAATCATGACATGACATTTGCGGTGAATCATTTTGGTCAATCTCGATTAATGCAAAATTTCTACATTGAGAGATTCTGAGATATTATTTTGGATTTGGTTTGGGGTTTTTCCATTAGTTGTTTTTGTTTTTGTTTTATGTATTAAATGTTTTTGATTTCCGATGCATAAAAAAATGTAATTGAGCACCGAAGATTAATTGAAAATTATTTTAATAACATAATAATTGTGTGAACATTCATCATATGGTAGTTGGTGGAAAAAAGTAAAAATAATAATTTTTGTATTCGAGGAAAAAATCGAAAAGTTTAAAATGTAATCAATAATAGATGTTACATGAAATTACATTAAAAAGACTATATGTAGATGGAATTATAATGCTGAATAAGGGATAATAAGGAAATAATGTTAATCTATTTTTTTCTATTTGAAAACAATCGAGGGCATACATTCTAGATTTCGTTATTCTATTTTAATATTAATATGAAGCTGGAAGACTGAAAAATTAAATTAACACTTACCAATGAATGTGTAAACCATATATCATAACCAATTATGGACTAATATATATTATATGCTAATTTATATATGGTATAGACATTCAACATTAGTATTGTAACAAGTACATGTAAATGGGCAAAACAAGGAACACATTAACACATACAAATATATTGTTTTAGAAACATAAAAAGATAGATTAGACCTTAAGTTGAATGATAGTTCTTCAACCGCTTTCGATGAACACGTTCTCCTCCTCCGCCACCTCTTGCTCCGATTTATTTATTTCTGCAACGGTTTCCTCGTACACTAACTTAGATACCCCAACTACAGGAGTTCCTTCACCAAAATAGATGATTTTTAAGAGTATAACTTTGTCGAGTTGATTGTCGATTTACGCTTCTTTAGTCGGCGATTCATTTTTGCAATCTACAAATGATAAAAAATAGTGAGTAATGTATAAAATAAATATAAACAACTAATAACTATGAAAATACATATATTTCATATACGTAATTCGACTTATGTAAAAATGCATTTAGGTAATAACTTTGTTGCTTGTCGCTTGGATCAATCGTCTGCATATCTATATCAAATTTAGAGATAAAATCATTGTGTTCTGGGCTCTGCGATCCAGATAATCGCGGTAGTTCTTCATTTCGTCGTCCATTATGGTGATTATTTTTCCATTGTTGGGTTAGAATGTATCTTTGAAGGAATGAAGTGATGTGGGAATGTTGAGGAGTGTACGTGGTTCAATAAGTGATCTACTTTAAATAGGCTTAATCCGTGGTTCAACGTGTCGTTTCGAGGGTCGCAATTAAAAAGGTTTTGTTTTTGATGGAATGTATCTGATTTAATTTTAAAATATGTGAATTAGAATGGCAAACGTCCATGGCTTAATCGTTGTCGTATTTTCTTTGAAGAAGAAAAAATGGGTTATAGTGATAATCTTTCTAAAAAATTAACGAATAACAGGGTGTGTAATTTGTCCGCAATAAAAAAGTAAAACATTAAACATTTGAATGTCGTAAAATAATATAAAACAAAAAAACCAATTAAAATTTGAAATGCCTTTAAATAACAATAAAATAAAATTTAATTAAGCAGACTATAATAAATCGGTATAGGTATAATAAAATGTGTTGTAGGATAGATTTTAAAAAAATTAAACTACTAGTAAACTTGACATGACATCTCGTACGTTATTAGTAAAGGCAAATAATTTTTTTCCACATTTGCTTGTATAAGTATTTTTTTGGTTTTCAAATTAAGTTCAAATGTATGTTTTATGTGTAAAATATCTAGTTATGTAATTTTATATGTGTTGAATAAATTATATGTTATTCAGTTTGAAAGTCTGGTATTCAATGTGTGATGAAAAATTCATTTAGATTTAAAATATAATATATTTATCTCGAATTACGTTAGGGATTCGTGAGTAGTATTATTGATTAGTAACTCGTAAAAGCGTATTCTGATTTTATTGCATTATTTATTATATGGTAAAATAAAATTCATTCCTTTTTTAATCATGAAAATATAAAATAACGATCTTTTCGTTCGCTTTTTTTTCCTTTTTTTTCCATCGATTTTAGGATGTAGTAATAGATATTAAAATTATGAAATATAATAATTATATATATTTTTTTATAATGTGGCGTGTATAGACTCAATAAATTAGAATGGAAAAAAAAGAAGGGGGAAAAGAATGGATTGCTAATATATTTATAATTATATATTATTTTAATTTTTATTCGTCACGGTCATTGACATGTATCTCGACGGTTACTATTCATCCATTTAATAGTTCTCAAATTGTTAGGAAAGAAAAGTTGTATTTAGTTTTGATGTGTTAAAAAGTGTAAAATAGGATGACCAGGTGAGCATCATGTATAGGCAGCGGAAGTAAGTGAATGTAGATAAAACTAAGTACAAATAAGATGAGTATCGAAATCGAGACTAGGTTAAGATATCGACTAGGACAAACCTCGATGAGGACAAGAAAATCGAGATGGGGACCAGATATCGGACAAGGACAACGTGAAGAAGACAGATTAAGGTCAAATACAATAAACAATTACCAAGACAAAGAATGAAGACGAAGACAAAGGTGAGGCAAAATGCAGACAAGGAAGTGTTAGAAGAATTTCACACAAGTTTCAAGAAGCGGTTTCAACTAACCAAGAGGATGTTACAAGATTGATTATATTGTTATAATCGACTAAAACATAATTCAAGGAAGTTACAACTACCAAATGAAGATCTCTATAAATAGGGATAGAAATTAGAATAGAATTACTTTTGACTCTTTGTATCTACACGCTTATTCACACTCTCTTCACAACTCACATTCAAACTTTGTAAGCACACACAAACGTTCTATACGTTTCAGCTTTTAGTGTTTGTAGAACACTATTCACAACACATCTTCAAGCCATTAATATTGAGAATATAGGAAGAATTTGTTGTAAGGTGAAGATTCACGATTGTAAGTAAGTAAGCAAGAAGGAAGAAAGATAGTAAGTGAAGACCCTTCTTCAAATTGAAGGAGGAGAGTGGACGTAGGATCGTTTGATCCGAACCACTATAAATCTGGTGCTCTTTATTGCTTTGAGTTACTTACCGCTTTCTTTTCAATCTCAGTTTATCAATCAAAAATCCATTTAAATTAAAGTTAAACTAAAATATCGGTTTGCTTTTGATCTTAATAAAGTTGAGTTTAAATTGAATTCATTTGTGTTACTTTGATATTTTGAATAAGTTTTGAAGGATTTGTAAAATCTATAAAATCTATTCAACACCCCCTCCCCTTCTAGATTTTATCCTAGAAGGCTAGTTTAAGTTTCGTCTAATCTACTCAACTAAACGGGACCAACAAGTGGTATCGAGCGGTGTTAAGTCATTACGATATTGATTTTAGGTCTTAACTAAGATTCGAAATTGTTTTTCGATTATCTTCATCTTCTTTGTTCCACTAAGCTGTTCTACTAACAAGATCCTGTGAGTTTTTGATTTTCTATCTCAACATGTCTTGTTAAGAGCAAGAAATCAAGGAGTCTACCTGATTTTTCGATTAAAGAATATGACTACTGAAAATTCAGAATGGAGAATCATCTCAAAGCGATCCATGATCGGATGGAAGAGGTTCTTGAAGAAGGACCTATTAAATTTTATCATGGAGGCACTAGTAATGGCAGAGTCGAATTTGAAACAAGAGTCGAGCGAGAAAAGAAAAGCTCGTAACTCACAAATGATGAAAGAAAGATTCATAATCTGGATCAAGTTGCTAGAACAGAAATTATTGAAACATTGAGTAAAGACTGGATAGAAAAGGTGAAAAGATGCAAGATCGCCAAAGAAATGTGGGAAACTCTTTGCGGGGAATTTGTGAAGGATCGGATCGGGTTAAAGAGAACAAACGCAATCGATTACTACATGTTTTTGACACTTTCAAGATGAAAGAAGGAGAATCAATCAATCAACTAGATGTTAGACTGACTAATCTTCTAAACAAGGCGGTGATTTGGGTAAAACCTATACAAAAAAGAAATCAACAATAAGGTGTTGAGGTCATTAAGCAAGAGATGGAGAGAGAAAGCAAATATTCTGAAAGCTACTCAAAATCTATCTTCAATTTCACATCACACTTTATTTTCTCATCTCAAGGCATTAGAGTATGACATCCAAATCGAAGACGAAGAAGGCGGCGAGAATCTTCTACATCTGGAAAGAAAGGCTGTAGCGTTTGTTCATCAAGATGAATCCGAGAAGATCTCCAAGGCATCGACTTGTCTATTAAGGAAGAAATGACCCTTTTATTAAAAGCGATATGAAAGGCTTAGAATGAAGTACAAAAGAAACAAGAGAGACAGATCGGATCGAAGGAATTATAGATCGATAAAGAAGAAAAGAGTTCGACAATGATAGGAAAAAGGATCGAGACAAGGAAGCACAAGTCACCAATCGTACGAGGAGATAGTAGTCCTAAGGCAGAGACGGAGGAGATATACATTATACATGTAACAAACCTGGTCACTATAGTTATGATTGCCCTCAACTCACTCCCAGAGAGAGAGAGGAAAAGAGGAAAAAGAGGGATAGAAGGTATGCTGATCAGAGAGCTCTTACAGTGAGAAAGAAAGAAGTTCATGAGACATCATCATCCTCATCCTCATCTGATTTTGGATCGGATGATGACATCCGCTTAATGGCAAAAGAGGTACATTACTACTCATCCTCGGATAATGATTGTGATACCTTATAAACCGATCCTAGTCTTATTGAAAAACTTTTGAAGGATTTGGAAATTGCTCTATCTGCTTATAAACAGATAGAGGCCGAAAATTTTGATTTAAAGAATCAAATTCTTGATCTAACTAAGGTCAATCGAGACAAAGGATAGTGAGAAACCAGACTGTACATTCAAGGGGAATGTCGGTCGAGACCATCAATAACACCTTGTGCGATAAGACAGATAAGTTAGAAGAGGAATTGACTTCTTTGAAAATAAAATTTTCAAACATCTATTCTGAAAATGAGAATTACAAAAGAACTAATAGAGACTTGAATCTCAAGTTAGGACTTTTTAAATAATTCTCGAGATCACAATAGATAAAATCTTCAATACCTCACAAAAGTCTAATGACAAGACTGGATTAGGTTTTGATAGGAGTAAGAAAAATGATCCAATAAAACCTAGAGTTTTCGTTAAAGCAACTAAACCAAGGGTAGAAACCAGATTTAGTCCTGGAAACCTAAAGAATTAATTACCTTATCGACACTTTTGAAAAGAAACCACAGACGAGGAAAGTTGTTCCTAAGGTTAAACCTAAGAGTAAGTCAAAGTCATATCCTAGGTATAATGACTTTGATGGAAGAAGTAAAACATATCCATTTTTACCAAGATACAAGACAATTACAAAAGATTAGTTAAATAAAATTGATCTTGAAAGTCTCATCTTAGTAGATAGATATGGATGCAAACTACAATCTATGGTTTCGAGGAACATTGATATCTTTGTCTGGATACCTAAATCTCAACATAACATAAAAGGACCCAAAGTACAAAGGGTACCTAAGCGTTAACTTTGTGGTTGCGGGAAGATAAGAAGATAGTTGAAAGAGGAGACATTCTTGAAGTCATACGGTACATCGGCGGTGGTTGTTCCAAATATATGACTTATGAAAGACGGCTTCTTTCTAACTATCGGACCATAGACGGACCAAGAGTAATGTTTGGAGATAACAACTATGGACTTACGAAAGGAGTAGGAACAACGATGATAGGAGATATTCAAGTAAATGAGGTCTACTATGTGGAAGGATTGAAGCACAACTTACTATCTGTTTCACAATTTTGTGATAAGGGGTTAAGTGTAAAATTTACTCATAATGCATGCTTTGTATTAGATGGTATTAATGAAAATATTCTATTAGCTGAGTCGACAAGGTAACATTTATGTTGCTAATTTCAAAAGTTGTCCTAAAGATACTTGTCTTGTTGCTAAGAGTTCGGATGATTTAAGTTGGGCTGTGGCACAAACATCTTGGCCACTTAAACTTCAAGACTCTTAACAAAATAGCAAGGAAATCTTTAGTTAAAGGACTCTGATAAAGTATTTTCAAAGAACCATGTGTGTGATTCTTGTCAAAAAGGAAAACAGACTAAAGCTTCTTTTAAAACAATAAGTAATCCTTCTTGAAAGAATTTTGGAACTTCTTCATATGGATCTTTTTGGTCCATTAACACCTCTCGGCTTTAGTGGAAAAAAGTATACTTTAGTAATTGTTGATGAGTTTTCAAGATTTACAGGTTATTTTCTTGTACAAAAAGAATGAGACTATGATTAAGATTCGAATTTCTTAAAAAGGTTCAAAATGAAAAGGGGCTAACTATTGTGAAAATTAGAAGTGACAAAGGTACGAGTTCCTTAATAAGCTTGTTACTAACTACTGCATTGAGAATGACATAGCACATGAAACATCTGCGGCAAGGACTCCACAACAAAATGGAGTAGTTGAAAGGAGAAAGCAGAACCTTGAAAGAGGCGCGAATAATGTTATCTCGAGTACAACACTCCACACGAGGTTTTGGGCGGAAGGCTGTCAATACTGACTGTTTTGTTCAAAATAGAAGTTTGATTGTTAAAGATAAATGCAAAACTCCCTATGAAATTTGGAAGGGAAGATCCCCCAAAATTTCATACTTTCATATATTTGGTTGTAAATGTTTCATACACAACAATGGTAAATCTCAATTAAAAACTTTTGATGCCAAGATAGCGAGATGGGATATTCTTGGGATACTCATCGTATCAAAGGCATATAGAGTTTTTAATAAGGCAATCTTGTGTGTGGAAGAAACACTCCATGTGGTTTTTGATGAATCTTCTTTTGAGTTTAGTAAGACAGATGACATCACAAAGATATCAGATGGTCTGAATCAAATGACTATCAAGAGATCAAGCTGTAAAATTCTACAATCAAGAATCGAGACTCGAAGAAGAAGAAGAACCAGACGAGGAGAAAGAACTGAAATATCTTCCTCACCGGTGATCTACTAGGCGATCGAGACAACCAATACCTCGAGATGATCGGGAAGAGGTAAGCGAAGGTAACATAGAATCATCTGAAATAAATAATTCAGACAAAACACCATCCATTGTAAAAGATAAAGGTAAGAAAGTAATGACATATCACCCAAATTTGAACAAATAATTAGAGATTTAGACCGGTGTCCAGACGAGGACCCAACTAAATCAAGATTGCATGTTCAGTTGCTATGTATCATTACTTGAACCTAAATCTATTACAAAAGCTCTAATCGATTCCAACCGGATTAATGTCATGCAAGAAGAACTAAATCAATTTCAAAGACAAGATGTGTGGGAGCTTTGTTGAAAGGCCTCATCATCAAAAAGTCATTGGAACTAAATGGGTCTTTAAAAACAAAAGGGATGAAAACAATGTTGTGGTAAGAAATAAAGCCGGACTAGTTGCTCAAGGTTATTCACAATCGAGAGGATTGATTATGATGAAACCTTTGCACGGTAGCTAAATCTGGAAGCCATAAGATTGTTTTTAGCCTATGTTGTTTTTAAAAGATTCTGATTTTCAAATGGATGTTAAGTCGGCATTTCTTAATGGAATCCTATGAGGAAGTTTATGTAGAGCAACCTCCTAGTTTTGTCAAAGGAGACAAGGTTTATAGGTTGAGGAAAGCTCTATATGGACTTAAACAAGCACCAAGAGCATGGTATGACACCTTGTCTGATTATTTGATTCAAAATGGTTTTGTTAAAGGTAGAGTTGATAGAACTCTCTTTAGAAAAGAATTTGGTTGTGATCTTGTTAGTTGATTTATGTTGTGTTAAGAATTTAGCCATCTTATGAAAAGCTGATTCGAAATGTCCATGATGGGTGAGATGACTTATTTTCTTGGACTCCAAGTCAAACAGACAAAGAAGGGAATTTTCATCAACCAGGCCAAATATACAAAGATCTTATTGAAAAATTTGGAATAGGTACCGGTCGAGAAGCTAAGATACCTATGATGACAAACTTTTCAATGGATCCAGACGAGAAGGGAGAAGATCTTGATCAAACCGAGTATCGAGGTCTAATTGGTTTTATTATATTTAAGCGCTAGTAGACACGATATTTCATTTGCGGTTGGAGTCTGCGCTTTCGATTTCAAGCGAATCCTAAGAAAAGCCATCTTGAAGCGTGAAGAAAATTCTTAAGTATACGAAAGGAGCTGTAAATGTTGGGTTATGGTATCC
Organism: Paraleonurus japonicus; assembly: GCA_030762865.1. NCBI lineage: Eukaryota > Viridiplantae > Streptophyta > Magnoliopsida > Lamiales > Lamiaceae > Paraleonurus > Paraleonurus japonicus. Next base: position 29,307,495 of record CM061058.1, on the reverse strand, counting down.
ACCGATAACAACTTTGAATGTCTGGATACTCGGACTCGGACTTTGGTGGGTGTAAGATAGATAGAAAATCTACATCTGGTACTTGCCAATTTCTTGGAAGTAAGTTGATTTCATGGTTGTCTAAAAGCAAACCTCTGTAACTACTTCCACAACTGAAGGCGAGTATATGGCATTTGGAAGTTGTTGTTCCTGGTGATCTGGATAAGTCAACAGATTAAGGGACTATAACATTATCACCAAAGATGTACCTATCTTTTGTGATAGTAATAGTGCCATAGCTATTACCGAGAACCCGATCCTACATACAAGATGCAAGCATGTTGATATTAGACATCACTACATCCGAGACCATGCGAGAGAAAGGTGACATCGAGACTAGAGAAGATTCTTGCCGATTTTCAAAGAGCAGACATCTTGACAAAGCCACTTTGGTAGAGACAAGGTTTAAAGAACTATCTGTAGAATTAGGATTATTAGATGCTTCTTTAGTCAATCTATAATCTTATCCTATGTTTTAATACATTGTCTCACTCAATTTAGTTTATTATGTCTAGAAAGAATTATCGGACTAGATATGAGTCAAAGGACAATCGGGTGGTGATATCATTGATCTCCTATTTAGGAATCAAGAATCAAGGATTAGTCATATTGACCTTATCTGACTTGATGATTACTTATCGACATTGGTAGATCAGACAAGATTGCAATAGTCGGTCGATCTCGTTAGAATCGGACGACCATTGTATCTTATCGACTTACCCTAGTTATTAATGATTTGTCTAAGTGTCTTTGATTTGAAAGAACAAAGTTTGATAAACATATCTCTAAATACAAGACAAGGTCTACTTATCCAAGTATTCACGAAACAAACTATGATACTATCAATCCAGACGAGGTGAAAGTCCAGAAGTATCTCTAAACTTTGTTGTTTTTAATAAAATTATGTATATTAGTTCATATAATTAATATATGAATTTAATATCATAATTCTTTTTAATATTTCTTCAAAAATGAAGTTACTCGAGTATTATTAAAAATATTTTGATTTACAAAATAAAAGGATAAGGGTTCAAATTTTGTTTTTAATGAAACATGTATATTTCATTTTATCTCTCCAATTAATCGAAAAGTATTTCTTAAATAAGTAACTCGTGTGGGGAGAAGTTACTACGGACCCAAAATTTTATCAAATTTAATTTTGAAATACGCCGAGTACGCTTCACGCGCTAGAAATGGAGGCGGTTTCTGAAATATGAACCGTCTTAATATCACGCGACATATTTAATAATATTCTCTTCCTTTTCAAAATAATTGTCATATTGGCATTAATGACGATTCGAAAGCCTATACTTACACTTTTTCAGGCAATTATTAGTTTTATAATTGTTTATTATTAAAACATTCCATATATATAGGAGTTCGTGTGCTTAATTTCATTCACGCACACATAAAACCCTTCATATTTTCTCAAACTTTTCTTTTCCCTCCCAAACCTTCTATATTCTTCAATGGCGAGAATCGAAAAATCTAACATCAAGTATGAATATGATCATACTTCAATCGAAGACAGAACAAAATCAGAAATGTTTGTTGAATGGGAGACTTCAAGCTGATTGAAACCAGAGAAATCTTAAACTTGCTCGAATCCGGATGCTTGAAGCAAGATCGCACAAAGAAACCGTCAAGGAATCGACTCTGGATGATCTCTCTGTCGAGTTCTTAACCGGTGGCAAAGGCAAGCGTCATCGGCTTGGAATCGCAAATCCGAACCAAAGGAAAGAATAAGAAGGTGGTATTATCCATTGATGAAATCGGAGAAATGTTTGGGTTAAGCACCGTCGGAGAGAACCCATTCACGTATAAAGCATCGAGAATATACGGAGAGTTTTCGACTAATGGCGAGGAGAACTTACCGAGAACACAACGATAAATCTGAAAAGGCCGATGTTGAAAAGGAAGTATCGACTATTAATGTTGATTTTGACCAAGTGCATCTTGGGAGAGCAACGAGTCATGATGGTTAACTAAGCCAAGGATCTGTATGCGAGAGCGATAATAGACGGAGAGCAGAGATTAATTGGGCAAGATTGGTATATTCTAGGCTGATGGAGGAGAAGAAGAAATTCACCAAGACCCCGAGTGTCGGCCGAATTGATGAGATGGTCCTTGACCAAAATCACAAGTATGATGGCGGGATTACCATCATACTTGAACACAAGCTGAGGTCGAGACAACCTGGTGGAAGGAGGGTGTGAAAAAATATACCAAACAAAAGGGACTCTGATCAAGGATGAAAAACTCTATGGACCAACGGACTCGAAGGAGACGGGGATGCTCGGCTCCACCTCCGGCTCCAAGGAAGAAGGCTTCAAAAGCCAAGACAAAGGAGGCCAAGACAATTTTGGTGGATGAGTCCTCGTCTGCTGAGACGGAGGTAGCGAGGAGAAGAAGAGGAGGAGACAGCTTCCCAAGGGGAAGTGTCTCGGTCGAGGCTGGAGAAAGCCGAGGACAAGGAGGAAGGGTCGAGATCTCATCTGGAGGCGACCGGGACAAGGAACAAGCCAAATCTTCATCCTCCTCATCGAGGATGAAGTACGAGAACCCTCCACATCCCAACCTGGAGATGAAGAGGCGAGACATGACCGGCGCCTCTCGAACCTCTAAAAGCAGTCTACCCCGGAAGTCCGATCCAAACCCAACCCTCATATGATCCCTTTTCCTTTCTACCCTCTACATCATCTCGAACCTGATTTATTCCTTAACCTCCCAAACCCGTCGGCATAATGGGTCCAACCGAAATCGCCTTCACAGATTCTTGGAAAGAAATTCCTCATCGAGAAGAGAATCCGCCTAACAGACGAGCACGATCTTCTAAAAGAATTGATTGATGTATACTTGCTAAGAAGATTGATGGGTTCATTCGAGGAGACAGCCATCTTAATAGCGAAGCGAGGAAATAACACAGCAACTGGGAAAAAGAAGTCCTTAAAAAGGCAAAGCTCAAATCATTCCAAGACATCTTAACAGAGAACACATTTGTAGACTACGTTCTACAAAGAGTATATCTTGGAGATGAGGCACCGAGAGGAGGTGGAGAAGGTTGAGGAGCGAAAAAGGTTGACATGCACGAGAAATGAGTTGAGGGGAAGAGATGGAAAGAGTGATTGGTGGAGCTGCCGATGAGCCAGTGAGATGGATACGAGATGAGGAGGCACAAGCAGAGCAGGATGATGGAGTCTACACAAGCTAAGGTAGAATGCGAAGTGCCAACAACTTCAATACATTCGGCGAGATTCTCCTCCAGTGCAAGCTGAAGCCATTATTCCCATTGAGGAGATAGATTTAACTCTATCTTCTCCATCTGAAAAGAGATTGCAGGACCTTCGACATACGTAATGCGTATCCGAGTTCAATGCTCTGAAGGAGGAAGTTACGAATTTGAAGAGAGCTAGTCCGAGTGCTCTACGGTGGTTCTGGAGTTATAACTTCTTCAATCAAAGAAAATATAGAGGCTGCAATTCATGAGAAATCTAAGATTGACCTCTACTTTTCGGGAATCGGACACGAAGAGAACATGACTAGTGTCAAGCAAAAAGTTGCTTTGAGGAAATGAACTCTCAAGATGCAGGATCAAACAATACGTTCGAGATGCCTATTGAGAAATCGGTGATAGCGTTGAAGATCGGAGTAAAAGAATCTTGGACAACAAAGGAAGCTTCATTTTCCCAAGTATTAAAAATGCAACTAGCCATGGAGAAGGGCAGGCAGACGGCTATTCTGAAATAATTTATGGAAAATGAATTCGGACCCGGTGAGGTCGGACAAAAACAAAAGATATGATCAGCTTGATCGAGAAGACATGGCTAGTAAGAGATTGGGCAAATAAATCAAGTAGCCACTATACGCAACACCCGGTTTCTTGATGTCAAAAGGGGAAGATAGTGAGCTCAAGAAAAAGTTGAGTTGCAAGATGATCGACTCACGGCCTAAATCGAGAATAGATGAAGCTGCGAAGAGTTGTTGAAATGCGAAGAGGAGAAGAAGAAGAGGCTGCAGAGGAAAAGTCTCGAGAGAGCACTAAGGAGGCTGAAAAGGAGAACAAAGGCAGTGAGTCCACCGAATGCGAATACGAACTGAGCCTGAATTGCCACCAAGCTGCTGATCATGTCCCCGTCCTATCAATCAAGTCTCCCTCATCCTCATCCAAAGCATTTGGGAAAGCTAAGGCTTCAAGCCAACCCAAGAAGACCCAGTGAGATTGATGAAGAAGAAAAAATCAAGAAAATGAAGAGGGAGGACATGGAAAAACATAAGAGAAGGGATGCCAAGAGGAGAAGGGAGCGAGGAGAAGGCAGTGGAAAATCATATGAGAAAGACGAGGAAGTGGGTTCGAAGTCTAAAACCAAAGAAGGAGAAGAGGTCTTTCGCCCATTCCATAGAGCAGAATCTTGTGCCTAAGGAAATCCTTCCCATGGATCAATAAGCCAAATGGAGAGCTTATGAAGGGGAATGGATCTTCTGTTCCACATCTGCAAGAACATTTCTTGGGGCACGACGAGAATATTGCATTTCATGAATGGTGGAGGCAAAAGATCCCAACTTCTATCAATTACTTGATCGATCTCGAAGACGCGGAATTTAATGTGGACATAGTCGCACCACCTTATTCAACCATGTCTGCTCCGCTTACGCAAGATGGTCGTCAGACAGGGAAAAGGTAAAGCGAGATGCTAATCCAAGCAGAGACGATGGCCAATCTAGCTGAAGGAGGGGAGACATTGAGTCTAAAGAATCGTGTCTTATTTGGATGACCATTCGAGAAGAAGGCGAGGTGGTATGATTAAGTTCTATCTTATTCTACTTATCGATTGCACGATGTATTGAATGTGAAGAGTGTGCAAATCTGTGAATATACATGAGTATCGATTGAACTACTCTCATAAAACTTGGTTGTTTTAACTAACTTGTCTTCTTTTCATAACTAACTTCTTGGTATAAGTAAAGTGACTTATAATTTTATAATACTAAATCATATGAAACTTCTGATCTTGTTACGCATCACTACTTCGATTATAATTCAATCTTGATCAACTTTATTACTCGATCATCTGCTTGTTAAGTCTATTGTTACGATTGTCTGTCTATGTGACTTAGTTGTGTACTTTTTAATATTCTTATCTTCTAAGAGTACTAACATTTTTTTTTCTTGAAATTTGTGTTTTAACATCATCAAAAGGGAAATTGTTAGGAAAGAAAAGTTGTATTTAGTTTTGATGTGTTAAAAAGTGTAAAATGGGATGACCAGTGAGCATCATGTATAGATAAAATAAGGACCGTATGTTTTCGGGCTGGCAATTTTAGGCCCGTAACTTTTAATTTTAGCAAAATAAGGACCGTAACTTTTAATTTTAGCAAAATAAAGACAAAATAGCCGAATTGCACTTAATCGGGCTGAAATTGAATACGTGGACGCCAACTAGACTCCAACTCATTAAGAAGTCGCCACGTCACATCCGGGGTGGCAAAATAAGGACCGTATATTTTCGGGCTGGCAATTTTAGGCTGTAACTTTTAATTTAAGCAAAATAAGGAAGGACAAAACTAATAATATACAATATACGAAATAATATTACACTTTGTAACCAAACTAATGTTATACGATTACACGAAATAATACTATATTGTAACCAAATTAATACTATATAGTACATGAAATAATACTACTGTAACCAAACTTTGTGCACAAAATTTTTATTGTGCACAATATGCACTACAAATACTACTCTATATTTTAACATATATTAATAATCGGGAACCTTTGATCGATATGTAAGCTATTACTTGGTTTAATAAATTTTTAATATTAATTTGTTGGATAGGTAATCACTATCTAATTTTTGAAAAGAAAATATTTCAATTCAAAATATAATACATTTAAAAAAATTATAACTAATATATTTCATATTTGTTAAGGTATTATTTAGAATTTAAAATGTTTTTAACTTTCTTTTAATTTAAATTTTATAAGATAATTCAATTTTATATGAAAATTGGAATTTATTATTATACATTTATTTAAATAGTTGTTAATTTTTAAAAATAAATATATATAATTTTTTAAATGACACATAAAAAATATGTTATACCGTTAGCGAGACAGTGGAATTGATCCTCCGAATTAATTCGGCCGAGATACCGAATCATAAAAAAATATATATATATTAAAAAATTAACACTTTAAATAAATGTATAATAATAAATTCCAATTTTCATATAAAATTGAATTATCTTATAAAATTTAAATTAAAAGAAAATTAAAAACATTTTAAATTCTAAATAATACCTTAACAAATATGAAATATATTAGTTATAATTTTTTTAAATGTATTATATTTTGAATTGAAATATTTTCTTTTCAAAAAATTAGATAGTGATTACCTATCTAACCAATTAATATTAAAAATTTATTAAACCAAGTAATAGCTTACATATCGATCAAAGGTTCCACTGATTATTAATATATTAACATGAGTAGCATTTGTGTGCATATTGTGCACAATAAAAATTTTGTGCACAAAGTTTGGTTACAGTGTAGTATTATTTCATGTCTGTATAGTATTAATTTGGTTACAATATAGTATTATTTCAGTCTTGTATAACATTAGTTTGGTTACGAGTGTAATATTATTTCAGACATTGTATATTATTAGTTTTGTCCTTCCTTATTTTGCTTAAATTAAAAGTTACGGGCCTAAAATTGCCAGTCCGAAAATATACGGTCCTTATTTTGCCACCCCGGATGTGGCGTGGCGACTTCTTAATGAGTTGGAGTCTAGTTGGCGTCCACGTATTCAATTTCAGCCCGATTAAGTGCAATTCGGGCTATTTGTCTTTATTTTGCTAAAATTAAAAGTTACGGTCCTTATTTTGCTAAAATTAAAAGTTACGGGCCTAAAATTGCCAGCCCGAAAATATACGGTCCTTATTTTGCCACCCCCTATGTTACGGTCCTGAAATATTTTTCCCTATCTACATGGCATCACTCTACCTTAACCACAAACTTTTCCGTCATGACTTTTCTTATTGCCAAATGAAAATCATCTATATATATTGTTTGCAATTATATATCTGCAGCAAAGCAACTCACCCATCCAATTAGCATTACACCATGGAAAGAAATTGTTATTACATTTTTGCATTTGCAATCCTACTAATCTTATTGCCTAGCCACTGATCAATCTGCTCTTGTTTCTCTAAAAGATCATCTCACTTCAGACCCTCATCACTTTCTTACAACAAACTGGACCATTAATTCGAGCGATGTTTGCAGTTGGATTGGTGTCACTTGCGGCTTGCGCCATCACAGAGTCACGGCCTTGAATATTTCCAACATGGGTCTCTCCGGCACTATTCCACCACAACTACGAAACCTCTCATTTCTCGTTTCCCTTGATCTCAGCTACAACCATTTTAGTGGCACTTTGCCGCGAGAGTTATCTCTCCTACACCGCTTGAAGTTTATTTCTCTCCAGAGTTAACAACTTCACGGGAGAGATTCCACCATGGTTTGACCATTTACCTAAACTTGAGTACTTGTCCCTAAGAAATAACAGCTTCACTGGTTTCATCCCAAAGTCTCTTTCAAACTTATCAAATCTGTTGTATCTTAATTTTGGTTTTAATTCTATCCATGGAGAAATTCCGCAAGAGTTGGGGAGACTTGATAAGCTGCAATCTCTAGGCATGTTTTACAATCATGTATCAGGTGATATACCCTCCGCCATATTTAACATCTCCACCTTACAAGCTCTTGTTTTGGATTACAATGAATTGAGTGGCAGTCTTCCCATGAACATGTGTGATAATCTTCCCTTTTTTAAAGGGATTAGCGTTTTACAATCAGCTGAGCGGCCAAATTCCATCAAATGTATCCGAATGTTCAAATCTTCAAGTGCTAGATCTATCTTACAACGTCGGTTTGAGTGGGGAGATACCAGCAACAATTGGGAAGTTGAAATCTCTTGAGGAATTATATCTGGGTGGTAACAACTTAAATGATGTGTTTCACTTTTTGTGGCTCTGCATTTTCTCTTTTAATATTTGAATTTTACTTTCAATTTTCAATTTTTTACAGGTGTTATACCAAAGGAGATTGGCAATCTTCAAAACTTGGTTCACTTTGGTATTGAAAGGAATAATGTTAGTGGCAAACTGCCCCTCAACATTTACAATCTGTCTTCCTTGCATAGTTTATTTCTAGGGCGCAATAAAAGAGTGGGACCTGTCAAGAGATATCGGAAATCTTACATTCCTAAGAGACTTGGAACTCGGGAAAACAAGTTCAGAGATTAATCCTTATAATGCACACATTATGTTACATATTCAATTATAATGCACACATTATGTTACATTCCTAAAGAGATGCCATAAGTCTTTATCACAATCAACATAGTATCGTTACTAAAATTCAGCTTATATGTATTTCTATCATCGTAGTCAAAATTAAATGTTAAATTTTAATTAAACGTATAGGCATGGTCCTTTGTTGGGTCCCTTGAGCGAGTTTAAACACAAAATCAAGATACCCTCTAGTGATAATCTAGAAGGGGGATGAATAGATTATCAAAAACTTTTGCAAGCTTAGATGATCTATCAACTCCAAAATCAGTTTTACAATGGAAGCTTGATTTTTGTTTATACTCGATTCAAATAGGATCTAAAGCTTTGTCGGATATCGAATTTGCGATCAAGAAACAATTAAAGAAAGCAAGTAAAGAGCGAAAAGTAAACAACACGGATTTATAGTGGTTCGGATCAAGCGATCCTACATCCACTCTCCTTCTTCAACTTGAAGAAGGGACTCTTCTTACTTCCTTCCTTCTTGCTTACTTTCTTGCTTTCTTCCTTTACAGTGTTCTTCTTGACCTTACAATTATGATACTATCTCTAATTGGCTTTTTGAAGATGTACAAAGAAAATGGTGTTCTAAAAACACGAGAAAATGGATGAACACTAAGTGTTCGTGTGTATACAAATGATATTGAGAAGAGCTTTTAATTCTCAGATTTTTCAAGTGCTAAGTTTTTGATTGCGAAGTTTTTTTCTAGTTCTGAAATTTTGAATCTACGAACCTATTTATAGATCTTACGTAGACGGTTATAACTTCTTTGTTCTTGTTTGTTGATGGTTTTAAGCTGATTAACTAATTCTTGAAACCGCTTCTTGTTTGGTGGTAACTAACTCTTGAATTTTACTAACTCTTCTAGCTTGTCGGATTCTTCACCACTGTCGATTCTTTACCTTATGCGATTCTCTACTCGTCGATTCTTTACCTTGTCTTGAATCTCTATCTCGATCTTCTACCTCAAATGCAGTTCTGTCATCAAATCTGTTTTCTGTTCTTGTCTCTATCGACTTCCTTTGAATCATCCCTATCTTATTTTTCTATACTTAGTCTATTTAGAGTTTTTATTACATCGGTGACTATACATTGTCTTGGTGGTCATCCTAATTTACACTTTAACTCATCAAAACTCAGTACATTTTATCCCAACAATTTCCCCCTTTTTGATGATGTTAAAACATGGCTCAAGAAAAGAGAAATGTTAGTAATCTCAAAGATACGGAATTACACTTAAGACACTTAGTCGGATCATTGAAGCACATAGTTTTATTAGCAGATGATGATAAGATTATGAAGTAGATAATCGAGTAATACACAACTCATATACTCAGAGAACTTTGTTCATAAAAACAAATGATCGAGTTATTCAAAGAGCTTTGTTCAATCGGCTTATGAGTAATAAATCGGATGATTAGCAAAAGAGTTTTAGTTTATTTTATTTAGTTTGATTAATTATGAAAGAGTCTTAGTCAAGTTATGTTATAAGAAATGATTAGTTACCCAGATAAGTTTCAAGGAAATTTAAAGAAACATCAGCATTATGAGAGTAGATCAAAAGTTTTATTCACGAGACTTTAATCACTTGACTTCATGCAAGTTCGAGATAAGATCCGAGATAAGATAAGGAAAGAAAAGATTTAGTCGTACCACCTATTCTCTTACGGAACCTTGAGCGATCAAAGACTCGATTCTTTATAGATATGGTTTCTCCACCCTCCGCGAGATCGGCTAAGGATTCGGCTTTAATAATAAGGCTGCTTGATCTTCTCTAGGTCCAGGATGACCATCGGGTACATTAGAGGGTTCCATCGAGAGTAAGGCTGGTGCGACTACATCGAGTTGAATTCCTTGTGAGCAAGGTTGACTAGATATTGATACATCGAGGGTCCTTTTCTTCCAGCCAATTATGAAAAGCTTCATTCTCATCGAGTCCCCATTTGATGGCTTTGCGAGACATGGGCTGGAAGATCCAGTCCACTTCATATGGCCTCCACTTTGCACGATCTGCCATTAGAAGAACTTCCTTGGGGACGACTTCACTTCGATGAAATGGCCTTAGAACTTCTTCCCCTTGCTCATCTGTTATCTTCGAACCCATCTCCTCGGTGAGCGATCATAGAATTTTCCTGCAGGCCTTCTCTGCTCTCTCCTCTTCTTTGCATCCCTTCGCTTATATCTCTCCTTCTCCTCTCTCTTCCTTTTCTCGATCTTCTCTTCCTCATCTATCTCGGCTTGAGTTTTCCTAGGAATTTGAGCTGTTTGAGCTGTTCTAGATGATCCGAGAAGGAGATGTCATGCTGAGCGAGGATCTTGTACGAGAAAAATCCTTGGTGTGAATCTTGGGTTCAGCTCCTCTTATCTTTTTGACCTCCTCTGCCTTGTTCTTTTTCTCTTCTTACGCTTTCGGCATTTCCTCGAGACAGTTCTTCGATTTTGAGTTCGAGGGCAATGATCTTGTCATCTTGCTCGTCTATCCTTTTCTTGAGCACACTATCTTCCCCCTTTTTAGCATCGGCCAAAGCGGGTGTTGCAGATAGTGGCTACTTGTTCAATTTGTCCTACGAGTTCTTCTCTTACATGCCTGTCTTTTGATCAAGCTGGTCATATCTCTTCTTTTGTCCGACCTCGGCTCGTCCGAACTCATCATCCATGAATTTCTTAATGATCGTAAATGCCTATCCTTCTCCATTGCCATCTGCATTTTCGGGACTTGGTGAAATGAGGCCTCTTTAGCTTTCCAAGCTTCTCTTACTTGGTCTTCATGAGAATCCTTGATTTGGGTATAGGCGGAACGGATGTCTTGTTTGACCCATTCATCACGAGAGTTCATCTCCTTAGCAATCGCTGCTTTAAGCGCAGCCATCATTTCCTCATGTCTCGATCATAGAAAAATATAGATCAATCTTGGTTTTCTCTTGAATTGCAGCTTCTATATTTTCCTTGATTGAAGATGTTATCATCTCTCGGAACAAGCTGTAGAGCATTCAGACTAGCTCTCTTTAGACTTAACACCTCCTCTTTGAGCATATTGAACTCGGATATAGACACGTACGTTGAGGTCCTCACTTCTTCTGATGGAGAAGATAGAGTTAAATCTATCATTTCCATAGGAACATCAATATCTGCTTTCAGCCACGGCCGGAGGAGAATCAGCCCAATGTCGATTATGGTTGGCTCCTCCAGCGGATGACTCGCTGTCTGCATTCTATGTGTGCCTCCCAGTGTATCCGTCTTAGCCGGCTCATCGGCGACTCCACCATGTTCCATCTCTGGCTCCATTCGTGTCATCTCCGCCAAGACCGGCTCGGCTTCCATTCCCTCTCCGGCCAACTCCGGTTCCACTGCCTTTCTTCCTCCACCTTTTACGAGCCTCTTGCAGCCGGCATGTCTACGAAATATACCTGTGAAGGATATAATCGAAGAACATGCTTTCGGTTAAAATATCCATAAAGAATTTGAGCTTGGCTCTTTTCAGACTTCTTTCTCCCATATTGTGAGGTTGTTCCCACCAACCTCTGCTATGAGGATAAATTTGTCTTCTCAAAGCCTCCGGTCCTTAACCTCCATAGGAGCCATACATCAACTAGCTCTTCCAACGGCTTGGGTTCATTTTGAAGGTTGTGTTCTTTGTGTAATAGGAACTTCTTCCCGATAACTCGAAGGGATTCCTCTGTTGGTCCCATAACTCCAGATGGGTTTGGAAGTAGGGAGTAGAGATGAGGTTCTGTTTGGGATGAGGAAAGAAAAGAAAATGGGTCGAGATGAAGGCTGGGATTGGGTTAGACTTTTGGAAGTAGACCGGTTTAGAGGCTCGAGAGGCGGCGGCCTTATGCTGCCCCTTCATCGCCAGGGTGAGATGATGTGGGTTGGGTGTCGTCGGCCTCGAGATGAGGAAGGCGATGATGTGGTGGATTCAGCTTCTTCGGCCTCGTCTCGGATGAGACTTCAGTCTCCTCCTGCCCGATTTTCCAGCCGCGACACTTCCCCCTTGGGAAGGCTGTCAACTCCTCCTCTTCTTCCTCTTCAACCTCGGCCTCGAGTTTCCTCCTCCTCGAGATGAGGGTTCATCGGCTAACACTTGTCTCCATTTTTTCTTTCCCTTGGCCTTAGAAGCCTTCTTTTTAGGTGATGGAGGTGGGGTGTCTCCTTACGAGTCTATATTCCCAAAGGGTTTCTCATCCTTGATGAGCGAGACCATACGCTTTGTGAACTTTTTCACCGCATGCCAATCAAGCATGCTGTCCCAATCTTATGTTCAAGTATGATGGTGATTCTTGCCATCATACTTGTTATCTTGGTCGGCGACCATCTTATCGACTCCTTCGACACCTCTGTCTTTACAAACTTCTTCCTTTCCTCCATCATTCGAGAGTACACTGTCGAGCCCAATTAATATCGGCTCAGTCTATGATGGCCCTCGAATGACATATCCTTGGCTTAGTCAATCCGTCGTGACTCTGCTGCTCTCCCGGTATACACTTTGTCAAAATGAGCATCGAAGTCGATATTTTCTCCTCAACATCCCCTTTTTCAAATTCGCGGTTTTATTTTTACGGGATCTCCTTGCCATCATTCTATAACTTTCTAAATACTCCTCTGTTTATATACAAATGGATTTCCACTGGTGGTACTTAGACCAAAAATTTCTCCAATATCGGCAATAGACACATGAATTTTTCTGCTTTTTCCCAAGGTTCGAATACTTGTTTCTAAACCGATTAATACGTGGCTTTGGCTCTGCAGTCAAGAATTCATGACAAGATCATCAAGGGTTTTAGATTTTGAAGGTTTCGAGAGAACGATATCGCCTTAAGCCTCTTGATTCTAGTAACTCGAATTTCTCTTGTTTCGAGATCCGTGGAGATTTCCCATTCTACATACATTTCGACTTTGTTCGATCCACGATAGAAGCAAGATCATACTTATACTTGATTACGGTTTTGAAGAATCCGCCATTGAAAGCTTGATTTTGAAGGTTTTGAGAGGGAAAATGATTTTTGAGAAAAAAAAATGAATAGGTAATTATGTGCGTAAGTTATTATGCACCACGATCTCCTATTTATACGCAAAGATTTAATAATAAACTAATCAAAACTAATAATGACTGCAAAAGTGTAGATTTTGGCTTTCGTGCCAGCATTTAATGCAATTATGCGGATTTATTTTGAAAAGTGCACGAATAAAATTAAATATGTCGCGCGTGGTATCGACGATTCATATTTCGTAAAACCGCCTCCAATTTATGCGCGTGAATGTCACTCGGCGTATTTCAAAGCTTTATTTGATAAAATTTCGGGTCCGATAGTAACTTCTCTCGACAAGAAGTAACTTGATTTGTAAAATCTTTTCGATTAATTGGAGAGATAAGCGAAATATTATCTCTTTTTATTTTTCAAATGTACCTTTTTAAAAAAATTTTTAAAACAAATTTCAAGAAGGACTTCTGAGTGAATTCAATTTTTGAATAATTAATTAATTATGAAATTAAATTCACATATTAATTATGTGATTTAATAAACATAATTTTTTAATAAGATATTAAAGAAACTCCTGTTAAATTGGTAGTATGCGATTTGAACATCGTCTGTTTCTTCTTGTAAAATTCAGATTATCGGCTAACTGAATTTCCTGAAACCAAATACTTGAGCGAACTTGTTAGTATCTTCTAAAGTAATTTAAACGAGGTACTCATACTCATACTGTCTTGTGATCGATCGGTGAGTATGATGTATTTGTCTAAATTACTCCATGTTTAGATAAATAAATATCAAGTTAGTTTAAATCAATAGATGAATCCTTGATTCTTGATCTCTTAGAAGAAATCAATGATATCAGGCTCTATGATTATCCATATGATTTTTAACACATCGATATTATTTTCCAAACATTATAACATAAGCGAGAGAGACAAAATAGAATATAACGAGATAGAATTATATATCAATTTGGATTATAATTCAGGTGAGGTAGCATCTAATAATCCTAATTCTAAAGAAAAATCTTTGAACCTTGTCTCGCCGGAGGTTTTGTTAATAAGTACGCCCTTTGATAATCGGTTAGGATTTTCTCAAGTACGATATTGCCTTTTTCCACATGATCTCGAATGAAATGATGACGAATGTCAACATGTTTGCACACAGTATGTAAGGTGGGTTACGGGTAATAGCTATGGCACTATTACTATCACAAAAGATTGGTACATCTTTGGTGATAATTTATAGTCCCTTAATTTGTTGGTGATCAGTTAGTTGTGAACAACAACTCCCGGTGCCATGTACTCGGCTTCGGTAGTAGAAGTAGCTACGAGAGGTTTGTTTCTTAGACAACCATGAAATCGGCTTACTTCCCGAAATTGGCAAGTTCCGGATGTAGATTTCCTATCTATCTTACACCCACCAAAATACGAACACGAATATCCCGACAACTCAAAGTTATCGTCATTTGGATACCATGACCCTACATAGATTGTACCTTTCAAATATTTTAGAATCTTCTTTGCAGCTTCAAGATGACTCTTTTTAGGTTTAGCTTGAAAACGTGCACATACACCCACTGCAAAAGAAATGTCAGGTCTACTAGCGATTAAGTATAAGAGAGAGCCAATTAAACCTCTATACTTGCGTCTGATCGGTGTCTTCTCCTTTCTCATCTAGATCCATTGAAAAATTTGTCATCATAGGTATTTTGACTTCTCGGCTGGTACCTATTCCAAATTTCTCAATAAGATCTTTGGTGTATTTTGCTTGACTTATGAAAATTCCTTTCTTTGTCTCGCTTAATTTGTAGTCCAAGAAAGTATGTCATCTCTCCCATCATGGACATTTCAAATCATTCTTCATAAGATGACTAAATTCTTCACACAAGATTAGATTAGTTGATCCAAAAATAATATCATCAACATATATTTGAACTAACAAAAGACCTTTATCGATTCTTTCCTAAATAAAGTTCTATCTATCTTACCTTTTACAAAACCGTTTTGAATTAAATACTCGGATAATGTATCATACCATGCTCTAGGGGCCTGTTTAAGTCCATATAGAGCTTTCCTCGGCCTTGTAGACCTTGTCTCCTTTGACAAAGCACGGAGGTTGTTCTACATAGACCTCTTCGGCTATGACTCCGTTTAGAAATGCAGATTTCACATCCACTTGGAACACGGTAAATCTTTTATAAGCAGCATAAGCTAAGAACAATCTTATGGCTTCAAGGCAGGCAAGCGGGTGCAAAGGTTTCATCATAATCAATTCCTTGATTGTGAATAACCTTGTGCAACCAATCTAGCCTTATTTCTTACCACAATATTGTTCTCATCTTTCTTGTTTTTGAAAACCCATTTTGTTCCAATAACTTTTTGATGATGAGGTCTTTCAACAAGCTCTCATACATCTTGTCTTTGAAATTGATTTAATTCATCTTGCATTGCATTTATCCAATTGGAGTCAGTTAGAGCTTGATAATAGTTTTAGGTTCAAGTAATGATACATAACAACTAAACGAGGCAGTCTTAGTTTATACTCGTGTCCTTGTCTGGACTCCAGAATCTAAACTTCCGATTATACATTCAATTTGGATGATAAGTCAATACTCGTTTACCTTTATCTTTTCTTGGATATGAATTCTTATACGAGATATTTTCATCAATTTGTTCTCGTATTACCTTCAGGAGTATCCTCTAGTCCATCTCGGTATTGTAGTCGTGCGATCGGATGATATGGAAGAACTCTCGGCTTCCTTATCTTTATTCTGTCTCGATGTGTCCTCCTCATCCGATTCGACTACGGTAAGTAGAACTTGGTGATTTCTTGATATTTAATTTGTTGAGATCTTGACTATCTTGGTGACATCATCTCGTGCTTTCAGACTTAGAAATTTCGTCAAAAACAACATGTGGTGTTTCTTCCACACATAATGTAATCTTATTAAAAACTCTATATGCTTTGGATACGAGATGAGTATCCTAAGAATATCCCTTCTGCAATCTTAGCATCAAAAGTTCTTAATTTAGATTTTCCATTATTATGGATGAAACACTTACAACCAAATATATGGAAATATGAAATTTTTGGTATTCTACCCTTCCATATTTCATAAGGAGTTTTGCATTTGTCTCTCACAACTAAACACCTATTTTGAACAAAACATGCGGTATTAATGGCCTCTGCCCAAAACTTTGTGTGGAGTGTCATACTCGAGATAACATCGTCCTTGCAGCTTCCTTCAAGGTTCTGTTTCTCCTTTCTACCACTCCATTTCTTTGGGGTGTTCTTGCAGATGATGTTTCATGTGCTATACCATTCTCGGTACAATAGTTAGTAACAAATGAGTTTAGAAACTCGGTACCTTTATCACTTCTAATCTTGACAATATTTAGTCCTTTTTCATTTTGAATTCTTTTGAGGAATTACGGAATTTTTATTACTGATCTCATTCTTCTTGTACAAGAAAATAACCCAAGTGAATCTAGAAAAATCATCTACAATCACTAAAGTATACTTTCTTCCACTAAAACTTAGAGGTGTAAGCTGGACCAAAAAGATCCATGTGCAAAAGTTCCAAAATCCTTTGAAAGCAGGACCATTTATTGTTTTGAAAGAAGTTTTGGTCTGTTTTCCTTTTGACAAGCATCACAAATATGATTTTTCGAAAATATTTTATACTGGAAGTCCTTTGACTAAAAGATTTTCTTGCTATTTTGTTAAGAGTTTTGAAATTTAAATGACTAAGACATTTATGCCATAGCCAACTTAAATCCTCGAACTCTTAGCAATAAGACAAGTATCCTTAGGGCAACTCTTGAAATTTGCAACATAGATATTACCTTGTCGACTCCAGCAAGTAAAATATTTTCGTTTAAACCATCCAAAATATAACATGCGTCATGAGTGAATTTTACACAATATCCTTTGTCACAAAGCTGTAGACAGGATAATAGATTATGTTTCAATCCTTCCACAAAATAAACTTCATTAACCTGGACATCTCCAATCATTAGAGTTCCAACTCCTTTAGTTAGACCAAAATTGTTGTCACCGAACATTACCCGAGGTCCATCTATCGTCGATAGTTAGAAAGAAGTCTTTTCTCATAAGTCATATGCTTAGAACATCCACTGTCTATATACCGGATGACTTCAAGAACATCTTCTCGTTCAACTATCTCCTTATTTCCCACCAATCACAAATTAATTCTTAGGTACCCTTTGTGTATTGGGTCCTTTCACGTCAAGTTGATACTTAGGTATCCAGATAAACACATCCAAGTTTTTGAGAACCAATGATTGAATTTTGCAACCATATCATCTACTAATATTAGACTATCTAGATCAATTTTATTTAATTGATCTCTAGTGATTGTCTTATATCTTGGAAAGAATGGATACGACTTTCTTCTTCCATCAAAACCATTATACTTTGGAAATGACTTTGATTTAGTCTTTAGATTTCTTTTGAAAACATTTCTCCTCATACTGTATTTTTTCTTTAGATATATCGGATGAGGTGATTTGCTCCTTTGATTTCTTTGGACTAAGTTCTGTCTTTTCCGTAGTCTTAGTGGCTTTGACAAATATTCTAGGTTTGATAGGATCATTTTTCGTGTTCCTATCAAAACCCAATCGATCTTATCACTAGGCTTCGAGAAATCTGTGAAGATGTTATCAATTGTAGGCGAGAATTATTAAGATGTCCTAACTTAAGATTCAAATCTCTGTTAGTCTTTTTAAAATTCTCATTTTCCATATTGATATTTGAAAATTTAATTTTTAAAGTACTCAATTCTTTTTCCAACTTATTGGTTTTCTCGAGACGAAGAACTAGTAGAAGTCTTAGATTGACATTCCCCCTTGAATGTATGATCTAGATTCTTCCTTGTCACTGTCGATGTTCCTTTGTTAGATTAAGAATTTGATCCTTTAAACTTAAATTTTCAGCCTCTATCTGTTTATAAGCGAGATAAAGCTGTCTTCGAATCTTTTAGAAGCTTGTTAATAAGACATGGATCAGATTCGACAAGTTATCATTATCATTGTCCGAGGATGAGTAATAGTTTACCTCCTTAGCCATTAGGCAAATGTCATTGTCGACCCGAAACTAGATGAGGATGAGGATGATGATGTCTCATGTGTTTCCTCCTTTTCTCGCTAAAAGAGCTCGTTGATCTCGCATACCTCCTATCCCGTTTCTTCCTCTTTTCTTCTCTCTCTCTAGGAGTGAGTTGAGGACAATCATAGCTAAAATGACCAGGTTTATTGCGGGTATAATGAGATATCTCCTCTATCTGATTTTGGACTATTCTCACCTCGTCGATTGGGGATTTAAACCTTTTCACCGGATCCTTCTTTTTGTCATTGTCTGAATACTTCTCTTCCTTGTCTCGATTTATAATTTTGACGATTAAACCTATCTCTCTTATTCCTTTTATACTTCATCTTGAGTCTCTCATAACGCGGATTAATAATGCCATGTCCTCCTTTACCGACAAATCTGACGCCTTAGAAATCTTATCGAATCTTCTTGATGAAGAAATGCCACAGATCTTTCCGTAAGTAGATGACTCTGCCTCATCTTCTTCATCTTCAATGTGTATATCATATTCCAATGCTTTGAGATGAGAAAATAGAGTATGATGTGATATAGATGACAGTTACGTGTTGCTTTGAGAATATTTGCTTTTTTCCTCCATCTTTTGCTTAATGATCTCGAGTACCTTATTATTAATTTCTTTCTCAAGATAGGTTTTACCCAAATCAGCACTTTGTTCACCATTGGTCAATCTCACATCCAATTGATCCACGCTTTCTCCATCTTTCATCTTGAATGTATCAAATGCATGTAAAGCCCGATTGCAACTTGTTTTCTTTAACTCCGCTCGACCCTTCACAAACATTTGCAAGAGTTTTCCACATATCCTTAGCAGCTTTACATCTCTTTACCTTTTCTATCCAGTCTTTGCTCAATGTTTCTATAATTTACTGTCCTTGCTACACGATCCAAATTGTGAATCTTCCTTTCGCCGTTTGTCAATTCAAAGACTTTTCTTTTCTTGTTGACTTCTTGTAGTAGAAGATTCAGCTCCAGTGCTAACAACTCCATGGTAGAATTTTATTGGACCTTCCTCAAGAACCTCTTCCATGCGGTCATGAATGGCCTTTAAATGATTCTCCATTACGAACTTCCAATAATCATATTCTTCGATAGAAAAATGCGGTAAGCTCTGGAATTCTTACTCTTAACGAGAAGACATTGTAATTCAAGATTCTAAAACACAACTTATCGAAATGTTAGTGACTCAATGATAAGAAATCAGATTTCAATAAGAACTCGAAATTTCAAGACCACAAATCTCTATCGTAACGCTTAACAACTGCTTCGATACCACTTGTTGGGTCCCTTTAGAACGAGTTTAAACACAAAATCAAGATACCCTCTAGTGATAATCTAGAAGGGGGATGAATAGATTATCAAAAACTTTTGCAAGCTTAGATGATCTATCAACTCCAAAATCGGTTTTACAGCGGAAACAATTTTTGTTTATACTCGGTTCAAATAGGATCTAAAGCTTTGTCGGATATCGAATTTGCGATCAAGAAACAATTAAAGAAAGCAAGTAAAGAACGAAAAGTAAACAACACGGATTTATAGTGGTTCGGATCAAACGATCCTACATCCACTCTCCTTCTTCAACTTGAAGAAGGGACTCTTCTTACTTCCTTCCTTCTTGCTTACTTTTTGCTTTCTTCCTTTACGTTGTTCTTCTTGACCTTACAATTATGATACTATCTCTAATTGGCTTTTTGAAGATGTACAAAGAAAATGGTGTTCTAAAAACACCGAGAAAATGAATGAACACTAAGTGTTCGTGTGTATACAAATGATATTGAGAAGAGCTTTTAATTCTCAGATTTTTCAAGTGCTAAGTTTTTGATTGCGAAGTTTTTTTCTAGTTCTGAAATTTTGAATCTACGAACCTATTTATAGATCTTACGTAGACGGTTATAACTTCCTTGTTCTTGTTTGTTGATGGTTGTAACTGATTAACTAATTCTTGAAACCGCTTCTTGTTTGGTGGTAACTAACTCTTGAATTTTACTAACTCTTCTAGCTTGTCGGATTCTTCACCTGTCACGATTCTTTACCTTATGCGATTCTCTACTCCGTCGATTCTTTACCTTGTCTTGAATCTCTATCGATCTTCTACCTCAAATGCAGTTACGTCATCGTGTTTCTGTTCTTGTCTCTATCTCGACTTCCTTTGAATCATCCCTATCTTATTTTTCTATACTTAGTCTATTTAGAGTTTTTATTACATCGGTGACTATACATTGTCTTCACCGGTCATCCTAATTTACACTTTAACTCATCAAAACTCGGTACATTTTATCCCAACATCCACACACCTACCCACTAATATTTATCCATTTACTTTCTAATATATGAATTTTATGAGTTGGTAAGATATACGAGTGTCTCATAGTTATTTAATTAATATTATAATTTTATATTATAAACCAAACAATTCACAATATAATATTTCGTCTTGTATTTTTATATAAATTAATTTTTCACATTCATTGTATATTCCATTGTAAAGTTCTCTATAAATTATGAGTATAAGAATTTTAATCATCTATATCCGGATCTATTATTTCTTTTAATTTAAATTATTCCTCATCCATATTCTTCAATTTGTAAAATAATTTGATATATTATATATTTCCTCTGTCTAAAGTTATCCATTTTGTCAAAACTTACATCCCATAAGTTATTCATTCTTTTTTTTTTTGGCAAAGTATTTTCCACATTCCACTCTCTCTACTTTTTACTTTCCCATCACACACATTTCAACATACACTACAAATGAGTAGCATAGACAAGAAAAAATGGTATATTATCTTTTCTTAATTTTTCAAACACACAAACTATATATTTTATAAAGACGCAAATTGTTGGGAAAAAAATTTACTTTTAAAAGAATAAGTTTTATAAAGAATTAATAGTTTTTTCTTATATGTCAAAAAAGAAAATCCAACTTTTACAACTACAAAACAAATTAAGGTGTTAAAAGTTATTTGAATATTGTTAATTCACTATTATTACTTAATGTGCAACTTTTTATAATTTACATAACAAATTTAGCAATAATCTTTTAATTTGATGATTTTGTGTCTATTTTTGGTATAACATTTTGTTTTTTGATATAATAATAATAATAATAATAATAATAATAATAATAATAATAATAATAATAATAATAATAATAATATATTGATATTGATATTTTTGAGTAATTACATATATGTTGGGTAAAAATGTCAAAACCATAACTACATATTTATATGCTGTGATTGTAACGATGTTCATTATTTAGCAACTTAAACATTTGCATTCTAATATTATATTTTATTTTATTAACATAATTAAAATAAAATTTTACCTGTAAACTAAAACATGAAAAATTTCAAGAGTTCTCAAATACTTACGAGACTTATAAAATTCAATATAAAAGCACAAAACAATGTGATACGAACCATCACCATTGCGGGTGTTTTATTCACGAGAAATTTCTCAACTTTACCAGCTGGAGACATTAGCATTAGGCGACAACAACTTCATTGGGTCAATTCCCTCATCGCTCCTTAACATCTCAACTCTTCGTAATTTTAGCCTTACTAATAATAATCATCAGGCAGTCTTCCCACCAACTTGTGCTATGGAACACCTCTTCTTGTAGGACTTTTCCTCACTCTAACTAACTTGAGTGGAGCATTACCAAGCTCTATTTCTAATTGTGCTAATCTCAAAAATCTCGATCCTCGGTTTCAACAGATTTACGAGTGTTGTGCCCCACTTTCTGGGCAACCTAAGTCTCCTTGAGAAACTTAACCTAGCAAGCAACAATCTAAGGATTGAATCATCTTCTACGAGTTGAGCTTCATTACTTCCTTAACAAATTGCAGATCTTTTAAAGAAATTGGATATTAGTTATAATCCTCTAGGTGGCATTATTCCACCCTCCATTGGAAATTTATCTTCTTCATTGCAATATTTCATTGCCAAGAGGCGCAAAATTAAGGGTAGCATTCATGCTAGTATAGGCAACTTAAATAACTTGATCACACTTTCATTATCCAGAGATGAGTTGTGCAGTAATATTCCTCTTACTCTCAAACATGTACATAAGCTTCAAGGATTATACCTAAGTAGAAACAATTTGGATGGTCTCATTTCACATGGTCTGTGTGATTTACACAAAGATCACCGTATTATACTTGAGACAAAATCAACTATTTGGTCCAATCCCATAATGTTTTGGAAATCTCACTTCTTTAAGTATAGTTTTTTGGATTCCAACATGCTCACTTCAAGCATACCGTCAAGCTTGTGGCTCCTAGATAATTTGGTGGAGCTAAACTTGTCTAGAAATTCCTTGGATGGAAATTTACCACCACAAATGGGTAATTTAATGGCCTTAACTTCTATCGATCTAGCCATGAATCAATTTTCGGCAATATTCCAACCACACTGGGGGTACATTGCTCCAGGTGACTTATTTTTTTCTCAATTCATACCAATTCTACCATTGATTATATCTTTTTTTTTTGTACATAATTAATTTTTATTTTTGTAGCAGAGTATGGTTTGGAAGGATTAGTTTCGACAAGGTGTGATATTTACGATTATGGCGTTATGTTGCTGGAAATATTTACAAGAAAAAGGCCAAGTGATGCAATGTTTGGTGGAGATTTAAGTTTGAAGAGTTGGGTTGAAAGCTTGATTCCACGGTCACTGGATCGAGTTATGGACATTAACTTACTCACAAATCTTGATGATGAACAATGTGACAAGATGATGCGGTGTTTATTTACCATATTTGTGTTGGCCTTGAAGTGCTCGGCTGAATCTCCAACGAGATAGGATAAATATGAAAGAAACTCTATCAGAGCTACCGAAGATCAAACACCAGTTTTTCAAATAATATTGTGGTAAGGCCTGGAAATATCTTTATTCTTTCACATAATTAGCATGTATTATGTGTATATATTAAAGAGAATAAAATACTATCAAGGATATAAGTGTAAATATGTGGTTGATCTGCACCTAAGTAGAATCTAATACACCGAGATAATTTTTAGGCAACATCACTTTTCAGAACATGAAATTTGTTTTTGTCCCATGAATTTCTGCCGGATGATAGCAATGTGATATCATAAACATGAGTAGTTTGAAGTACTTGTCAATGAGAAGCCTTATTACTTGTCTCTTGATTTCATGTCCGAAAGTCATCTGGCACGTGGTCTCCCTGTCAAGAAAATAAAAGTTTCAAGAGAAGCACTAGAGAGTAACTTTGCAAGGATGAAGAAGATGGATCAAAATGACCATTATATGCCTGCCAAGAAAGACCTGGAGGATCTTATTCAATATCATCATTTTTAATTTGATTGTATTTTTATTCTAAATTTTCTTTGTAGTTTGTAATGAAAATAAGAGACTTACTCTTTTTTAAATAGGATTTGAATGTGAAGAGTGAATAGGGTCGAATACCACACAGATCTCACAACTGTGCACCTTGTGTACATATACCTTTGCAATTTCAAACATGATCCAGCTATCCAGGATTTGTGTAAATTAAGTAAATTTCATTTGCACAAATATCCAATTGGAGTAGTGCGTCCACTAATATAAATATTTAAAAAAGTGCATTATCAAAATGCATATTTCTTAAATTAACCTAACAGACAAATTTTACTTACGTAGTACACCTCAAACCAAAGGGGTGTGTTGACGAGGTGAAGAGTGTCGAAGTCAAGAGGAGCAGGACGACTAGAAGTGTTAGAGAAATCAGGAAGTTATAACTAAAATCAAGAACAATTATAACTAATCAAGAAGCGGTTACAAGATTCAATTAGTCAGTTTCAACAAACTTTGAAGAGTCACCAAGGCAGTTACATCTACGAGAATCAGTCTCTTATAAACACAAAGATTTATAGTGGTTCGGATTATGAAAATCCTACATCCACTCTCCTTTCACAATCTTGTGAAAGGGACTCTACTACGTACTTACTTTCTTACCACTTTACTTATAATTTACAGTGATGATCTTCAGCCTTTACAATCAACTCTTCCTAATTTCTCGGAATTTAATGGCATGAAGATATATGAGAAAGTGTTCTATAAACACTTGAAAACTATGAACGTTTAAGAACGTTCTTGTGCTTAAGTGTATCCTTTTGAATGTGCGTTTGAAAGTGTTACAGGATTTGTGAAGTTCTTTATCATTTTTACTTACTTGTTCATAATCAATTTCAAATAATCAAACACTTGTTCAAAAGAATTATCAATCGGATCAAGTATAAAAATACTTCCATTTGTATAATCTGATATTGGTTTGGATTATTCCTGAATTATTGAAAGGAAAAATTGAGTAGTGTGGAAATCTATTCAATCCCCCCTTCTAGATTTCCTCTTTTGTTTAAACTTAATCGATTTGGGACCAACACCTAATTTAATACCACAATAAAATATTCACTTGTGCTGAATTAAAAATAAACGCTTCAAGAAATAAATAATCTGTGTATGTAGGAAGGGTCCTAAAAAATTCTCACATGCACCAAAAATAAATAATGACAGCTATATTATATTCTTGCATTTGTATCTTGAAATTTACCATTCTGCAAAATAAGTAAATTTCATTTGCCAAATCCTTGGGGGCAGGTACACTGAATATTGACAAAAATTGCATTTTTAAACGTCAAAGTCATATATATTAGGTGCACGTGCAACTCAAATACATTTTTAAACAATATCAGTTGTTTTCACTAAACAATTGCAGTTATTTGCACTAAACAGTTTTAGTTGCCCGACTGTTACCGTTCAATAAAAACAACAGTGTTCTTTGAAAACAATTGATACCGTTTAAAAATGCACTTGCATTGTACGATATACTTGGTGCACAAGAGACTTACTCTTTTTAAATAGGATCTGAATGTGAAGAGTGAATAGGGTCGAATACTACATGGATCTCACAACTGTGCACCTTCCTTGTGTACACATTACTTTGCAATTTCGAACATGATCCAGCTATCCAACACAGGAGGATCTGTGTTAAATAAGTAAATTTCATTTGCAAAATGCATATGAAACCTAAGGGTATGTCTGATTTAGGATTTAGTGGATTTTAAAATTTTGGATTTCGAATTCAAGTTGAATTCAAAATCCTGATAAATAGTAATAGTATGCGTTTGTTTAGAGATTTAAGTGCAGTATGGTTTAACTCATAATTGTCTAGGGTGCAAAGCGCAAGGGTGTGCCTCGCACCTTAGGCGCACCTTTTGTACGCTATGGCTAAATAATAGAAACACTACATAAACATAAATTAAATATTTTGAAGTTCAAGAGCACAAAAATGACACAAATCAAAAGCATTAACTTCGATAACAAGTAGCAAACTTCAGAGCGAAGTAGTTAACAATAAATATCCAAATCAAAGGCAAACAAGTAGCAAAATAATCATCTAAATTATTGTGTTTCATTGGTAGATGTAAAAGTGAGAAATATGTGTGAAAAGTCATAAATAAAAAGAGTGAGAATGAAACAATCATATTTGGATTAATAAATCACTGAAAAGAGTTTGGCGGAAAAAAAAAAATTATTTGTTTGGTTTGGTTGGTTTATAGGGTGGATGTATTGGATTTTAAAATATCATACTCTAAAATTTCAAAGTAGAATTGAATTTAGATTTTAAAATCTCAAATCTAATATTGTGTAATCCCAAACCATACATACCCCAAGGATTTGCAGAGTGTGACACGTCCAAGAAGATAATATATATATATATATATATATATATATATATATATATATATGAGTGTGTGCGCCCATGCGTGCAGACTTACCTGAAGTTTATGAAGATTCCACGAAAGGTGTACAGATGATCTTGAAATGGGCACGAATGTAAGATGAGTTGTTCGTGTGATCATCATGCATGCATTTTCTGAGCCCTCCGAGGCCATGGACACATCATTTAGGGCGCTTATTACGAGCTGTTCAATGGGAATGAGAATGAAATTGGTTTTTTCCTCTATGCCCCCAAATTTATTGGAGGAAGAAATGTCTCCATGCTAGTTACATCATTGGTGTTGTGCTCCAATTTTGGAAAAAATGAGACAAAAGAAGCTTGTTATTGTTGGTGGAGGGGAATGATTGAGGAGAAATGATTGTAGATGGGGAATAGGTTAATCATAATGGGTAATGATTACCTTATTTAGGAGGAAAAATAATGTCATTCACCATCTTTTATTCTCATTAAGCACCACAATTGTCTTATACTAATTCTTATTTCCATTACCATTGAAGAATTTCCAACCAACCGCCCCTTAATAGCAACACAATTTGTTCCTCCTGTTTTAGAGAAGAGGTCAAAATTGAGCATAAAAACAAGATAAGTAGAGAGACAAATCCACACAATGATAACCATCAGGTATGTGTAACAGTGCAATCTCCAGTGAATTATGGCCGCCACTTTTTACGTTGTCCAGATCATGAATGAGCCCTCTTGTAATGCCAATGCAATTTCTCATGTTTGGGAAAAACTCATCAGGTACCATAAAACAAGTATAATCACTTAGCCTTTGACAATTGGTTCCATCAAAAGTCTCCTGAGAAATATGATAATCAAAATTAAAGGCATACTTGGTCAGTTTCTCTGTCCATATAAGCTTTGTTTTTATTCAAGCACAGCAACCGTCCAGAATCTACCTGCCATATAAAAAAATAGTGGATCAAATGCAAATAAGAACTGAAGGTATGATCGAATCATACCAGGACTCCAGTTGTTGAAATTCTGTTGCCAATGCCCTTTTCAGGTATTCGGAATTTGAAAAACCTCCAAAATAAGCAAATTCTGCAACCCTTTGCAATGTTTCCGTAGCAGTACAAAAATAAGTTAATGATAAGTCCATACGTTTAAAAACGAATTACACCCAGAAAAACATCACAATGCAGCGAAAAGGTAAACTCTCTCATTTAGAATATTGGATTTTATTAAAACCTTAGATTATACATATCTCTCACAAGTTTTAATAAATGATGAATATCTTTTAAATTTGATCTTTATCTAAAAAAATAACTTTTAATTTAAAATTAAATCTTGAGATTTCCATGAGAGATTTAAATACCTAATTTTTTTCACTAGAAAATATATCTTCTTTCAAATTTTATTTTCTAGATCTATTGAGATAATGATTCAAATTTTTTTAATATTTAGATCTTAATTCTTATATTATTCAAATTCAAGTTTAAGTCCAAACCCATGTCTAATAAATCTATTTATACGAGATCTTACACTACAAATTTTATACAAATATTTCTTCAAAAGTTTCATCTACACAGTCTATTTCTCTTCAAAATTTAAATACTTTTAAGATATAAAAACGTGAATATATAAATTTATTGTTTTTCCCAAAAATAAATTCCACTTAATGATTTAATACATGGGTGGCCTATTAAATTAAAAATATTTTCTAAGCAGTGGAGGGGAGTGGAGTGGACTATTGAATTCTGAAATAAAATATTAAAAATACACAAATATATGTCAACTACATAAAAATATTATTTTATTGTTTATTAGTATTTTGGCGCCAGTTTCTCCATCAAGTGATTATTCTGTTTAATGTATAGTATAAATTAACCACTCTGAATATTGTAAATAGAATTAAGAATTGACTTAAATATTTCTTTTTGAGAATACAGAGCTGAAGGGCATCTACATACACAAACACATTATGTGAGGTGTACCGGATAGTGTTATTGACTTTCCTTTTGTAGTAACATTAATAATTTTAAAAGTTTGAACTTGTAAAGATATGTGAAATTAAATTTTTATTTTAATTTTTAATGCTCTCCATCACTAGTGAGTTGAATTAATTTTGTAAGACTACCCCTCACTCATGGACTGGATTCTCGAGTGAACAAGTTAATTAATATTGGTGGAGTTCTTTTAGTGTGATTTGAACCAGAATCTAAACATGAGTAAAAGATTGAGCTTAATACACCTTTTGTACAACATAACACACCTCCATTTCATACACAAATTATTCCAAGGTTGGTCTTTCATTATGGTTCCGTTAATTTACGTTGTAGATACGATCAAATGGTCTCAAAATACACAAATGGTCTCAAAATTAGGCCCATATACCTCAAATCCGGGCCAATTTTGTCATATGTTCCCCAATATTAATAAAATTTATTTAATGAAAAATTTGAAATATTAGTAATTAAATCAGTATTTTAAAAGAAATACAATTTAAAAATTTTGTAGAAGAACATACATATAACTACAAACCATTTTATATTTAATAACAAAAATAAAATAAATATATATTAGAAAAATTTACTATATTATAATTGAAAAAATCAACATATGAAATATGATTGTTTGATGGGGAAAAATATTTTTTAAGGACCGCACATTAGTGGTGGTAGCAAAAACAGGCCCGTACATTTGTATTTTGGTAATTTCAGTGACATTACCTCTCTCGGCTGGCAATTTAAGGACGATAATTTTTAAAAGTTGCAAAAATAGAACAATAACTTTTAAAAGTTGCAAATGTAGGCCGAATTAGCTAGAATCAGGGCTTAATTCGGGGTGGTTGACCTGATTTGACCTGAATTCAGGTTGAATTTAAGCCCAATTTGAATCGATTCTAAGTTTATAATTTGACCATTATATTACTACTAGATCTCTAATTTTGTTTTCTATTTTCTTTGTCTAATAGATTCTTAAGAAGACTTGGTCTTCTTTGATAACAAAGTCTTACGCCGTGTCAAGACGAATGGAGAAAAAAGGTGGAAGGAGCAAATCTTGAAAATAATAAATGTGTGTTTACTATTTGTTGGATGTGGCGTAAATGTATGAAATTTTATGTCAAATCAATAATTTTGAGTGATGATGTTATATTATTTTATTATTGTTAATTAATAAGATAATGATTAAGTGAAATAAAAGTAGAATATGAATTAGTTGTTGTAAGAAAGTTTGAGAATGATATATTGTTTGTGAGAAATGATAGTTTTAACTATTAATTTTTTTATAACTCGGTATTCGGCCCAAGAATCGACTAATTCGGGACCAATCCCACCGTCCACTAGCGGGGTCCCACTTAAAGCCAGAGCTATGGAGAGGCTCATCTCAGAATTGTTTGCACCCAATGAGTTTCGAACACGAGACCTATAGAACATCACACTCCTAAGCCTCAAGCCCTCACCACTAGGCCAACCCCTAGGGGTTTAGTTTTAACTATTAATGTTGTAGATGTATAATAGGAGGGAGTGTGTATTTGGATGGAGGATGTGTGCAAATCCGAAAAGTGACAAGATGGGGAAATCCGGATGTGCACAACCAATCATCAAGCATGACCTTATACATATAAGGGCCTATAAATGTAGGACACACTGTGTTCTTAGAATTTGTAAATGGAGGATAAATCGGGCCTGATTTGAATTTATTCGGGTTCAATTATTGTTCTATATTTATTGATTTTAAAATATAAAATTCTATATTCACATAAACGTAAAGTTGTTATATGTAAAATGCAACACCTGAGTTAATGGGCATAAAAATATATTATTCTCTTAAATACATTTATCCATCAATAAATTTCCAACTAACACATAGACCTTGACATAAATCCATGTCAATCTCAGAAAAAATTAAAGCACTTACCCATCAATAAATTTCCAACTAACATGGACCTTGAATTTACTCCATATCAATCAGAACCACACAATTGTTTCTATTGCCGTCCATTTGATTAAACGCATTGAATGAAAGGCCAGAATCTCTGGCCCAAAAGGTCAGTGGAGTATTCTCCTTATACATAAATATACATAAATACTGTATACGTGGATCAAATGTAAATATGAACTGAAGGTATGATCGAATCATACCAGGACTCCAGTTGTTGAAATTCTGTTGCCAATGTTCTTTTCAGGTATTCGGAATCTGAAAAACCTCCAAAACAAGCCAACTCTGCAATGTTTCCGTTGCAGCACAAAATTAGTTAATGATAAGTTCATACGGATAAACCTACAGCCAACTCTAATTAAGAGTGTCGGCTGAGGCCTGAGGTCAGAGTTAAAATCCTGCCCTTCCCCGATTTCTTATAAGGTTCCTTAAAACCAAAGGTTGGGAAAAAAAAAAAAAAGATAAAGCTACAGTTCCTTGTGATAGAAAACCACATGTACAAAGAAAAATTGCAGCTCTAGTAGTAATGCTCAAATTGTGCAAATTTAGAAACTGTTTGTTCGAGCAAGAACAAATTGAGATCTAAGCCAAAATCAATTATCAAGTCCAATCCCAGAATGTTTTGGAAATCTCACTTCTTTAAGCTCACTTTTTTGAATTCCAACATGCTTACTTCAAGCATACCGTCAAGCTTATGGCTCCTCAAAAATTTGTTGGCGCTAAACTTGTCTAGAAATTCCTTTGATGTGTTTTGCTGTCTGGATATCTTTGTTATCAGTTGCATGTTTTTCAAAAATATTGAAATTAATATCGCAACTATCACCCTCGTTTCGATTTGTTCATATAGTAACACATCTTTCTCTATACAAGAACACATTTGTGTTCATATAGTAACACATTTTTTTATATAATAACACATCTTTCTCTATATAGTAACACATTTGTGTTCATATAGTAACACTCCCGCAAAGACAAAAATTAAACTTCGTTCCCAGGTGTGTTAAAATAATAAAATATTAATTCATTTGTTGTACCGGGTTTTATTCATTAGTTACTGAACACATTTTTCTTAATACAATAATACATGTTTGACCTTATAGTAAAACACTTTTTATGCCTCTGCATTTTCTCTCTTTTGATAATATTTGTGGGTGTCACGAAAACGACTTCTTACTTTCAATTTTCAATTTTTTTACAGGTGATATAAAGACAATGCATCTTCTTCTCATGTGATATAATGTGTTCTTTTTGTGTTTTTTTAATATATTTTGATTTTTTTGGATTCAATTGTCCTTCATTTATAGATTTTAAAATATAATGTTCTATATTCATATAAAACAAAAAATTATTATCTGTAAAACGCAACATCTGAATTATTGAGCATGCATAAAAATAAATTATTCTGTTAAATGCATTTATCCATCAATAAATTTCCAACTAACACATAGACCTTGACTTAACTCCCTATCAATCTTAGAAAAAATTTGTCACATCCTAATTTTTACAAAGAATTTTAACGCTGACTCAAAAACATTTTTTTGTTTCTAGCTAAAACAATTTTAACAAATACTAACAGCGGAAACATAACCATGAGAATCCTTAAATAAAAAAATGTCAACTAAAATTAATTGCATAGTTTGTCTCAATCTACATAAACACTTAATTCACTCAAAAGATAATCTTACGAAACGAAGTTAAAGTCATGCTATGAATTAAAAATGCTAAAATAAATAAAATCAATCCACCATGCCTCCGCCGCAACTCCAATATTCTTAATTTGCAAAATATTAATTTGATTGGAGTGAGCAAACAACTAGCTTAGTAGGGTACCCTTTGTCACAGCTTAAATGTCACACATAAAAAGGAATTATTAACTCACAAACATGCATATTAATACTTGTTCCTTGGCTAAACCAACGATGCACGGTTTCCCGCAAATAAATTAATACTTGTTCCTTGGCTAAACCAAGAACGCACCGACTATACCAACGATGCACGGTTTTCCGCAAATAAACATGCGTTTGCGAATGACTTTAAAAGCCATAACATGCGTTAACGAAATTCATATCATACGATGTGGTAAGCAACAACACCATTTACATTAAATATTTAAAAGTGACAAATTCACCAATCATGATAAGAAAACCCCACCTTAAACCTTGATTATCCTTGGTAAATATTCTAGTGTGTGGCCTCCTTGGCACCTAAAATAATAATTAATAAACTTATTTCAGTGTTATAAATTTATTAAATTTATAAGTCTTAGTCTTATTATATTGATATTTAATGAATATTCAGTATCTTAACAAATGCTTTAAAAATAAATCTGGTCAAATTAAAAACAAACAGAAGAGTTGGAAAATTGAATTTTAAAAGATGTCTTCTATGTAATTAAATATATGGGATATAACATCAATACTAGTCTTATTATTAAAATAAAACAATAATAATAATAATAATAATAATAATAATAATAATAATAATAATAATAATAATAATAATAATAATAATAATAATAATAATAATGGGAATGGCAACACCAAATTGCCGATATATATGTTTATGTATATTTAATAAAAAGATTTAAGTAAGCAGGCTACTGCCTGATCATTCACGGATTCAAGGTTAATGCCTTTCTTTTTTTTTCTTTTTTTTTATTTAAACTCTAAATAAGACATAGGATAAGAAAATAGTGATTCACAACTCTTCCATTAGTAACCCACGTCCGTATAAACACACACACCTAATCATATTAAATTATAATTCTGGAAGCTAGTTTCACCCATTTAACAAAACAGAGGCATGATTTGGTTTTCTCACTAAATTTGTTCGGAAAGTGTATATAAGACCAATATTAAAAACTAT
The DNA here is from genome assembly GCA_030762865.1 of Paraleonurus japonicus. Classification (NCBI taxonomy): domain Eukaryota; kingdom Viridiplantae; phylum Streptophyta; class Magnoliopsida; order Lamiales; family Lamiaceae; genus Paraleonurus; species Paraleonurus japonicus. The sequence goes on along the minus strand of CM061058.1, from coordinate 29,274,485 downwards.
CAACAATAACTTTTTTAAATATATAAATATATGTATGTATACTTATACGTTGACACATATGCACATATAAACTTACACTTTGCAAAATATGAATATTATATTAACATGGAACCATAATTAATTAGAGAGTATGAATAAATATAATTTTTTTATTGAACTCAACAAAAGAGGTGAGGATAAGGTGTTACCGAAACAACTAGGAAATGAGAGACGAAATACTTTTGATGCTCTAGAGAGAAAACTTGATTTTATGGTGAATGAAGAGAATAATTTTGTGCGTGTTTTTTTATCAACCGTGTACTTAAATAAATATAAAGGTGGGAGAGATATTTTTGTTTACATAAAAAAATTTGAATATACCAAATCTCACACCTAAAAGATAAGATTTTTAATTTAAAAATTGAATTTTTGAAAGAATGGGAACTATATATTTTATTAATATTAATATAATTATTAATCTTATAAAACTCTTTTAAAAATAAAATATTGCATAAATAAAATGAAAATATTAATAATTACTATAATAGTAACTTATGCAAAAATTTAATTTACTTATGGTGATTAAAACTCTGGGGTGTTACAAAATTAAAGCACTTATCCATCATTTCCAACTAACATGGACCTTGACTTTACTCCATATCAATCTGAACCACACAATTGTTTCTATTGTCGTCCATTTAATTAAACGCGCCTTCTGAAATTCGTGAGTTTAGTACACATGTTTGACCTTATAGTAAAATACCCGAGACCGAGTTTTCATTTTTACCTTTGCACGAGTTTAGTACACATATTTGCGCTTACAATAACACATATTTACCTCAAATCTTATACGTGGGATCAAATAGACCCATGAACTTTTTCTTAACACATTTAAATAATTTCTCTTTAATATTGAGATAAATGAGCCTTCATCTTAATAAAATCACACTCGAAATAAAGTTGTCGAAGATTAGAGATTTATTTGATCCACACATATAAGATTAGAGATTTATTTTACCATTTTTTTATTTTTATTTTTGCATTTCGCGATTATTTTTAGACAAATACATATTATTTATTTTACAATAACATATATTTATCATTAAAGGAACACATGTTTAACCTAATAGTAACACCCGGGAGCACGTGGGGCGAATTTTATTTTGTTGACCCTGCAGGAGTTTTTTTGGAAATATCCATTGGATCCGACCCGACCCGACTAGGATCCGAAAATTTCATTAAATGGGTTATTTCACGTATACAATATTTCGGATAAGTATTTGTCTTTTAATATTAATAATCAATTTTCTCACAACAACCTTGTGTCATTTTGACTTGAGCAATAATAAATGAGACGGAGGGAGTATATTTCTATTTTGTAATTTTATTAAGCATGATGTTGAAGTTTAAAGATTCACTTTTATGTATATTAAAAATAATCTTATTAATTATCTTTTATTTTATTGTTGAAATATATATAATCGAGTGTGTTAATATTTGCCTATATACAGATTTATTTTTAATTTTTATTCTCAATATTTTAATTAAAATATTGCATGTGTATAATAATTAAAATGAATATGTATATATAGTTTAAATTTATTATAAATATTTTAATTAATATATATATATATATTTATATATGAGAGAGAGAGAGAGAGAGAGAGAGAGAGAGAGAGTATATGTGATAATTTAAATTTATTATAAATACTTTAATTTAAATACTTTTTAATAATTAAAATGAATATATATGTGTGTGTGGTTTTTTATCCGACAAATAGTGACTCGAACTCATTACCTTTAGATCATAGCTAGGTAGTGTGTTTTAATTCAAAATTATTATAAATGTATATATATATACACATTAAGATATTACAAACAAATATTTAATTTTTTAATACAGAAGCAAAAACAAATAAAAATAAATTTTACATATAATATATATTTTGCAGGAAAATAATGAAAGAATGAAGTAACTAGCCGTAACGACAGTGCATGCTCTCCGACCTTGCTATTGCCGAAGGCATTTTCCTCGTCCTTGTTAAATTGTTAGTGAGACTATTTTTGTCCCACGAAAGAGGGCTCTTGTTAATGCCTTGCTAACCTTTTTCACTCTGAGCATTCCCTTGTTAACGCCCTTGGTAAATGATTTTTTTCTTTTTCTTGTTTTTTTTTTTTTTTTTACTCTGGCCTATTCCCACCCCAATAAGAAAAATTAAAGCACTTATCCGTCAATAAATTTCCAAACTAACATGAACCTTGACTTTACTCCATATCAATCTGAACCACACAATTGTTTCTATTGTCGTCCATTTAATTAAAAGCGCTTTCTGAAATTCGTATGTTGGCTTTGGGTTTTTGTCGGATTTAAAATCCATAAATAACACCTCTTAATAAATGATTATCGAAAAAATTGTAGTTTTGGTCCCATGAGAATTTTTCAATGACAATGTTAGTCTCATGTTCTTTTTGGTCCTTTTCTCTGCAAAAATAGTCTCAACCATTATTTTTTAGGACCAAAATTGCAATTTTATTTCATTCTCTCGGGACCAATTAAAACCGCAATTTATCATTCTCTTGGGATTGAAACTGCAATTTTTTTGGGACAAAAATATCAAAAAAAAAAACTACGAGACCAAAAGTATCAAAAAAATGACCATTTTGCAAACCACTCATTCTCTTGGGAATAAAAATGCAATTATCAAATATATATGAAACCTGTCTCATCGAAGAGTGCCCTAATAATTAAAGGAGTATTGGAATCTGTATATATTTTGGAACTAAAATTTTGGTAACACTAAGAGAGATTTATTTATTTTTACACAAATTAAAGAAAATTAGTGGGAATATATACTATTTTACTCCTACAAGAGATATGACAAAAAAATAATTGTTAATTGAAATTGAAATACTTTATTAAACAGGATCATTTTTGGTCCAGCAAAAATAATTAATGACTACTAAAAATAAATTTATAATTTGGTACAGATAAAAATAAAATTTTAGTCTATGACTTTTTTATTTCCGTGTACGCCCTTTGAAAATCCCCTATATATATATTGTCGAATTAAATCATCAGAAGCACTCATATATTACAACATGGGAAGAAATTGTTTTTTACGTACATTTGCAATCCTACTAATCTTATTGCCTTGTCGTCTAGCCACTGATCAATCTGCTCTTCTTTCTCTAAAAGATCATCTCACTTCAGACCCTTATCACTTCCTCACAACTAACTGGACCATTAATTCCAGCCATGTTTGCAGTTGGATTGGTGTCACTTGCGGCTTGCGCCACCACAGAGTGACGGCCTTGAATATTTCCAACATGGGTCTCTCCGGCACTATTCCACCACAACTAGGAAACCTCTCCTTTCTCGTTTCCCTTGATCTCAGCTACAACCATTTTAGTGGCACTTTGCCGCGAGAGTTATCTCTCCTACACCGCTTGAATTATATTTCTCTCAGAGGTAACTACTTCACGGGAGAAATTCCACCATGGTTTGACTATTTACCTAAACTTGAGTTCTTGTCCCTAAGAAATAACAACTTCACTGGTTTCATCCCAAAGTCCCTTTCTAACTTATCAAATCTATTGTATCTCAATTTTGGTTTCAATTCTATCCATGGAGAAATTCCACAAGGGTTGGGGAGACTTGATAAGCTGCAATTTCTAAGCATGTATTCCAATCATGTATCAGGTGATATACCCTCCGCCATATTTAACATCTCCACCTTACAAACTCTTGAGTTCACATACAATGAATTGAGTGGCAGTCTTCCCATAAACATGTGCGATAATCTTCCCTTTGTTACATGGATTGGCCTTTCTAATAATAAGCTTAGCGGTCAAATTCCGTCAAATCTGTCCCAATGCTCAAATCTTCAAGTGCTAGATCTATCTTACAACATTTTGAGTGGGGAGATACCAGCAACAATTGGGAAGTTGGAATCTCTCCAGATATTAGCTCTGGGTGGTAACAACTTAAATGGTGTGTTTCACTTTTTATGCCTCTGCATTTTAATAATGTCACGAAAATGACATTAATATACTTTCAACAGGTGTTATACCAAAGGAGATTGGCTATCTTCTAAACTTGGTTCAACTTGGTACTGAAGATAGTAATATTAGTGGGAAACTGCCCCTCACCCTATTCAATTTGTCTTCCTTGCAAACCTTATTACTATGGCGCAACAACCTCGAGTGGGACCCTTTCAAGAGATATTGCAAATCTTACATTGCTAAGAGACTTGGAACTCCAGGAAAACAAGTTCACAGGTAAGGCAGCTTCTGTTCATTCTTAGGCTGAGTGAAATTCCTTATAATGCACACATTATGTTACATATTCAACTATATATATATATATATATATATATATATATATATATATAATTGTTGTTTTTCTATTATTCTCTTTCCCATGGCATTCAAAATTTTAAACTTTCTTAATTGGTTAATATGGACAAGATAACACACAACTATTTTATGACTGAAAATTGGTAAAACGGTCCGTATGTTGACAATAATTAGAAATTTTTTCATGTATTTAAATTACTTTTTAATTTTGCCCATTATATTTTAGAAAAATCTCCCGATACCAGCTACAATGGATGTATTTTTTAATGAAAATATTTTTAAGTTTCCTATTAATCAATGACAATGTCCTTTTTATTTTATGATTAAAAATTATTGATTAAAATATAAAAAACTATTTAATAATTAAATTAAATTAAAACACTTAAAATAAAACAATCAATTTTAATATATTTTTTTATAAAAACATCTATTTGACATACACAAAATTAGAAAAACTAAATATTCATTAAAATTTCTTAAAATAAAAATAAAATACACTAAATTATTTAAAATATAAATATTTTTGAAATTTACAAGTTAGTTATTAAAAATTAAAACTAATACTAAAATTTTAAAAATACAAAGTTAATTATAGAAAATAATAAATAAATACCCAAAAAATCTCAAATATATTTAAAACATGTAACACAATTTTAAAGGTTATATTTAAAATTTCTTTCAATAATTGATAATTAATTTATTTTCATATAATTATTTTTTTATTTATAATTAATATCCATTTTTTATTGGCATATATTTTTATTCCAATCAATTCAATTATTAGTTATGAAAAATTGTATAATACTATTACTAATAAATCCCTTCCAATTTCCATTTTCGGTAATTGATAATTAATTCACGTAAATTAATACGAAAATCAATCATTAATAATTAATTCTAATTAATTTCCATTTTTTACCATTTTTAAAAATACATTTTTCTATTATTATTTATTATTCAATTTTAATAGAGATATATTATTATTGTTCAAATTAATTTAATTTTTGAATAATTAATTAGAAAATATTAAAATAGGCTTGAGAATTATTGGATGTTTGAATTTAAGTGATAATTGTTAAGAAAAATATTCTTGGATTTTTAAATTATTTTAAGTCTTTTTTAGTTTTTAAAAAATCAATATATTCTCATTTATATATGTATTTTTTTAGTTTGGTAATTAATTTTAAAATTTTAATAATATTAATTTATTTTTATTTTCGCAATTTCTAATTTTTAGTTATTATTAAAATTTTAATATTTTATTCATTTATTTCAGAAAATATTTATATTTTAAAAATGATTTGGTTTATTTTATTTTATTTTAGGTATTTTTTCATTTAAGTAAATTTTAATAAAGAGTTTTTTTTTTTTTTTTTTTATCTTTAAATCACTAATTTTTAATTATTTTAGGGAGGATGGGGCATTTTCATCAAAAAGACTTTCACGTCAGCTTCTACCGGTTAGAAACTAGTTGTAGCCTGTATCAGGGCATTTTTTATAAGTTTTTGAAACATAATGGGTAATACAAATAAGTGGTTTAAATATAAAGTAATTTTATAATTACTATCAACATACGGGATATTTTTGTCAATTTTCCCAATTTGGCATCCTAAAGAGATGCCATAAGTCGATCTTTATCACAATCAACATAGTATCGTTACTAAAATTCAGCTTATATATATTTCTATCATCGTAATCAAAATTGAATGTTAGATTTTAATTAAATGTATAGGCATGGTCCACACACCCAGGTGACTAATATTTATTCATTTTCTTTCTAATATATGAATTTTATGAGTTGGTAAGAGATACCCGTGTCTCATAATTATTTAATTAATAATATAATTTTATATTATAAACCAAACAACTCACAATATAATATATCATATTGTATTTTTATATAAATTAATTTTTCACGTTCATCGTATATTCCATTGTAAAGTTCTCTATAAATTATGAGTATAAGAATTTTAATCATCTTTATCCGGATCTATTATTTCTTTTAATTTAAATTATTCTTCATCAATATTCTTCAATTTGTATAATAATTTGATATATTATATATTTTCTCTATCTCTCTATAAGTTATCCATTTTGTCAAAACTTACATCCGATAAGTTATTTATTTATTTATCTTGGCAAAGTATTCTCCACATTCCACTCTCTCTACTTTTTTACTTTCCCATCACACACATTTCAACACACACTATACATTAAATATTATTTTTTTCTTAAAACCTGTATCATTTTAAAATGAGTAGCATAGAGGGGACAAATGGTATATTATCTTTTCTAAATATTTTCAAACACACAAACTGTATATATTACAAAAGACGCAAATTGTTGGGAAAAAGTTTTACTTTTAAAAGAATGATTTTATAAGTTTTATAAAGAATTAATAGTTTTTTCTTGTATGACAAAAAAATTAATTTTTCCAACTTTTTCAACTACAAAACAAATTAAGTGTCAAAAGTTATTTGAATATTAATTATTAATTCACTATTATTACCTAATGTGGAACTTTTATAATTTACATAACAAATTTAGCAATAATCTTTTAATTTGATGATTGTGTGTCTATTTTTAGTATAACATTTTGTTATTTGATATATAATAATAATATATTGATATTTTTAGTAATTACATATATGTTGGGTAAAAGGTCAAAATCTTAGCTACAAATTTATATGCTCTGATTGTAACGATATTCATTATTTAGCAACTTAAAAATTGCATTATACTATTATATTTTGTTTTATTAACATAATTAAAATAAAATTTTACTTGTAAACATAAACATGAAAAGTTTCAAGAGTACGTTCTCAAATACTTATGAGACTTATGAAGTCCTAATGAAAACTTATAAAATTACTTGTTTCAATATAAAAGCAAAAATAATGTGATCCGAACCATCATCATTGCAGGTGTTTTACCCACGGAAATTTCTCTACTTTACCATTGGAGTCATTAGAATTAGGCCACAACAACTTCATTGGTTCAATTCCATCATCTCTCTTTAACATCTCAACTCTTCGTATTCTTAGCCTTACTAATAATAGTCCTGTCAGCATCTTCCCACCAACTTGTGCTATGGAACACCTCTTCTTGAAGGACTTGCCCTCGGTAAAAATAACTTGAGTGGACCAATACCATCCTCTATTTATAATTGTGCTAATCTCACAACTCTCATTCTCGGTTACAACAAATTCACCGGCGTTGTGCCCCACTTTGGCAACCTAAGTCTCCTTGAGACTCTTTACATATCATACAACAATCTAAGGATTGAATCATCTTCTACAGAATTGAACTTCATTATTTCCTTAACAAATTGCAGATCTTTAAAGAAATTGGCTATTAGTTATAATCCTCTAGGTGGCAACATTCCACCCTCCATTGGAAATTTATCTTCTTCATTGCAATATTTCTTTGCAGGAAACCGCAAAATTAAGGGTAGCATTCCCGCTAGTATAGGCAACTTAAGCAACTTGATCACACTTTCATTATTCAGAATGAGTTGTCGGTAATATTCCACTTACTCTCAAACATGTGGATAAGCTTCAAGGATTGTATCTATATAGCAACAATTTGGATGGTCTCATTTCACATGGTCCGTGTGATTTACACAAAGCATCGGTGAATTATCCTTGAGCCAAAATCACTTATCAGTTCGATTCACGAATGTTTTGGAAATCTCACTTCTTTAACTAATCTTTTCTGGATTCCAACGTACTAACTTTACGCGCACCGTCAAGCTTGTGGCTCCTCATAAAATTGTTAGTGCTAAATTTGTCCATAAATTCCTTGGACGGAATTTTACCACCAGAGATAGGTAATTTAGTGGTAGTAACTTCTATCGATCTAGCCATGAATCAATTTTCGGGCGATATTCCAACCACGATTGGGAAGTTACAATCTTTGACATATTTGTCTCTAGCACAAAACAGACTTGAAGGTTCTATTCCCGAGTCTGTGGGAAGTATGATCAGTCTGTCAACTCTAGACCTCTCTCACAATAACCTTTCTCGGTCTAATCCCAAAGTCATTGGAGACACTTCGAGATCTCAACAACTTTAATGTCTCTTTCAATGATTTAAGTGGAGAAATTCCTACTGGTGGTAGATTCAAAACTTCACAATGGAGTCTTTTAAAGTAAACAAAGCATTATGTGGAATTCCGAGATTTCATGTCCCTCTACGCCACATTGTTCCCAAGCATAGGTCAAGTAGAAAAAGGTGAAAATTGCTTTATTTGTTCTTGCTGGAGTGGTTGCACTTATCACCATTGTCTCTTTGTCCTTCTTAAGATACAAAAGGAATAATAAGACAACTTCTAGAATTGAAAAGCAGATGAACTCTACTATGCCGGAAAGAATTTCCTATTACGAACTCCTGATCAACCGAGCGATTCGGTGAAAGCAATTTCTTGGGCATTGGGAGTTTCGGTTACTGTTTATAAAGGAGTTCGTAGGGATGGAAAGGTTATTGCCGTGAAGGTGTTTAGTCTACAAATCGAAGCCTGCTTTCAGGAGTTTTGACGTGGAATGTAATGTACTACGTAACATTCGTCATAGAAACTCGAACAAGGTTATAAGCAGCTGCTCCAATGAAGATTTCAGGGCATTGGTACTTGAATATATGCCAATGGGAAATCTTGAAAAGTGGTTGTATTCCCACAACCATTGCTTGGATGTCAAGCAAAGGTTGAACATAATGATTGATGTGGCATGTGCATTGGAATATCTTCATCATGGTTATTCAACTTCCATTGTTCATTGTGACTTGAAGCCTAGTAATGTGTTGTTAGACGAAGAGATGACTGCCCATGTAAGTGATTTTGGGATAGCTAAACTTTTAGGTGATGGGGAGAGCATTGTTCTAACAAACACCCTTGCCACACCGGGGTACATTGCTCCGTGTGACTTTTCTTTTTTCTCAATTCATACCAATTCTACCTTTGATTATATCTTTTTTTGTACATAATTAATTTTTATTTTTGTAGCAGAGTATGGTTTGGAAGGATTAGTTTCGACGAGGTGTGATATTTACTGATTATGGCGTTATGTTGCTGGAAATATTTACAAGAAAAAGGCCAAGTGATGACATGTTTGGTGGAGATTTGAGCTTGAAGATTTGGGTTGAAAGGTTGATTCCACAGTCACTTGATCGGGTTATGGACATTAACTTACTCACAAATCTTGATGATGAACAATGTGGCAAGATGATGCACTGTGTATTCTCCATATTTGTGTTGGCCTTGAAGTGCTCGGCTGAATCTCCAAAGCAGACGGGATAAATATGAGAGAAATTCTATCGAGCTACGAGAAGATCAAACACCAGTTTTTCTAATAATATTGTGGTAAGCCCTTGAAATATCTATGTTCTTTCACATAATTACCATATATTATGTGTATTAAAGTGAATAGAATAATAACATGAATATAATTATAAATGTGTGGTTGATACTGCACCTAAGTAGAATCTAATACACCAAGATAATTTTTAGGCAACATCACTTTTCAGAACATGAAATTTGTTTTTGTCCCATGAATTTCTGCCGGATGATAGCAATGTGATATCATAAACATGAGTAGTTTGAAGTACTTGTCAATGAGAAGCCTTATAACTTGTCTCTTGATTTCATGTCCGAAAGTCATCCTGGCACGTGGTCTCCCTGTCAAGAAAATAAAAGTTTCAAGAGAAGCACTGGAGAGTAACTTTGCAAGGAAGAAGAAGATGGATCAAAATGACCAATATATGCCTGCCAAGAAAGACCTGGAGGATCTTATTCAATATCATCATTTTTAATTTGATTGTATTTTTATTCTAAATTTTCTTTGTAGTTTGTAACGAAAATAAGAGACTTACTCTTTTTTAAATAGGATTTGAATGTGAAGAGTGAATAGGGTCGAATACCACACGGATCTCACAACTGTGCACCTTGTGTACATATAACTTTGCAATTTCAAACATGATCCAGCTATCCAGGATTTGTGTAAAATAAGTAAATTTCATTTGCACAAATATCCAATTGGAGTAGTGCGTCCACTAATATAAATATTTAAAAACAGCATTATCAAAATGCATATTTCTTAAATTAACCTAACAGACAAATTTTACATACGTAGTACACCTCAAACCAAAGGGGTGTGTTGACGAGGTGAAGAGTGTCTCAAGTCAAGAGAAGCAGACGACTAGAAGTGTTAGAGAAATCAGGAAGTTATAACTAAAATCAAGAACAATTATAACTAATCAAGAAGCGGTTACAAGATTCAATTAGTCAGTTTCAACAAACTTTGAAGAGTCACCAAGGCTTACATCTACCGAGAATCAGTCTCTTATAAACACAAAGATTTATAGTGGTTCGGATTATGAAAATCCTACATCCACTCTCCTTTCACAATCTTGTGAAAGGGACTCTACTACGTACTTACTTTCTTACCACTTTACTTATAATTTACAGTGATGATCTTCAGCCTTTACAATCAACTCTTCCTAATTTCTGGAATTTAATGGCATGAAGATATATGAGAAAGTGTTCTATAAACACTTGAAAACTATGAACGTTTAAGAACGTTCTTGTGCTTAAGTGTATCCTTTTGAATGTGCGTTTGAAAGTGTTACAGGATTTGTGAAGTTCTTTATCATTTTTACTTACTTGTTCATAATCAATTTCAAATAATCAAACACTTGTTCAAAAGAATTATCAATCGGATCAAGTATAAAAATACTTCCGCTGTATAACTGATATTGGTTTGGATTATTCCTGAATTATTGAAAGGAAAAATTGAGTAGTGTGGAAATCTATTCAATCCCCCTTCTAGATTTCCTCTTTTGTTTAAACTTAATCGAGTGGGACCAACACCTAATTTAATACCACAATAAAATATTCACTTGTGCTGAATTAAAAATAAACGCTTCAAGAAATAAATAATCTGTGTATGTAGGAAGGGTCCTAAAAATTCTCACATGCACCAAAAATAAATAATGACAGCTATATTATATTCTTGCATTTGTATCTTGAAATTTACCATTCTGCAAAATAAGTAAATTTCATTTGCCAAATCCTTGGGGGCAGGTACACTGAATATTGACAAAAATTGCATTTTTAAACGTCAAAGTCATATATATTAGGTGCACCGTGCAACTCAAATACATTTTTAAACAATATCAGTTGTTTTCACTAAACAATTGCAGTTATTTGCACTAAACAGTTTTAGTTGCCCGACTGTTACCGTTCAATAAAAACAACAGTGTTCTTTGAAAACAATTGATACCGTTTAAAAATGCACTTGCATTGTACGATATACTTGGTGCACAAGAGACTTACTCTTTTTAAATAGGATCTGAATGTGAAGAGTGAATAGGGTCGAATACTACATGGATCTCACAACTGTGCACCTTCCTTGTGTACACATTACTTTGCAATTTCGAACATGATCCAGCTATCCAACACAGGAGGATCTGTGTTAAATAAGTAAATTTCATTTGCAAAATGCATATGAAACCTAAGGGTATGTCTGATTTAGGATTTAGTGGATTTTAAAATTTTGGATTTCGAATTCAAGTTGAATTCAAAATCCTGATAAATAGTAATAGTATGCGTTTGTTTAGAGATTTAAGTGCAGTATGGTTTAACTCATAACTGTCTAGGGTGCAAAGCGCAAGGGTGTGCCTCGCACCTTAGGCGCACCTTTTGTACGCTATGGCTAAATAATAGAAACACTACATAAACATAAATTAAATATTTTGAAGTTCAAGAGCACAAAAATGACACAAATCAAAAGCATTAACTTCGATAACAAGTAGCAAACTTCAGAGCGAAGTAGTTAACAATAAATATCCAAATCAAAGGCAAACAAGTAGCAAAATAATCATCTAAATTATTGTGTTTCATTGGTAGATGTAAAAGTGAGAAATATGTGTGAAAAGTCATAAATAAAAAGAGTGAGAATGAAACAATCATATTTGGATTAATAAATCACTGAAAAGAGTTTGGCGGAAAAAAAAAAATTATTTGTTTGGTTTGGTTGGTTTATAGGGTGGATGTATTGGATTTTTAAAATATCATACTCTAAAATTTCAAAGTAGAATTGAATTTAGATTTTAAAATCTCAAATCTAATATTGTGTAATCCCAAACCATACATACCCCAAGGATTTGCAGAGTGTGACACGTCCAAGAAGATAATATATATATATATATATATATATATATATATATATATATATGAGTGTGTGCGCCCATGCGTGCAGACTTACCTGAAGTTTATGAAGATTCCACGAAAGGTGTACAGATGATCTTGAAATGGGCACGAATGTAAGATGAGTTGTTCGTGTGATCATCATGCATGCATTTTCTGAGCCCTCCGAGGCCATGGACACATCATTTAGGGGGCGCTTATTACGAGCTGTTCAATGGGAATGAGAATGAAATTGGTTTTTTCCTCTATGCCCCCAAATTTATTGGAGGAAGAAATGTCTCCATGCTAGTTACATCATTGGTGTTGTGCTCCAATTTTGGAAAAAATGAGACAAAAGAAGCTTGTTATTGTTGGTGGAGGGAATGATTGAGGAGAAATGATTGTAGATGGGGAATAGGTTAATCATAATGGGTAATGATTACCTTATTTAGGAGGAAAAATAATGTCATTCACCATCTTTTATTCTCATTAAGCACCACAATTGTCTTATACTAATTCTTATTTCCATTACCATTGAAGAATTTCCAACCAACCGCCCCTTAATAGCAACACAATTTGTTCCTCCTGTTTTAGAGAAGAGGTCAAAATTGAGCATAAAAACAAGATAAGTAGAGAGACAAATCCACACAATGATAACCATCAGGTATGTGTAACAGTGCAATCTCCAGTGAATTATGGCCGCCACTTTTTACGTTGTCCAGATCATGAATGAGCCCTCTTGTAATGCCAATGCAATTTCTCATGTTTGGGAAAAACTCATCAGGTACCATAAAACAAGTATAATCACTTAGCCTTTGACAATTGGTTCCATCAAAAGTCTCCTGAGAAATATGATAATCAAAATTAAAGGCATACTTGGTCAGTTTCTCTGTCCATATAAGCTTTGTTTTTATTCAAGCACAGCAACCGTCCAGAATCTACCTGCCATATAAAAAAATAGTGGATCAAATGCAAATAAGAACTGAAGGTATGATCGAATCATACCAGGACTCCAGTTGTTGAAATTCTGTTGCCAATGCCCTTTTCAGGTATTCGGAATTTGAAAAACCTCCAAAATAAGCAAATTCTGCAACCCTTTGCAATGTTTCCGTAGCAGTACAAAATAAGTTAATGATAAGTCCATACGTTTAAAAACGAATTACACCCAGAAAAACATCACAATGCAGCGAAAAGGTAAACTCTCTCATTTAGAATATTGGATTTTATTAAAACCTTAGATTATACATATCTCTCACAAGTTTTAATAAATGATGAATATCTTTTAAATTTGATCTTTATCTAAAAAAATAACTTTTAATTTAAAATTAAATCTTGAGATTTCCATGAGAGATTTAAATACCTAATTTTTTTCACTAGAAAATATATCTTCTTTCAAATTTTATTTTCTAGATCTATTGAGATAATGATTCAAATTTTTTTAATATTTAGATCTTAATTCTTATATTATTCAAATTCAAGTTTAAGTCCAAACCCATGTCTAATAAATCTATTTATACGAGATCTTACACTACAAATTTTATACAAATATTTCTTCAAAAGTTTCATCTACACAGTCTATTTCTCTTCAAAATTTAAATACTTTTAAGATATAAAAACGTGAATATATAAATTTATTGTTTTTCCCAAAAATAAATTCCACTTAATGATTTAATACATGGGTGGCCTATTAAATTAAAAATATTTTCTAAGCAGTGGAGGGAGTGGAGTGGACTATTGAATTCTGAAATAAAATATTAAAAATACACAAATATATGTCAACTACATAAAAATATTATTTTATTGTTTATTAGTATTTTGGCGCCAGTTTCTCCATCAAGTGATTATTCTGTTTAATGTATAGTATAAATTAACCACTCTGAATATTGTAAATAGAATTAAGAATTGACTTAAATATTTCTTTTTGAGAATACAGAGCTGAAGGGCATCTACATACACAAACACATTATGTGAGGTGTACCGGATAGTGTTATTGACTTTCCTTTTGTAGTAACATTAATAATTTTAAAAGTTTGAACTTGTAAAGATATGTGAAATTAAATTTTTATTTTAATTTTTTAATGCTCTCCATCACTAGTGAGTTGAATTAATTTTGTAAGACTACCCCTCACTCATGGACTGGATTCTCGAGTGAACAAGTTAATTAATATTGGTGGAGTTCTTTTAGTGTGATTTGAACCAGAATCTAAACATGAGTAAAAGATTGAGCTTAATACACCTTTTGTACAACATAACACACCTCCATTTCATACACAAATTATTCCAAGGTTGGTCTTTCATTATGGTTCCGTTAATTTACGTTGTAGATACGATCAAATGGTCTCAAAATACACAAATGGTCTCAAAATTAGGCCCATATACCTCAAATCCGGGCCAATTTTGTCATATGTTCCCCCAATATTAATAAAATTTATTTAATGAAAAATTTGAAATATTAGTAATTAAATCAGTATTTTAAAAGAAATACAATTTAAAAATTTTGTAGAAGAACATACATATAACTACAAACCATTTTATATTTAATAACAAAAATAAAATAAATATATATTAGAAAAATTTACTATATTATAATTGAAAAAATCAACATATGAAATATGATTGTTTGATGGGGAAAAATATTTTTAAGGACCGCACATTAGTGGTGGTAGCAAAAACAGGCCCGTACATTTGTATTTTGGTAATTTCAGGACATTACCTCTCTCTGGCAATTTAAGGACGATAATTTTTAAAAGTTGCAAAAATAGAACAATAACTTTTAAAAGTTGCAAATGTAGGCCGAATTAGCTAGAATCGAGGCTTAATTCGGGGTGGTTGACCTGATTTGACCTGAATTCAGGTTGAATTTAAGCCCAATTTGAACTGATTCTAAGTTTATAATTTGACCATTATATTACTACTAGATCTCTAATTTTGTTTTCTATTTTCTTTGTCTAATAGATTCTTAAGAAGACTTGGTCTTCTTTGATAACAAAGTCTTACGCCGTGTCAAGACGAATGGAGAAAAAAGGTGGAAGGAGCAAATCTTGAAAATAATAAATGTGTGTTTACTATTTGTTGGATGTGGCGAAATGTATGAAATTTTATGTCAAATCAATAATTTTGAGTGATGATGTTATATTATTTTATTATTGTTAATTAATAAGATAATGATTAAGTGAAATAAAAGTAGAATATGAATTAGTTGTTGTAAGAAAGTTTGAGAATGATATATTGTTTGTGAGAAATGATAGTTTTAACTATTAATTTTTTATAACTCGGTATTCGGCCCAAGAATCGACTAATTCGGGGGACCAATCCCACCGTCCACTAGCGGGGTCCCACTTAAAGCCAGAGCTATGGAGAGGCTCATCTCGTGAATTGTTTGCACCCAATGAGTTTCGAACCCGAGACCTATAGAACATCACACTCCTAAGCCTCAAGCCCTCACCACTAGGCCAACCCCTAGGGGTTTAGTTTTAACTATTAATGTTGTAGATGTATAATAGGAGGGAGTGTGTATTTGGATGGAGGATGTGTGCAAATCCGAAAAGTGACAAGATGGGGAAATCCGGATGTGCACAACCAATCATCAAGCATGACCTTATACATATAAGGGCCTATAAATGTAGGACACACTGTGTTCTTAGAATTTGTAAATGGAGGATAAATCGGGCCTGATTTGAATTTATTCGGGTTCAATTATTGTTCTATATTTATTGATTTTAAAATATAAAATTCTATATTCACATAAACGTAAAGTTGTTATATGTAAAATGCAACACCTGAGTTAATGGGCATAAAAAATATATTATTCTCTTAAATACATTTATCCATCAATAAATTTCCAACTAACACATAGACCTTGACATAAATCCATGTCAATCTCAGAAAAAATTAAAGCACTTACCCATCAATAAATTTCCAACTAACATGGACCTTGAATTTACTCCATATCAATCAGAACCACACAATTGTTTCTATTGCCGTCCATTTGATTAAACGCATTGAATGAAAGGCCAGAATCTCTGGCCCAAAAGGTCAGTGGAGTATTCTCCTTATACATAAATATACATAAATACTGTATACGTGGATCAAATGTAAATATGAACTGAAGGTATGATCGAATCATACCAGGACTCCAGTTGTTGAAATTCTGTTGCCAATGTTCTTTTCAGGTATTCGGAATCTGAAAAACCTCCAAAACAAGCCAACTCTGCAATGTTTCCGTTGCAGCACAAAATTAGTTAATGATAAGTTCATACGGATAAACCTACAGCCAACTCTAATTAAGAGTGTCGGCTGAGGCCTGAGGTCAGAGTTAAAATCCTGCCCTTCCCCGATTTCTTATAAGGTTCCTTAAAACCAAAGGTTGGGAAAAAAAAAAAAAAAGATAAAGCTACAGTTCCTTGTGATAGAAAACCACATGTACAAAGAAAAATTGCAGCTCTAGTAGTAATGCTCAAATTGTGCAAATTTAGAAACTGTTTGTTCGAGCAAGAACAAATTGAGATCTAAGCCAAAATCAATTATCAAGTCCAATCCCAGAATGTTTTGGAAATCTCACTTCTTTAAGCTCACTTTTTTGAATTCCAACATGCTTACTTCAAGCATACCGTCAAGCTTATGGCTCCTCAAAAATTTGTTGGCGCTAAACTTGTCTAGAAATTCCTTTGATGTGTTTTGCTGTCTGGATATCTTTGTTATCAGTTGCATGTTTTTCAAAAATATTGAAATTAATATCGCAACTATCACCCTGTTTCGATTTGTTCATATAGTAACACATCTTTCTCTATATGATAACACATTTGTGTTCATATAGTAACACATTTTTTTATATAATAACACATCTTTCTCTATATAGTAACACATTTGTGTTCATATAGTAACACTCCATAAAGACAAAAATTAAACTTCGTTCCCAGGTGTGTTAAAATAATAAAATATTAATTCATTTGTTGTCTTGGTTTTATTCATTGAGTTACTGATAACACATTTTTCTTAATACAATAATACATGTTTGACCTTATAGTAAAACACTTTTTATGCCTCTGCATTTTCTCTCTTTTGATAATATTTGTGGGTGTCACGAAAACGACTTCTTACTTTCAATTTTCAATTTTTTTACAGGTGATATAAAGACAATGCATCTTCTTCTCATGTGATATAATGTGTTCTTTTTGTGTTTTTTTAATATATTTTGATTTTTTTGGATTCAATTGTCCTTCATTTATAGATTTTAAAATATAATGTTCTATATTCATATAAAACAAAAAATTATTATCTGTAAAACGCAACATCTGAATTATTGAGCATGCATAAAAAATAAATTATTCTGTTAAATGCATTTATCCATCAATAAATTTCCAACTAACACATAGACCTTGACTTAACTCCCTATCAATCTTAGAAAAAATTTGTCACATCCTAATTTTTACAAAGAATTTTAACGCTGACTCAAAAACATTTTTTTGTTTCTAGCTAAAACAATTTTAACAAATACTAACAGCGGAAACATAACCATGAGAATCCTTAAATAAAAAAATGTCAACTAAAATTAATTGCATAGTTTGTCTCAATCTACATAAACACTTAATTCACTCAAAAGATAATCTTACGAAACGAAGTTAAAGTCATGCTATGAATTAAAAATGCTAAAATAAATAAAATCAATCCACCATGCCTCCGCCGCAACTCCAATATTCTTAATTTGCAAAATATTAATTTGATTGGAGTGAGCAAACAACTAGCTTAGTAGGGTACCCTTTGTCACGCTTAAATGTCACACATAAAAGGAATTATTAACTCACAAACATGCATATTAATACTTGTTCCTTGGCTAAACCAACGATGCACGGTTTCCCGCAAATAAATTAATACTTGTTCCTTGGCTAAACCAAGAACGCACTGACTATACCAACGATGCACGGTTTTCCCGCAAATAAACATGCGTTTGCGAATGACTTTAAAAGCCATAACATGCGTTAACGAAATTCATATCATACGATGTGGTAAGCAACAACACCATTTACATTAAATATTTAAAAGTGACAAATTCACCAATCATGATAAGAAAACCCCACCTTAAACCTTGATTATCCTTGGTAAATATTCTAGTGTGTGGCCTCCTTGGCACCTAAAATAATAATTAATAAACTTATTTCAGTGTTATAAATTTATTAAATTTATAAGTCTTAGTCTTATTATATTGATATTTAATGAATATTCAGTATCTTAACAAATGCTTTAAAAATAAATCTGGTCAAATTAAAAACAAACAGAAGAGTTGGAAAATTGAATTTTAAAAGATGTCTTCTATGTAATTAAATATATGGGATATAACATCAATACTAGTCTTATTATTAAAATAAAACAATAATAATAATAATAATAATAATAATAATAATAATAATAATAATAATAATAATAATAATAATGGGAATGGCAACACCAAATTGCCGATATATATGTTTATGTATATTTAATAAAAAGATTTAAGTAAGCAGGCTACTGCCTGATCATTCACGGATTCAAGGTTAATGCCTTTCTTTTTTTTTCTTTTTTTTTTTATTTAAACTCTAAATAAGACATAGGATAAGAAAATAGTGATTCACAACTCTTCCATTAGTAACCCACGTCCGTATAAACACACACACCTAATCATATTAAATTATAATTCTGGAAGCTAGTTTCACCCATTTAACAAAACAGAGGCATGATTTGGTTTTCTCACTAAATTTGTTCGGAAAGTGTATATAAGACCAATATTAAAAACTATCAACAATAACTTTTTTAAATATATAAATATATGTATGTATACTTATACGTTGACACATATGCACATATAAACTTACACTTTGCAAAATATGAATATTATATTAACATGGAACCATAATTAATTAGAGAGTATGAATAAATATAATTTTTTTATTGAACTCAACAAAAGAGGTGAGGATAAGGTGTTACCGAAACAACTAGGAAATGAGAGACGAAATACTTTTGATGCTCTAGAGAGAAAACTTGATTTTATGGTGAATGAAGAGAATAATTTTGTGCGTGTTTTTTTATCAACCGTGTACTTAAATAAATATAAAGGTGGGAGAGATATTTTTGTTTACATAAAAAAATTTGAATATACCAAATCTCACACCTAAAAGATAAGATTTTTAATTTAAAAATTGAATTTTTGAAAGAATGGGAACTATATATTTTATTAATATTAATATAATTATTAATCTTATAAAACTCTTTTAAAAATAAAATATTGCATAAATAAAATGAAAATATTAATAATTACTATAATAGTAACTTATGCAAAAATTTAATTTACTTATGGTGATTAAAACTCTGGGGTGTTACAAAATTAAAGCACTTATCCATCATTTCCAACTAACATGGACCTTGACTTTACTCCATATCAATCTGAACCACACAATTGTTTCTATTGTCGTCCATTTAATTAAACGCGCCTTCTGAAATTCGTGAGTTTAGTACACATGTTTGACCTTATAGTAAAATACCCGAGATCGAGTTTTCATTTTTACCTTTGCACGAGTTTAGTACACATATTTGCGCTTACAATAACACATATTTACCTCAAATCTTATACGTGGGATCAAATAGACCCATGAACTTTTTCTTAACACATTTAAATAATTTCTCTTTAATATTGAGATAAATGAGCCTTCATCTTAATAAAATCACACTACGAAATAAAGTTGTCGAAGATTAGAGATTTATTTGATCCACACATATAAGATTAGAGATTTATTTTACCATTTTTATTTTTATTTTTGCATTTCGGC
Source organism: Paraleonurus japonicus (assembly GCA_030762865.1). Classification (NCBI taxonomy): domain Eukaryota; kingdom Viridiplantae; phylum Streptophyta; class Magnoliopsida; order Lamiales; family Lamiaceae; genus Paraleonurus; species Paraleonurus japonicus. The sequence goes on along the minus strand of CM061058.1, from coordinate 29,254,173 downwards.
GATTATTTTTAGACAAATACATATTATTTATTTTACAATAACATATATTTATCATTAAAGGAACACATGTTTAACCTAATAGTAACACCCAGGGAGCACGTGGGGCGAATTTTATTTTGTTGACCTGCAGGAGTTTTTTTGGAAATATCCATTGGATCCGACCCGACCCGACTAGGATCCGAAAATTTCATTAAATGGGTTATTTCACGTATACAATATTTCAGATAAGTATTTGTCTTTTAATATTAATAATCAATTTTCTCACAACAACTTTGTGTCATTTTGACTTGAGCAATAATAAATGAGACGGAGGGAGTATATTTCTATTTTGTAATTTTATTAAGCATGATGTTGAAGTTTAAAGATTCACTTTTATGTATATTAAAAATAATCTTATTAATTATCTTTTATTTTATTGTTGAAATATATATAATCGAGTGTGTTAATATTTGCCTATATACAGATTTATTTTTAATTTTTATTCTCAATATTTTAATTAAAATATTGCATGTGTATAATAATTAAAATGAATATGTATATATAGTTTAAATTTATTATAAATATTTTAATTAATATATATATATATATATATATTTATATATGAGAGAGAGAGAGAGAGAGAGAGAGAGAGAGAGAGAGAGTATATGTGATAATTTAAATTTATTATAAATACTTTAATTTAAATACTTTTAATAATTAAAATGAATATATATGTGTGTGTGGTTTTTTTATCCGACAAATAGTGACTCGAACTCATTACCTTTAGATCATAGCTAGGTAGTGTGTTTTAATTCAAAATTATTATAAATGTATATATATATACACATTAAGATATTACAAACAAATATTTAATTTTTTAATACAGAAGCAAAAACAAATAAAAATAAATTTTACATATAATATATATTTTGCAGGAAAATAATGAAAGAATGAAGTAACTAGCCGTAACGATTGTGCATGCTCTCCGACCTTGCTATTGCCGAAGGCATTTCCTCGTCCTTGTTAAATTGTTAGTGAGACTATTTTTGTCCCACGAAAGAGGGCTCTTGTTAATGCCTTGCTAACCTTTTTCACTCGAGCATTCCCTTGTTAACGCCCTTGGTAAATGATTTTTTTCTTTTTCTTGTTTTTTTTTTTTTACTCTGGCCTATTCCCACCCCAATAAGAAAAAATTAAAGCACTTATCCGTCAATAAATTTCCAAACTAACATGAACCTTGACTTTACTCCATATCAATCTGAACCACACAATTGTTTCTATTGTCGTCCATTTAATTAAAAGCGCTTTCTGAAATTCGTATGTTGGCTTTGGGTTTTTGTCGGATTTAAAATCCATAAATAACACCTCTTAATAAATGATTATCGAAAAAATTGTAGTTTTGGTCCCATGAGAATTTTTCAATGACAATGTTAGTCTCATGTTCTTTTTGGTCCTTTTCTCTGCAAAAATAGTCTCAACCATTATTTTTAGGACCAAAATTGCAATTTTATTTCATTCTCTGGGACCAATTAAAACTGCAATTTATCATTCTCTTGGGATTGAAACTGCAATTTTTTGGGACAAAAAATATCAAAAAAAAAAAAACTACGAGACCAAAAGTATCAAAAAATGACCATTTTGCAAACCACTCATTCTCTTGGGAATAAAAATGCAATTATCAAATATATATGAAAGCTGTCTCATCGAAGAGTGCCCTAATAATTAAAGGAGTATTGGAATCTGTATATATTTTGGAACTAAAATTTTGGTAACACTAAGAGAGATTTATTTATTTTTACACAAATTAAAGAAAATTAGTGGGAATATATACTATTTTACTCCTACAAGAGATATGACAAAAAAATAATTGTTAATTGAAATTGAAATACTTTATTAAACAGGATCATTTTTGGTCCAGCAAAAATAATTAATGACTACTAAAAATAAATTTATAATTTGGTACAGATAAAAATAAAATTTTAGTCTATGACTTTTTTATTTCCGTGTACGCCCTTTGAAAATCCCCTATATATATATTGTCGAATTAAATCATCAGAAGCACTCATATATTACAACATGGGAAGAAATTGTTTTTACGTACATTTGCAATCCTACTAATCTTATTGCCTTGTCGTCTAGCCACTGATCAATCTGCTCTTCTTTCTCTAAAAGATCATCTCACTTCAGACCCTTATCACTTCCTCACAACTAACTGGACCATTAATTCCAGCCATGTTTGCAGTTGGATTGGTGTCACTTGCGGCTTGCGCCACCACAGAGTGACGGCCTTGAATATTTCCAACATGGGTCTCTCCGGCACTATTCCACCACAACTAGGAAACCTCTCCTTTCTCGTTTCCCTTGATCTCAGCTACAACCATTTTAGTGGCACTTTGCCGCGAGAGTTATCTCTCCTACACCGCTTGAATTATATTTCTCTCAGAGGTAACTACTTCACGGGAGAAATTCCACCATGGTTTGACTATTTACCTAAACTTGAGTTCTTGTCCCTAAGAAATAACAACTTCACTGGTTTCATCCCAAAGTCCCTTTCTAACTTATCAAATCTATTGTATCTCAATTTTGGTTTCAATTCTATCCATGGAGAAATTCCACAAGGGTTGGGGAGACTTGATAAGCTGCAATTTCTAAGCATGTATTCCAATCATGTATCAGGTGATATACCCTCCGCCATATTTAACATCTCCACCTTACAAACTCTTGAGTTCACATACAATGAATTGAGTGGCAGTCTTCCCATAAACATGTGCGATAATCTTCCCTTTGTTACATGGATTGGCCTTTCTAATAATAAGCTTAGCGGTCAAATTCCGTCAAATCTGTCCCAATGCTCAAATCTTCAAGTGCTAGATCTATCTTACAACATTTTGAGTGGGGAGATACCAGCAACAATTGGGAAGTTGGAATCTCTCCAGATATTAGCTCTGGGTGGTAACAACTTAAATGGTGTGTTTCACTTTTTATGCCTCTGCATTTTAATAATGTCACGAAAATGACATTAATATACTTTCAACAGGTGTTATACCAAAGGAGATTGGCTATCTTCTAAACTTGGTTCAACTTGGTACTGAAGATAGTAATATTAGTGGGAAACTGCCCCTCACCCTATTCAATTTGTCTTCCTTGCAAACCTTATTACTATGGCGCAACAACCTGAGTGGGACCCTTTCAAGAGATATTGCAAATCTTACATTGCTAAGAGACTTGGAACTCCAGGAAAACAAGTTCACAGGTAAGGCAGCTTCTGTTCATTCTTAGGCTGAGTGAAATTCCTTATAATGCACACATTATGTTACATATTCAACTATATATATATATATATATATATATATATATATATATAATTGTTGTTTTTCTATTATTCTCTTTCCCATGGCATTCAAAATTTTAAACTTTCTTAATTGGTTAATATGGACAAGATAACACACAACTATTTTATGACTGAAAATTGGTAAAACGGTCCGTATGTTGACAATAATTAGAAATTTTTTTCATGTATTTAAATTACTTTTTAATTTTGCCCATTATATTTTAGAAAAATCTCCCGATACCAGCTACAATGGATGTATTTTTAATGAAAATATTTTTAAGTTTCCTATTAATCAATGACAATGTCCTTTTTATTTTATGATTAAAAATTATTGATTAAAATATAAAAAACTATTTAATAATTAAATTAAATTAAAACACTTAAAATAAAACAATCAATTTTAATATATTTTTTTATAAAAAACATCTATTTGACATACACAAAATTAGAAAAACTAAATATTCATTAAAATTTCTTAAAATAAAAATAAAATACACTAAATTATTTAAAATATAAATATTTTTGAAATTTACAAGTTAGTTATTAAAAATTAAAACTAATACTAAAATTTTAAAAATACAAAGTTAATTATAGAAAATAATAAATAAATACCCAAAAAATCTCAAATATATTTAAAACATGTAACACAATTTTAAAGGTTATATTTAAAATTTCTTTCAATAATTGATAATTAATTTATTTTCATATAATTATTTTTTATTTATAATTAATATCCATTTTTATTGGCATATATTTTTATTCCAATCAATTCAATTATTAGTTATGAAAAATTGTATAATACTATTACTAATAAATCCCTTCCAATTTCCATTTTCGGTAATTGATAATTAATTCACGTAAATTAATACGAAAATCAATCATTAATAATTAATTCTAATTAATTTCCATTTTTACCATTTTTAAAAATACATTTTTCTATTATTATTTATTATTCAATTTTAATAGAGATATATTATTATTGTTCAAATTAATTTAATTTTTGAATAATTAATTAGAAAATATTAAAATAGGCTTGAGAATTATTGGATGTTTGAATTTAAGTGATAATTGTTAAGAAAAATATTCTTGGATTTTTAAATTATTTTAAGTCTTTTTAGTTTTTAAAAAATCAATATATTCTCATTTATATATGTATTTTTTTAGTTTGGTAATTAATTTTAAAATTTTAATAATATTAATTTATTTTTATTTTCGCAATTTCTAATTTTTAGTTATTATTAAAATTTTAATATTTTATTCATTTATTTCAGAAAATATTTATATTTTAAAAATGATTTGGTTTATTTTATTTTATTTTAGGTATTTTTCATTTAAGTAAATTTTAATAAAGAGTTTTTTTTTTTTTTTTTTTATCTTTAAATCACTAATTTTTAATTATTTTAGGGAGGATGGGGCATTTTCATCAAAAAGACTTTCACGTCAGCTTCTACCGGTTAGAAACTAGTTGTAGCCTGTATCAGGGCATTTTTTATAAGTTTTTGAAACATAATGGGTAATACAAATAAGTGGTTTAAATATAAAGTAATTTTATAATTACTATCAACATACGGGATATTTTTGTCAATTTTCCCAATTTGGCATCCTAAAGAGATGCCATAAGTCGATCTTTATCACAATCAACATAGTATCGTTACTAAAATTCAGCTTATATATATTTCTATCATCGTAATCAAAATTGAATGTTAGATTTTAATTAAATGTATAGGCATGGTCCACACACCCAGGTGACTAATATTTATTCATTTTCTTTCTAATATATGAATTTTATGAGTTGGTAAGAGATACCCGTGTCTCATAATTATTTAATTAATAATATAATTTTATATTATAAACCAAACAACTCACAATATAATATATCATATTGTATTTTTATATAAATTAATTTTTCACGTTCATCGTATATTCCATTGTAAAGTTCTCTATAAATTATGAGTATAAGAATTTTAATCATCTTTATCCGGATCTATTATTTCTTTTAATTTAAATTATTCTTCATCAATATTCTTCAATTTGTATAATAATTTGATATATTATATATTTTCTCTATCTCTCTATAAGTTATCCATTTTGTCAAAACTTACATCCGATAAGTTATTTATTTATTTATCTTGGCAAAGTATTCTCCACATTCCACTCTCTCTACTTTTTACTTTCCCATCACACACATTTCAACACACACTATACATTAAATATTATTTTTTTCTTAAAACCTGTATCATTTTAAAATGAGTAGCATAGAGGGGACAAATGGTATATTATCTTTTCTAAATATTTTCAAACACACAAACTGTATATATTACAAAAGACGCAAATTGTTGGGAAAAAGTTTTACTTTTAAAAGAATGATTTTATAAGTTTTATAAAGAATTAATAGTTTTTCTTGTATGACAAAAAAATTAATTTTTCCAACTTTTCAACTACAAAACAAATTAAGTGTCAAAAGTTATTTGAATATTAATTATTAATTCACTATTATTACCTAATGTGGAACTTTTATAATTTACATAACAAATTTAGCAATAATCTTTTAATTTGATGATTGTGTGTCTATTTTTAGTATAACATTTTGTTATTTGATATATAATAATAATATATTGATATTTTTAGTAATTACATATATGTTGGGTAAAAAGGTCAAAATCTTAGCTACAAATTTATATGCTCTGATTGTAACGATATTCATTATTTAGCAACTTAAAAATTGCATTATACTATTATATTTTGTTTTATTAACATAATTAAAATAAAATTTTACTTGTAAACATAAACATGAAAAGTTTCAAGAGTACGTTCTCAAATACTTATGAGACTTATGAAGTCCTAATGAAAACTTATAAAATTACTTGTTTCAATATAAAAGCAAAAATAATGTGATCGAACCATCATCATTGCAGGTGTTTTACCCACGGAAATTTCTCTACTTTACCAATTTGGAGTCATTAGAATTAGGCCACAACAACTTCATTGGTTCAATTCCATCATCTCTCTTTAACATCTCAACTCTTCGTATTCTTAGCCTTACTAATAATAGTCTGTCAGCAGATCTTCCCACCAACTTGTGCTATGGAACACCTCTTCTTGAAGGACTTGCCCTCGGTAAAAATAACTTGAGTGGACCAATACCAACCTCTATTTAAAATTGTGCTAATCTCACAACTCTCATTCTCGGTTACAACAAATTCAGCGGCGTTGTGCCCCACTTTCTGGGCAACCTAAGTCTCCTTGAGACTCTTTACATATCATACAACAATCTAAGGATTGAATCATCTTCTCTGAGAATTGAACTTCATTATTTCCTTAACAAATTGCAGATCTTTAAAGAAATTGGCTATTAGTTATAATCCTCTAGGTGGCAACATTCCACCCTCCATTGGAAATTTATCTTCTTCATTGCAATATTTCTTTGCTTAAAGCGCAAAATTAAGGGTAGCATTCACTGCTAGTATAGGCAACTTAAGCAACTTGATCACACTTTCATTATTCGGGAATGAGTTGTGCTGGTAATATTCCTCTTACTCTCAAACATGTGGATAAGCTTCAAGGATTGTATCTATATAGCAACAATTTGGATGGTCTCATTTCACATGGTCCGTGTGATTTACACGGCATCGGTGAATTATCCTTGAGCCAAAATCACTTATCGAGTTCGATTCTGAATGTTTTGGAAATCTCACTTCTTTAACTAATCTTTTACGGGATTCCAACGTACTAACTTTACGCGTGCCGTCAAGCTTGTGGCTCCTCATAAAATTGTTAGTGCTAAATTTGTCCATAAATTCCTTGGACGGAATTTTACCACCAGAGATAGGTAATTTAGTGGTAGTAACTTCTATCGATCTAGCCATGAATCAATTTTCGGGCGATATTCCAACCACGATTGGGAAGTTACAATCTTTGACATATTTGTCTCTAGCACAAAAGCAGGACTTGAAGGTTCTATTCCCAGTGCGTGGGAAGTATGATCGGTTTGTCAACTCTAGACCTCTCTCACAATAACCTTTCTCGGTCTAATCCCAAAGTCATTGGAGACACTTCGAGATCTCAACAACTTTAATGTCTCGTTCAATGATTTAAGTGGAGAAATTCCTACCGGTGGTCCATTTATAAACTTCACAATGGAGTCTTTTAAAGCAAACAAAGCATTATGCGGAATTCCGAGGTTTCATGTCCCTCTTTGCCATGTTGTTCTCAAGCATAGGTCAAGTAGGAAAAATGTGGAAATTACTTTATTTGTTCTTCTTTGGAGTGGTTGCACTTATCACCATTGTCTCTTTGGCCTTCATCTTCTTAAGATATAGAAAGAATAATAAAGCAACTTCTAGAATTGATGAGCGGTTGAACTCTACTATGGGGAAGAATTTCCTATTACGAAATCTTGCGATCAAGCGGCCGAGTTCAATGAAAGCAATTTCTGGGCAATGGGAGTTTCGGTTATGTTTATAAAGGAGTTCTCAAAGATGGAAAGGTTATTCTTTGTGAAGGTTTTTAGCTTGCAAACCGAATCAGCTCTAAGGAGTTTGGACGTCGAATGCAATGTACTTCGTAACATTCGTCATAGAAATCGACCAAGGTAATAAGCGGTTGCTCCAACGATGAATTCAGGGCATTGATACTTGAATATATGCCAATGGGGAACCTTGAAAAATGGTTGTATTCCCACAACTATTGCTTGAATGTCAAGCAAAGGTTGAACATAATGATTGATGTGGCATGTGCATTGGAATATCTTCATCATGGCTATTCAACTTCCATTGTTCATTGTGATTTGAAGCCCAAGTAATGTGTTGTTAGATGAAGAGATGACTGCCCATGTAAGTGATTTTGGGATAGCTAAACTTTTAAGTGATGGGGAGAGCATTGCTCTAACAAACACCCTTGCCACACTGGGGGTATATTGCTCCAGGTAATTTTTTCTTTTTCCTTAATTCGTACTAATTCTACCATTATAGAGAAAATTTTTTTCTAGTCCTATAACTTGGTGGGTCTCAGCTTTGGTCCCAAAAAGTTGCGTGTCCAATTTTGATCCCATAACTTTTGAATTTGTTCAATTCTTGTCCAATTTTATTGGAAAATCTAAAACGACGTCGTTTTGGTCTCATGACATGGGAATTTGTCCAATTTTGGTCACAATTTTTGCCGCACGCGCATATCACATGACAAAAATGACGTCATTTTAGATTTTTCGCGAAAATTGGACCGTAATTGACAAATTCAAAAGTTATGGGATCAAAATTGGACAAATTCAAAAGTTATGGGACCAAAATTGGGCAGACAACTTTTTGGGACCAAAACTGGAGACCCAATAAGTTATGGGACCAAATTTATTTTTATCTCATTGATTATATCTTACATTTGTACATAATTAATTTTGATTTTTGTTGCGAGTATGGATTGGAAGGATTAGTTTCGGCTAGGTGCGATGTATACGATTATGGCGTTATGTTGCTGGAAATATTTACAAGAAAAAGGCCAAGTGATGCAATGTTTGGTGGAGATTTAAGTTTGAAGAGTTGGGTTGAAAGTTTGATTCCACGGTCCACTGGATCGGGTTATGGACATTAACTTACTCACAAATCTTGATGATGAACAATGTGACAAGATGATGCCCGTGTATTTACCATATTTGTGTTGGCCTTGAAGTGCTCGAGTGAATCTCCAATGATAGGATAAATATGAAAGAAACTCTATCGAGCTACGAGAAGATCAAGCAGCAGTTTTTCAAATAATATTGTGGTAAGGCCTGGAAATATCTTTATTCTTTCACATAATTAGCATGTATTATGTGTATATATTAAAGAGAATAAAATACTATCAAGGATATAAGTGTAAATATGTGGTTGATGCTGCACCTGAGTAGAATCTAACACGTAGATATTTTAGGACAATTTGTAGGCAAGGAAGAAGAAGATGGATCAAAATGACCATTATATGCTTGCCAAGAAAGACATGGAGGATCTTATCCAATATCATCATTTTTAATCTTTGCATCCCAACCGTGGATCAGATTTCATTTGATTGTATTTTTATTCTGTATTTTCTCTGTTGTTCGTAATGGAAATAAGTATTGATGAAATTCTTATAATGATCCGGCCGCTGCTATTGTCATTCTTATTTCAAATACTGAGATGGCCGCATGTTGCTAACATTTTATATACTCCCTCCTCTCTCTCCGATCCCATAAAAATAGTGAATTTTACACATACTAATGAACATCAGTAATTATGTTTGAACCTGCACTTGTTTGTTTGCTATTTTCTCTCTATAACAAAATGCAAATCAATCCATGAGAAGATTTAGTCTGTGAAACAAACAGTCGGATGCTTGATCGGTGTAATTTCTAGTGATAAGAATTTTCGACCAAGTTATCGAACCCAAGAGACTAGGAGAGTGATGAATCCCGAAACTAAGCTTTGTCACGGATATGCAAATATTTAAATAACACGAAAGCAATTCACCAATGACTCGTCAATTATGTCAACATACAAATGGGGAATCAATTACAAAGGGTGACGATAGGGGATATCTAACAAATATTCACACACAACCGTACTTGGTAAGCCTAGGGTATGCATGATTAATTAAGCACGTAAGATTGTTAGAGACAACACTCTAACCCCCTCACTAATTACAAGCAATCAAATCAAGCAATTAATGTACTCAAATGCGGGTTCTAGTAAAATTAACCGAGTATTCTTGCGTTAATCCAATATTGATATCAATCACACAATTAAAATCTAACATCCTAGCCAATAATTCAATTATCCAAATATCTTTGTGATAATCAATTCATCAAACAAGGGTTCAAGACATAATCAAACAATTAATTCATGCAAAGCACAAGAGAGTAATCAATCAACCCCAAAATTAAAACACTCAATCATATTAACACTATAATCAACTCATCTAAGGGTCATTCCACCCAAACACTAGAAAATTTAGCCAAGCATGAGTTTAAATAAACCCATGTAAATTGAAATTAGGAAAAACATGATTAAAAGAAAATTAACCACTAGATAAATGAAAGGATACAAGTCACCTTGTGAGAGTGCAATACACTTGATTGTATGAAATCTATATCTAATTTGCAAGAAATTGAAATAACTATGAAGAACACCTAAACTATGTGTTAATGTGTGTGTTTAATCTAAGGAAGTGTGTGTTAAAGTTTGTAAAGTGAGAGAGTGTGTGGGGAAGAAAATGGGAAGAAGCCCTAAAAATTCTAAAACTAAAACTGCTGCTATTCACGCTGTGCTTCTTCTCTTTTCTCTACTGTTGCGCCTCTCTTTTTAATTCCTTCCCCCAAAACCCACGCTGCTGCCTTTCTTTTTCCTTCTACTGTTGCTTCTCCATAATTGTTGCTCACAGCCCCCTCTTCTGTTTCACGCTTTTTCTAAAAGCGTTTCTCCTTTTTAGTCTGCTAGCTACTTGCTTTTTTTTAATTATTTTTTTTTCTAATTCATTTTCCAATTTTTCCAAGTAAAACAGAAACAACTTCTTCCTTTTTTAAATCATTTCAATCACGTGTGCTTCCAATCTTGGCCTCAATTCCATTTTTCTTCTTTGACCCCAATTGTAATTTCTTCTCGTATTTTATCTCGTCTCTTGAGTTCTCCTTCAATTGACTTAATAAATAATGGACATGTATTTTGCATCAAAAATGTTCAATTTACCTAAAAAAATAACAAAATAATACCCTTCTCTCAAGTGCAATTAGTCAATTTAGTGTAAATAATGCAAGAAATCCTATTAAATTAAGCAATTAAATCACATGAATTTCGAGCAATTTTCACACTAATCAAATTTCTCCAAACTTAAGATGTTGTTTGTCCCCAAACAACAAGACAAATAAGCACATTAGGGTGAAATTGATTGCAATCATGTCTCATGACACAATAGATGAAAATAGGACAATCAAACCTTATCAATGAACACAAGTATTCAATGTCACTCTTCCACTAGCACTAAAACATGTCATGTTTTGACAAATGCAATTTACAATGCTCACTCAATACTCCTTCCACGGAGTGTTTCACTCCAACTTCCAAGTGTATAAGGGAAATGAAAGCACTCAATCATCAATTCGCAACAATACACAACATATGCTTGCCACCGAGACTCGGTCTCAATTATCCATTTTGTGTGTCAACTATGAATCAAAGATGGTTTTTCAAAAGGTTGTAGAGTAGGTTGTTTGGACTAGGTGGGTGAATTTGGGAAGAAGTGACTCACAACTAATATGGCAAATGAAAGTTGATTAAGCAATTCAATACACTTCATCTCAAGTTTCAACAATCATACTCTTTCTTTTCTTTCTCATTCTTTTCACATGTAATTCACCACCACACTCCTATGAGTCTTTCTTTTTCATTCAAGCTCAAAATTGAATTTCACTTTCTCATCTTTTCTTTCATTTTTTTATTCACCATTCAATTTTTCTTCTTTTCAACCTTCTAATTTTTTTCTCTCAACAAACTTATCAAATCATACCACCACACTTTTCTCTTTTAACTTCACCATTCAATTGCCAACAATCATGCTCTACTAATTATATGGACAAAATGACTCATAAAGATAGAAAAAATGACTTTAATCTCACAAGCTTGCCAAAAATAAGGACTTAAGGCTCAAATTGGCTCACTAGGGAAATTAATGTTATTGGTGGGGTAAAATTTTGCTAAGTAGCTTTTCAAACCACATAAGACCTCTAATCATCTTCGTAGATCAACATAAAATTCAACTTCAACTAGTCTAAAGGCAAGTTCTAGCATGCAAAGTCACAAATAATGCACTCAACAAGGAAATTTAGCCCTTGCAATTCACTACCCTTGCATTCTTTCGGTGGCTAAGTTCGAGGTTCGATTTTAATTAAGAAATTTAACTCCCTAAGAACAAGTGAGTGTCCACCTACAAATGAGAGCAAGTATAAAATTCACACAAACAAAATAAAATAAAGTAAGTAAAAATGCCACTAGTAACACTACTCAACCAATTTCAAGCTCCACCTAAGTATCCTAAACTAGTCCCGGCAATGACGCCATTTACTTGGACGTATTTTAGCATATAATTGAGCAATCAATACAAATCACAAGAGCATGGTATCGTATATAGCATGCAAGTATTTGGACAAGTATTAGTGAACCCAAAAGATTTAGGAGTGCGGTGGGGCCTCAAGGCTATGTGTTGTCATGACACTATAGTGACTAGCAAGTAATTTATCTAAACTAAGCGAAAACTAAAACTAGAAAACAATTAAATAACTAAGTCTAACGTTCTACAAAAGTGCAAGAGAGAGATGCTTCGGTGTTTTCACTATACAATCCACTAGTGTGTGCGATAAAATTACAACCTATCAATGCCTCTTTCTAGATGTTTGCTAAGGGCGATCACTTATGTGTGTAGACATCCCTTTTGAGGCTCGAGGTGAACACGTGAATTTACTAGCACCTAGTCAAATCCCATAAACTCTTAAGATCGTGAATACATAAACACTTTCAACATGGTTACTAATGCCTATATTTCGTCTCTTCACTAAACACCCAAATTTACATTCAAGCATTTAATGTCTATTAATGAGGATCTAAGCAAGCTGACCCCCTCTCGGTGCATGCTAGTTACTATTTAACTCAAATTAATTAATCAAAGCTTTCACCTAAATACCCAATCATGCATATCCAACTCTCATTTCAATACACACAATTTAATATATAAGCTAATAAAATCAACTAATCAATTGAGACATACAAAATCCATCAATAGAAGCATTCACATCAAGAAATAAGCATAATCAAAGCTTTAAATTCATCAACACACTAATTTCATATATAAATTCAACACCGAAGCAAAAATAAAATTAGTTCATGGTTCTAGAGAAAATCATAACTAATAAACTAGCATAAGAAATAAAAATGAAATTAAACACTAAAGCTTGAAATAAACGAAAGATATCACCTTAAAGTCTCTAAATTCTTCAATCCTTACAAAAATTGGGATAGAGTTTTTTAACGTCCCATAACTTATCAAGGCTCGATGAAAACGTCCCAATAAACTTAATTTAGCCAATTACATCCCTAATTTTTGCTAAGTCCGTAAATTGCGTCCCAAATCTCATCAGAGTTCGTCGGAGACTACCAAATGACGTTGTTTTATAGTCTCCTGAAACTTCGGTGAGATTTGGGACGTAAATTACGGACTTAGCTAAAATTTGGGACGTAATTGGCTAAGTTAATTTTATTGAGATGTTTTCGCCTAACACAATAAGTAGACTGGTGTTCGGGCCTCTCGTAGAGCGTTATCCTTCCGCGGCCTCAATGCCTCTACCCCATTCTTAGCTCGAACTCCCAAATATAATGGGTTTGGCCTCGTGACAAAGATCACCTTCAATATGGCATCATCCAGCTCCGTCTGGAAAGCATGAACTATTTCGGGAGGTGCGTGTAGAAATTCATCTTGCGAAACATGGAGTAAAATTCGTACATAAGTGCTCTCATCTCCAAGTAATCGTTCTCGTAGACCTTTCGTCGTACTCATGGATATGGTAACGAGCTGCAACATTCGCCGATTGGGATCTGTAAGACACCTCCCTCATTACCGCCTCTCACAACGCTTTCAGGATGGAGTTTTTACATCCCATAACCTATTGAGTTCGACGAAAACGTCCCCAATAAAGTTAACTTAAAAGTCCATAAATTACGTCCCAAATCTCATCGGAGCTCGCCGGAGACTACCAAACGATGTCATTTAGTAGTCATGTGCACGGCACATGGGGCAAAAACAATGTCATTTCGTCATCTCCGATGAACTCCGATGATATTTGGGATGTAAATAACAGACTTAGCAATAAATAGGGGCGTATTTAGGTAATTTAACTTTATTGGGACGTTTTCATCAAACGCAATAAGTTATGGGACGTAAAAAACTCTATCCCCAAAAAATTAAACTACCCACTAATTTATAACTAAGAAAGCATTAAAACTATCTAACTAAGAAAGTATTAAAATTATCTAAAGCTCCATTTGGATGGAGTCATTTGAAATCAATGTATTTGAGGATAATACACCATATATTTACAAATCAAAATAGGAAAAAACCAAATGAATGAATTTGGGTCACACAAATATTACTTACTAGAAATTAGGCCCGCGAATTTTGCGGGTTCTAGATAAAAGTATATATATATATATATATATATTTGATTGAATAATTATTTCATATATTTATTATACAATTAATCAAACTATTGATCTTTACTATTAATAAAGTCACTAATTTTTAAAATTTAAATTACCGATAAAAAAAAAGATATATATGATCTCTTTTTCATGGATGAAATAAGATATGTGCAAAAATAAGATTTGTTCTAATCTCATCTAATCAATTTATATTTCATGGATCTCTTTATATATATATATATATATATATATATATATATATATATATATATATATATATATATTATACGTTTAATTGTCAATCTCCTACTTCTAATGTGACTAATGTAATATCTCCTATTTAAATTTTTAATTTTTCATAATTTTGAATTTTTAAATTTTAAATTAATTTTTTAAAAATTGATTACTGCTTCATTCTCAATATGTATAATTGATTTCTTGCCCGAAAGTAATCATAATCTCCTACTTCTAACGTGACTAATATAATATCTCCTATTTAAAATTTTAATTTTTTCATAATTTTGAATTTTTTTAATTTTAAATTAATTTTTTCATAATTAATATTTCCTATCATAATTGAATTTTTTCATAATTTAAATTTGAAAAAAATACACACAACATCAAAAAATATTATTGACCTGCAACATAAAAAAAAAAATATACACAACATAAAAAAAAAAAAAAGAAATACACACAACAAAAATATACGAATGACAATGTAAACAAAACATCAAAAAAGAAAATTGATTAATATTATTGACCTGCAAAATAAATGGTTAGAGAAAATATAAACAATCTAAAAACGCATATTATAAGAAAAAATAGAGGAAAGGAGATGGATTAATATTGGTGACCTGCAAAATGAATGGTTAGAGAATAGAGAAAACAAATATGGAAGAAATGTGATCGATTAATATTGACTCGCAAAAAAAAAAAAAAATGGCTAGAAAAGAAAGAGGACAAAAAATTATGTTTTGTGAAAAGAATAGAATGATGATGATAGGTATTTATAAACAAATATAAATTAGATGGACGGTTGAGATTAGATTTTAAAATTGAATGGTATAGATCATACCCAAAAATCAAGAAAAATGAGGAGTGAATGAGAGAGAAGGAAAATTGAAATGAAATGTTGTGGTTAAAAGTTACCAAATATATAATGCATGGCTGGATGACACATAGGATTTAAATTCTCAGAAATATAGATAAATAGGATAAGTGAGAGGATTTCAAATACCCAACAAAACCTTGTCATTTGAAATCCTCTCACTTCTCCCACTTGTGTTTAATATTTAAGTGAATCAAATCCATTCACTTAGTTTTTCTCCATTTTAGTTTGTGGAATGCATGTATATTATTCTCAAATCCCTTGATTTCAAAGTTTTAACTAAGAAAACATTAAAAACTATCTAATATGTGTTGTGTGAAAATGGGGGAGAGAGGCTCCCCCAATGAGCTAACCTAGAAATATGAAATTAAACTGCTGCTGAAAAATGGCCGCTGCTCCCTCTTTTAAGTTTACGGCACTGTCGCTTTTCTTTTTCCTCCTCAAATCGCTGATTTTGCTAGATAGCACTTTTAGAAATGTCACGAGCAACTTATAGAGTGGTGGGGTCCTTGGAATTTCAGCAACTCCTTTTCTTTTCTTGTTTTCAATGTGATTCTTGGGGTCAAAGTTGACCACTACCTTTTAATTCTAAACTAGTAATTTCTCTCGTGCGATGCACGGATTGAATATTATAAATTTTAAATATGTAAATAAAATATAAATTTAATTTATTAATTTTTACTATTATTTTTATTATTATATAAATTATGTTGTTTACCCATGATTATATTACAACTATTTAATTAATTCTATAATTTTTAATAGTTATTAATCTCATTACAAATATTAAAATTCAACAAAACTCATATAATCTAAAATTAAATTATTTAAGTTCAACTTATATAATTAAATCTTAAATAAAATTATTTAAATTCAATTCATAATCTAAAATAAAAATAATAAAATAAATATTTTAGATCTAAATTTATTTTTATATGTGCAATACTTATGTTAAATTAAAATTTTTAAAATAGAATTAAGTTGATATATAATGTGTTAAAATTAGATTTAAAATTAAAATTTATGAAAATTTGAAATTGTTGGTGTAAAGTGCATTTCACTTGCTCTCTCCTTACATTTTAATTTCTCCCTCCGACTTATATATATATATATATATATATATATATATATATATATATATATATAGATTGCTGAACAGCAACATTTAGTATATCAATAATTAATCCTTCTGCCTTGTAATTTAAATGGGCCATCATTCCTTCTCTATGGTGGGCCAAAATAATTGTGAACATGGGTCGAATTGTTGGCTAAAAAATAATTAATTAGTGACTCATCTCAATTTCTTCTCGTATTCTTCTTCAAATGACCTCACAAAATAAAAGGCTCGCGTTTTGCTCCAAAAAGGGTTAATTGCACATATCGTCCTGTAAGAAATTTTCCATTTCAAATTTGGTCCTTATATTTGGAAATGGTCCTTTTACATGCACTTATAGTCCTTTTTGTTAACCCTAATTTTATAATCTAAAATTAAATTATTTAAGTTCAACTTATATAATTAAATCTTAAATAAAATTATTTAAATTCAATTCATAATCTAAAATAAAAATAATAAAATAAATATTTTAGATCTAAATTTAGTGTAAATAATGCATGAAATCCTATCAAATTAATCTAATAAAATCCAGGAATTTCTAGCAATTATCACACTAATCACCCCTCAAACTTAAAGTGTTGCTCGTCCTCGAGCAACAATAGAAAAATAGAACAAGTGGGAAGATTGCGAAGAAAATCACTCAAAGAAAGAATTAGCAATTGTCAAGTTTCTTCAATTTAGTCAAGCCTTAGGTAGAAAAATCAACAAGCAAGTTCACAAGTTATGCTCAAATCAATGCAAGATTAAGTGTTCAATTCACAATTCCTATCAAGTAGTGTATCACTCTTCATTCAAAGTGTATATAAAGGATGTGTATGCACTCAAAAATCAATTCGCAAAAATGCACTACCATAAGCTTGTCAAAAGTCTAAGTTTTCCACCACATATATGTGCTCATTTCAAGAATAAATAAGGACTTAGCATTTGGTTGTAATGTAGGCTCTTTTGTGTAGGTGAGAAGATTTTTGGATGAAGTGACTAACAAACTAATAGAGCGAGAGGTACAGATGCCTAGAAAATCTCTAATACTCTCAAGACATAAGTCACAATTGATCAAGTTGCAACATAAATCTCATACTCCAACAATTTATTTGTTGTCTTTCAAAGAACAATCTTTACCAATTCCATTAGGCAATTTTGAATTTAAAGCTCTACCAAATAGCTATACAAGAGAGTTTCTTTTCATTTTTCAACTTCTTGATCTTTTCTTCTCAACTCAATTTTTTTTTCTTGTACAACTCATCTCATCTTTTTCACTTTTTTTTGTATCTTCACTTTCCATCCAATCAAATCCACCAAATTCACATTTAAGCTCAATTTCACCTCACCATCCACATTAAAGCTCCAACAGTTCATAGGGAAAATTAGGCTCATTAAGAAGGATAATTTAGTTAAAACTTGTAGGTTGCCAAAGAAATAGGTCAATAAGCTCAAAAAAAAAAATGGCCTTATATCACTTTCATAAATTTCACACTATAAGTAGCCTCAAACAAGACAATTGGCAAGTTCTAGAGCACATAAGTATGAACGATACTTACAAGAAGGAAATTAGACTAAAATATATGCAAGTCTAAAGACTCTAAAGCTCACAGGCTTGTCTAATCATGAATTAGAGTACAATATCAAGCTCAATCTTTACATATACAAATAAACTCACAAGCACCAATCAATACCACCAAGCTTAACCAAACTTCAAAAACCAACAATCACCACCAATTAAGCCTCAACATCGAGCCACAAGATATCACAACTACGAAAGTAGGGGAATGTGAGGAACAACGATGCAATGTAAATGAAGGTAAACACAATATAAAGATAAGAAAAAATGAAACTTCCCCCAAACTTAAATGAAACTATCTAGTTGGATGCCAAGTTTGGGGATAAGTGTGTTACCATATTTATGTACCTGTTCAATATTTGTATTTTGTAAGTTGTTATATTAGTTTTGGATATTTGGTGTTATATTTAATTCCAATTAAGTGAAAATTCATTTAATAAATAGACATATGTTTCACATGTTAAGGGTATATTTTGAAACTCTATTCATTTTCAAAAAGTGATATTAATTTATTTTTGTAGTAGATTAAAAGTGAGAGTGTTTGATATAAAGTGATGTTAAATCAAATTGAAGAAGTGAAGTGTTTACAAAAATATCACTTTTATTAATAACGAGGATAATTATGAGTGGGGTTAATTATCATTTTTCTCTTCTCCCAATGAGAATGATTTTTAGAGACTTCAAAAGCAAGTTAAACTAGCTTTGTCAAAATAAATTTTAAATACTTTAAAAGGGGTTGCAAACACTATATAAGTGTTTTTTTTTTTCAAAATAAAGTGATTCTCCCCATGAAATTGGATTTGCAAATACACACTAAATATAGGGCATTATCATATAATTCTTCCTTACATATTCTTTTCATAAAACCGCAAAAGTTAAAGGACATTATCCCAATATATTTTGGAACAAATAGTTCAATCTACCAATTGTACTTAAATTTATAACAAAGCAAATTAGAGAAAAAAATAAATTTGGTCTCATAACTTATTGGGTCTCGGTTTTGGTCCCAAAAAGTTGTTCCGCCCAATTTTGATCACATAACTTTTACATTTATCCAATTTTGGTCCCATAAGTTTTGAATTTGGCCAATTTTGGTCTCATTTTTGCCGAAAAATCTAAACCGACATCAATTTTTGTCATGTGACATGCGCGTGCCGATGAAAATTGGGACCAAAATTGGATAAATTTAAAAGTTATGGGACCAAAATTGGACAAATTCCCATGTCACGGGACCAAAGATGACATCGCTTTTGATTTTGCGGTGAAAATGAGACCAAAATTGAACAAATTCAAAAGTTATGGGATCAGTGAAAGAAACTGGAGACCCAACAAGTTATGGGACCAAAAACTTTTTTCTCAGCAAATTAGGTCATGGAAAAAAGATAATCTGAAGTAAGTGGATTGAAAACACTAGCTGCATTAATCTCTATCAACTCAATTTGTGATTTCAGCAGATGCATGTAAACCACCCAATCCCCATTCCCATTAGGACTTGGCATCGGCATCACATATCCAGATTTTCCTCCCCATGGGAAATGGTATGAACCAAACACCGGCAAGCCCCACCCAAAGTCCATATTTCTCACCGGAAAATCCCGCCCGATGACACCACCACGGCCGGCTCCTCCTCCCGGCTGTGGCGGCGTATATCTTGGACAGCCCGTATCAGGGCGGTGCTCCTCCACCCAATCGATCAATCCAAGAAAATGCTCCTTCGTCACCGCAGTTTGCAAGAACTCGTGCACTTCATTTGCCACCCAATTTAATGATTTTTCCTTCAAATCTTCTACTTTTTTCTCACCGAATGGGATGGATAAGACATTGCCAAAATATGAAGCAATGAGACTGGAATCTTTGTCATGTCCATCCATCAATCTGTTTCTCCCATCAACCACAATCCCCAGCTTGCAACAATTATGACCGCCATTATCTTTCCCAGAAACAATCGTTTTCCAGAGGAATGCGCAGAATGCCTCCAGCTTGCTTCTTCTATTCTCCTTCCTTGTACCTTTTGAATGGTTTTATATTTATTCCCATAAAAATAATTAAGGGTTAAATTTATATAAATTGACGACGTTTAAGCAAAATATCAATTTAATCACTTCGAAATTATTATAAAAATTAGATTAATTACCAAAAAAATCACAACCTTTAGGGTTTTTATAAATTACACCATATCTTCTTTTTTGTTTGCAATTCAAAACACCACCTTTTTAAATTTTGTAATACAATGCATTTAACCGTTTTTCAATCACAATTAAATGACAAGGTTGTCACATAGATGCCAACAAATAATTTTAAAAAAATTGAAAGTAATGTCTTTCAAAAATAATTTTTCTAGAAATTATGACTTCAAGTTATGTTTAAAATATTTTAAATGTCGTTACTTTCAGTTTAAAAATATATACGGGCATTTACGTGGACATCTATGTGGCATTGATGAGAACTTATAAATCAAGTCAACAAATTGAATTGCCATGAATTCTGCATTTAGTCCTTTAACTTTTTGTATTGCATATTAGGGACTATTTTGCAAGAGTTGTATTTTCTTGTTAGTTGTTAGTTGGAGTTGTTAGGAGCTAGTTAGTTGGTTAGGTAGAATTGATGGCTATATAACTAGTTGTATAAGATCATTTGAGATATATTAAAAAGATAGCAAACTAGTTCTTAAAAGCAAATTCTTGCTTTGTGAATTGATTCGATAGCTTGCTAGCCCGAGCTAGAGCTTTGAATCAGGTTTCGTTGCTTGCCAACCTGAGTCGGGCGTCGAAATTATTGATCGTAAATCGCGGTTCGCATCAATTGGTGCTTTCATTGAGAGTTATCGTCGACGAGAATCGCGCTTCAAAATTAAAAGAACGATGGATGGTGTAGGCACTCTCGGAAAAGAATTGAGATCTGGAAAATCGATTCGAGGTCATTGAGAGGAGGATGACGAGAATCGTCAAGAGGATGGAGAAGGTGTTACAACGGAAACAAACAAATAAAATTAAATCGTCATCAAGAAAATCAAAGAAAATACAGCCACATTTTCCTTGCTATCAACGGGAAGATTTTGTTCAAAAGGAAATAAAGGAAGCAAGTTTAAAGCAAGAAAATGAAGAAAGTAGAGTTGTTAAAAGAAATGATGAAATGTGCAATGAAGGTGTTGGTGAAAATATCAATGAAGAAGCAAGTTTTGATAGAATGCTTGAAAGAGAAATTTATCTTGACAAAGGTTCGTTTGACGAATCGGAAGAAGGAGAAGAGGGGAAGTGTAGAGAAAAAGATGATGATGGTGAAGGACGTTATATCATAACTCTTCATGAACAATTCATTCTTTTCAAGGTGGGAGTCATTTCTTGGCCAAGGGTGAAGATAGATGTTGTCAAGAATGGAAATGAGAAGAAGAAAATTGTGATGGCCAAAGTGGAAATTTTCACACGATTTGGTTCAACTTTGGATGATCGGTTTTTCGTTTTCGATAGAGGAAAAATAATGTCATCTTCTTTTGGCGTTCCAAGATATAAGAAGACCGATCCAAGCTTATCCTTGAGGACAAGGATGTTCTTTATGGGGCCGGGAATGATGAGAACTTATAAATCAAGTCAACAAATTGAATTGCCATGAATTCTGAATTTAGTCCTTTACTTTTTGTATTGCATATTAGGGATTATTTTGCAAGAGTTGTTGTTAGGAGTTAGTTAGTTGGTTAGGTAGAATTGATGGCTATATAACTAGTTGTATAAGATCATTTGAGATATATTAAAAAGATAGCAAACTAGTTCTTAAAGCAAATTCTTGCTTTGTGAATTGATTCGATAGCTTGCTAGCCCGAGCTAGAGCTTTGAATCGGGTTTCGTTGCTTGCCAACCTGAGTTAGGGCATCAAAATTATGAGGGATTGAGGGGTTCGTTGCTTGCCAACCTGAGTTGGGGCATCGAATTCGTCGAGCCTAATTCGCGGTTCTCATCGGGCATCTCCAACAACGTTATTCAATTGTTGGCCGAAATATTATCAGATGCATCATATTGTAAAACATAAAAAATGTTTAATAATAATAATTTAGTTTTTATAAAAGCACGTGTTGAGTGTTTGACCAAAAAATTGATTTAAATAAAATTTTATTGTAGAGAAAAATCAGGTAGAAGTCCACTCTAATGTGTTTTCAAATTTTAGATTTTAAATAATTAATTAAGTAAAAACATACTCTTTGAAAACATTGATTAATCATAGAAAATTTTACCTGCATGAAGTTAAAGATAAAATGACATTATAATTAATAAGTGATCTAAAGTTTTCGATTAGGCGGAAATGATCCTATACCCAGTAGACACGGCCAATTTATATATCGACCACTAATTTCGTTATGACACATATGCGGGAGCGCCCACGATTATTATATAATTGATTGTTTACGTGTGCTTATGTATTATATATATATATTAATATGGTGGGTATATAAATTGGTATTCACTGGTGCAGATATGATCATTTCAGATGGATGATTGATATAATAGTTATTAAAATTTACCCATATTGGCTAATTTTTGGAGCTCGTTGACAGAGTTGGCCTTGATGTAATATATGCGGCTGATTGCGACTTGATCCTCATATTGGCGATCCTCTTGTGGCGGTGGTAGAGCAGACATAGGAACATACATGTTGTCAACTGAAATGTGATACCCACTGGGCCGCCTCGGAAGGAGGAGCGACCGAGGCGGAAGGACGGCGACTGAGATAGTGGCTTCGACCGCGCCATCTCCGTCCACGAAATGAGAAACATATTAGCAGAGTAAGCGTCTGCCACCTGATGAGCAAATGTGCTTGCCACCACCACTCCTCCACATTTAAGTTGAGTCACCTAATTATTAAGAAAAATGAAAACTATAAGACAAGTATTTTCTTAGGAATTATATTTTTTTAGATCGGTACGTTTTTTTTTATTTTGGTTCATTTTTTTGAAATTGGTCTTGTAAGTTTACCATATTCGACTTTTTTTGTGCAGCGACTGGCTGAGCTATTGAGGTTAACCCAGCCGGTCATTGCGTCACCTTTTAAAATGGTCTTGTAAGTTTACCATTTTCATTTCGACTTTTAAATTGGTCATGTAAATTTATCATATTCTATTTTTGAACTTTGCACCTCGTGAACAATATTTACAATGCTTATCAACTATACTAATTTATATATCTTTACATATATTTAAGGAATTATTACTCTAAGGTACCATGTTAAGAGTTTTATTACACTAGGGTACAATCAAAAAAATAAAATACAATCGGATACAATTACAATTTTCTATTTCCCATTTTACCCTAAAAATTCACTTTTTGTCGACCGACACGTCTCTTTCTCTCTCCTCACAAACGTCTCTTTCACTCTACTCAAGTTCACAGTTCACACACGTTCATTTCACTCACACACTTCTCTTTCACTCTCCTAACAAAAAAAAAACCCTCCCCCATCTCATTTATCATCTGCCTCTCACTCTCGTCCGGTGTGTTGAGATTTTTTTTTTGAAGCGACGACGATGATGAATTGCGCTGGTGAGGTCAACGGGATTTGAAGGCGGCAATTCGTGGCGGCGGATCTGAAATGAGGCTGCGACGCTGAAGGACGGTGGTCGCGACTCACCGGCTGGAAGGCTTTGGCGATGGCGGCGCGACGGCTTCCCACGAGAGGCGGTGGTGCTCCCATGTGCAACACGACGACGATGACGATGGTGTGCTCCTCTTGCAGTGGCGATTAAGATGATCGGCGGCGGCGGGTTCTAGAGGAATGATCTCGAGTCCCACGGCGCATTCGATGTAGATCTATGTTGTCGGCGACGAGCGACGGCGAAGGTGATGATGGCGACAGTTGTGGGAGGCGGTGGTTAAATATTTTTCTGTTTGTGTTGAATGTTGCAGTGGGCGTGCAGATCTGGGGAAGGAGATTCAGTGGGTGCACTCATCAATTCGGTGGGTGCATTCACAATTTTGTGTTTTTACATTTTGATGTTATTCTACATTGGGTATGTGGTTTTTTTCTGCACATGTGCAACATTTTTCTTCTGCACATGTGCAACCTTTTTTTTTTTTTTCTCGCACGTGGGAGTAAATTTTGAATTATTTAATTTAAAACAAATGCAATTGAATTATTTAATTTCGAAACAAATGCAATTGAATTATTTGATTTCTGAAATAAATGTAAATTTTGAATTATTTATTTTCTGCATAATGTAAATTTTGACTTATTTAATTTCTAAACATTACAGTTCTGGTTATGATGTGGTTAATGAGATGAAAAATACCTTCGTTTAAGGCGTCAAATGAAGAAAGAAAAACAAAGCTGGTACAATCGAGATACAGAGGAAAGAATGAAGACAGTGGAAATGAAATTATTGGGAAGAGTAATGGACGTGTCATCAAAATTGCTGAATGTGTACCATTTAAAAAAGGAAGGGTAAATTGGGTAGATTAGATGAAAATGTTGTATCTAATAGTAATTTCAACAAATGTAGTATCTTATAGTGTTAGGACCTCTAATTTTGTACCTTAGAGTCATTCACCCTATATTTAATTTGAATTTTTATTTTATTTAACACTTCTTGATTTTACATCTAACACTTATATAAATGCATACATATATTAAACAAAATTCAATCTGTTAATATATTTAACACTTTTGAATATCATATATATTTTAGAATACATTGTCTATTGCTAGAATAACTTCAATTTTTTAAAAATTTATAAAACGAATTGAATACAATTTTTTTATTAATTTAGAATTTAATTTTTAATCAATTTAGGATATTATAATTTAATACAGTATATATTATAGAATTAAATTTATAAATTTTATCAAATATTTGAAAATTCGGATAGCAGGCGGTGTCTATAATGCTTTTAATCATCCAAACACAATGGGTAAAAAAATTGGCCCAGGTTGCATGCACCAATTTTTAGGTATTACACACACTTTGTAATATTATTATTTTTTAGACTCATATGAAATGACATGCCCTCATGACAAAGCCCAAAAGTGGCCGAAACGAAAACGGTCCAAAGCAAGCCTAATGCCAAGTCTACAATAAAGGTCCAAAGCACATACATTTTAATTAGTCCATCAAATAACAAGCAAAAATTAAAGATAATTTATTTTTCTTTCGATATTTTTCAAGATAATTTATGCTGCACTAGTTATAAACTAGATGGAGAAAAACATTACTCCCGAATCTGTTTTAATTAAATTATGAGAAAAAAATTGTTCCAAAAATATATTTTGTTCCAAAGGTATTTAAATGTTATTTTTTAATTTTATCCTTTTCTTAAAAATAATGTCGATGGCAAAGCATACTTTGAACCAGTTTCACCATATACCGTTAATTTTGTTTATATTTTGTATTTTTTAATAATATTAGTTGTTTCATTAAAAATATTTGTTAGAAAGAAATATTATATAATAAAATGGTAAAATGCATTTTTGGTCCTAAGAGAATGAATGATTTGGTACCGAAAAACTGATTTATAAGAATCTTACTCTATAATGAGTAATGAATGGGTTACTACTTAACTTATGGCCGGGTTCCTAATTAATGAACTAATATTTATGAACATTAAGTTAACTCTTAAAAATTAATCCTTGTTGATAAATTCTTTTAAAATTGTTCACCGTATGACGGACTGAATATAACGATAGATATTAGTTCACACCGTGAACAAATTTTACAGAGAGTATATTTTTAATGTTGTATAACCGTATAATTTATGATTTTCTTTTTCATTTAAAATTGGACCTTGTCTTTCCTATTGCATTATAATTGTACAAAATCTTTTTCTCATGTCGCATATGAATGTTAGGCATTAAAATGAAAAAAGGAAAATTGGCAAAGATGATACTTATGTTGGCCACAAATATGAAATTACCCTATATTTTAATTATTTTTAATTTTGCTATATATGTTTTTATTTCTTGATAAAACTACCCCTAATCGCTCACCTAATTAAAAAAAAAAATTAAAAGTGCCACGTCATGAGGACTTCTTGCTGAAACAGCTGAGACAAAATAAAATATTCCAACATAAAATAAAATCCCTCCGACGATAAAGTTGACCGTCCCTTTCAGTTAGTTAAATCATATATAAGGATATTTTAGTTTAAAAATAATTTTGGTTGTGTGTAGAAAATTCATAAGTCTATTTAACCACGATCAAAGGTTTATCGTATAACAATTAAATACAAGATGTACTCTTGTATTGAAATAATGTGCATTACAAGATATATATCCTACTAATGAACTTGTAACTTATAATTAAATCAACGAAGATTCCTCACCAAAATTGTATTATAAAATAAATCAACAATAAATATTAGTAGTTCATGATTTTATTTATTCTAATAATAAATTAGAATTTATATTAATTTTTTTTTGATAACTCGGTATACGGCCCAAGGACCGATTAATCAGGACCAAAATCCGGGACCAATCTCACCATCCACTTGCGGAGATCCCACTTAAAGTCGAGCAAAGCTCAGTACGGACGACTCCATCTCAGAATTGTTTGCACCCAATGAATTTTGATCCCGAGACCTACAGAGCATCACACTCCTAAGCATCAAACCCTCACCACTAGGCAACCCCTTATATGGAAAAATTATAAGATTTCTTAACAAAAATTATAATTGTTAACAAGTCTAAGTATTAATTAAACTTTACATTATTTGGAAATATATTTTTTTTTGAAAGGAAAAGTACTTTCGCCCACCTACATAACACGTGCCTTATTTGGAAATATGAAAAACATTTTTTTAACACACAATTTCTTATATGTACTATATGATGCAGAGAGGCTGGGTACATAACTGAGAGGGCCAGGGTCCCCCTACATAACACGTGCCTCAACATATTGGGTGTATTTGAGAATCAATATTCTGCTATTCCATAAATAAAACTATATATATGGAGCGCATAATGGCTCCTTATTGCGTCAAAAATGATTTGATAATAGACACATCATCATATTTACATAGTTAATTATTAATTAGATTTAAAGTATTTAAAATAAAAATTTATAAAATATTTAATAGCATATCTCACACCATTTAACATAAACTTAGGCATTAATATTTCACACCACTTCCATAATAGATAAATAATGATAATAAGATGAAAAATCACACGCCACAACTAATTTCGTTTTGTTTTTTTTTAAACACAACATGAACAGTTTTAATATGCCACAAAAATCACACGCCACAACTAATTTCGTTTTTTTTTTTAAACACAACATAAACAGTTTTAATATGCCACAAAAATCACACGCCACTACTATAGTTAAATATCAAAATAAAATTAAAAATACTTCTCCCCCAACACAAAAAAATAAATTACTTGTTCATTACTAATCTGATTATCAGATATTATTTTAACGTGCGGAGTCCATTATTTCCAATTTAAATCTCATTTTCATGACATGAACCTCATGACCATCACCTTGATTTATTAAAATGATATTTTCCATATTTGAATCAAATATTATAAGAATATATATACATATATATATATTTATATATATATATGTAGACCATGCATATAATCGCAAGAATTTTTTTGTCCCCATAACTTTTTGTCTTTTTCGCAAAGGATCCAAAAAGTTAACTTTAATTTAGTCCAAATTTTTTGAAAATTATCCAATTTCGATCCCAAAATCATCGAAAAATTACAAAATGTTGCCGTTTAAATAACATGAAAATTGAGAATTTTTGATGAAATTGTTGACGGGGCGCATAGTTGATAGGTGATAAGAACGGTATAATTCTTCGTCCCACAATTTTCTTGTTTTTTGCAAAATGTTCCAAATATATTTACTTTAAAACTCAAATATATTTTTAAACGGTTTTAGTTATTTTTATTAAATAATATTAGTATCAAACTTATATTTTATAATAAAAAAACTTGGCAAAAACTCGTATGAAACAATCTCAGGTTTGACCCCTCACAAGAGTATCAAATATATTAGCAGGAATATCAAATACATATGCGAAAATATCAAATATGTGAGCAAGGGTATCAAATATATTGTCAGTAGGGATATCAAATATGTGAGCAATGATATTAACTACGTAAGATATATAGGTCAGGAGTGAGACACGTCTCATGTATGAGACCGTCTCACCCAATAGTGCCCCAACAAGTTAATACTGTAAACCAGTTTCACGATTAACATTACACTCACCTGAACGGCGAGAACGCCGCGGCTTCTTGCCGGCACGAGCTTGCCTTCAATACTTTCATCAGGATTATACAAATTAAGATCATCCATTTGCACATCGGCGATTGCTTCGACGAAATCTACGCCGCCGTTGTTGCAGAGGAGCTCCGGCTCACCAGCTTTGTTCTTCACCAATTCTCCGGCGAATGCATAATACGTAACTAGGGTTTGGGCCAAGGCTTTTTCAGAATTCCGACTATATGGCCAAAGGACAGTTCCGCAGGGTTGTATCTGTAGCAGAAGAAAACTCCGACGTCGACCGGCGGCAACAGCAAGTCGAGGTTCGAAAGCGGCAGCCAGTGGTCTTGCATTGGCAACACCGCAGCAACCACCTCCGTTTTGGTCACCTTCACCTCAAAACCTCTTACCATGCACATGTTTCTTTTTCTTTTTTAAATGTTTTTTTCTTTTCTCTTTTGTTGGTAGTTAGGGTTTGGTGAGGATCTGAGGATGCAGAGATAGTAGGTTTGAAAAGAAAACAAAAATGGGAGTGTGAAATGGTGAAATTTTTCATTAATGATTTGTATGTATTTATAGGGTGGGGGACCTATTTAACGAGTATTAATTTGAGAGTAGGTATGCGTGAGAGCATACATCTCATGAAAATGTGTTTCTTAGACGAATAATAAAAGTTTTCTGTGCATTACGTGTGTCGTGCAACTAAAAAATATTTTTAAACGTCATTAACTATTAATTTTTACTGAATAGATACAGTCGCGCGGTGTACTTGATGCATGCAAAACTATAAGCCATAATTGATAAAAACAGCCTCAAGCAAGAAGTAATAATTTGGAGGTTTAACTAAAATAAATTATATTAGTGCAACACTGATTTTAGTGCTAATATGAAGCTAATGTCAAGTTCTTTATGAAGCTAATTAGTTACAAAATAAAAGCAATTTATGCTGCGTTTTACTTATTAAATTCAATCTTGAATTTCATATCAAAACTATTGAGTGTGTTTTTTAACATGACTTTCAAAAAAAAAAAAAAACATGATGTCATAAATGAAACATAACTTCAATTTAATTTATAGATCATATTTTTCATTATTTTGGTCAAATTAATAAATGCATGGGTCATATAATA
This sequence comes from Paraleonurus japonicus, assembly GCA_030762865.1. Lineage (NCBI taxonomy): Eukaryota > Viridiplantae > Streptophyta > Magnoliopsida > Lamiales > Lamiaceae > Paraleonurus > Paraleonurus japonicus. The sequence goes on along the minus strand of CM061058.1, from coordinate 29,224,569 downwards.
TATTAAATGGGACTACGACGTAACGTCTCCGTATGAGAGTGTCCCTATATTAATGTTTCCCTAGGACGATTAATTTTGAGTATTTAAGTTGAAAGAAAAACTAACAAGTCAACCTAATTTAGTGTTAGCACGTGGTTGAGCACTTACACGGAAACTAAAATTTTAAGGAACATTGAATTTGCATATCCTAACCTGAGCGCCACACGGAAACAATTTTTTTATGGAACAATTGAATTGATATATCTAAATGTGTAAATTGTGTTTTAGTTTTATATAATTTTTTGAAATACTTTGGATATTTATGATATTTATGTTTAGAAATGAACTTGTGGTAAATTCAATTGTCAGATATACTAACCTTTGACGCAATGGATTAAATCTTACCGGTTGGAATTCTACGTCTGTTGTGATCCTCCGAGCCAGATACACAACCACGTATTATTCGGATTGCTTTCATATATTCACCATTTAAATGCCCTTTTACGATTGAGTATTTGTGATAAAGGTGAAATGAGGAGAGCATGAGAAGAAGACTCATTCTCATTTACGCATGGCATGAACTCTAAGAAAACCCGTCGAATGGTTTTCATAAGGAAGTTAGTCAAATAACTTCCCTCATCCAGATCCACTTCATGTGTGGATTATTTAAATAAATAATACTTAATTTATTTATTTATTTACTTTCATCTCCCACTCACACATGAAGTTTGAGTCTTATACTCATATACTTCATTTCTTTATACAATCACATAATACATTTTTCATACGAGACAAATAAATCGTGTGACCCTCGAGAATATGAGTTTTGTGCTATACACTTGTTAAGGATATATATCAACTCAACCAGTTTTATATGTAGAATCCAAAACTCGTAATACCCGAACTCTTTCAATCAACACAAGTTGACATATCTCTTTCAATCCCTTGAAATTATTAGAGCATATTCAACTTTTCATCAAATCTATGTATTCATAATCAAGTTCTCAACTCGATTGACCGGTCAATGAATCACAATAGATTGTGTTAATAAAGACATCCTTCCTTTCACACAAAATATCTACTGATTCCCACTATAGCTGCTTTCCTAGACATGTACCGCATTGCTGAATTATCTTAGCTATTGGTAACATGCTAAAGTAGCAACACTAAAGTAGAGACTTAGAAATATAGCGAGAAAGTCTTAAGGGTACTCTAAGAGGTCCATTTAAACCTCAAGGCTTCATACAATGAGAAAATAGGGATATCTTTCTCATTTTCGTATGGTCAACTTAGTACATCCGGTATGAAATACATGTTACGATGTCTTGAACTTCCGGAATGGAAGCGTGTGTCTTTTGAGTCATTCTCTCATCCGACATCGTATAAATTACAGTTCAAGTGTATTCTCGACACTTAACTTGGATTTCCTCCCACTATTGTCTGGGGAATCAATTGATTTTGCTTTTGAACAAGTCAAATAGATTTTTGGTAAAATCTATTGCGATTATTTATAAATAATCTCATCTCCACACATACTACGACGTCGGAGGTGATTGCTCGTATGAGAGAGTCAATCTATACTTGTCGACACACTATTATGTGAAGCATCACTACAACTCCATCTAAAGTGCTTACTATTCCCAAAAGTTTCAAGAAATCTCTTAACCAAATTATCTCTTGTATGCAGATGCACATTCCACAAGTTTGACTTCTATAGTGAACAATGCTATACAAATCTATCTCATACTATGTCATTAGATTGCCTCAATCTCAAGCAAGATGACATAAGCCGAAATTTGATTCACGTTAATCTAAATCACTATTCCGATTGGATACGTATAATTTTAACATTTGAATTTTAAATTATCTCCTTGAGATAATAATCTGCAATACCACTCGAGATATCTCAAAATCTCAAACACTTTCTTTTAGTTTTTTCCAGATTAATTGATATCTCGCTAACCAAAACTAATAGCTCAACTATTGTCTCAATGTGTGCACAACTTAGCATACATTGGACTTCCAATTGCATTTGTATATGATATTATCGACATTCCATATTTGAGTTTTCGACACTCATCACAAGACAATGACTCGTCTTTCACAACATAAGTATCAATAGGTTTTCATTCACCTATTCGAATTGTTTAAGAAGTCTCTTTGCGTAAGCCTCTTAGGAAAACCCCAAGTAACTTCTTCCAACAATTTTTATGAATCTTTCCATAAAAATACTCACTGTTGATATAACATCAAACCAATATTAGAATTACAAAAATTGTCTTAGACCGTTTTAGCTAAGCACAATGATCTTTGTCTTTCACAACAAAGTTATATGAGATAGTCATTAAATGAAATCTCATGTTACATTGTCTTGAGGATTATTTAAGCTCGCAAATCGACTTTTCAATTTACAAACATTATCCTCTTAGAAGATTGAATCCTACATGTTACATGTAGATTTCTCCTTCCGATTTTCCATTGGAAAAACTAGTTTTAAACGTCCAACTTGATGTAATTCTAAATCTAATTTTGATATATTAGCTAGAATCGTTGAGGTAAAAATTACAACAGATGAAAAAGTAATACACTCCTTTTAGAGTATAAGTTTTTCATCACGTGAACTTTATTACCTCACTATAGAGTCATCGATCTTAATTTAATTTTGAGAATTCATTAATTCCCAATTACTCGGTGTCTTGATGAAAAGTCTACAAGTTCGAAACTTAGTTTGACCTTAACAACTCAAGTATGTCTTACATTGCTTTCTTTCATTGGCCTCTTATGATCCGAGATGGAACCTCTTGAACGTTTGTAGGTTCTTCCTAATTCACTAAAGACTTATCATATATTTTTTTACGGATATCGTAATGCCACTCAAGCACATATTCTCTAGACAATTACTCTCATCAAGATCCGTCTGATCTTTAAAGGGTAAAAAACTATTATAGAACACTTTATCAAGAAATTACTCCCACTTGGATCCGATAGAGAGTGATTACTCCAATCCCAAAAAAATATGATTTTGATTTTATGTGATTCTATCTCAAGTACACTTCAACTCATTTGATCAATGATCAACACGTATCCCTTAGATTTAACAATATACCTAATGAAGATACAATTAATCACTTGGACCCAACTTTTCATACGACTCAAGAATCATGTATGTTGGTCCCGATTAGTTGAGTAGATTAGACAAAACTTGAACTAGCCTTCTAGGTAAAATCTAGAGGGGGCGGTTGAATAGATTTTAGATTTTTGCAAATCTTTCAAGACTTATTCAAAACACCCAAGTAACACAATGGAAATTCAATTTAAACTCAACTTTATTAAGATCAAAAGCACACCGATATTCTAGTTCTAACTTTAATTAAATTAATCTTTGATTGATAAACCGAAAATTGAAATAGACAGATAAGTAAAGTAAGGCAATGAAGAACACGATTTATAGTGGTTCGAATTATGAATAATCCTACATCCACTCTCCTTCTCCAACTTGAAGAAGGGACTATGCTTACTACTTACTAACTTTCAATCCAACTTACGACTTACAACTCGTGAAGATCTTCAAGTCTTCAATCTCCTAAATTCTTTTCTAGAATCTAACTATTACCGTGAATATTGAATTTCGAAGATTACAAGTGAAGTGTTCTACAAACACTTAGAACTTTTTGAAAACTCTTTTGGAAAACTTGTGAACTGATTGTGTAGATTGAAATGCTGAATAGTGAATCGTATGTGAATCGTGTTGTATCAAAAGTATATTAAAAAGTGAAAATCTAGACCTATTTATAAGTACGAAAAGACAGGTTAGTTGTTAATTAGTTTTAACAAACTAGAAACTGCTCAACAAACTTATTCTTGAAAACTGTTCTAAACCTCATTTGATTTTACTCTACTCGTCTGCGGTGACTTGGTGAAGACTCACCTTTCTTATTCTACTCAGCTTGTCTTGACCTCGTCTCGAGCTCTTCATTATTATCTCACTGCAGATGACTAGACTTGAGTGGTCTCAGGACGACTTGCAACTATTCGAGTCTTGGTGACTTGATCCGTCCTCAACCTAGTCGATCGGCTTAGTATTAGGACTTGATCTCGCCTATTCTTCAGTGGTCGTCCGATCATCCGAATTGATCCTTTTAACTCATCAAAACTTTCTTGATCTAACAATTTCCCCCTTTTTGATGAAGTTAAAACCTACAAGGAAGAGACACACTCACGGTGAAGTTAGTTAAAGTTGATCAAGATTATCGGAGATAGGTATATTAGAACACATTCATACTTCTACTCGATTCATTCAAATTACAAAGACTCAATTCACAAAAGAAAAAAATTCTTAAGTCTTTTAGACTTTTTCAAAATATTTAGACTTAAGAAAAATTTTAAGCCTTAGGACTTAGAAAATTTTAAACTTAGAAAATTTTTAGAAAATTTTAAGTACGAGATGATAATTTTCTCGGATGATTAATACTTAGAAAATTTTTAAGTTTTCTTAAAGCAAGAAAAAAACTTTAAGAAATAAGACAAGTAAATCACATAAGTCAAAGTATATTCATTCACATATATACAATTTACGAGTATAAGGAGAACTGATAGAAATAAAAGATAAGGAAAAGAAAATCCTGGTCTATTAGATTCCCCATCGGCTTGCTTCGGGAATGTTCACCAATTAAAAACCCTTGCTCGAGATGTTTGAGTTCCTCTTCGCCCGTGAGCTTGGATTCTCTCTCGGCTTTAGCAATTATAGTCCGACCCAAGCCAGTCGGGAGTTCCGTCTTCATTCATCTTTGGTTTAGCATGCTCGAAGGCTGGTGCGATCGGATCGCGATTGAAGACTCTGTTGGCCTTGTCGAGCGGCTTCCCGTACATGTCTGCGTCCTCTTTTTCAATCCAAGCATGCCACCGCATGGTTCTCATCACCGCATCAATAGGAGAGTTCTTGTAATGTACCATTGGTACATCCATTTGGCATCTAAAGCACTTTTCTGTACTCCTCTGTGTACTTCCCAGCCACTATCTTGGGAGGAGGCCGAGGTGCGGTGGTAGGGTCGGAAGTCGGCCTCGTCTGCGGTCTTTGAAACCCACTTTCTTGACTCCCGATCCCACTTGAGCTCAGCTCCCTTTCCCAGCCTTCTTGATCACTTCTTCTCCGCTTCTCGTACATCTCCTTTTCAGCGTGTATTCTTCGATTTGCTCAGCTGAAAGGTTGGAGTAGTCAGGCTCTTTTCTCTTGCGCTCATCAGTGGGGCTGGTCACCGCTTCAATCGATGACTCCTTGAATCGGCTGCTTTGCCTTTCCTTTACCCTTGCCCTTGGCCTCGGGTTTTCGGTTTCTTTCATCTTGGCAAGCGCCTTCTCGGTCTTCTCCTCTTCCTCCTTTCTCTTCTTCTCCTCATCCTCTCGGATGGCCTCCTCAATCTGGGTCACCCTCGATTGCAAAGTAGCCGCCTGGCCTCGATTTGATCTTGATTTCGGCCTTGGCCGCCTCCAACTCAGTGAGTCTGCCTTTGATTTGAGCTTGTCTGTGACCGACATAACTCCGATTGTGAGGGTGTCCATTCTTCCTTGACTTCCCCTTTTTAACTTCATTTTGAAGGGTCTGAGCCGAGTTTCTAAAATAGAGCAACGAACCGGAAGTCGACTGATCTGCAGTAAGGGCATTGACCATGACTTCGTTGTCTGCGGCCACCTTTGCTTGAGCAACCTCACCTCCTCCTCCAGGTTGCCCAGCCTAGAACCAATAAGCAGTGCCGAGGTTGGCTGATAGGTTGCGAGATATGTTCATCTCGGCTATCTACATATTGCGAGCATCGTATCGGTGTTGCTCGAATCACCTTCCTTGTCTTCCTCTCCATTGACCTCTGGACTTTGGTGATTATTTGCTTGTGTAGATCCTCAAAGGCCGAGGAGATGGCAGAGATTGGATCGGGCTCCTCCTCGATTCAAATGAGGAGGAGGGGGTGGGAGATGTTGGACTGGGAGTTTATTTGGATATCTCCAAAGATGCGGAGGTATCCGGGGCTTGGGGTTACGAGGGTTGGGAAGAGGTGGGTGTATCTCGATGGTGGTGGAGGGGGATTTCAGGTGGGGAAGAAGATGGAGGGGGTGGGATGGAGGATGAGATGAGTGGTGGAGAAGAGGTTGGGCCGAGGAATGGTGGGTTGGGGAGATGCGGTGGTTTCGAGGTTGGATGTGAGAGGGAGTTGGGGATGATGGGAGTAAGGCAGAGGGGAGAAGGTAGTTATAGGGGTGGGGGAGTAGATCGTCCGGCAAGTATGGAGAAGATGTCGGATGGGGAGGGAGGGGAGATGAGGTTTGGGTTTGTGGGAGTGTGGCTGATGAGGTTTCAGCTTGACCGATATGGGAGTAGGCTGTTTCAGAGGCTCGAGGTGCAGATCGGGTCACCTCTTCATTGCAGAGTGGGTTGGAGAGGGGAGGGGAGAGATCGGCCTGAAGTTCCGAAGAACTGTACCTTTCTCGGGAGAGGGAGAGGGGTCCTTTCGCAGCCGATCTCCTCGTACTTCCTCCGTCTCGGACCACCTTTGCCGCAATCTCCAGAGTGAGTGCCTCTTCAGCCAGGCTAGGCTAATCGCCAGCAGAGGTTCCTCCCATCTCCGAGGTTTTCACCAATCTCCTCCTTTTAGGAATCTTCTCCTTCGCTTCATTGTCAGTGAAGCCTCAACAGAGATCATTGAAGGTTCAGCTACTTGCTCTTCCTCTTCTTCTTCCTCCTCCTCGGTGAGGGATCCCGAGCCACGATCTCACCGCTCCTCCGACAGAGTCGGTGGTCCTCCGAGCGGCTCATCTTTCATCGCAGTCCTTTCGCTTTGTATAGGCTCTAACTCCATCAGCCCAGTTGATCCGAGCCGCTAGCATATCATCCAGGATAACCGTCACTTTATTGAACAAGCTGGTGATCGATTTTCCTGCCACTTCCCATTCACTACCTCTAGTCTGTTCTTCTCTGTCTCTCAAATCGACTCAAGAACATTCCCGCCGGTTGGCTTGCACCCCATCAATGATCGTCCTCAAACAACACAGCCTAGGACGTGTCAGCCCATCATGGCAATTCTGCTCCTAAAATGACCTTCGTCAATATCACATTAATGCACGATATCTTCGTCGGAGCATTTTCTTCTTTAGTTCTGATCTCCGATCCTTCATTGAGTTCCGGCAATCATCTCGAATGATTCTACCTACTGCCTGATTTGTAGGTGAGGGGTTTACACCTTCACCGCTAACGTTAAAAATACGCGCCACCTCCGCCGGAGTCACCGTCAATACCTCGCCGTAAACACGGGTTGAAAATCCCATTCTCGTATGTCCCGTTGACATAGAACTCGACTCCTCTCATGTCCAGAGTCTTGTTGTTGTTGGATTTCTTGGAGCAAAATGTCTTCAATCCAGGACCTCTCCAAGTAAACTAAGAATCTGTCTCGACTCTTCATCCGTGGTGGTGTCGAAATCAACATACATCTTAGATTTGATCTTCTTATTGAAGGTTTCTCGTTTGTATTTCTACCATGGTTGAGGTTATTGAAATATGTTTCGAGAAAGGCTCATAAAAATTTGGCTAAGGGTTTTGAAAGAAAAAAAAATTTGCAGTATAAGTAGGTTTTTAAAAGTGAAAAATTTTTAAATGAAGAAGAAGGTGTATTTATAGGAGGGAGAATTGGAAAGAGAAACCGTTTCAAAAGAGCAGTTTTATTAAGTCGTTCAATTTGAAAGATTTCTTGTCTTTGAATCAACGGTTAAAAATTGGATAAACGAATGGGATTCAGCGTGTAAAACACTTTACTTTGGAATGCGTAAAAGTAACTTTTAGACTGTTGATTTGACGAGTGTAGGTTACTTTATGCGAGAGAAGTTAATACTCTTGTCGTCGGCCTAGGGTTTCCTTTCTTATGCATAAAGGTTTTCTAGAAGCAGACAAGCTTACAAAGTCGTCGATAAATGACCTCGTCTCGGTTTTTAAAACAGTCTAATTTTGTTCTTATTTTGGCAAATTTTAAGACAAGTTAAAGAATGATTTTTATTTCAAATAAACAGACTCATTAGAAAAATTTTAAGACCAGTTTCTCCAACCATTAAAAACACTTGAGAATTTATAAGACACAATTTGAACTATCATATGGAGGTAAGCAAATGAGAAGGTTTTTAACGAGATGAGTTGATGCTTTGTCGATCTCACAATCTGATTGGTAATCTGCTCATGCAAAGACATAGACTTGAAGAAACCATTAGTAGCTAGGGTAAGTCGGATAAGGTGCAATGGTCATCCGATTCTATAGAAGTCGGTGACTATTGTGTCCTTGTCTGATTTACCAATGTCGAATAAGTAATCATCAAGTCGGATAAGGTCAATATGACTAATCCTTGATTCTTGATTCCTAAGAAGGAGATCAATGATATCACACGATTGTCCTTTGACACAAATCTAGTCGATAATTCTTTCTAGACATTTATTTAAAGAAAAGAAAGAAACAAATAAGGAAAACAATTTAATGATGCAAGCAATGATAATAAAAAATCAGCCAATGATGCATCAAGTAATCCTAATTCTAAGCACAATTCTTTAAATCTAGACTACTAATGGTTTTGTAAGAATATCTCGCTCTTTGTGATTTAGTGGCTATCTTTTCAATTCTAATATCATTCTTTTCCACATGATCTCTAATGAAATGATGTACGATGTCTATATGCTTACACCTAGAATGTAGAACAGGATTGTATGTCATGGCTATTGCACTATTACTATCACGGTAAATAGGAGCAGATGATGTTTGAATATCATAATCTCTAAGTCATTGACTAATCCAGAGGAGTTGAGAGCAGCAACTTCCACCGCCATGTATTCGGCCTCGGTTGTGGAGGTGGCAACAAATGTCGTTCTTAGATAACCAAGAAATTAATTTGTTGCCTAAGAATTGACAAGTCCCCGATGTGGATTTTCTCAATCTTACATCCCCCAAAGTTTGAGTCTGAATAACCTGTCACTCAAAGTTGTCATCACCGGGTACCATAACCCTACTTGCAAAGTTCCTTTGAGATATTTAAGGATTTTCTTAGCGAGACTCCGGATGAGTTTTCTTAGGATTAGACTGGAATCTTGCACATACCCCAACCGTAAAGGCTATGTCCGGCCTACTTGCGGTGAGATAGAGAAGAGATCCAATCAGTCCACGATACTCCATTGCATCCGTGGGAATCCCCGCTCATGCGAATCCATGGAAAAGTTAGTTGCCATTGGAATCTTAACTTCCCTACTAGTAGTCATCCCAAATTTCTCTATTAGGTCCTTAGCATATTTAGTCGATGTATAAAAATACCCTTACTCAACCTGTTTAATCAGTAAGCCTAGAAAATATGTTAATTCGCCAATCATTGACATTTCAAACCTATTTTTCATGAGGACACTAAAATCTTCACATAATTTGATTAGGTGAACCAAAAATTATGTCATCTACATAAATCTGAACTAACGAGATGTTACCATCTACTTCCTTTCTAAACAGAGTCCTATCTATCTTACCTTTTGAAAATCTATTTGATATCAAGAAATCGTAGATAAGGTATCATATCAAGCCACGGGAGCTTGTTTCAGTCCATATATGGCCTTATTGAGTTTATAGACCTTGTTATTGATCTTAAACCCGGAGGTTGCTCCACATAAACTTCCTCAAGTAACACACCATTAAGGAAAGTAGACTTAACATCCATTTGAAAGACTTTGAAAGATTTATAAGCAAATGCTAAGAAACTGACCTTATTGTTTCTAATCGCAAGCTGGAGCATAGGTTTCATCATAGTCAATCCCTTGGTGTGAGTAACCTTGAGCTACCAATCTTGTCTTATTACGAACAATAATATTGTTCTCATCTGCTTTATTTTTGAACACCCATTTGGTGCCTATAATCTTTCTATGTAAGGGTCTTTCCACTAATTCCCAAACATTTTGCCTTTCAAATCGATGCAGCTTCTTCCCGCATGGCGCTTATCCAGTTTGGATCCGATAGAGCTTCCTCAATAGACTTAGGTTCGAGAAGTGATACATAACAACCGAGCAGACTTTCGAGTCCAGCATCATTCGTGTCTAGGGGTGGGCAATGGGTTTCGGGTTTCGGTGCCTGACCGAACCCGAAAAAAATTCCCGATCGGTTGAAAATCAAAACTCTGAAGATATGAAGTGGAATTTTTTTCTGGATTTGAATTAATGTTTAATTGCGTTTGATGAAATCGAATCCATGGCCAAGTTTAATTAATTTCTAGTTGCGCTCTTGATATGTATGAGCTTGGATGATTTGCATGTATGTGGATTCTCAGGAATTAAGTTTCCCTATTAATGTAGTTGTCATGAGTCTTGGATACGTGATATTTGCATCAATGTACACTTAAATGTGTTTTCTTACATGATTTAATGATCATTCTTTGAATTAGAGTATTTATGCTTGACAACATGAGAATTAAGCATGTGTGCGCGCGTATGTATAAGCATGAGAGTTCTTTTGCTGTATGTGAATTTAATTTTGCATACGTCAAAGTGTATAGAAAAGTTTGCGGGAATCTTTTGCCACTAAGTTTAAGGAAAAAGTGTGATGCGTGGAGTATTGAGGGTAATGATAAATTATGATAAATTCTAAAAATAAGTGAAACGTCAACAACATTTTTTTAATAATGGACTCATATTTTTAATATACAATATAATGTTAGACTAGTAATAAAAAGAAGATAACTAATTTAATATAATGAATTGAAAATAAAATTAAAATTAAAATTAAAAAAATTATAATAATAAAAGTCGTAAAAATAATAAAGAACATATTTTTAAAAATACGAGACTATTACGTTTACAATTTATATATATACTTTTATTGTTTTAAAATTATAATTAAAGGGACCTTCATGTCTCATTTTATTAGTTGAAGAACATATGTATTTTATTTTAAATGTTAAAGTATTTATTTATAAAAATAAAAAAAATTGTACTCAAAATACTAGTTCAAGGTCCAATTTAGAATTCATTGTAGTTTTTATTGATAAATAATTTTTTATAGTTTAACATTATATTGTTTATTAAAAAAATATGAGTCCATTATTAAAAAAAAAAAAAAAAAGTGTTGTTGATGTTTCACTCATTTTTTAGAATTTAGCATAATATTTTTAACTTTTTTGTCAATTTATCCACTAATATAATAATGTTCTATGCCAATTCATTTAATAAAAGGGTCTCCATATTTTATTTTATTAGTTGAAGGGCTTATTTGTTCAATTTTAAAAGTAAAAGTATTTATTTGTTAACAAAACTAGTTTGGGGTCCAATTTGTACCTGAAATATTAGTTCAAGGTCCAATTTGTTAAACGGAAATTTTTCATTCTCTTGGGACCAAAACTGTAATTTCCTTGGGACTAAAAATGTCGAAAAACTACAGGACAAAAATGTCAAAAAAAAGTTTATTTTGCAGACCACTCATTCTCTTGGGACAAAAAGACAATTTACCCACAAGCTAACTATTAATTATTCTAGAAGAAAGGTAGTAATAATTAATAGTAACACGTTTTCTCTAATATGATTTCTCTATGCTGTAGATAGTGATCACATATTATATTGTATTGTGCCTAAGGCCCACTGGAGAAAAGACAACTTGATGAGCACTTCCATTCAGAAAAGTTTGTTGTAAAGTAGAAAATCAAAGCACTTAGCTAACATTCTTCCACTATAAAAAGTTTATTGTCCATTATTAATGGTGCCTAAAATCGACGCACTATTTTCCTTGTCTAAATTCTTACGAAGACTTGGTCTTCGTGTTAATTTCTCCATAGATGACGACTTTTCTTACTGCGTCTGAAGCACGCCTTAAACCTACGAAATAACAACTTCACTGGTTTCATCCCAAAGTCCCTTTCTAAGAGATATTGCAAGTTTTAAGCCTATGGCGCAATAGCTTGAGTGGGACCCTTTCAAGAGATATTGCAAATCTTACATTCTAAGAGTCTTGGAACTCAATGAAAACAAATTCACAGGTAAGACAGCTTCCATTCATTGAAATATATATATATATATATATATATATATATATATATATATATATATATATATATATATGCGTGTGTTTGAAAATAACAAGATAGGAATTAATTTAATGAGCGAAATTAGATATGAAATATTAGTACAGGTATCACAATTAAAGTAAAAACTAATATTCCCTCTATCCACCAAAAATATGCTCACATTGTTTTCTATACCAATTTGTTTTGCTTCACCATTTAACCATCACTTAATTTTTGTCATATGTTGTCGACTTTATACTCATAAACAATAACTTAACTCATAAATGGACCACATAATACCCAAAATACCCTTATTTTATTTATTTTATCTACATTTTCTTAAAACCTGTCAAAACCAAACGAGCATACTTTTAGTGGACGGAGGGAGTATATAAATACAAACGCGCGTAATGCAAGTAATTAGATATTCTGAAGGTGATACAAGTGTTTTTTTTTAATTTAAATATTAGTTTATTGTAAACCAACAAACCAATCGAGCCTTTTACTGAAAAATAATCAGGATAGACTACAAGAATCAATAATATATAGAACTATATTAGTTGGCGTACAAGAATTAGTAAGTACGAATTATATTAAACATATTAATTATCTAATAATCTTTTAACTAGATGGCTTAGCCCACCTTGACACCGGGTTCCTCAAGTTAGTGGGAGTCCCGAGTTCGATTCCCTTTGGGAACGAATTGTGGTGTTATAAGGTGGCTTGGAGAAATTCTTTGAGGTTATTCCCTTTGGGAACGAATAATTTGCGTGCACCAATACCAACCTCTATTTCTAATTGTGCTAATCGATGCAGCACAAGACATGCGATTCAAATGACGAAAACACAATAAAATATCGAACTCACAAATAAAATGATGTTGAATCAATTGATTCTTCGTCTCAAAAGGATCGTATCCTCATTTTTTTCATATTCATTCAATCCCTTTTCAATGTTCATCTAACTTTTATTTATAACTAAACTAGGCCCGTATTCACTAAAAACCCAACAAAAATTAAAACCTAAAATTATATAAAATATAAATAATAATAAACAATTAAATACAATCTCATCTCCATCATTCCTTTCCTCGTCGAGAGATTCTTCCTCGAATCGCATAAATCTCATCCCCAACAATATGAGAGCAAAGAGGTAAACTAATCACCACATGAAGACACTTGATTTCAAAAACATCCGCAGCATTTAATGTGGCTCGGAGTCTTGAGACGATGAGTAAAATGATTTTGAAGACAATTAAGTACCAATAAAATAACTATTATTATTAATAAAACAATAATAGATCGTCTGTGAGGGGTTCCCGATGAAGATCACGATTAACGAACTCAAATTCAACGCCCTAACTCAAAGCTAGAAGGCAATTGAACGTAAAAGCAAGGAAATATTGCTTAAGAAATCTCATGTATTCATTCATAATCCAAGAATTACAAGATTTGAAGCTTTATAGTTTTCCCCTAACTAACTGCTAACCAACGTAATTTTGGAAACATAAGGGACTAAAAGTAAATAAAGGACCAGAACTGAAAATGATTCAATTTTCTGTTGCTAACTACTTGCTTGGGCCGATTCTTCTGCCAACTGGGCCTGGGCCCTACGCCGCTCTCGTCTAACCCGATTATAAGCCCGCTTGAGTTCCCGGCCCTCGTTTGTATCATTCCCGTCCCCTTCAAGAGCGGCCTTGTCCTCAAGGCCAAATTCCGGATACCTTTCCTTCATAATGTCTAAGATTTCCCATGTAGCTTCTTCTATCGGTAGTGTCTCCCATTCGATCATCACTTCCCATCGCCAACGACCTCCTCTTTTAATATGACGATACTCCACCGCTCGTTTCGGCCTTAGAACTAAGTTCCTATCTGTATTTACTGCTGGAAGTTTGCTGTAAACGTCAATTTCAGGTCCAAGTCGGCGCTTTAATTGAGACACATGAACTACCGGATGGATTTGCGCCTCAATTGGTAATTCCAGTCGGTATGCCACCTGCCCTACTCGATTAATCACACGAAACGGCCCATAATATCTACTTCCCAGCTTATAAAGTGCCTTTTGTGAGATGGTTTGCTGTCGGTGAGGTCTTAATTTTAAGTAAACTAAGTCCCCATTCTGAAATTCCTCTTCCCGATGCTTTTGATCATAGTATCTTTTCATTCGGACAATGGACTCCTGCAGATTACCTTTCAATTCATGAAGCATTACATCTCTTTCAATTAATTCTCTATCAACTTCAACATTCGGCGAGTATCCTCCAGTATTGCTGGTCAAGTGTGGCGGTGGCCGCCCATACACGAGCTCAAATGGCGTGAACTTGGTCGATGCATGAAATGTCGTATTGTACCAATACTCAGCCCAGGGCAAGAACTCCTCCCATCTTCGTGGATTTTCGTGCACGTAGCAACGCAAATACTGCTCCAAGATCCTGTTCGTCACTTCAGTTTGGCCGTCGGTTTGCGGATGATAGGCCGAGCTCATAGATAACTTTGTTCCCTGCATTTTAAAAAATTCTTTCCAGAAATTACTAATAAAAACTCTGTCTCTATCAGTGATAATCGACCTGGGCAATCCGTGTAGGCGTATGACATACTCCACAAATAACCGTGCTACTGACTTTGCGGTGTAAGGATGCACTAGTGGAATAAAATGTGCATACTTTGTAAGACGATCCACTACCACAACTACTCCATTAAAGCCATTAGACATTGGTAGACCTTCTATAAAATCCATCGTTAAATCCTCCCACACTCGGTTTGGTATCGGTAGGGGCTGTAATAATCCGCTCGGTTTCCTTGAATCCGTCTTCATGCACTGACAAACATCACATTGGTTGACATAATTCCGTACCTGACTCTTCATTCCTTCCCAGAAAAACGACGCTGCAATTCTCACCCAAGTAGGGTATACTCCCGGATGCCCTCCGATGCGTGAGTCATGAAAGTGTGCTATGATTTCTTCTCGAATTCCACCTTGTTCTGGTATCATAATACGTCCACGGTACATCATCATATCGTCAACCCATTCATAATTATCCGCGTACTCGGATTCTCCTGCCTCAAGTTGCTGTCGTATCTTGATTATTTCTAAAGAAGTCTGTGAATTTTCTCGGATACGTTCCCATATGTCCCAGACTGGTCCTGTTACTGCTGTTATATGGTGGATTTCTGCTCGCCGAGATAATGCATCAGCTACTGAGTTTTGTTTTCCCGGTTGATATCTAATTTCGAACTCGAACCCCATTAGTTTGGCCACAAATTTTTGCTGTTCCGGCGTAGTGATGCGTTGCTCTAGAAGATGTTTAAGCGGCTGTTGATCCGTAATAATATAAAATTTTCGTCCCAGTAAATACGTCCTCCAAATACGAACCGCTTCAACTATTGCCATCATCTCTTTTACGTAAACGGACCACTCTAATTTTTTAACACCCAATGCCTTACTCATATAAGCTATTGGACGTCCCTTCTGCATTAATACCGCTCCGATCCCTGTATCACATGCATCAATGTGTATCTCAAAGGGTTCATTAAAGTCCGGCATGGCAAGGACCGGCGTCGTTGTCATGGCCATCTTTAATTTCTGAAATGCCTTCTCGCCTTCTTCTGTCCATACAAACTGCCCCTTCTTTGTCATTTGTGTTAATGGTTTTGCAATGATTCCATAATTTTGCACAAATTTTCGGTAATATCCGGTGAGCCCAAGGAATCCCCTTAACTCAGTAAGTGTTCGCGGTTGTGGCCAGCCCTGCATTGTGTTAATTTTGGCAGGGTTTACCTCCACCCCATTTGCCGAAATAAAGTGTCCCAAATATTCTACTATCTCTTTTCCTACATCACATTTAGTTAATTTAAGATAAAATTGATGTTGTTTGAGGATAGAAAATACCTGCTCAAGATGCTGTAGGTGCTCAGCCCAAGTTTTGGAATAAATGAGTATATCATCAAAAATACGAGCACAAACTTCCTTAGGTGCGGCTGAAAAATGGGATTCATTGTTCCTTGGAATGTTGCGGGGCGTTGCATAATCCAAACGGCATAACTTGGTATTCATAATGCCCATGATGTGTGCGGAATGCAGTTTTGTGAATGTCCTCCTCAGCGACTCGGATTTGATGATACCCGGCACGTAAATCGAGTTTAGAAAAATACTGCGCCCTCCTAACTCATCAAACATGTCTTCTATGGTCAGTATAGGGAACCGATCCTTAATAGTGGCTGCATTAAGGGCCCGGTAGTCCGTACAAAATTGCCACGTTCCATCTTTCTTTTTACCAATAAAACAGGTGACGAAAAAGGACTTGAACTTGGCCGAATCAACCCTTTTAGCTAGCATATCTTGCACTTGTCTTTCAATTTCTGCTTTCTGAAAATGTGCGTAACGATAGGGTCAGTACGTTAACTGGCTGTGTTTCGTCTTTAAGGGGAATCTTGTGATTTATTTCCCTCTTGGGTGGCAACTCTAGTGGTTCTTCAATTAACACCTCATATTTACTGAGCAATGCCTTAATTTCAATGGGCGTGTCATCGGTTTTTGCCTCTGATTGGTTACTTACTTTATTCACCTGAATCGCATAGCATTGGGCTCCCTTTTTCCACATTCGTTCTATGCTCTTGATACTCACTTCTTGTGCTTGATTATCAACCCCAGTTTTCAGCGTAACAACTTCCTCTCCCCATTTAAATTTCATTGTTCCCTTAGAATAATCTGTCATGATTTGCCCCAATCCTTCTAACCACTGCACACCCAATACTATATCCGGCCCCACCAACGGTAAGGAGTATAAATCGGCAGTGATATTTATCCCTTGCGTCCGAATTGGCACGGATTTGAAAAGGGTACTGCAAGATAAAGTATCACCATTAGCAATTTTTACCTTAAAAGAATTAACTGGAGTACCTGATAGATTCAATCTTTTGGCCATGCTTTGATTTATGAAATTATGGGATGACCCATTGTCGATAAGAATAATAGCACATCGATTCTTAACCCATGCAGATAGTTTCATGGTCTTCGGTCTATGCACCCCACTGATCGCGTGTACTGAAATTTCGACCTTTTCATGTTCGTCACCCTCGGTCTCCTCTGTTTCAGTTTCCTCCTCCGACCCCATAGGTTCTATCAAGAATGCTTGCTTCATCTTGCAGCGGTGCCCAGGTATGAATTTGTCATCGCAATTGAAGCATAACCCTTGCTCACGCCTCTTTTGCATTTCATCCCATGGCAACCGTTTAATCCCAGCTGCTAAGGGTCTTGGATTCAAAACGGACAATGCGGTTCCCGAGTTTCCTCCTCCATTCTTGTTTTCTCCTGGCGGTTGTGGGACCCGTTTTAACTCCGGTCGTCCACCTCGCCGTAAGGCGGATAGGTGATCATCTCTTAACCGGGCAATTTCCACCGCATCTTGGTACGTTTTGGGGCGGGAAACCCTCACTTCTGCAGCAAGGTCAGATTTCAATCCTCCCATGAAGGCTCCGACGAGGGCCTTCTCCGGCCAATCTTGTACACGGCTTGCTAGATGCTCGAATTCTTTACTGATATTCCCGTAATGTTCCGGTTTGTTTAATATGAGATAGGGCCTCATCATAATCATTGTACTCTGAGGGGCCGAATCTGGTCATTAGTTCCTTTTCAAAGTTCTTCCACCGTATTTGTCGCCCTTTTTCCGATAGACACGGCTAATCCATTGCCACCACATATTGGCTTCCCCTTCCATATAATAGGCGGCATATCGAACCCGTTCTTCCTTCATAATATCATTCAATTCAAAGTATTGTTGTGCTCGATCGAGCCAAGAAATAGGGTCTGTCCCATTGAATGTAGGACAAGTTAATTTCGGCCGTATTTTCCTTCTATCATTCCCACGCTCCTCATTATTAAGAGAACGCGTCGTATCAGTTCCCAACAACACCACCGAGACCTGTATCAAATATGTGGCACGGATCGGCTTCGAGCTCGAGTCATAAATGGGAAAAACCGAATTAAGAACAAACCGTTCTTTATCAACAAATTCATCATCAAATATTGGTGGCCCATCATACTTATAATAATCCTCAGTAGTAATGAATTCATCAAAATTAAAAACTCATTACTGGGCTCATCATAATTTGACACCCCATTAAAAGAAATTGAACCATCAAATGAGAAACCCTCTCAGCAAATAAACAAGGCCCAATATTAATTAGGGCATCAGGCCTAAATACCTTAAGAACTGAACGCGCAGCTAAGGCTAAGGTATCCTGGTTTGCGTAACAACGCGATGTCGATTAATTGTGAGAACGGTGTACGACGTCGAGTGGTGGAGGCCGGCGCAGGGTAGTCTCTACTCGCTAGGGACGCGGTGATGGAGCGCGGCTGTGGAAAAGGGGAAAACAGACGTTGGCCATGGTGAGCGATGAAGTTGGGGCTGGCCCACGGAGGGAAGGGAGTTCCATTGCGGTGCGACCGGGAGGCGTGGATGGTGGCGCCAGAGCTGAGGTTAGACGGCTGGTGGAAGTATATAGATTAGCGGCGGCCTGCGAGAAACGGTGGGGGTGGGGTTCGGGCGGTGGTGGGTTGGTGTGTGGCGGCGGTGTTTGTGAAAAAGGTGGTGGTCGGAAATGGGTAACAGTGGGCGACATTTTGCCGAATAAGGGTAACAACTTGACCGAGTTGTTATGTCAACTAGTCGAGTTTAAGAGCTAGAGAAATCATCATGAAATAATTTCCGACAAAGAGACATCCCGGATCGAACGATGACAATCTGATTAACAAATCGATGCAGAGCAAGACGTGCGATTCAAATAACGAAAACACAATAATATATTGAACTCACAAATAAAATATCATTGAATCAAATGATTCTTCATCCCAAAAGAATCGTATCGTCATTTTTTTCATATTCATTCCATCCATTTTCAAAGTTCATTTAACTCCTATTTATAACTAAACTAGACCCGTATTCACTAAAGCCCAACAAAAATTAAAACCTAAAACTCTATAAAATATAAATAGTAATAAACAATTAAATACAATCTCATCTCCATCATTAAATCATATTTATAACTAAACTAGACCCATATTCACTAAAAGCCCAACAAAAATTAAAATTTAAAACTATATAAAATATAAATAATAATAAACAATTAAATAAAATTTCATTTCCATCATAATCTCACAAGACTCATTCTCGGTTTCTACAACTTCACCGGTGTCGTGCCCCATTTTTTGGGCAACCTAAGTCTCTTT
Organism: Paraleonurus japonicus; assembly: GCA_030762865.1. Taxonomy (NCBI): domain Eukaryota; kingdom Viridiplantae; phylum Streptophyta; class Magnoliopsida; order Lamiales; family Lamiaceae; genus Paraleonurus; species Paraleonurus japonicus. The sequence continues at coordinate 29,205,315 of CM061058.1, read as the reverse complement.
GAGAATTTTTACCTAGCAAGCAACAATCTAAGGATTGAAGCATCTTTTTCTACAGGGTTAAGCTTCATTGATTCCTAAACAAATTGCAAACATTTAAAGTCATTTGGCAATAATCCTCTAGGTGGCATCAATTTGTCCCATGAAAGAGGGTTTTTGTTAATGCCTTGCTAACCTTTTTCACTCGAGCATTCCCTTGTTAAAACCCTTGGTAAATGATGTTTTTTTCTTTTGTTTTTTTGTTTAATAGTTATTTTATTGCTATGCAATTGTATTACTTCAAAAATAAAGACAATGCATCTTCTTCTCATGTGATATAATGTGTCTTTTTTTGTGTTTTTTAATATATATTTGTGTGGAGATGCTTTGGAGAAGATTTTAGAGTCTCCGCTGAAATTACAAAGTGTTACATCTACAAATCCTATGATTCTTATCCGAAAACAACTAATTCCTATGGTTGCATGTTACTTTTAATTAATTTGTTATTTTATACTCCTCTGTCCCTGCATCGGTTTTCCACTGGGCACGTATATTAAGGAAACCCACTTTTGGGTCGACTTAGTGGTGACCAAAGGAAAACGGGGCAAAGTAGGTAATTTTACTTTATGCTAGTTGTGTTTAGCATGCCTCTTCCCCCTTCCCGCCGATTATGGAAATAAAAAAATGCATTTAAATATTGCAGGCTATAAAAATAAAAACACATGGAGGGTTACATTTGTTCCCTCCATATTCTACAAATCGATTTCCCTCCTAACAAAAACTAAAATATTATATCTGCAAGTACAAATATCTAATCACACTTAAATCATTCCCTACAACTATTACAGGCCTTAAATGTCAATAAATACCACAAATTCAGTCTTATGAGCATTCAATAAAAGTTGTTCATAAATGAGGAAAGCAAGAAGAAATACATATATTTAACTTCCCAAGAGAGGAATCAAATAGTTCAAATCCTCATTGCAAATAACACCAATGGTGTTGTTCATAGAGGTGAGCTTGTTTAACTTTCGAGTTATCCGGGGTCCATAAAAGGACGATACAATATGTTTAGGGTGCCGCAAAAAGCAACAGCTAGATGGTGGCCCCATTTTGTTCACAAATCGAAACAAGGAGGGAATCACAATTTAACAAGCAAAGTACACATTGATGTGGATGTTATGAAGGCAATACCATTAGAAAAGAGATCAACCACTAGAAGGCTAGCTAGAGAGATGCAAACAAGTAAACACACGGTTGGTACGTAGGTGGTGAAAAATGGGGCAATCACACCTCATACTAATGCTATAAAGCCAGATCTCATAGCAAAGCAAACAAATTTCAGAGGATCAAATACAGTTTGTGGCAATTGTAAAATGAAAGCATTAACAACAAAATTAAGTTCAAAGACATGCATGATGTAATCCATATTGATGAGAAGTGGTTTTCTATTTATGATTCCTTGAAAGATGCTCCACGCAACAAGAAATGTCACTTGATCCAAATATCCACTCCTTTCGAAAAGAAGATAAGGGGAAAATTAAAGAAAAGTCTCAAAAATTGCCTTTGAAAGACCCCTAAGATGGAGAGAAGAAGAAAATATTGAAGCAAACTGCCAAACTTTGGAAAATTGCAAGTTTGGGGGAGCCGGAGAGGAGAAATTCTTCCAAAGAGGAAAAGAAAGAAAAAGGTTTTGCAATAGGAGATGAAGTCATGTGGTTTGAGTCTAAGTGGGATGGATTGCTTTGTGGGGAGAAGCTAAAGAATCGAGAAGTGTTGACCGTAAGAGACATGCAAGTTCAAGGAAAACTTGAACTTGAAGACAAATGGGGTGGTCATCTCTATACCAAAGAGTCATTTGTGAAGCATGTGAACCCTCCTATCCCGAAGGAGGTGCCAAATATCAAAGCAAAAGGGAAGTTTGAACTAAATGGAATTTCGTCCGGCATAGGACGTTAAACCTAGCGTTAGATGGGAGTCAACCCATCCTTTTCTTGCTTTCTTTATTTCGTGTTTGTTTAATGCTTTCAATAAGTGTGTTTTGTGCTTGTTTTGTAGGAAATCGAGGCGTGCGAGTAAGGCTTGGTGATGCTCTCATGCTTTGAGGAAAGGGGGTACTTGAAGACTTTTAGGTACAACACCTTCTCTAGACTTAGACTTGTTTAAGTTTGGGGGAGGTGTGCCTCTTTTCATGCTTTTCTATTTGCACCGGCACACTTTGTTTTTGAGCTTACATGATATATTATGCTTGTAAATGGTTTTGGTGTTGAGCTTTTATTTCTTAGTACGTAGTTGTGTGCAACTCAATTAGCTAACTATCTTACCAAACTTTTAATTGTTTGACAATGAAAAAGTTTGGGGGTGTGTTAGTTTGTGTTTTCGTTGCACCAATTTGCCTCTCATTAGCATGAGGAAATTTTTGTGAAGTTTGAGCTTATTTGTGGATTTCATGCTTATCTTTGAGGATATTTATTGTGAATATGAGATGGTAGTTGTGCTTGGATGTATGTACATGGCATATATGCTTTGATTGATGGACATATTGAATTTTTAATGTGATATAAATTGATGTGGTGCTTGAGACTAGCACAAAAATTGTTTTGTAAGATGAGTGTGATGAATGATGCTTACTCTCTTTGCTCATATTTAAACCCGTGTGCTTTTGTGCTTATTTGAATCGTGGATGTTAAACGGTTTAATTCCTTGTTGAGTGCATCATTTGTGACCTTGGATGCTAGAACTTGCCTCTAGACTAGTTGAAGTTGAATTTTTTTGTTGATTTATGAAGACGATTAGAGGCCTGTTTGATTTGAAAACCTACTTAGCCAAATTTTACCCCACCAATAACATTAATTTCCCTAGTGAGCCAATTTGAGCCTTAAATCCTTATTTTTTGGCAAGCTTGTGAGATTAAAGCCATTTTGCCTATCTTTACGAGTTTTTTTGTCCATATGATTACTAGAGCATGATTGTTGGCAATTGAATGGTGAAATTAAAAGAGAAAGTGTGGTGGTATGATTTTATAAGTTTGTTGTGATGAAAAAAGGTTGAAAAGAAGAAAAAAATTGAATGGTGAAAAAATGAAAGAAAAGATGAGAAAGTGAAATTCAATTTTGAGCTTGAATGAAAAAGACTCAAAGGAGTTGGTTGTGAATCACATTTGAAAAGATTGAAAATAAAAAGAAAGAGTGATGATTGTTGAGACTTGAGATGAAGTGTATTGGAGTGCCTAGTTATGAGTCACTTCTTCCCAAATTTATCCACCTAGTCCAAAGAGCCTACTTCACAACCTTGAGAAAGCCCTCTTTAATTCATAGTTGACACACAAAATTGATGATTGAGATTAAGTCTATTGGCAAGCATATGGTGTGTATTATTGTGAATTGATGATTGAGTGCTTTCATTTACCTTATACACTTGAGAGTTGAGTGAAACACTCTGTGGAATGAGCATTGATTGAGCATTTGAAATTGCATTTGTCAAAATATGACACGTTTAAGTGCTAGTGGAAGAGTGACATTGAATACCGGTGTTCATTGATAAGGTTGGATTGTCCTATTTTCATCTATTGTGCCATGAGACATAATTGCAATCAATTCACCCTTTTGTGCTTATTTGTTTTGTTGCTCGGGAACGAGCAACATCTTAAGTTTGGGGGAATTTGATTAGTGTGAAAATTGCTTGAAATTCATGCATTTTATTTGCTTAATTTAATAGGATTTCTTGCATTATTTACACTAAATTGACTAATTGCACTTGAGACGAGGAGGGTATTATTTTGTTATATTTGTTTGTAAATTGAGCATTGTTGATGCAAAGTACATGCCCATTATTTATTAAGTCAATTGAAGGAGAAATCAAGAGTCGAGAAAAAATACGAGAAGAATTAATTGGACTTGAGAAAGAAAAAAAGAAAGAAAAGGAATTGAGGCCCAAAAGGCAGGCCCATTTTAGACCATAAAGTGAATGAAATGGAAGCTGCACAATTTCTAATACACCAGCAAAAGTTACGCATGTGCATGTGACCAAGGAAAGGTCAAAGGAGAATGCCACGCGTGCGTCAATTAGTTCCAACTCAGTGGACCCACACTCAAATTGAAGAAAACGTTCTTGAGAGAATTAATACCTTTCAGCGACTTTGAAACAATTTCAGCGTCTTTTGGGAGAAAAAGACAGCAGCGCAGCAGTAGGCAAAAAGGAGGGACAGCAGCGGGCATCAGTAGAAAAAAAAAAAAAGTAGGAAAAGCAGTAGCACAGCGTGAATAGCAACAGGAAGACGATGGTTTAGTGTTAGAATTTTTAGGGTTTTTCTTCCCATTTTCTCTCCACACAATTACACTCTTTCTTAGATTAAATACAAACATTACACACATAGTTTAGGTGTTCTTCATAGTTATTTTAATTTTTGCAAATTAGAAATAGATTTCTTACAATCATGTGTATTTCATTTTCACAAGGTGACTTCTATCATTATTTCATTTATCTAATGGTTAATTTCATTTTAATCATGTTTTCCTAACGTTGATTTATATGGGTTTATTGCTTAAACTCATGCTTGGCTAAATTTTGTAGTGTTTGGGTGTAATGACCCTTAGATGAGTTGATTATGATGTTAATATGATTGGGTGTTTCAATTTTGGGGTTGATTGATTACTCTCTTGTGCTTTGCATGTATTAATTGCTTGATTATGTCTTGAACTCCTTGTTTGATAAATTAATTATCACAAAGAGATTTGAGTAATTGAATTATTGGCTAGGGTGTTAGATTTTAATTGTGTGATTGATATCAATGTTGGATTAACACAAGAATACTTGATTAATTTCATTAGAATCTACATTTTAGTACATTAATTGCTTGATTTAATTGCTAGAATAAGTGAGAGGGTTTAGAGTGTTGTCTCTAAAAATCTTACGTACTTAATTGATCATATATAGCCTAGGCTTACAAAGTATAGTTGTGTGAATTTTTGTTAGATATCCCCTATCGTCACTCCTTGTAATTGATTTCCCGATTGTATTTTGTCATAGTTGACGAGTCTTTGGTGATTTGCACCCGAACACTCTTCTCTTATTTGATATCTGTTTGTTAGATTACTTGCTTGCTTGGTTTTATTTATTAATTGCTTTAGTGTCATTTAAATATTTGCATATCCGTATTAGCTTTTATAATATTATGACAATGTTTAATCTCATGGCTTCATTATCCTCCTAGTCTCATGGGTTCGACAAACGATTGGTCTTAAAATTCTTATCACTCGAAAATACAACCGATCAGTAATCTTTCCGGTAAATCCGATGTGGAATTTTTTTAATTGATAAATACCCACGTGGAAGGAATTTTGGTCCAGTTGACTTTGACTTTTGATTCTCGTCCTCTAACTTTCTTTTTTAGGTAGGCCTAATTCTCCCTGGTCCCAATGTGACTCCATCAATAGATCAACATGCTTAACACGTTTTGATTATTAATCAACTTACATCAATTATATTAAACTCTATGTTTCATTTCACGTTGTTAATCAATTCTAGTTTGTATGTTGCAGCTTATATTTGTCTACATATTTGCTTATATTAATTTGTTATATTGATATTAATGGTTTTCCGCACGTTTGTAACTTCTCTTATTTTTCAAAATCTGTGAATATCTGTAAACATTTTTATGGATATACCTTATATATATCCAGTATTCTATAACGAATACAATATTTTTTATTCGGTAAAAAAGTTATATTAATCTGTATACTTCAACTCTTTGTCCTGTAAAAACCACTCTTACAAAAATTAATATTTTAAAACTATAGGTGATGTTCTTTTTAGGTTTTAAGTGAACTTTTAAAAATTAGTTTTTGAAATTGAGTGATTTTTAAAAATATATTCTTATTATTATGAAAATGTATTGATAATATATAGGTGGACTCAATCAGCTGAATAATTTCCCACTAGATTCTTATAATATAATATTCAACGTGGCATCACTCTACCTTAACCACAAACTTTTCCGTCATGACTTTTCTTATTACCAAATGAAAATCATCTATATATATTATTGCAATTATATATCTGCAGCAACTCACCCATCCAATTTGCATTACAGCATGGAAAGAAACTGTTATTACTTTTTGCATTTGCAATCTTACTAATCTTATTGCCTTGTCGTCTAGCCACTGATGAATCTGCTCTTCTTTCTCTAAAAGATCATCTCACTTCAGACCCTTATCACTTTCTCACGACTAACTGGACCATTAATTCCAGCCATGTTTGCAATTGGATTGGTGTCACTTGCGACTTGCGCCATCACAGAGTCTCGGCCTTGGATATTTCCAACATGGGTCTCTCCGGCACTATTCCACCACAACTACGAAACCTCTCCTTTCTCATTCTCCTTGATCTCAGCCACAACCATTTTAGTGGCACTTTTCCGCGAGAGTTATCTCTCCTACACCGCTTGAAATTTATTTCACTTGAATTTAACAACTTTGAGGGAGAGATTCCACCATGGTTTGACCATCTACCTAAACTTGAGTTCTTGTTCCTAAGTAATAACAGCTTCAATGGTTTCATCCCAAACTCAATTTCAAACCTGTCAAATCTGGAAGTTCTTGATTTGTCTTACAATTCTATCCATGGAGAAATTCCACAAGAGTTGGGGAGACTTGATAAGCTGAAATATCTAAGCATGTATTCCAATCATGTATCAGGTGCTATACCCTCCGCCATATTTAACATCTCCACCTTACAAACTCTTGATTTGGCATTCAATGAATTGAGTGGCAGTCTTCCCATGAACATGTGCGATAATCTTCCCTTTGTTAATGGGATTAACCTTTCTAAGAATCAGCTGAGCGGCCAAATTCCATCAAATATATCCGAATGTTCAAATCTTCAAGTGCTAGGTCTATCTTACAACATTTTGAGTGGGGAGATACCTGCAACAATTGGGAAGGTGAAATCTCTTAAGAAATTTTACCTCGGTGGTAACAAATTAAATGGTGTGTTTCACTTTTTATGCCTCTGCATTTCCTCTTTTAATATATGCATTTTACTTTCAATTATCAATTTTTTTGAACAGGTGTTATACGAAAGGAGATTGGCAATCTTCAAAACTTGGTTGTGCTTACTATTGAAAAGAATAATATTAGTGGCAAACTGTCCCTCAACCTATTTAATTTGTCTTCCTTGCAAGTTTTAAGCCTACGGCGCAACAACCTCGAGTGGGACCCTTTCAAGAGATATTGCAAATCTTACATTGCCGAGAGACTTGGAACTCCATGAAAACAACTTCTCGGTAAGACAGACTTCTATTCATTCTTAGGCCGAGTAAGATTCCTTATAATGCACACATTATATTACATATTCAACTATATATATATATATACATATATATATATATATGATTGTTGTTTTTCTATTATTCTCATTCCCATTGCATTCAAAATTTTAAACCTTCTTGATTGGTTAATATGGACAAGACAACACATAAGCGTTTTATGACTGAAAATTGACAGAAAATTGGCAAACCTACTCCGTATGTTGACAATAATTATAAAAAATTACCTTGTATTTAAATTATTTTTAATTTTACCCAATATGTTTTAAAAACCCCTAGAAAAATGCCCAGATACCAACTACAATGGATGTATGTTTTAATGAAAATATCCTTTAAGTTTTCTATTAATCAATGACAATGTCCTTTTTCTTTTTTTTCTTTTTTATCAGGAAATGACAATGTCCTTTTTATTTTATGATTAAAAATTAGTGATTAAAATATAAAAAACTATTTAATAATTAAAATAAATTAAAATACTTAAAATAAAACAATCAATTTTAATATTTTTTTATTATAAAAACATCTATTTGACATACACAAAATTAGAAAAATTAAAAATTCATTAAAATTACTTAAAATAGAAATAAAATACGGTAAATTATTTAAAATATAAATATAATTGAAATTTTATTAAAAATAAAAACTAATACTAAAATTTTAAAGATACAAAGATAATTATAGGAAATAACAAATAAATACCCTAAAAATCTCAAATATATTTAAAACAAGTAATGATTTTTAAATGGTATATATAAAATTTCTTTCAATAGTTGAAAATTAATTTACTTTTACATAATTATTTTTTTATAATTAATATTCATTTTTTATTGGAATATATTTTTATTCAAATCAATTCGATTATTAGTTATGAAAAATTGTATAATACTATTACTAATAAATCCCTTCCAATTTCCATTTTCGCAACTGATAATTATTTCACGTAAATTAATAACAATAATCAATTTTTAATAATTAATTCTAATCAATTTCCATTTTTACCATTTTTTCCATTATTATTTATTATTTAATTTTAATAGAGATATATTATTATTGTTCAAAATAATTAATTAGAAATTATTAAAATAGGCTTGAGAATTCTTGGATGTTTGAATTTATGTGATAATTATTAAGAAAAATATTCCTGGATTTCTAAATTATTTTAAGTTTTTTTATTTTTAAAAAATCAATAAATTGTCATTTAAATATATATTTATTTTTTAGTTTGGTAATTAATTTTACAATTTTTATAATATTAATTTATTTTTATTTTTGCAATTTCTAATTTTTAGTTATTATTAAATTTTAATATTTTATTCATTTATGTCAGAAAATATTTATATTTTTTTAAAAAAATTATTGTATTTTGTTTTATTTTAAGTATATTTTTCATTTAAGTACATTTTATTAAAGAGTTTTTTTATCTTAAAATTACTAATTTTTAATTATTTTAGGGAGGATGAGACCTTTTCATCAAAAACACTTTCACGTCAGCTTCTATCGGTTAGAAATCAGGGCATTTTTGACAAGTTTTTGAAACATAATACGTAAAATAAAAATGGATTAAATATAGGGGTAATTTTATAATTACTATCAACATATGGGACATTTTTGCCAATTTTCACAAATTGGCATCCTTTAAGCTAATTTCTTCCCATAACTTTTCTATATTTGTGAAATGGTCTCCGTATATTGTGAATTTGTTAATTTAGTCCCATAACTATTTAATTTATCCAATTTCATCCTAAATCGCGAAAATTACACAAAACGCCGTCATTTTTTTCTTTGCCAATGACATACACGTGCTCAAAACGGCGACATTTGTGTAATTTCCGGCGATTTAGGACAAAATTGGATAAAATTAAATATTTATGGGACTAAATTAGAAAATTCACAATACACGGGACCATTTTGCAAATATGGAAAAGTTATGGGATGAAATTGGCTTAAAACTCTTGGCATCCTTTAAGTCTGATCTTTTTCATAACCAATATAGTATCGTTACTAAAATTCAGCTTATATATATATGTATATATATATTTCTATCATTGTAATCAAAATTAAATGTTAAATTTTAATTAAACGTATATGCATGGTCCACCTACTCACTAATATTTATTCATTTCTCTTTAATATATGAATTTTATGAGTTGGTAAGATATACAAGTGTCTCATAATTATTTAATTAATAATTAATATAATTTTATATTATAAACCAAACAATTCAAAAATATAATACTTCATACTGTATTTTTATATTAATTAATTTTTTACGTTCATTGTATATTCCATTGTCAAGTTCTTTATAAATTATGAGTATAAAAAGTTTAATCATCTTTATCCAGATCTATTATTTCTTTTAATTTATATTATTCCTCATCTATATTCTTCAATTTGTAAAATAATTTGATATATTATATATTTCATATGTTTCTCTATAAGTTATCCATTTTGTCAAAACCGACATCCCATAAGTTATTCATTTTTTTCGGCAAAGTATTCTCCACAACCCACTCTCTCTACTTTTTAATTTCCCATCACACACATCTCAACACACACTACACATTAAATTTTATTTTTCCTTAAAACTTGAATCATTTTAAAATGAGTAGCATACAAAGAGACGAATGGTATATTATTTTTCTTAATATTTTCAAACACACAAACCGTATATTTTACAAAAGAAGCAAATTGTTGGGAAAAAGTTTAAATTTTATAAAAATGATTTTATAAGTTTATAAAGAATTAATAAAAAAATGTTTTTTCTTATATGACAAAAAAATTATTTTTTCCAACTTTTTCAACTACAAAACAAATTAAGGTGTCACGAGTTATTTGAACATTATTAATTCACTATTATTACTTAATGTGCAACTTTTATAATTTACATAACAAAAATTTAGCTATAACCTTTTAATTTGATGACTTTGTGTCTATTTTTAGTATAACATATTGTTATTTGATATAATAATAATAATAATATATTGATATTGATATTTTGAGTAATTACATATATGTTGGGTAAAAGGTCAAAACCTTAGCTACATATTTATATGCTCTGATTGCAATGTAACGATGTTTATTATTTAGCAACTTAAATATTGCATTATAATATTATTATATTTTATTTTATTAACATAATTAAAATAAATTTTTACTTGTAAACTAAAACATGAAAAATTTCAAGAGTTCTCAAATTATTATGTGACTTATGAAGTGCAAGCATCAAAACTAATGAAAACTTATAAAATTACTTGTTTCAATATAAAAGCACAAAATAATGTGATCGGAACCAACACCATTACAGGTGTTTTACCCGAAATTTCTCAACTTTACCGGCTGGAGTCATTATTATTAGGCATCAACAACTTCATTGGTTCTATTCCCTCATCGCTCTTTAACATCTCAACTCTTCGTATTCCCGACATTACTAATAATAGTCCTGTCCGGCAATCTTCCCACCAACTTGTGCTTTGGAACACCTCTTCTTGAAGGACTTTTCCTCGCTCTAAATAACTTGAGTGGACCAATACCAACCTCTGTTTCTAATTGTGCTCATCTCACAACTCTTGATATCAGTTACAATAGATTCACCGGCGTTATGCCCCACTTTCTGGGCAACCTAAGTCTCCTTGAGAATCTTAACCTAGAAGACAACAATCTAAGGGTTGAATCATCTTCTACAGTAGTTGAGCTTCATTACTTCCTTAACAAATTGCAGATCTTTAAAGAGATTGGATATTGGTTATAATCCTTTAGGTGGCATTATTCCACACTCCATTGGGAATTTATCTTCTTCATTGCAATATTTCTATGCCAACAACTGCAAAATCAAGGGTAGCATTCCTGCTGGTATAGGCAATTTAAGCAACTTGATTACACTTTCATTATCCAAGAATGAGTTATCCGGTAATATTCCTCTTACTCTCAAACATGTGCATAAGCTTCAAGGATTAGACCTGAGTGGAAACAATTTGGATTGTGTCATTACACATGGTCTGTGTGATTTACACAAAGACATCGGTGAATTATCCTTGAGCCAAAATCACTTATCGTGTTCGATTCTGAATGTTTCGGAAATCTCACTTCTTTAACTAAACTTTTTCTGAATTCCAACGTCCTAACTTCAATCATACCGTCAAGCTTGTGGCTCCTCAAAAATTTGTTGGTGCTAAATTTGTAAATAAATTCCTTGGATGGAATTTTACCACCAGAGATGGGTAATTTAGTAGTAGTAACTTCTATCGATCTTGCCTTGAATCAATTTTCGCAATATTCCCACCACGATGGGGAAGTTACGTAATCCGATATATCTATCTCTAGCACAAAACAGGCTTGAAGGTTCTATTCCCCGTCTATGGGAAGCATGATCAGTTTGTCAACTCTAGACCTCTCTCACAATAACCTTTCTCGGTCTAATCCCAAAGTCATTGGAGAAACTTCGAGATCTCAACAACTTTAATGTCTCTTTCAATGATTTAAGTGGAGAAATTCCTACCGATGGTCCATTCATAAACTTCACAATGGAGTCTTTTAAAGCAAACAAAGCATTATGTGGAATTCTGGAGATTTCATGTCCATCTCGCCATGTTGCTCCCAAGCATATTTCAAGTAGGAAAAAGGTGAAAATTGCTTTATTCGTTCTTCTTTGGAGTGGTTGCACTTATCATCATTACCTCTTTGGCCTTCTTAAGATACAAAAGGAATAATAAGGCAACTTCAAGAATTGAAGAAGCAGATGAACTCTACTATGCCGTAAAGAATTTCCTATTACGAACTCCTGCAATCAATCCCAGCGATTCGGTGAAAGCAATTTACTGGGCATTGGGAGTTTCGATTCTGTTTATAAAGGAGTTCGTAGGGATGGAAAAGTTATTGCTTTGTGAAGGTGTTTAGTCTACAAACCGAAGCCGCTTTCAGGAGTTTTGACGTGGAATGCAATGTACTTCGTAACATTCGTCATAGAAACCTGACCAAGGTTATAAGCAGCTGCTCAATGAAGATTTCAGGGCATTGGTACTTGAATATATGCCAATGGGAAATCTTGAAAAATGGTTGTATTCCCACAACTATTGCTTGGATGTCAAGCAAAGGTTGAACATAATGATTGATGTGGCATGTGCATTGGAATATCTTCATCATGGCTATTCAACTTCCATTGTTCACCGTGACTTGAAGCCTATTAATGTGTTGTTAGACGAAGAGATGACTGCCCATGTAAGTGATTTTGGGATAGCTAAACTTTTAGGTGATGGGGAGAGCATTGTTCTAACAAACACCCTTGCCACACTCGGGTTACATTGCTCCGTAATTTTTTTTTCCTCAATTCATACCAATTCTACCTTTGATTAAATTTTTTGTCCTGTACATAATTAATTTTGATTTTTGTTGCGTAATATGGTTTGGAAGGATTAGTTTCGACGAGGTGTGATATTTACAGTTATGGTGTTATGTTGCTTGAAATATTTACAAGAAAAAGGCCAAGTGATGACATGTTTGGTGGAGATTTGAGCTTGAAGATTTGGGTTGAAAACTTAATTCCACATTCACTTGATCGGGTTATGAACATTAACTTACTCACAAATCTTGATGATGAACAATGTGACATGATGATGCACTGTGTGTTCTCCATCTTTGTGTTGGCCTTGAAGTGCTCGGTGAATCTCCAAAGCAGACAGGATAAATATGAAAGAAATTCTATCGGAGCTACGAAGATCAAACACCAGCTTTTCAAATAATATTGTGGTAAGGCCTTGAAATATCTATATTCTTTCACATAATTAACATATATTATGTGTATTAAAGTGGATAGAATAATAACATGGATATAATTATAAATGTGTGGTTGATAATCGAACCTAAGTAGAATCTAATACACCGAGATAATTTTTAGGCAACATCACTTTTCGTAACATGAAATTTGTTTTTGTCCCATGAATTTCTGCGGATGATAGCAATGTGATATCATAAACATGAGTAGTTTGAAGTAGTACTTGTCAATGAGAAGCCTTATTACTTGTCTCTTGATTTCATGTCCGAAAGTCATCCCGCACGTGGTCTCCTGCCAAGAAAATAAAAGTTTCAAGAGAAGCACTGGAGAGTTACTTTGCAAGGAAGAAGAAGAAGATGGATCAAAATGACCAATATATGCCTGCCAAGAAAGACCTGGAGGATCTTATCCAATATCATCATTTTTAATCTTGAATCCCTACCGTTGATCAGGTTTCACATGATTGTATATTTATTCTAAATTTTCTTTGTAGTTTGTAATGAAAATAAGTACTTTCTATCACCTTGATTGTCTCTTGAAGAGATATCAATTTGCACCATAACTTTTGTCATTCATTTAAGTCAAAACGCACTTTCAGTTCCCATTTGGGAATTCTTGTTGTTGTCATCAACTGCATATTTTTTTCTCCACAATGGAAGTTGGACAAACCAACATCTTATAAATTATGAAAAATTCCAACATCTTATGAATAAGGGCGATATGATGATCTATAAAGCATTTATATTTGACAGTTAATAAAGATGAAATTCTGAATTTCAATTTCTTTTCTCAAATTTCTAAGTTTCTATTATTTCCCTGTATTGATGAAATTAAAATAATGATCTGGCCGCTGCTATATATTATCATTCTTATTCCAAATACTTATCCCAATTGATACATGACTATTTTGATATCAAAAGGACCACAATTGATAAAATAAAAGAAAAAAACAATATCTGGATTCGGGCAAAGCTAAAGGACCATTTGTAAATTATCTTGCTACTTTCAGCATGGTTTGACAGTATTTTGCTCTGATACCATGAAAAAATTTCGCCTCATCTAAAAGTCTCGAACTTATAGAGAGGTTGGAAATTAATCCACTTATATCAATGCGTAATAGAAATTAATAGTTTAAATTTGTTTGTATGCAATCTATTGAACTTATGTTATTACCTAGTGTAATACCACAATAAAATATTCACTTGTGCTGAATTAAAAATAAACGCTTGAAGAAATAAATATGTAGGAACGGTCCTAATAAATTCTCACATGCACGAAAAAAATAAAAAATGCATTTCATTTGCCATATCCTTGGGGCAGGTCCACTGTATATTGACAAAAATTGCAATTTTAAAAGTCAAAGTCCTATATACATAAGTGCACCGTGCAACTCAAATAAATTTTTAAACAATATCAATTGTTTTAAATGAACAATTGCAGTTACTGTTCAATAAAAATAATTGTGTTCTTTGAAAGTAATTGATACAGTTTAAAAATACACTTGCATTGTACGATATACATGGTGCACAAGAGACTTACTCTTTTTTAAAAAGGATCTGAATGTGAAGATTGAATAGGGTCGAATACCACACGGATCTCAAAACTGTGCACCTTGTGTACATATTACTTTGCAATTTCAAACATGACCCAGCTATCCAGGATCGGTGTAAAATAAGTAAATTTAATTTGCATAAATATCCAATTGGCCTGAGTAGTGGTCCACTAATGTAAATATTGAAAAAAACTGCATTATCGAAATGCATATTTCTTAAATTAACCTAACAGACAAATTTTACATATGTAGTACACTTTAAAACCAAAGGGGTGTGTTGAAGAGATCTAACAGTAAATTATTCAGAATCAGTAGCTTCGTCTTCGTCGATCTTCATCTAGCTTCCTCGAGAATATATACCAAAGCGCTCTTTTCGTAGCAAAAACACAAGCAACGCCCCTGGATGCTGAAATAGGAATTTAGGCCATAGTATCAGTAACCAAAATTTAATAAACTAGTAATGATTTCCAGATGTGCATTGTTTTCTTCACTGAGTTTGAGTTTAATAAAGACAACGTGCAACTTTCCAATTTAACATTGAAATTTTTAGGTGGAAAATTTCATTGAATATAATTTAGTTTTCAAGGATCAAATAGAAGTTTGGAAAATTGATCAACACAATTAAATTGTAAGATGAATATATTAAAGGAGAAAAGATATTAGCAAGAAAAACTCACCACTAACCGCCAATGGAACAACCACGGAGTGGGAAATTTCTCGAATCTTTTCATTCTCCAATTGCATGTATGTAACATAATTCTATAATAACTTACACAGTAAAATGTTTGTGGTATATTTTAAAATCATACAAGCTAAATTACTCTTTATTACACATGAAAGAATTTCTCGAACCTTTTCATTCTCCAATTGCATGTATGCACATACACATATAAAGATTTCATTCATTTATTGGGGGAGAAAAGAACTTTTACATTTTCTTGTTTTCAGTTTACATACTCATTACTCATTATTCAAATTAGAGAATAGGATATGATCGTTAAGCATTGGCATTGCACATATACATGGACGTGATTGCAACCTAAGGGTATTTTTGATTTGGGATTTAGTGGATTTTAAAATTTTGGATTTAGAACTCTAGTTGAATTTAAAATCCTGATAAATAGTACTCCCTCAGTCCCGGAGTTATCTTCACTTGTGAAGAGGCACGTTTAATAAGAAAACTTAAATTAGCGTAGGAGAGAGAATAAAGTGTAAGGGTATTTTGGGTGGTTGTATGAGATAAAGTGTAGGTGATTAGGGTGAATTATTGCATGATAATTGCATGCTTAATTATCTCAAATTGATATAATTTTCATGTTCTTTTACTAATAATTGGTTCAATTGCATTTAATGGTTTGATTTGGTGTTTGGAATTTTAAATTGCAGTTTTAAGACCAATTTTGAGGTCAAATTGAAGACATTTATTTTATTCAATTCAACGTAGAAATTGCGCGGGTAGAAAGAGGACCGAGAGATGGTCGTAATGCAAAAAGAATCACATCATTCGAAGTTCGTATGAAGGAGATACGGTCGAATGAGGTTGAGACGGCGAAAAACAAACGGATACATCCACAGGTGAGTTGCACCCTTCAGATTAGGAGTGCACTCACCCACTAGACCCACAATTCGGATTAGTGCACCCACTTCACCCACAATTCGCGGTTCTCAGCAAATCCGTCGCGCACCAGCGTCGCAACCATTTGATGAGAACCGCGAATTAGGCTCGATGATTTCGATGCCCTAACTTAGGTTGGCAAGCAACGAAACTCGATTGAAGCTCTAGCTCGGGCTAGCAAGCTATCGAATCAATTCACTAAGCAAGAATTTGCTTTAAGAACTAATTTGCTACTTTTTCATAACTCAAATGAGCTTATACAACTAGTTATGTAGACTTCAATGCTACCTAACCAACTAACTAACACCTAACAAACTAAAAACTTAAAGAAAGTAACTACCAAAAAGAATTACAAAAACTAAATCAAAAATTTACTAGACCAATAATGAAATACTGAGTTTGCATCATTCCCGGCCCCATAAAGAACATCCTTGACCTCAAGGATAAGCTCCGACCGATCTCTTATTTCTTGGAACGTCAAGAGAAGAAGACATGATTTTTCCTCTATCGAAAACGAAAAATCGGTCATCCAAAGTTGAATGAAATTGTGTGAACATTTCCACTTCATCCATCACAATTTTAGACTTCACATTCCCATTCTTGATGACATCTTTTTCGTCTGCCCATCGAGTTAAAATCAAATGTTGTCAACACAGTTCCTTTGATAAAATTCACCCTCTGGACTGATAAAATTCTTCGTAGTAACTAGCGATCTTGGGGGTAAATAAGCGGGTCATACACGGTGCCTCTAGAAAAAGCATAGTCACATTCAATTTGTTTATTACCAAAGATGCAGCACATTCCATTCCAATATAGCCACCTCCGATAGCAACATCTCCACCACTACAAGATTGCATCGCATTTACAAGTTTGTCCGCATCAGCCAAGTCTCGTAGATAACATACATTGGCTGCATCTAAAACATCTACTCCAAACTCTTCAAGCTTTAAAGCCCGAGCACCTTCATTTACTGCATCTTTCTCACTTGATTTCTTCAATTTTATGCCTTTCTTGCGCCTAAACATGCGATCAATTTTCTTTTCCAATCGATCCACGATTTTTCCCATTAAATCGACTCTTCCTTTTAACTGCAACGACTATTTCCATCCGATCTAGCTTGGTTTCCAAGATATCAAGACGCACACCATCTTCCATGTTCTTGAACTCTCTTTTGGTTCAATGATAGGCTAGCCATTAATCCTTTAATTATTGAAGCGCGATTCTCACCGTAATTCCTCCTTTCAATGAAAGCACCAATTGATGAGAACCGCGAATTAGGCTCGATGAATTCAATGCCCCAACTCAGGTTGGCAAGCAATGAACCCCTCAATCCCACGCAATTTTGATGCCCCAACTCAGGTTGGCAAGCAATGAACCCTCAATCCCACTCAATTTTGATGCCCAACTCAGGTTGGCAAGCAACGAAACCCGATTCAAAGCTCTAGCTCGGGCTAGCAAGCTATCGAAACAATTCACAAAGCAAGAATTTGCTTTAAGAACTAGTTTGCTATCTTTTTCATATCTCAAATGAGCTTATACAACTAGTTATATAGACTTCAATGCTACCTAACCAACTAACTAACACCTAACAAACTAAAAACTTAAAGAAAGTAACTACCAAAAAGAATTACAAAAACTAAATCAAAAAGTTACTAGACCAATAATGAAATACTGAGTTTGCATCACCATTCAACCACCACCGTAGCAACCAAAATCGGCCACAAACCACAACAGTTCCGACTCAGCCCATCGCCTCCAACCACAAACCACCGCGTCGTCCCTCTCAACAATCTCGTCGCCGAAACCCGGTGCCATCGGACGCAACACATCATCGCCGACGCCGCAGCACTCCGCCACTAACGCCGCAGCACCCGTTGCGCCGAAACCCTCTAGCGAGCCAACCGTCTCCATCGTGGAATCGCAGTAGATCCATCGCCATTCAAACACCAGCGCCACCTCCTCACCCGCACACCACTCCTCACCGCGACTCGATCCGCGCACACCTACGTTTGAGTCGAGGCGTTAGACCTCCAAATGTCGTAGCTCGCTCAACCCATCTCGGAACACGCCTCGACATCGCGGTTTCTCCACCTCGAACCGAGACACGCCACTCGATCGAGTCGAGCCGCCCGACTCGAGTCGAGCGGCATTGGTAGCAGCAGTAAAGCGTGTACACGTTTTTTTCCAGCAAGTTTTCAACCTTTCTCTTGACCATTCAGAGGGTGACACATGGTGGAAAGAGGCATATACCTTCAAACTTGATAGATAGCAGAAGATTTTTTAGAGATTTAAAAAGAGGGATTTCAGCGAAAAAAGGGGGATTTTAAAAAAGCAGCGATAATTAGGAGAAAAATAGATATAGAGGAAAGACAAGGGCTTAACCCCTACACACATTTTACACCTTAGAACACACATTTACTTTTCTAAAACACACAATCAAACACCTAGTTAGGATAGATAGCTTAGATTTTCAATTCCTTTTATTTCTTTTGCAAATTACATGCTACTTTGGATCAATTGCAAAATTTATTGTTTTCATCTATTTTATCATGGGTATTGTTTCCTTTGCTCTAATTTCCATTTTATTGTTCAAATTAGCCATGGGCTAATTCCTTTGATTGCTTGGGTGTTTGAATTATATATGAATTTGGTGTAAATCATGGATTAATTACTTTGATGAGCATGTAATTGTGGTTTTGATGCTTCTATTATTGGACTTTGTATTGATCTCATGATTGATTGTTTTTATTAGCTTGATTCGTCGAATTTGTATGTTGCAACGAGAGTTGGATATGCTTGTTAGAGGATTAAGTGAACTTTTTGATTAATTATGATGATTTTGATCGTGATTGATTGCATCGAGAGGTGAGTTAGTTGCTAGATCACCCCTTAGTAGACATTGCATGCTTAGGTGTGTAGTGAAGAGAAGATACTAGGCATTAGTACCCGATTGTGAACGTGTCTATGTGATCAACGGTCTTTAATGCTCGTTTGTTAGATTTTACGTGAACGCTCTTAGCCTTGCCCTATTCATGCCTTGATTAGTGATTGATTTGTGATTTTACCAAAGGATTGTATAAGAAAACACCCGAGCGATCGCTTTCTCACCGCTTGCACTCGTCTAGAGTTTTAATTGCTTTCGTAGTTATTCGTTTGCTTGCTCTTATTTGGTTGTTGATCATTTATATTTTTGCATCGGTTAGCCACTATAATTCTATGGCAACACTTATTTTTAGGCTCCACTGTTCTCCTAGTCTCTAGAGTTCGATAATTTGTTTGGTCGTAAAATACTTATTGCTAAAATACATGCGATTAAAATGACGCCGTTGCGGGGACTAGTTGAGGACAATTAAGTGGAACTTGAATTCTTGTTGAGTAGTTTTAATGGAATAGAGTTTTTCTGTCCCATAACTTATTGCATTCGATGAAAACGTCCCAATAAAGTTAACTTAGCCAATTACGCCCCAAATTTTGCTAAGTCCGTAAATTGCGTCTCAAATCTCATTAGAGTTCGCCGAAGACTACGAAACGACGCCGCTTTTGTAGTCTCCGGCGAACTCCGATGAGATTTGGGACGTAAATTAAGGACTTAGCAAAAATTTGGGACGTAATTGGCTAATTTAACTTTATTGGGACGTTTTCGCCGAACACAATAAGTAGACTGGTGTTTTGGGCCTCTCGTGGAGCATTATCCTTCGCTGGCCTTAATGCCTCTGCCCAATTCTTAGCTTCGAACTCCCAAATATAATGGTTTTGGGCTCGTGACTGCATCACCTTCAATATTGCATCATCCAGCTCCGTCTCAAAAGCATGAACTATTTACGAAGGTGCGTGTAGAAATTCATCTTGCGAAACATGGAGTAGGTTTCGTACATGAGTGCTCTCCTCTCCTCTCCAAGTAATCAGCCTCTGTAGACCTTTCATCATACTCACGGATATGGTAACGAGCCGCAACATCCGTCGATTGGGATCTGTAAGACACCTCCTTCATTACTGCCTCTGCAAACATTTATAGAAAATTGACACATAAGAGCATCCACAGTGCTAGGAAGGAATCTTATGTGGCGTGCTACCACTACCCAAAAATTGAGAAAGGAGTGATTGTGGATGTGGTGACATGACAAAGGAAGGAAGGATGGGGAAGCTCTGCTCTTTCCCGGGAAGGAGTCAAAATGAGGGAAAATGTGGGTCCCACCATTAATTATAACATATATATATATATATATATATGTATTATTTTTAGCAATCAATTCCTCGTTGCAAGGTAAAATCCCGCCTTTAGGCGGCGCCTTGGCCTCGACTAGGCGCTAGAATGTCATCGGCCGAAAAGAATGTAAAACTTATTTTACAATATTCATCACATATTTCAAATTTTCAAATTTCTTTATGAATTTTTTATTTCATTCTATCACCATATGTTTAAAAATCTTCTAATATTTTAAAAAAATAAAAATTGAACTTATTCTACAATATTAATCATATATTTCAAAATCTTTTATTTTTTTATGAAACTTAAGTTTTTAATGACAAAAACTTGTATGAGACCGTCTCATGCATGAGACCTAATCACTTTTTAATAAATTGTAATCACTTTTTAAAAAATGATACAAATTAGTATAAAAGTGATAACAATTTATGAAAAAGTGACTCGTCTCATGTCTGTCTCATGCATGAGACGGTCTCACACAAGAGTGCCCCTTTTTTAATTTATTCATAATGATCACCATAACTTTCATATTTGAGGAGGAAAGAGAAGAACAAAAAGAAAGACGCACCTAATTAACTCTACTCAATATGTCCCTCCGTGGATAACTCCACTATGTAAGTATCAACCTCTTTTTGCAAATTCAGTGACCTGCTGTCCCCTTCTTTTTTCCCCTCCATTTCTTAACTTTAAATTCTCAATTGTAAATGTTGAACACCCCCTTTCCCCCTTCTCCCCTTTCAGTGACCTGCTGTTGCACATGGAAGCTAGTTGGGAATCAAAATACTCTATATCTGTTATGGCGTCCCTAGGGTCAAAGAATAAATGTTTCACATTTACCCCTCTATGCGCTTGAAAAGTTCACAACTAATTAATGTCGTTATCTTCATGGATTCCTCTTCTATTCATGTTTTCTCTGTGGGATTCTTTCCTATAAATCATTCCAAGTCTTCGCCTACATTTTTAATTATTTTATACCTTTGTGAATGCTTACCGTAGCCTAAACTATTTTTTGGTGACAGCTCCATGACGAGAACAATGTTATCCATATTAGAGATGTGCATGATGAGGGTTTTATTTTGTTATATATTAAACACTTAGATTAGATACATGTTTGGCTGACACGTGCACTCAACTCATATCTCTTATTTTCTGTTAACAAAATTAGTTAGTCGAAGCATCTAGAAGCTTCTATTTATGCTCTCATTACATGTCACACATTTTTCATGCAAAGTTGCTCGATTTTTTTTTCGAAAAAACAAAGTTAGCTCGATAAAACACAATTTTAAGTGTTGAACAATCCACCTATTATAGATGAGAAACTGAAAACTATTTTTTCCAACTTTTGCAACATCAAATTGACTTGATTCAACTTTTTTTTTTTTTCATCATAATGTGTTATACTTTAACTGCAATTAAAAAGGATTGGCAAGAGAGGATCTTCTTGTCTCAGTTCACATTCCAATTTTAATTGTTTCGATGTGCTACCACTGATATCTATTTGCAGCTTAATCCCAAAATAAGTTGGAGGATAGCAAAAAATAGGGAATTAGCAATATGCCTTGAGGCTTCTGGAATATAAACAAAATATGATCGGTATACAAACAAATGTGTGCTGTGAAATGAGAGTGTATCCAGTGTAACGCAGATCCATTGTAAGGATGTAGTACTCTATGTTATTTCTACATATGTTGCCTCCCTATAAAAGGAGGCACAAAAACCCTAAAGTCTAAACACGTCAGCGCCTCTCCTCCAAAAATATCAGATCTAAAAGAATGAACAGTCCATGAAACACTCTTTCTGCGCTCAGTTCTGAAGGTACACCTTCTTTTTTTTCTTTTGAATTTTATTGTCGTTTGGTTTGATCCCCAATTCGTTTTCAAGTCTCGAATAGCTTCTAGAATGTTCAGATCCATATTTCATGAAACACTCCTGCCCTCAATTTTCTAATCCTGTATGCGACTTTATGAGGAATTGAGGCATTATTTTTTCATTTTGTTTTTTTAATCTTATTTGGTTTGTTTGCCCTAATGTTTGATTTCTAATTCAAAACTGACGAGACACATACATATTTGTGGTAACTTCCCTTTTGTTTTGTTTATTGGGTAACAATTTGAGTTTGTGGATCCCCGATTCGAAGCTCTTTCCAGATTCTGCCTTGATTTGGGAGAGTTGAATCCAATGGTTTTGTTTATGTAGGTATGGCCGAACAGATTAAGATTAATGCTGTTGAAGAAGAAAAAGACACATCACTGCATATTTGGTATTCATTTTTATATATATGCTTTTTTTTTTTTTTTGTTCACTTTTAAGGTTATGTATATATGTTGGATTGCTCAAATTGTTAAGGAATTACTGGCTGCAGATTGGACTTATACATTCACAATTGCGTAAACAACAGATTGGAAGAGACTAGCTGACATGATGATGAGAAGAAACTGAAAAACCAAAGGGTGAGCTAGTGAGAGATGATAGCAAAAGGAGTGATGCCACTTTAAGTCCTAGAAAATTGCTAGTGTGCAATAATATAGCCAATGAAGAGATGAAGCTAATGCTGCAAATGATAAGATTGTTAGTCGGCAAATTGCTGATTTATATGCTAGTGTGTCTAAAATTTATGTACACACTGATGATGTTCTTAGAATTTTGCACTGTTTTTCGAAAGATTGTAGGTGTGAAAATGGGACAGCTGACAGAATATGTTCTTCAAGACTTACAGAAAATATTATTTTGCTGCACAATTTTGTATCCTCCTGCTATCTGTTTTACAGAAAGAACAACGAGCTGAATGTGAAAGCTTCCGAAAAGCTTACTCTTTTAAACGTAAAGTTGCTGCTGCAAAGCAAACGGAGTAGAGTTTGAAACGAAAAATGAGGGATGATCTTGCCGAAGCAATTGTTGCTAAGCATGGTGAAACTCTTTCAATTTCCGAGCATGATGCCATTGTCTCTCTAACTAAATGCGAGACAGAAGAAGCTTATGCCAATTTTTTCTCGAGTCGCAGGGAATGCTTTAGGAAAATAGTCGGTCTTGTGACGCTGTAAGATTATAGTCCGTCTGAAAGAACCTCATCTCATCTAAACGCTTTGAACTTGTAGAAAGGTGTAAATTTATTTTATTTATTTTAATTTTGTAACACCGTCTTTGTTGGACATGGTGGTAATGTGTATTTTATATAATTAATTTTTTTTTGTTATTTAAATTTACTGTTGCTAGCCCACTTCTCAATCAATTTCTGGATCAGCTAACAAAATCTCATATCTATAATTTAAAGAGGAATGATTAAGAGGATTTAGGATTTCAAGTATGAACCTAGTTTACACGCTATAATTACATTTCTTGTATAGTAGAACCTTTAACTTGTTTTTTATAATACTAAAGACCTTTTTATAATCGAGGAAACAGAAACATGACCATCACAATCAGAGTTTAACACCAATTTGGTCCCATAACTTTCCTACTTTATTGATTTCGTCCCATAACATTTTACTTTTCTGAAATAGTCCCATAACAATTCGAATTTATCCAATTTCGTCACATAACATTTTATTTTTCTGAAATAGTCCCATAACAATTCAAATTTATCCAATTTCGTCCCATAACATTTTACTTTTCTGAAATAGTCCCATAACAATTCGAATTTATCCAATTTCTCAAGACATAGGCGTTGATCGGTGAGCTAATTAATCAAAGAATGGTCGTAAAAACGTGGTTCCTTAGATGGAAAATGTGGTTCATTACATTGTTTAACTTCATTTTATATATGAGACAGTCACATACAAGTTTCTTCCCCTAAAAATACCCTTCAACACAATTTGTAGTTCTTATTATTGTTTATAACATTGCATCTAGTCTACTCTACGAACTATAGTTTTTGTATCTCTCTCCAATCGTTAACTCAAATTACTTTATCTTTAAACCGATTTAGTTTAGGATTTTCTCATTTAAGTTGTTGGAAGCAGGGAGCTCAGCAATCATCATAATGTCTACGTGATTCAATTTGAATTTTTCGATGACAAGGACCGATCACCGAGAAAACACAGTGAAGGTAGATCTCTTTCCCTTTGGTTTGTACGCATTTTTTCTTATGTATTTTCATCTCATGATTAGGTTTGTTTGGCCCAATGTTGATTAGGTTTACTCGTCTTCCTTTTCTGTGGATCCCCAATTCCATAAAATTCGATCGAATTGAATGTTTTGGTTTGTGTTATGTAGGTATGGCGGAAGATGAAAAAGGAATCATTTCATCACTAGATTCATCTTCTCAGGTACGGAAAGAGGTTGATTCAATGTTGTTTTTAGGTTGTGTATATTTTGGATTGCTTTAATTTTGAAGGGATTTTTGCAGATTGGACTTATACATTCACAATTATCGATGCTTGAAGAAAAGGATTCCAATATTAGATAGATCTGGAATCTATTACGTCTAATCCGATGGACATTGATTTAGATCCTCAAATTCAGTGTCGACATTTGATCAACAAATTTGGAAGCCATTAAAATAGTGTATGCGTTTAAATAAATTGGTATCTGTATGTATGGTGGCTTGGTTGTAAATTCTTCGATGGGAATGATATATATTTTCCTCTATGCCCCTAGAATATTTTCCTATTTCCATTGAAGAATTCTCAACCAAGTGCTCCTTAATGTTTATTTTGCTTATGTTTTGTTGATTTTGATAGAGGCTCAGATCTGTAGTCTAAAGATGAATGAGTGGAAGAGAATTTCATGTACGGCACCTTGTTATATTATTACTTGTTTGATTGGTGGAGATGATATTTATATTTTCTTATTGCATTTTTACATTGTAACATGAGTATTGATGCTCATTGTCGATAATTAATTGAAATTGTTTTTCTTTTGGTTGGTTATGATTTGTGTATGTTAATAATGCATTCGCATTCTTGGTGTATATTTGTGAAGTACAAGAAGTACACATAAAAGAAACAAGAGTTTACAAAAGCTGCAGAAAACAAGGCTACTAAATAACACCAATGCATAAAAACAGCAGCAGCAGGGGAATTCCCTTGATCAAATAAACTTTATTCAATTGTTTTTCATCGTAATATGATCCGCTTTTATAAATATAAGTCAAAGTGTCATTTCACTGTTAATGGTGTTACTCATTTAATAATTTGTTGATGCAGGGGAATTCCCTTGATTTGTTTTTATAAGTAAATGCTCCGCAATGTAGGCATATAAATAACATCAGCAATCTTGAATAAAACTCTCTAATTTTCCTGTGATGCGAGTATTTTGAGTGTTCACTATTGAGAAGCTATTGAAATTATTTATCTCTATTTGGTATTTTGTACTCCTCTGTCCCTCTATATCTTTCCCTTTCTTTTTGCACTATATTTAAGAAAATATTTTTTATTAATACATATATTGTGGGTTATAGGTTGACTTTTGTAAAAAAGTGGGGGATAAGAAAAAGTGTGTTGTTTTTGTTGAGTAATGAGTGACATTTTTAGTAATATTGTTTGGATAGAGAGGGTAAAGATTAAGTGTAATGAAGTATGTTTTGCCATTTATGTAATGGAAACTTATTGTGAGACATCTAAAAAGGAAAGTGAGAAAGTTATAATGGGATGGAGAGAGGATTATTTATCTTGGTGGTGATTTAAGCATATGAGGAATTCACTATTATTTCATATATGAAGAGTATAAAACTTGTGTTATAGATTCTTATGCGTTGAATGTTCGACAACTTAAGTTTTCTCTAGATAATTCTTTCGTTCATAAACATCTGTTAGTTTGCACCTCGATTGGTTTACGTATCTAGTATTTTGAAACGCATCAACTAATATATCTCCAATACTTAAGAAAGTCTTGCAAAACACCAACAATGTATTCTCTGGTAATATTTCCTAAATAAATATGTATAGTATTTTCTACTCATATGTACGCATGTACGTATGGACATGTATGTATACGTAATATTTACGATAAAATGTTTCTACAATTTCATGCATGTAAAAATATTGGGGTGTCGACAGCGCATCGTGTAGAAAAATTAATACAACGGTACCCCAGTTTCATTTTTTTAAGTAGATATATCATATAATGGTGAATCTCTGTTTTTGTTTTGATTTCAATACCTGCTTTCATTGATTTTCCAATTCAGATCAATTTCGATTTATGTATTGTGAATTTTCAAAGAATAAACATAGGCACTGAAAATTGAGTTCTGTATATTCAACGACATTAAATATATACAGCAATTACAAGGCTTATACAAGGAAAAAAATATATATAGAATAAATCAAAGATACAATCTCTTGATTGGTGGAATTGACAGCAACAGATCTTCACATAAAAGGCAGGAAATCAATCTAGCATATTCAATACTCCCCCTCAAGTTGGCGCGTGGAGATCGCAAGCGCCCAACTTTCCATGCAAAAACGAAAGCGTTCAGCACCAAGTGCTTTAGTAAAGATGTCAGCAACCTGTGATTCAGAGGATATTTTGCATGGTTTGATGTCACCACTGTCCACACGTTCACGGACGAAATAACAATCCATTTCAACGTATTTGGTGCGTTCATGAAACACGGGATTAACGGCTATATGTCGAGCTGCTTGATTATCACAAAATAGAACAGTAGGGCCAATTTGTGGTGCAAGAAAATCTTGGAGTAACCATTTGAGTCAAAGTAATTCAATAACAGCTTGTTGCCATGACGCGATATTCAGCTTCAACGGAAGAGCGTGAGACAACCGTTTGTTTCTTTGTGCGCCATGAGACGGGTGAACCTCCAAGAGTGATAAAATAGCCCGTACTAGATCGCCGTGTGAAAGGACAACCACCCCAATCAGCATCACAATATGCTTCTAATGTAAGGTTCCCATCGGATGGTAGAAGGATACCTTGGCCCGGAGTCATCTTAAGATAGCGAAGAATTCGGTTTGCAGCATCCATATGTGATTGATGTGGATCACTCAAGAATTGACTCAATCGATTTACCGAGTAAACTATATCGGGCGTGTAACAAGAAGGTATAACAATCTACCTATCAAATGACGACATACCGAGCGTGATCAACGATCGGACTATCATCTTCCTTGCTAAGTTTCAAGTTTTGCTCCATTGGAAAAGTGCTTGGACGACTAGCTTGAAACCCACTTTCTTCCAAAATATCCAAAGTATATTTACGTTGACTCAACACCATTCCTTGTGATGACCGGGCAACCTCTATTCCCAAAAATATTTTAAGGAACCCAAGTCCTTTATACTAAAAGCTTTGTCCAGATAAGATTTCACTTCTTGAATTTGTGTCTTCTCATTTCCCATTAATAGTACATCATCAACGTATATGAGTGCGGAAACATAAATCACACCACGCCTATAGATGAATAAAGAGTGGTCGGCACGGGATTTGAGGAACCCAATTGCAATCAAGGCCTTCGTGAACTTGTGATACCAGCTCGAGAAGCCCTGCCGCAAACCATATAAGGATTTTTGCAGTTTACATACTCGTTGATCTCCTTCTTTTGTGAATCCTTGGGGAATGCGCATGTAAACTTCTTCTACGAGATCCCCGTGAAGAAATGCGTTGTTGACATCCAATTGGTGCACCTCCCAATTTCTCTTAGCTGCCACCGTTAACATACATCGCACCGTGACCAACTTTGCTACAGAGCAAATGTTTCACGGAAGTCAATCCCTTCCACTGTGTGTATCCTTTAGCCACGAGACGTGTCTTGTATCGTTCAATTTCTCCATTGGGTCGATATTTTATCTTGTATATCCATTTATAATCTATCGCCCTTTTTCCGAGAGGCAAATGAACTAACGACCATGTGCCATTATTTTCTAGAGCTTGAATTTCACGTTTCATGGCTTCACGCCATTGAGGATCTTTGATGGCCTGTGAAAAATATTTTGGCTCATCACGGACGTGATGGCCGCTAGAAATATTTTGTGAGTCGTTGAAAAATTATCGTAAGAAACAAAATTAGAGAGGGGATATACCGTCGAGGCTGCTGAATTTATCCCGGGAGGTGAATGATCGATGGAGGGTGGCAAATCAGTCTCAAATTCCTGTAGATGCTTGGGCTTGCTCTTTTGGCGTTGACTCTTTCTAGTATCATTATTGTTCCCTCGAGCTTGATCCACAAACTGATTTACTTGAGCATGAGCATTTTGTTCATCATGTGGTAAAATCAACTCAGTTGGGTTGGCAATTGGTCCATCGGAATTGAACTCCACAACCGGTTCTATTTGTTCATCGTCATGCATTGTTGTCTCATCGAGAATAGGACCATGCGAGCTCATATTTTGAACTCGAGTTGGGCCTCTTTGATGGCATCCCCAAAATCCATTCCATTCACATTTTTCAGCCCAAGAAAATTCCGAGAGAAAGGGAACGATTCCTCAAAAATGTGATATCTCTAGACGTGTAGATGTCGTTGCTTTGGAGATCAAAAACTCTATATCCCTTCTATCCCGTAGGGTAACCAACAAATATGCAAGGTCTCCCCTTTCACCAAATTTATCATTCATGTTTCCTTTATTGTGAGCATATGCAAGACACCCAAAACCTTAAAATGATCATACGTGAGTGTTTTTCCCAACACAATTTCATGGGGTGTTTTGTTTCCAATCACTTTAGTGGGTAACTTATTTATAATATGCACAACAGCTTAAGACACATTCACCCCAAAAATGTATTGGTAAAGATGCTTGAAAACGCAGAGCTCGGCTACTTCCAATATATATCTATGTTTCCTTTCAACGACCCCATTTTGTTGAGGTGTGTAAGTACACGAAGTCTCCAATAACATGCCATTATTGCTATAATAATCCAACATGTGATTTGACTTGAATTCTACCCCATTATCACTTCTTATTCTTTTCACACTTTTACCAAATTGAGTTTGCACCATGTTGCAAAAAGTGATTATATGGTGATGAACCTCGACTTTCGTTTCATAAGATACACCCAAATCCCTCTAAAAATCATCAACAATAGTTAAGAAATAATGTGCACCAGAAATAGAAGCAATTTTATATGGGCCCCAAATATCACAATGGATCAACTCAAAACAAGAGTTTGTTTTAATAAACCGGTAGGAAAAGGCAATCTAGTCTGCTTTTGCTTTAATGAAAGAATCACAAAAGACCGATTATTAAAACTTGCCAAGTGTTTAATTTTACGTAAGACTGAATTTGAAGCATGTCCGAGACGCATATGCCAAATCTTTGACTCAACCGAGACCGATAATGCCACCCCTGTTTGTCCGGTAGCCTCCATGCAATACGAGACCATCAATCACCTTACCTAGTCCAATCGCCTTCCTCGAGTGTAAGTCCGCATAATGCAATGATCCGAAAAGAAAGTCAAAGAACAATTCAAATCTTGAGTTAATTTTCTCACGTAAAGTAAATTGCATTTAAAATCAGGGAACACTTAAGACACTCTTGGTCTCAATCCCATTGGATAGGCGTGTATTTCCTACTTTGACGGGTATCTCGGCACCATTAGGAATTCTTACAGCAATCTCATCCCCACATCGCTTATATTCTCCAACCGTTGTTCATCACATGTGATATGATCTGTTGCTCCCGAGTCAATAACCCAGGGCCTAACGTAATCTATCTTATCGGTCATATTTTCTCGAAGGGTCATTGATGGATGTGCTTGGGCTTTCAAGATCAGATGAAGGCCCTATGAGTTGAACCAAGCGTGAATATTGTCTCATGGAAAGGCCTGGCATTGGGCTTGTCTCACTTTAATTTGAACAACAAATGCTTTGGGTTCTTGTTTCTTTGGTATATTCGAGCGATTCATTCCATCCTTCTTCTTGATGTTCCAATGATCAGGATACCCTATAAGTTCATAAAAATTATCCACCGTGTGTCGATCTTTCCCACAATGGCTACATCGCCTCTCATCTTTTCGATCAAAACTAGTTTTTGCTCCCTCCTTCCATGAACACGGAAGGCTGCAATCTCGTGTATGCGTCTTCGAGTGGCTGCAATTGCCCGTTGTTGTTCGTCTTCGGCAATAAGGTGGTATGCGATGCTTAAAGATGGCGTCGGTTTAGTGCTTAAAATCTGGGTTCCGATGGTGTTGAATTCCACATTGAGTCCCATCAAAAATTCACATAGACGCTCCTTCTCACGAATTACAAGGAGTTCCTTTGTCATGTTGCAAGTGCAATTTCTGCAATTGCATTTTGGTGTTGCCGAGACAGCCTTGATTTCATCCCATAGTCCCCGAGTTTTATGAAATATGCAGGATAGACAATTGATCTTGTCTAGTGGATGTTACTACTCTTCGCAATTCATATGTGCGTGGAGCACTCTCTTGTCCGTATCGCTCTTTGAGATCATTACTGATTTCTTTAGCGGTTGTTGCAAACTTCACACTGCGAATCTCCTTCTCCATCGCGCTTGTAAGCCATCCTCTAACCATGGCGTTACAGGCGCTTCAGCCGATTCATCAAATCTTTTGAATCTGCCTCCAGCATCGGGATCGTACCATCGACAAATCCAATCTTGTTTTTAGCAAAGAGGGCGTTGCTCATATCGCTTGCCCAATCGTTATAGTTCCCATCTCGTAGCAATTCCCGACTCCAAATTTGTCCGGCGTTATCCGCGGCTGCAAGAAAATAGGGAGATGATGTATCAATGGTGTGGTTACCACCACTGCTAGTCATGTTATTTATAAAGAGGAAATTTAATTTAATAGATGTAATGAATCAAGTGTGATAAAGGCGAGGTTTGGCTCGGTACCATGTGAATTTTCAAAGAATAAACATAGGCACGAAAATCGAGTTACGTATATTCAACGACATAAAATATATACAGCAATTACATGGCTTATACAAGGAAAAATATATACGTAATAAATCAAAGATACAATCTCTTGATTGGTGGAATTGACAAAGAATGATCTTCACATAAAAGGCAGGAAATCAATCTAGCATATTCAATATGTATTGATGTCAGTACTTTTGTTAAAATTTAGTACTTGTTTACTCTAGTGTCTTTTGTTCGTAAGACTCACGTTGGATTATGCCTCAACTGAGATTTTCATTATTAGAAGCGAGTATCATTAGTACTTGAAACCGAGGAATTGCAAGTCCAAAGTTCGTTAGAATTCTACGGAAGATGCAAGGGATGATCACCCATTTCCACTATATTTTAGGACGTACATACCAAATTTTACAAGGGAAAATTGTAATTTTGGTCCCATGAGAATTTTTCAACCACAATGTTAATCCCACATTCTTTTTTTTTTTTGGTCTCTTTTTTGCAAAAATAGTCCCGACCATTATTTTTTAGAACCAAAACTGCAATTTTATCTCATTCTTTTGGGACCAAAACTACAATTCATTATTCTCTTGGGAACAAAAGTGCAATTTTCTTGGGACTAAACATGTCGAAAAAATTACGGGACCAAAAGTGTCAAAAATGACTATTTTGCAGATCACCCATTCTTTGGGGACCAAAAATGCAATTTACCCAATTTTACAATGAATAGTTATGAGCAAGCTTATCTCAATTACAAAACAAAATCCAAACTTTTGTTTTGTTTTCTGCTACCAACTTGCCCGTCTTAATATTTGCATCGACATTGAAGATGTGAAAGATTTCTACATTTCCATATGAACCATAACACACATATCCAAATATCAGCTTGTTGTGGTGACCTTCTCAGATTTTAACCACGTGTAGCAGTCTATCCAAAATTTGTTACACTACCCGTAGAATAAATGCTTCACATTTACTCCTCCTGGATTGAAAAGTCTAAAACTAATTAATATTGTTGTTATCTTCGTGGTCTCCTCTCCTTTACAAGCTTCCTCTAATGGGGATCCTTTCCTTTAAAACTTTCAAAGCCACTGCCGATATCTTCAATGGGACATAACTGATCCGTACCTTCTGGAATGGATTTCATGACCTAAATGTGTTTTCATGATACCTGTTCGACGTAAATAATATCATTTGCATATTGTAAATGAGAAACTTGAACCTTTTATGTTCCAACTTCTGTTGCATCAAATAGGCTCGATAATTTTTTCAATCATAATGTGATCCACATTTTAATTAGAATTGTTTCGATGGGACCGACGCAGTCGTTAAGGAAATACATTCCATAATCCATTTGCATCATTTAACATCGAACTCCATATATTTCTTCATCAGATCAAGGAATTTCGAATCATCTGAACTAAATGTTTTGGAAAATTCAATCTTTAACTGAAAACTTTCTAATTTTTCTTCTTTACTTCATCTATAAGTTCATTGAGCACAAGAACCTCATTCGAAATCTTTCTACCTTGTCTGAAGTTTTTAGTTTCTCTGAGATGATTTTTGTCCAGTCTTTGTTGATCGATCCTTCCAGCAAAACCTTTACCACAACATTGTATGTGCATCCAATATATAGAAAATTTGTTATTTTCTAAAGGGGCATTCTTGTGTGAGGTTGTCTTATGCACGAGACCATCTCATGCATGAGACGGAGTCACTTTTTAATAAATTGTTATCACTTTTTCGTAAATTGTTATCATTTTTTCATAAATTGTTATCACTTTTCAATTTGTTATCACTTTTATACTAATTTGTATCACTTTTTTAAAAAGTGATAACAATTTATTAAAAAGTGACTCGGTCTCATGCATGTGATGGTCTCATACAAATTTTTGTCTTTTCTAAAAGGTGTTTTGTAATTTTTTGAATGTTGGAAGTAATTTATAATCATAAAAAATTTATAAATATTTTTTAAATGAATATGATTTTGTTTTCTCCTAAAAAATCATACTAGTGTAAAAAAAAAAACATAGTAGCAGATCGCTACTTTTCACATGAAAGCGTGTTTTCATCTACAACGCACAAATTAATCCAAATTAGCCAATGGAGTTTGGAAGCTTTTGCAAATGCACTGCCTCCCTATAAAAGGAGAAAAAAACCCTACAATTTTCAAAACCACCGCCTCTCTCAATTCCAGATCCAAATTTCCGTACAACACTGCTGCTTCTCAATTTGATTAACGAGACCTATATTATAGTGGTACGTGGTAACATCCCTTTTTGGTTTCTTTATTCAGTAACAAGTTGAGTTTAAATTTGATAAAATCGAAGATCTTCAACTACTGAATAAGTGAGAGTTGAATCAAATGGTTTCGAGTTATGTAGGTATGTCTGAAACCGATTAATGGAATTGAGTAATGAAAAAGAAAAAGATGTATGTTGGACTATATTCAGGTACTGTGATCGCTTGTAATTTAGCACTAAGTATTTACGACCAAACAAATATCGAACCCAAGGGACTAGGAGAACGGCGAATCCTCAAAAACATACGTTTCCATAGAATTATAGTGACTATCCGGATGCTAACCCTTAAATCAACAACAAAATAAACAAGAGCAAGCAAATAGCAAAAGGAAACAAATAAAACTCTAACGAGTGCAAGTAGTGTGAAACGATCGCTCGGGTGTCTTCCTTACACAATCCTTCGGTTATCACACAAATCGATCACAAGTCAAGGCATGGAAATGGCCAAAGCTAAGAGCGATCACGTAAATTCTAGCAAGCTAGCTCCTAGGACCGTTGATCACCTAAACACGTTCACAATCGGGTACTAATGTCTAGGGTCGTCCCTTCACTACACACCTAGGCATGCAATGTCCACTAATTGGGGGATCTAGCAACTCATTCACCTCTCGGTGCAATAAATTACGATCAAAATCATCAACATCAATCAATTAATTCACTCAATCCTATCCTAAGCATACCCAACTCTCGTTGTAATACACTAATTCAACGAATTAAGCTAATAAAACCAATCAATCAAGAGATCTTCACAAAGCCCACTAGTAGAAGCATTAAGACCACAACACATGCCAATCAAAGTGATTAATTCATGATCAACACCAAAATCATGTGTAATTCCAACACCCAAGCAATCAAGAGGGTTAGCCCATGGCTAATTTGATCAACATAATAGACATCAAAGCAATAGAAACATTACCCATGAATAACTAGATGAAAGCAATAAATTGGGAGATATCACCTTAATTGAATGGATGAAAACTTGCAAAAGATCCTTACAATAGGTAGTTCCTTGCTTGAATTGAAGAATTAAACTAGATAAGCTATGGGTAAACTAAAGCTAATCAGAAATTAAAGCTATCTATCTAAGAAATTGAAGAACAAGAAAAGGGGAAAAATGGAATTCAATGTTTATAATAAAAGCTAATTTAATCTAAGTGTGGAATTGTGTTCCCAAATGAGTTCCCCTCTCTTCAATTCAGAAAATTGGGCTTTTATAGCAGGGGGCTCGAGTGAAAAGGCTGAAATTGCAAGTGAGTCCCTTGAAAAATTAAGTTCTGCAAAAGCTGCTCCGAGAAGCCTGTCTCGACTCGAGACTTTTGCTGACTCGAGTCGAGACAGGTTGACTCTGTTTGTCTCGAGCTTCCCGACCGTCTCGACTCGAGTTGACCACCTGTCTCGACTCGAGACGTCACTCGAGACAGGGTCGAGACACCACTCGAGGTGTGGCAGCTTGCTCACGTAAATTTCCTTACGTCTCGACTCGAGTTGGATGTGTCGAGTTGGATGTGTCTCGACTCGAGACTTCACTCGAGACCTGACTCGAGATGAGCTCGAGACAGTGCATTTGACCTCCGATTTTGACGATTCCACTTGCATTTCGACCCTCAGCTTCATGCCTTTCTAATTTCCTCCTCGATGCTTCACTTCTACCGAGAATATGAACATAAGAGAGGTTTGATGGAAGGTTGAATCGTACTCAAATGAATGATCAACACCTACAAAACCAACAAAACCTTCCACAACCGTAAAACCTCGCAAGTGTACGAATACGGAGAAAATGCTCATAAAATATATAAGAATAAGCAAATAAACCACAGTATAAGCACGCACAAATTCACCCTAATCAAACTCCCCCAAACTAAGAGTGTTGCTCGTCCTCGAGCAACGAAACAATTAAGCACAAAGGGTGAATTTGATTTCAAGAAGTTCATCTAGCATTAGAAAGTATAAGGTCATCAAACTTGATCCATGACAATAAGCATCAATGTCAATCATCAACCAACACAAGAATATTATATGCAATGACTAATGTAAGATCACACACTCAAATCCATGTTCCTTCCATGAGGTATTTCGCTCAACTCTCAGAAAGTTTTTGGACGTGTATGCACTCAAAATCAATGCACAAAAATGCACACCATATGCTTGCCTATAGACTCAATCTCCATTATGTCTTTTTGTGCTTCAAACATAAATCAAAGAGGACTTTCTTACGGTTGTAACGTAGGCTCTTTGGACGAGGTGGGTGAATTTTTTTTTTTGGCAAAGTGACTCAATCATTAGTAGAGCAATAAGAGTTGATTAAACAACACAATCCAATACACTTTCAATTCAATTCATCAACCATCACTCATTCTTTTGCTTTTTCTTTCATCAAATGCAAACACCCCCACTCCTTAGAGTCTCTTTTTCTTGGAAATCGCATCTTTGAGGAACTTCATATAGTGTGGCATTTGTTCCAAGGCATCGGCAAAAGGTATGTTGATGTGAATCTTTTGAAGATTTCTAAGAATTTAACAAATCTTTCCTCCATCTTTTGCTTCATGAACCTTTTTGGAAAAGGAGGTGGAATTGGTGTCTTGGGCACTCCCATCTATCACAAGGCACATGCTCCTCTTTTTCTCTCAACTCCTTGGCCAATTTCCACTTTGGAATTCGAGTTGAACACTCCCCTTTTCGAGCACCTTTTCCTTCTTCTTCAACAAGGCTTCATCCTTCTCCTTCTTCATCCCTTTTTCCTCCTCATCTTCATCAAATCTCTCAAACTCGTTTTCTTCCTCTTCACCACTCTCTTCTTCAATCTCTTTCTTCTCATGAGAATTCTCTCTTTCAAACTCCCCTTCTCTTGGCATTGATGGTCCATCATACTTAGTACCACTTCTCAATAGAATTCCCTTACATTGCTCTTTTGGGTTCACCTCGGTATTTGAAGGAAACTTCCTCTTATTTTGCAAATTCCCTAAGGTGTTGGCTAATTGTCCCATTTGGAATTCAAGGGTCTTGAGTTGGTGGCCATGTTGAGAAATTTGGCTCCCAAACAAGCTTTCCATTTTATCTAGCCTTGCTTCTAGCTTAGCATCTTTCTCTTCCGTCTTCTTGATCAACAATAGAAGAAACATATGGTTTGCTCCTCCGGAAAGCCGTGTTGGGGACACGAAATCAACAAATTGTTGAAACGTTCCCATGCATCCTTGATACTCTCCTTTGGCTTTTGCTTGAAACCGGCAATCTCATTCCTTGCTTGGACGGTTCGAGAAGGAGGATAGAATTTAAGCAAAAACTTTTGACTTATCTCATCCCAAGTGCGTACACTTCCCGGTGGTAAAGTTTTGCTAAGCCATTGCTTGGCCTTTCCCGTGAGGGTGAATGCAAACATCCTCAACTTCTTAGCGTCTTCGGTCACTCCATTGAACTTCATAGTGTCCGCTAGCTCCAAGAATCTATCCAAGTGTTTGTGTGGATCATCTATCCCATCTCTTCCTCAAATTGATTCTCCATGAGAAGCTTGATCATAGCCGGTGCAATCTCAAAATTATTAGCTTGGATATTCGGCCTAGCTATCCCATCGTAATACTCCCGTAGTTGAGGCTCAAAATAGGCACGAATGGGTCTACCTTCCCTTTGAGGTGGGGGATTTTGTGGGTTTTGATTGTTAGGCAAGGGTGGTGGTGGAGGATTATATGGATCAATGTAATTTTGGTCTTGATATGGAGGATATGGTGGATATGGAGGTGGGTATGGATATGGATTTTGACCTTGAATTGGAGGTGGTGGATATGGATATGGGTATGGGTAAGGGTAAGGATAAGGATTTTGGGGATTTGGTGGATTTTGATGCACCATCTCTTCTCTTTGAGGTTGGGCACCTCTCAATTCCACATGGATTCCTTGAATATTGATCTCCCCTTCACCTCCTTCATGAGCAACCCTCTCTCCATGTGGGGGTGGATCCCCTTCCATTTCTCTATCAAAAGTCCTACGATTCCTCCTCCGATTCCTTCTTCTTGGTAGAGCTTCGTTATCAATTTTCAAAATTCGAACAAACACCTACCAAAAAGAGACCAAGTATCAAATTCTTAAAACAAAAACAACAAAACAACAAAAATAAATGCCACTAGTAACTCCACTCAACTAGAATTCAAGTTCCACCTAAGTGTCCTCAACTAGTCCCCGCAACGGCGCCATTTTGATCGCTTGTAATTTAGCACTAAGTATTTACGACCAAACAAATATCGAACCCAAGGGACTAGGAGAACGGCGAATCCTCAAAAACATACGTTTCCATAGAATTATAGTGACTATCCGGATGCTAACCCTTAAATCAACAACAAAATAAACAAGAGCAAGCAAATAGCAAAAGGAAACAAATAAAACTCTAACGAGTGCAAGTAGTGTGAAACGATCGCTCGGGTGTCTTCCTTACACAATCCTTCGGTTATCACACAAATCGATCACAAGTCAAGGCATGGAAATGGCCAAAGCTAAGAGCGATCACGTAAATTCTAGCAAGCTAGCTCCTAGGACCGTTGATCACCTAAACACGTTCACAATCGGGTACTAATGTCTAGGGTCGTCCCTTCACTACACACCTAGGCATGCAATGTCCACTAATTGGGGGATCTAGCAACTCATTCACCTCTCGGTGCAATAAATTACGATCAAAATCATCAACATCAATCAATTAATTCACTCAATCCTATCCTAAGCATACCCAACTCTCGTTGTAATACACTAATTCAACGAATTAAGCTAATAAAACCAATCAATCAAGAGATCTTCACAAAGCCCACTAGTAGAAGCATTAAGACCACAACACATGCCAATCAAAGTTATTAATTCATGATCAACACCAAAATCATGTGTAATTCCAACACCCAAGCAATCAAGAGGGTTAGTCCATGGCTAATTTGATCAACATAATAGACATCAAAGCAATAGAAACATTACCCATGAATAACTAGATGAAAGCAATAAATTGGGAGATATCACCTTAATTGAATGGATGAAAACTTGCAAAAGATCCTTACAATAGGTAGTTTCTTGCTTGAATTGAAGAATTAAACTAGATAAGCTATGGGTAAACTAAAGCTAATCAGAAATTAAAGCTATCTATCTAAGAAATTGAAGAACAAGGAAAGGGGAAAAAATGGAATTCAATGTTTCTAATAAAAGCTAATTTAATCTAAGTGTGGAATTGTGTTCCCAAATGAGTTCCCCTCTCTTCAATTCAGAAAATTGGGCTTTTATAGCAGGGGCTCGAGTGAAAAGGCTGAAATTGCAAGTGAGTCCCTTGAAAAATTAAGTTCTCGCAAAAACTGCTCAGAGAAGCCTGTCTCGACTCGAGACTTTGCACGACTCGAGTCGAGACAGTTGACTTCTGTTTGTCTCGAGCTTCCGGCCGTCTCGACTCGAGTTGACCACTGTCTCGACTCGAGACGTCACTCGAGACAGGGTCGAGACACCACTCGAGGTGTGGCAGCTTGCTCACGTAAATTTCCTTACGTCTCGACTCGAGTTGGATGTGTCGAGTTGGATGTGTCTCGACTCGAGACTTCACTCGAGACCTGACTCGAGATTAGCTCGAGACAGTGCATTTGACCTCCGATTTTGACGATTCCACTTGCGTTTCGACCCTCAGCTTCATGCCTTTCTAATTTCCTCCTCGATGCTTCACTTCTACTGAGAATATGAACATAAGAGAGGTTTGATGGAAGGTTGAATCGTACCAAATGAATGATCAACACCTACAAAACCAACAAAAACCTTCCACAACCGTAAAACCTCGCAAGTGTACGAATACGGGAGAAAATGCTCATAAAATATATAAGAATAAGCAAATAAACCACAGTATAAGCACGCACAAATTCACCCTAATCATACCGAAACACTTCCATCCCAAAATTATTTCTTGATTTAATATATATATATATATATATATATATATATATATATATATATATATATATATATATATATATATATATAAACCAGGTGGTTTAGCCCATCTGGCCATTGGGTTCCTCACTTGCATTCCCTTTGGGAACGAATTATGGAGTTATAAGGTGGCTTGGAGAAAAAGCTAGGAGTGATTAAGTGAACTAACAACTAACAAATTAACATTTACAATAAAAAAAGAAATATATATATATATATATATATATATATATATAAGTTGTTTCTAGTTTTTAGGTTGTGTATATTTTCTATTCCTCTAATTTTTAGGGATTTTTGGTAGGTTGAACTTATACATTTACAATTGTCTTCATACCGGAGTTCCCGACGGAGATTGGTTTTGTGCAATCAGGAATTCCCTATGGGCTCATGTGGTGTGCCCAAACAATGGAAATGTGCTCAATTGTTCGGAGCCGAAATGTGCATTAGAATTAATTTCATTTTGTTGCTGATTTTTGCACACCTCATTCTCATCTCTGGAACAAGGTATATTGATGATGATAATATTAATAAGCATTGACAGTTTTAATTTGTTAATGTTTTTTTTTTTTTGGGTTTATATTGATTGGGTTTGATATATATAGATATCTGTATTATTTTTTTAATCTAATTTGTGTGTTTGTTGGTTGTTTTTGCAGCAAGAACAGAAAAAGAAGTTCAAGATTGTGGTCAGAGATGAAATCAAGAAATAGAAAATTTACAAATATTTGGAACATCAAACTTCGCACTCATCCTCCTATCATGTTATCCTATGTAAAATTTATGCACTCAATGAAAGGCTAGAAAGTTGTATTCCTTTGTAGCCGTACAATGTTGAAGAACAAAATCCTTGAGGTTATCTGGTCATGCTTGAAATTGACCTTGGAGTTAAAATCATCCGTCCTGTGCTCGAGCTTCTTACTGAGGGCGGTTGGTTGA
This sequence comes from Paraleonurus japonicus, assembly GCA_030762865.1. Lineage (NCBI taxonomy): Eukaryota > Viridiplantae > Streptophyta > Magnoliopsida > Lamiales > Lamiaceae > Paraleonurus > Paraleonurus japonicus. Next base: position 29,164,943 of record CM061058.1, on the reverse strand, counting down.
GAATTCCTCAATGGGAATACGAATGAGAATGAATATAGACAACTATGTGATTAATTTGAAGAAAAAATAATCAATGTTACAATTTTCCCTCTTAAATAAGGTAATCATTACCCAATTTTGGTTAATCTTTTCCCCTTCTACAATGGTTTCTCCTCCATCATTCCCCTCCACCATCACTACAACATTTTTTCCAAAATTGGAGCACAACACTTAATGCACAAGAATGACAAGAATCTTGAAAACAATGGACTGGAGTAGCAACAAATCAAAATCGATAAAGTGCAATTTAGTATAGTAATTCTAACTCATTTGTGATTCTCATATGCTACTCTACAGTGCTTGAGAATCTTTTGTTGTGCAACTTCTTTCGAAATGACAATTGTGAATATATAAGTACAACCTGCTCAAAATCCAAAAAAATATTGGAGCAATCGAAATTAAGACTAAAATCAAGAAATAATTTTTGAAAATCCGAAAAAAAAATATTGATCTGGAGATCTAAATTCAACCTTTTTTCTTCTGGAATAACATTAAACTTTTTTATTTTATTTCCGCTCAACGATCTCCTTCTAATAAACAGAAAATGTAGTTTTCTCTTCATCTTTTCAGCCATACCTGCATTACCAAAACCGTTCGATCAAATTGGAAAGAGCTTTGATTTTATTAAATTGGGGATATACAAAATCAATTGAAAGGATCGACAATACACAATAACATGAACATTAGGAAGCAAACCAAATGATATAAAATTCAAAAAGAAACTTTCACTGTTTTCTTCTTCAGCACATGTTTTGTCGAATTCACCGCCGTAGGTGAAAAAAAAATAAAACAGATATGATTTAAATGTAGATCTGGGTTTCATGGATTGACGCTTTATACGAAATAAAATAAACCTAGTTGAATATTGAGAGAGAGAGAGAGCTACCTTCACTGCTTTCCCTCTCCAGAAGAAATGCAAGTAGACAGAGGTTGAGCGCCGAGGTAACAGATGAGAAAAGGGTTAATTGCACATATCGTCCTGTAAGAAATTTTCCATTTCAAATTTGGTCCTTATATTTGGAAATGGTCCTTTTACATGCACATATAGTCCTTTTTGGGTTAACAAAAAGGACTATATGTGCATGTAAAAGGACTATATGTGCAATTAAAATGTATCAAAAAGGACTATATGTGCATGTAAAAGGACCATTTCCAAATATAAGGACCAAATTTGAAATGGAAAATTTCTTACAGACGATATGTGCAATTAACCCGATGAGAAAATTGTAGGGTATTTGAGATAAAAATGAAAGGTATTGACGTAAAAGAGAAGCTTATCAATAGAGCTTCTAAAATGATTTTTGTTTTCTGTTTTTTCGTTGATCATTTGGATGATTACAAAATACTTATATAGGCACCTGGTTTTTAATGCATAACTAATGTGGTCAAGATAATTGACCATCCTTACGATTTACAATGGATAAATTTTTGATTCAAGAATTCTAAGAGACATATGCATGCATTGAGAAACTTCTAGAATTACAAATTACTTTTCAACACCCCTTCTTAATGTGTAATTCGAACATGATTCCGGAGTTGTTCAAATTTTTCCGAACTCACCGCTTTAGTGAAACTATCTGCTAACTGCTCTTTTGTGTTGACGAACTCCAACTGAATTTCTCGATCATTCACAAGCTACCTTATGAAATGGTGACGAAGTTCGATATGCTTTGACCTCGCATGAAAACGGGATTCTTCGTCATTGCAATAGTAGACATATTGTCACATAAAATTGTTGTGGGACCCTTCTGCATTTGCTCAACATCACATAAAATTCTTCTTAACCAAATTGCTTCACAAGCTGCGTAGTGCGATCGTCTTTTGCTTTTTCGATGCCCAAGAAATGATTTTTGAGCCCAAGCAAAAAATGTACCCCGATGTACTCTTCCGTTCATCCAACGATCCCGCCCAATCACTATCAGTATATCCAACGAGCTTATTTTCTTTCTCTTTGACATATTTAATGCCAAATTTCCTCGTGCCTTGAAGGTATCGCAAAATTCTTTTTGCAGCTGCGAAACGTAATTTGCTTGGATCGTGCATGAATCTTGATATTAGGCTAACCGGATAGACAATATCAGCCCTTGTGTTTGTCAAATAGATCAGAGAGCCTACAAGACTTCGATAAATTTTTGCATCAGCTTTGGCTGCACCATCATTCAATTGCAATTTCTCATTAATTGCAAGTGGAGTCGAGATCGGCTTGCAATTATGCATCTGGAATTTTTTAACACTCCTTCAAGATATTTTTCTTGAGAAATAAACATTCTCCTTTTGATTGACGAACTTGAATCCCAAGAAAATATTTCATCAATCCCAAATCAGTAATCTTAAATTCTGCCATCATTGCCTTTTTAAACTCTTGCACCATGATTGGATTCGTACCTGTGTATATCAAGTCGTCAACGTAAAGACAAACAACAAGAAAATCATGCGCACCTTTCTTTACATACAACGATGGCTCATTCTGACTTCGTTCAAATCCATTTGATCGAAAATAGCCATCAATCTTGCTATTCAAAGCCCGAGGGGCTTGTTTGAGCCCGTATAATGCTTTTCTAAGACGATATACTTTATCTTTCCTTGAACTATGTAGCCTGTTGGCTGCTCCACATACACTTCTTTTTCTAACTCGCCATTGAGAAATGCGGATTTAACATCAAATTGATAAACTGGTAGCTCCAATTGTGCTGCAATGTCAAGAACAATGCGAATTGTCTCCATTCGTGCCACCGGTGCAAATGTCTCCGTGAAATCAACTCCGGGTTGCTGAGAATACCCTTTTGCGACTAGGCGGGCTTTGTGTTTGTGAATTGAGCCATCTTCATTGTATTTAGTCTTGTAGATCCATTTGACCCCGATCACATTGTTTTCCCTTGGAAGGTCTACAAGATCCCATGCATTTTCTCAATGCTAGCAATTTCTTCATCCATTGCATTTTGCCAAATTTCTTCTTTTGCAGCTTCCTCATAATTTTGCGGCTCACCAGCAAAAATGCGATATCACACGACTCATAGATGTCTCTTAAGCTTCGATATTTTCTTACAGGACTCTCTGACTCTGGATCGGAATCTGCATCACTTGAGGTCCTTGCTCCTTCACTTGTACTCGGTTGATTAATCGACTTTGGTGGAACCATAGGTAAAATTGGATGAGATGCAATATTCTGATCATCACTCCAATTCCATGCCTGCATTTCATCAAAAATGACATCTCGGGAAATTGTGAGTTTATTTGTCCTCGGGTTTAGAAGTCGATATCCCTTGGACTCATCGCTATAACCAACAAGAATCAGTTTTTCTCCTTTTTCATCAAATTTTTCCCTATGTTGAGATGGGATATGAGAGTAAGCAATGCAGCCAAAAATTTTGAAATGATTTACCTGAGGCTTTCTTTGATGCCACACCTCATATGGAGTTTTATTAGGAACTGCCTTTGTTGGTGAATGGTTCAAAATGTAAACTGCTGCATTTACAGCTTCTGCCCAAAAGTTTTGGGGAGTCTTTTTCCTGCCATCATACTTCGAGCCATTTCCATGGTAGTGCGATATTTTTGCTCGGCAACTCCATTTTGTTGCGGGCTGTACCGAACCGTCAATTGCCTCTGGATTCCTTTTTCTTTGCAATAATCCATGAAGGCTTTTCCAATAAATTCCCCTCCGCGATCTGTACGCAGACACTTTATTTTGCTCCCACTTTGATTTTCCACAAGTGTCTTGAATTCCATGAATTTTGGAAAAGCTTCGGACTTCTGCTTTAAAATATAGACCCACATCATTCTAGTGAAGTCATCTACGAACAAGAGAAAATACCTGAAACCATTTAGAGATGGAGTTTGCGTTGGTCCGCAAATATCGGCATGCACCAAATCGAGAGGTACTTTGGCTCTATATGATATCTTTGGATATGGCAGGCGATGCATTTTGCCGAAAATGCAACCTTCACACGGCCCATCTTGATTTGGAAAATCTGGAAGCCTAAATACCATCTTCTTCCTCTTCAGTAAACTTAAGCCTTTGTAGCTCAAATGCCCGTACCTCAAATGCCAAATATTATGGTCTTCATCCGTCCTGTTCTGCAAAGCAACATTCTGAAATAGTGGCAGATTGAGGGGGAACACTTGGTTTTGACTCATCTTGATTTTTGCCACTGTCATTTTCTTTTGTTTGTCAATAATGATGCAAAGATCTTTATCGAACTCCACCTTGTAATTTTTCTTTAACAGCTGGCCGACACTCAATAAATTTTGAGTTAATTCTGGTATGTAGAAAACGTCTTTGATGATATTGGACTTGCCTTCTTTTGTTTGGACTGCAATTGCTCCTCTTCCACAAATTTTGAGAGATTTGTTATCTCCAAGTTTCACTTGAGATGAAAAATTCATCGAGATCCACAAACATATGTTTATTTCCGGACATGTGATTGCTACACCCATGTTAACATACCAAGTATTCTCAAGTTGTTGCTGAGAATTTAAACATGAAAAAAATACCTGATCAATTTCATTCTTTTCTATGAAATTTGCCTCCTTCGTCTCACCATCATCTTGATACCAGCAATCTCTCTGAGAGTGAGTTGCATTTCTGCACTTTTGCATTTATACCAGCAACTGTTGGTTTCGTGGCTATTTTTCAGGCAAATGCGACAATAAGAATCTGAGTTTTGATTATTAGATCTTGAGTTATAGTTGCTTCTTCCTCCTCGACCTCGACCACGAGAATTTTGATGCTTGCCACGACCTCTTCCTCGTGGTTGTGCCGACATATTCTTTTTTATCTTGGGGGTCATCTTTCTGCTTTTGTGAAATATTCACTTTTCCTTGAAAAGCTTGCCCCAAGTTTTGAGTCGCGAATCTGCTCATCCTCTTTTCATGGGCTTCAAGAGAACCCATGAGTTCATCCAAAGTCAATTTTGATAAATCTTTGGACTCTTCGATTACCGCAACAATATGCTCGAATTTTGCCGGTAAACATCGTAGGACTTTTTCAATGATTTTCTTCTCTTCTAAAGTATCTCCGTATCCTCTGATTTGATTCACTACGGAAGAAACTCGGAGAGAAATTCTTGGACATTCTCGAATCTTTCATGCCAAGATTGTCGAAATCTCGCCATAAGTTTTGAAGCTTGATTGTGATTACCTTCTCATGTCCTCCAAACTGATTCTTCAGAGTTTGCCATGCCTTCTTTGCATTCTTGGCGCTTGTAATATGCGGAAGAATTGATCGACTTACCCCTTGGTGCATAAAGGATAAGGCTTTTTGCATCTTTTGCCTCATTCTCTTTATGCTCTTTTTTCTGTGCATTTGAGAATGCGGCTATCTCCTCTGGAGTATGGAGAATATATCCTTCTTCGACAATGTCCCACGGTTCATGTGAGACGAACAGGTCTTTGTTTTTCACGAATCAAAGGAGTACAAGGGGTACTCTTCCCTAACAACAAATACATAAAATCGAGAAACGCCCTTAACAACACCAAACCACCTATCTAATTCTCAACAACCCCCTATACAAACTACCGGATTTTCCATCCACTCCTTCACGTTATAATGGTTGGCGCATCCACCTTGTAATCTAATCCATTTCCAAAGCCAGAGACAAAACTGTTCGAAGCATTCCTCCACACCCCGTTTCTTGTTGTTGAATATAACATCATTTCTATTCCTCCATAACCCCCAAATGATTCCTAAGTATAGGCTTATCCATATCTTCCTCTTCCCTTTACCAGGCTTGCCATCCATGAATTCCAAAAATGATTAATTGGAATATTGCTACTCACAGTGGTAATTCCCCACCATTTCCAAAATCTGGACCAAAACAAATATGCAAATTGGCATTCTAAGAACAGATGTGCACCTGTTTCTTCCTTTTGCTCACGCATGGGGCATATCAGGTTGCCGAGACGAACAAGGTCTTCATACAAAGAGGGGAACACCTTGTTGGGAATATGTGAAAGCAAGCCCTTGGTTGCTTGTAGATGTCATTGATAGATATTTGAAGAGTAATTTGTATTAAGGGGTGGCTCTGATGCCACAAATTTGTTGGTATTTGAGATAATAAAGAAAGGTATTGACGTAAAAGAGAAGCTTATGCAATAGAGCTTCTAAAATGATTTTTGTTTTCTGTTTTTCATTCATCATTGGGATGATTACAAAGAACTTATATAGGCACATGGTATTTGGTCAAGATAATTGACCATCCTTACGATTTACAATGGATAAATTTTTGACTCAAGAGTTCTAAGAGACATATGCATGAATTGAAAAACTTCTAGAATTACAAATTACTTTTCAACACGGGCCTCACGCCTCGATGAACCTCCCCAACAAATGAATAAGTCTCTCACTCTCTGTAAAATGATTATTTGAAAAATGAGTACTGATGCTATTAAAATTGCTTCTCATTTTGATTCTTTTCACTTCCAAAATTCGATTCCAATAGTAATAAAATCTGGGTTAAAGTAATTTGTTTAGGGATTGAATTATGTTGATAATGTTAAATTTTGTTTGATGAAATCGAATCCATAGTCAAGAGTGTTTGATAGGTGACATTTGCATCAATATACACTTAAATGTGTTTCTTACATGATTTGATGATTATATTATCCACTATTTAGTGAAATTGATCCTTCTTTGAATTAGAGTATTTATGCTTGACAATTGAAGTATTACATGAGAATTGAGCATGTATGGGCATGATAATTCTTTTGCTGTATGTGAATTTAATACTATGTTTTAATTTTGCATTGCAATTGATTATCTCTTGGGTGAATGTTAATTTGTTCATCTTATCCCTCTACGAAGTCAAGATGATTGATGACCCTATGAATGATGAAGAGTTGAATGCTTTGATGGTACAAATGACATAGGTCACGTGATTTCAAGATTTTTGGGGACGAGTTGCCTCAGGTTGCAAGAGTGTTGGACGATTTGTCTCGCAATTTAGTGTAAGTATTTTTGAGACCAATCGTTTATCGAACCCATTAGACTAGGAGAATAATGAAGCCTTGTCATAGTATTATAGAAGCAATCAAGGATGAACAAATATTATTGAAATGACACTAAAGCAAATAAATAATAAAACAAAGCAAGCGGATAATCTAGCAAAGAGATTTCAAATAATGGAGGAGAGTGTTCGGGTGCAATTTACCAAAGACTCGTCAAATATGGTTAACATACAATCAGGGAATCAATTACAACGGGTGATTATAGGGGATATCCAACCAAAACTCATACACAACCGTACTTGGTAAGCCTAGGCTCTATATGTACAATTAAACACATAGGATTGTTAGAGACAACACTCTAACCCCCTCACTAATTTTTTTTTGATCGGTAATGTTAGTTTTTAGTTGTTAGTAGTTAGATCACCAAGCAACCAAACACTCCAAGAATTTCTCCAAGCCACCTTATAACTCCATAATTCGTTCCCAAAGGGAAGCGAACCCGGGTCTCCCACTAAAGTGAGGAACCCGGTGGCCAGTGGACTAAGCCACCTAGTTAACCCCTCACTAATTACAAATAATCAATGTACTCAAATGTAGGTTCTAATGAAATTAATCAAGTATCCTTGCGTTAATCCAATATTGATATCAATCACTCAATTAAAATCTAACACCCTAGCCAATACTTCAATTACCCAAATATTTGTGTGATAATCAACTCATCAAACAAGGGATCAAGACATAATAAAATAATTAATTCATGCAAATCACAAGAGAGTAACCAATCAGCCCCATAATTGAAACATCCAATCATATAAACACCATAATTAACTCATCTAAGGGTCATCACATCCAAACACTACAAGATTTAGCAAATCATGATATTAAGCAATAAACCCATGAACATCAAAATAGGGAAAAACATGATTAAAAGAAAACAAACCAATTGATATATGAAATAAGGATAGAAGTCACCTTGTAAATGTGTATTACACTTGATTGAATGAAATCTAGTTTCTACTTTGCAAGAAATTAAAGAGGAAATGAAGAAGACCTACACTATGTGTTAATGTGTGTGTTTAATTCTAAGAAAAGTGTGTTAAAGTGTGTAAAAAGTGTATAATAATCTGAGATGAGGGTGTATTTATATGGGTAGCTTGGTTAGGGACTTAATTTTGCAATTAGACCTTTTCGAAAATGCCCAATTTGTGCTTAAAATGGCAAAAATCCGTCAAAAACTGTAAGTAACTCGGGCAAGGGAACTCGGCCGAGTAGGGATAACTTGCCCGAGTTATTTTGCTACTGGGAAGGGTTCACTTGGGCACCACACTGCCACTCGGCCGAGTGGCTTTTTCGTCACGACCCTCCCAACGTTGTTTCTTCATATCACGGGATCCCGAACTCCGATTGAGCCGATTCTTTTTGCTATGCGACCCTCTTTCAGCTCTCTTTCTATCCATGCAATTCTTCACTTGATTTAGATAATTTATCAGCTCAAATTGTCCTCCAAAACAGCCACATACCTATATTTTAAAGCTCAAAACACCAACTTTATAATCAAATGCAATTAGCTAATTATTAGTGAAATAAGCATGAAAATCATATCAAATTGAGAAGATTAAGACCATAATAATCATGCAATTTTCACATTTATCATTGGAGAAGTTTGAAGAAACAGTTGAGAGATCACGTCTCCCTGATGAAGAATGCATGGACGAATGGGATCAAAGATGACATCCAAAATTTATTTGCAGGGGTGGGCATGACAAAGTTTCTCAACAAGAGGCACAAGACCGACGAAGACCTAACAATGGAGTTTGTGTGTACCTTGATAATTGATAAAACGAGGGAAAGTCCTACATCCATCCGGTTTCGTAAGAGAGGTGAGCAGAAGACGGTGGCCACAGTTGAGCGATTGATGTAGATCATGCATTGGTTCAGTAGCGCCCACAATATGATCCAATGAAGTTTTAGAAATCCATCACCAAATTTCATGTTGGCCATCGTATTGATTACCAATCAAGGGATGCAAAGGTCCCATTCATCTGCAATTCCACAATCCGCTATCTCGAGAAAATTCTTTCGAACTCTATATTTGCTCGTCCCGAGAGTGGATCTGTAGTAACAGATGAACTATATTGCCTTTGGTGTTGCTTGAACGAACAAGAGTTTAATGCTGCTGTGTACTTGATGCATCTGTTTCCTAGGATCAGGTACAGACCGTGCACGAAGGTGAAGGTAGGGGGAATGGTTACATTGATTGCAAGAGGATTGGGGTATGGGGTGGTGGAGATTTAGAGGGGAAATAACTGACCTATACTTAGATGAAGCGTGAATCCGTATTTGAGAGGCATAACGATATGTTGTGTTTCAGACAACATGGATTAGGTCATTTTCCATTGCCGAAAAAATGAAAGTTACAAGACAAAAATTGTATGTTTAACTCCGTTAAAATCGTAACCCCCAACCAAAATTTCAAAGAAAATGAGAAATTCTATAATAAGAATGAGTTCAAAACACTTTTGTTACCTATGTGTGAAAAGTGATCATTTTCTTCCAAATTTGGTCGTATACGTTATTTTTCAAGATCAAACTGCAATTTATCATTCTCTTAGACCAAACTGCAATTCTCTTTAGACAAAATGTCAAATAAAACTACAGAGCCAATAATGTCAAAAGAAGAGATCGTAAAGTATATTGAAAATAAAATACCACAGTCACCGTAAAAGAGTAGATACCGTTTGGATTTTCATTCTCGCTACTTGAGAGCATTTGCTCTCGTTAGTGTAAAGTGAAGGTGTCAAGATTGGCAAATGCATCTCTTTTATTGCTTGGGCCGGGCAACCTCTTTTTATTTTTCCAAGAATTGTTTTTTTTTTTCCGAATAAGATGCTTTTACTTTTAAAATCTATTTGATAAAAAAAAATGAAGAATTCATTGAAACTCAAAAAGTACATTAGATAGATTTTTTCATTATTATATATCATGTTTTATTTGTTTAATTAGTAAAATTGTCTTCATATTATTGATTTGATTATTTTATCGAAAGAGGATTATTTTTATTGTTTTGTATAGGTACAAATGACCTATTTTTGAACTAATTACCAACAACTAACAAACTAACATTTACCGATAAAAAAATAAAAATAAAATGGCCTATTTTTTTCTTGGTGAGAAAATGAAAACTTACACATATGAATTGTCCAATATTGAAATATTCAAAGAAGTGAGACTTGTTAGACTACTCTTATTACTAATTGATTTTTAGAATAGAACCTCACTAGAGACATGACTAGTCTCTTTCACATATTGGATGCAATCAATTTGTGGGACTGCACTGGACGCACCCCTATTAATTTCTACATTTCCGCTCTGAGCTCTTCAAATCATTAGACCGGCTCTGTGCGTGAAATCTAATTTTTCCCTTATTGCACTTATTCCCTAATGTAAGCTCATTAACAAGATAACTATTAATTAATCTAGAAGAAAGGACAGAAAGTTTAAAAATGTCTTCTCCAATATGATTTTTCTATGTAGTTGATAGTGATCACATATTATATTGTATTGTGCCTAAAGGCCCACTGAAAGATAACTTAATGAGCACTTCCATACAGAAAATTTGTTGTGCCTAAATCAACGCACTATTTTCCTTGTCAAGTGGAGTATATTCTTAAGAAGACTTGATCTTCTTTAATCAAAAGTCTTGTCGTGTCAAGACCGGTGTGCCATGTACAGTCTTCAACATAAAGTATAATTCTTAATGACTTTTCTAACCAATTAACTTTTCCATCATGACTTTTCTTACTACCTCTGAAGCACGCCTTAAATTTTAAAACCCTCTCTCTCTCTATATATTGTTGCAATTATATATCTGCAGCAATGTAACTCAGCCAAAACATGGAAAGAAATTGTTACTACTTCTTTGCATTTGCAATCCTACTAAATTTACTGCCTTGCCTAGCCAAAACATCTACCAACCTAACCACCGATCAATTTGCTCTTCTTTCTCTAAAAGCTCATGTTACTTCAGACCCTTATCAGTTTCTTACAAGAAACTGGACCATTAATTCAAGCGATGTTTGCAGTTGGATTGGTGTCACTTGCGGCTTGCGCCACCACAGAGTCACGGCCTTGAATATTCCCAACATGGGTCTCTCCGGCACTATTCCACCACAATTAGGAAACCTCTCCTTTCTCGTTTCCCTTGATCTCAGCAACAACCATTTTAGTGGCACTTTGCCGCGAGAGTTATCTCTCTTACACCGCTTGAAGTATATTTTTCTGAGAGTTAACAACTTCACGGGAGAGATTCCACCATGGTTTGACCATTTACCTAAGCTTGAGTACTTAAACCTAAGAAATAACAGCTTCACTGGTTTCATCCCAAACTCCCTTTCAAACTTATCAAATCTATTGTATCTCAATTTTGGTTTCAATTCTATCCATGGAGAAATTCCACAAGAGTTGGGGAGACTTGATAAGCTGCAATATCTAAACATGTATTCCAATCATGTATCAGGGGATATACCATCCACCATTTTTAACATCTCCACCTTACAAACTCTTGATTTGACATACAATGAATTGAGTGGCAGTCTTCCCATGAATATGTGCAATAATCTTCCCTTTATTAACATCATTGGCCTTTCTGCGAATAAATTTAGCGGCCAAATTCCGTCAAATCTGTCCAAATGTTCAAATCTTCAAGTGCTAAGTCTATCTGTCAACGTTTTGAGTGGGGAGATACCCGCAACAATTTGGAAGTTGAAATCTCTCCAAATATTATATCTCGGTGATAACAACTTAAATGGTGTGTTTCACTTTTTATGCCTTTGCATTTTCTCTCTTTTAATAATATTTGTGAGTGTCACGGAAATGACATTTTACTTTCAATTTTTTTAACAGGGGTTATACCAAAGGAGATTGACAATCTTCAAAACCTGGTTGAACTTGATATTAACAGGAATAATATTAGTGGCAAACTGCCACTCAACATTTTTAATTTGTCTTCCTTGCAAAGGTTACATCTAGGGCGCAATAACCTGAGTGGGAGCCTCTCAAGAGATATTGGAAATCTTACAATGTTAAGAGGCTTGAAACTCGACAATAACAAGTTCACAGGTAAGACCACCTCCTTGCATTAAATCGTGTGTCTCACACTAACTAGGTTGGGATTCCTTATGGTAGATATTCAACTACGTATGTTTGTTGTAAAAAAGTTAATAAGATATCAATTGATTTAAGGGAAAATTGACAAAAATGCCTCGTAAGTTGGACATAATTATAAAATTGTCTTGTATTTTGATCACTTTTAAATTTTGCCCGTATATTTTTGTTTCTTGATAAAATACCTCGTTGCCGACTAACAAAAGTTCCTAACTGGTACAAGCTGACCTGGATGCCTTTTTGATGAAAATGTCCTTTATATTTTATGAGACTTATGAAATCAAAGCATCAAAACTAATGAAAATTATTCAAATTACTTGTCTCAATAATAACAGAAAATAATGTGACCCGAATCATCACCCTTCATATTCTTAGTCTCTTATTGCAATCCTATTTTTAACCATTGCAGGTGTTTTACCCACAGAAATTGCCCAACTTAACCAACTCGAGATATTACAATTAAACGCCAACACCTTCACTGGTTCAATTCAACTTGAGCTCTTTAACATCTCAACTCTTCGTATTCTTGGCCTCAATGATAACGGCATGTCGGGTGGTCTTCCCACATTGTGCTATAGAACCCCTCTTCTTGAAAAACTTTACCTTGGTTTTAATGACTTGAGAGGAGGAATACCCAACTCTATTTCTAACTGTGCTTTTCTCAAAGTTCTCACTATCGGTTCCAACGGATTCACCGGGTGTTGTGCCCCACTTTCTGGGAAACCTAAGTCTCCTTGAGATACTTGGACCTATCAAACAACAATCTAAAGATTGAATCATCTTCTACAGTTAAGCTTCATTACTTCCTTAATAAATTGCGAGATCTTTAACGTATTTGAGAATTTCTAATAATCCTCTAAGTGGTGTCATTCCACCCTCCATTGGGAATTTATCTTCTTCATTGCAATATTTCTTTGCTGACAATTGCAAAATTGAGGGTAGCATACCGCTGGTATAGGCAACTTAAGAAACTTGATCAAACTTCAATTAATGGGGAATAGGTTGTCTGGAAATATTCCTTTAACTCTCAAACATGTGGATAAGCTTCAAGGATTGTATCTATATAGCAACAATCTGGATGGTCTCATTACACATAGTTTGTGTGATTTACACAAGCTCTATATATTATCTTTAAGCCAAAATAAGTTATCGTGTCCAATTCTGAATGTTTTGGAAATCTCACTTCTTTAGGTTTTCTTCTTCTGTATTCAAACAATCTATCTTCAAGCATACCATCAAGCTTGTGGCTCCTCAAAAATTTGTTGGAGCTAAACTTGTCTAGAAATTCCTTGGATGGAAATTTACCACCAGAGATGGGTAATTTAGTGGCATTAACTTGTTGATCTAGCTATGAATCAATTTTCGAGACTATCCCCACCACGATCGGGAAGTTGCAGAATCTAAAATATCTGTCTTTGGCACAAAAGCAGACTTGAAGGTTCTATTCCCGATTCTGTGGGAAGTATGATCAGTTTGTCAACTCTAGACCTCTCTTACAATAATCTTTCTCGGTCTAATCCCAAAGTCATTGGAGACACTTCGAGATTTCCACTACTTCGATGTCTCCTTCAATGATTTAAGTGGAGAAATTCCTACCGGTGGTCCATTCATAAACTTCACAATGGAGTCTTTTAAAGCAAACAAAGCATTATGTGGAATTCCGAGGTTTCATGTCCTTCTCTCGCCACATTGTTCCCAAGCATAGGTCAAGTAGAAAAAATGTGAAAATTGCTTTATTTGTTCTTGCTGGAGTGGTTGCACTTATCACCATTGTCTCTTTGTCCTTCTTAAGATACAAAAGAAATAATAAGACAACTTCTAGAATTGAAGAGCATATGAACTTTACTATGTCGGAAAGAATTTCCTATTACGAACTTCTGCAGTCAAGCTGGTTCGGTGAAAGCAATTTCTTGGGCATTGGGAGTGTCGGCTCTGTTTATAAAGGAGTTCGTAGGGATGGAAAGGTTATTGCCGTGAAGGTGTTTAGTCTACAAACTGAAGCTGCTTTCGGGAGTTTTGACGTGGAATGTAATGTACTACGTAACATTCGTCATAGAAATCGACCAAGGTAATAGGCGGTTGCTCCAACGATGAATTCAGAGCATTGGTACTTGAATATATGCCTATGGGGAACCTTGAAAAATGGTTGTATTCCCACAACTATTGCTTGGATGTCAAGCAAAGGTTGAACATAATGATTGATGTGGCATGTGCATTGGAATATCTTCATCATGGCTATTCAACTTTCATTGTTCATTGTGACTTGAAGCCTAGTAATGTGTTGTTAGACGAAGAGATGACTGCCCATGTAAGTGATTTTGGAGTGGCTAAACTCTTAGGAGATGGGGAGAGCATTGTTCTAACAAACACTCTTGCCACACTGGGGTACATTGCTCCAGGTAATTTTTCTTTTTAAATCAATTTGTTCTAATTCTACCATTGATTATATCTTCCTTTGTGCATAATTAATTTTGATTATTGTTGCAGAGTATGGATTGGAAGGATTAGTTTCTACGAGGTGCGATGTATATAGTTATGGTATTATGTTATTGGAAACATTTACAAGAAAAAGACCAAGTGATGACATGTTTGGTGGAGATTTGAGCTTGAAGAGTTGGGTAGAAAGCATGATTCCACGGTCACTGGATCAAGTTATGGACAGTAACTTACTCACAAATCTTGATGATGAACTTTGCGACAAGATGATGCGCTGTGTATTCTCCATATTTTTGTTGGCCTTGAAGTGCTCGGCTGAATCTCCTGCAGACAGGATAAACATGAAAGAAACTCTATTGGAGCTACAAAAATCAAACAATTGTTGCAGTAAACCTTGAAATGCTGGTAAGTCATAGCAATCTTTATACGTGCTAAAGTACATTATAATATTCTGTTCATTGTAAAAGGATGAAATGTATCTAATATTACTAGACTTTCAATCTCAATCAAGCATTCATTAAGGGACTTGCATTTCAGGATTTTAATCAAGGATCAATTCAATTGACTTGTAATGTTGTATTATATTTAATCATGTCACGTGTTAATTAATTATTGTGTGTCATTTAGTCGATCATAGAGATATATTTTTTGGTTTTAGGTGGAGATCAAGATACTATATAAGGTGGAATGATCTTTAAAGCATTTTCCAATTAGTCTTCTGATTTATGTCTTGATTTTATGTTGGAAAATCACCGTGGCAAATAATAGTTGCATTGGAAACTGACTTTGCAGGGACAAAGCCTGCCGGAGAATGCCCCGGAGGACCCTATCCACATCACATTTCTAATCCTGAATCTCTACAGTTTATCAGTTGATTGTGTTTGCATTTAGGAACTGAGTTCGTGCAAAATCAAATATTCTCTGCTGTTTGTAATTGCAATAAATATTTTCTCAAAATATAATTTTATTTACACGACTTGTATACATTCATTTAAGCC
Organism: Paraleonurus japonicus; assembly: GCA_030762865.1. Taxonomy (NCBI): domain Eukaryota; kingdom Viridiplantae; phylum Streptophyta; class Magnoliopsida; order Lamiales; family Lamiaceae; genus Paraleonurus; species Paraleonurus japonicus. Next base: position 29,149,365 of record CM061058.1, on the reverse strand, counting down.
AAGACGCACTTTCCTTTGTACAAAGTGCTGCCAACTCTATCACTATAGTATTATTAATTCTAACAGTAGTATATAAAAGAAATTTAAAGATTGTTGAGTTGATTGAAACCATGCAATCTATTAAACTTATATATTCTTTAATGCAATACCACAAAAATCTTTTCTCTTGTGTTGAATAAATAATCCGTGTATGAAGGAAGGGTCCTTAAAAAATAAAAAATATCTCATATGCACCAAAAAATTAAAAAAGACAACTATATTATATTTGAGTAATTACATTGCACTTACGGTCTCAAGAAAATTGGTCCAAAACACATTTAATACTTATGTGTAAAATTGGTCATTATTTAGCACTTCTGATCCCATTCATTAGTTTTTGGATGGTGACTGTTACTTGAAAAAATTGACTTTAGTATTAAAAAATTCAAAATTATATAATCAAATGTAATTATGCATATTGAATTTGGATATAATTAATCAAACAATAATTTATTTAAAATCTGAAAAAAAAATTATATTGAGAATCGATATAAAATTTAAAAATGCAAAAGTAGTTTCTTTCATACTAAATAAATAATTTAAAAAAATACATATCTTCGTCTATTTAAATAAATAAATAAAAATTAAAAATGAAAACATAATTATTTATATCTATAATTCATGAATATATTAATATAGAATATAATAATAATAATCTAAATCAATTATATAGAATATAAATAAAATTATCCAAATGACCTAAATCATTAAAAGCACCCAGCTATATATATAGCTATACAACTTCCATATTGTTTTTACAAAACCCATCTTTCACGTATTTGATTCAACAATCTAAAAAATTTAAAGAATGTATAAGAACCATACAAATAAAAGAGAAAAAAAAAGTATATATAGAATCTACGATGAATCTATGATGACAAATAAAAATAGGAAAAAAATATTTGCGACAAATTTATTTGAAATATTTTTATTTATTTGCAAAAGAGTTCTTTTTAGTTTAAATTTAATATTTTTGTTTATTTGCGACAGATTTCTAAAATTTATTAATTTTTTTATTTATTTGCGACATATCTATGTTAGAATTTTTAAATTTATAGTTTATTATTTATTTACGATCAATTTTGCTATGAATTTGTTTAATTTTTGTATTTTATTTATTTATGATAAATTTTGCAACCAATATTTTTTTAATTCTAGAATTTATTTTTAATAGTTATATATCATATAGTAGAATAATTATCATTGGATTTTAATAAATCTAATATTATTGTGTTAAAATAAAATAATTATCATTGAATTATGACATTATTCTAAAATATTCGGAATTATAAATTAATTTTAATAATTATAGAAAATCTAATAAAAACTATCAAATAGAATTAAAAATATTAATCATAATTCTTCAAATTTAAATTCGATATTATTCTAAAATATTCGGGATTACAAATTAATTTTCATAATTATAAAAAAATCTAATAGAACAATTTTTTTACTTATTTAAATATTTCTAAACAAAAAATTCATATTAAAACTCAAAATTAAAAATTTGCGGGACTAAAATGCAATTTTAACGACATATGAAGAGACTTAGTTTTTTTAAAATAGGATCTGAATATGAAGAGAGAATAGGGTCGAATGTACACGGATCACACTATAGTGCACCTTGTGTACATGTTACTTTGCAATTTCAAACATGATCCAACTATCCAACACAAGAGGATATGTGTAAATTAAATAATTAAATTTCATATGCCTAACGATGCAATTGGAGTATTGCGTCCAATAATAAAATTGCATTATCAAAATGCATATTCCATAATTAACCTAACAGACAAATTTAATTTACATATGTAGTACTACAACACCTCAAACCATATTATATGGGTTGTGTTGAAGAGAGATCTCATTAAATTATTCAGAATCAGTAGCTTCATCTTCCTCTAGAATATATACCAAAGTTAGTTTTTATGCAGCAAAAACACAATTAAGCAACACCCCTGGATGCTGAAATAGGAACATTGGCCATAGTATGATCAGTCCAACTTCAAAATTTAATAAACTAGTAAAATGTTTGTGGTATATTTCAAAAGAGCGTGTCTCCGGTGAACCAAGTTTCACGGTGAAACTTGATCCATATTGAAAGAACAAATCAATTTACCTTTCAATTATCCCGACTAATACCTTTTAGTAATATAGGTAATACCTTTCAGTTATCATGCATGACTGATACCCTTTAATAATATAGGTAATACCCTTCATTTATCACGACTGATACTCTATAGTAATATAGGACATACTCTTCAATTATCAAGACTGATACCCTTTAGTTAATATAGATAATACTTTTCGGTTATTACAAGCTGTTACTCTTTAAAATGGATCAAGTTTCACCATGAACCCTTGTTCATATTAGACTTTGCCATTTCAAAATCTAAATTCTCTTTATTACACACAAATGCGCACATACACATATATAGATTTCAAAGTAATTGTATGGTGATCTATATAATGAAAGGGAAGTAATTCCCTTTCCTATTTCATTTATTAGGCCGGGAGAAAATAACTTTTTAGTTTGCTTGTTTCAGTTTACATGCTCAGTCCTCACTCACTATGATTCTTATTCAAATTAGAGAATAGGATTGGATCTTTAAGCATTGTCGTTTTACATATACAAATTGAGTTAAAATTCGTTATGGTCCCATAACTTCGGAATTTCCGCAAAGGTCCCAAAATTTAAGATTTTCAATTTTGTCATATAGTTCCATAATTGTTCTGGTTTTTCAGTCCAAAAGTCACAAAAATTCCACAAACGATGTCGTATTGATACCCAATTTCTTGGGACCTATTGCGAAAAAGCTCAAAGTTACGAGATAAAAAGTGCAAAAATTTGACAAAAAAATAACCAAACTCGGAACACTTGCGGAGTTATGGACGAAATTGAAAATTCTAAATTTTTGGGACCTTTTGCGAGAAAATTCAAAGTTACGAGATCAAATAGAGTTTTAACTCTATACAAAGTGATTGAAATAAGATAGAATATGAGCTTTACAATCAGCCATAATCTGCTCAAAACTGAATCTATTCAGCAAAAACCACAAAAAGTAGCAGACAATTAGATCATACAACCTGTTTTCTTCCAGATTGAGACCTAAAAAAACAAGTAAAAACAGGTGAAGTGCTGAGCGGACAAAAGGGACAACAATCATTAATTAAGTGCACCCCTCTCGCCGCGAAATTTGCAGCAAATTTGAGAGTATTGTTGCAGCAGCGCAGAAGGAAATGAAGTATTGTCGCTGGCAATCGGAGCTCCCAGAGACATTTACGGACCAGCCAAAATATCTTAAAAAAATTAATTTTAGTCCTGTAACATTGAACATTATTCAATTTATATCCAACTTTTACCAAACGACTTTGTTTTTTGGCACATGCGTAGGGACGATTTGCAAAAAGGTAAAAAGTTATGGGACAAAAATGAGCAAAAACGTCGTTTTGCAAAAATTGGACGTAAAATGAGCATTGTACAATGTTATAGGATCAAACTAAAATTTTTAATTTTTTTGATAAGGAAAAATGTATTGATACTTTGGTATAAGAAGTTCCCAAATTTACAAAGTATTTTTACAAGGAATCAATCATAACTCTAGGATTTCGAGCCAATCGAGAGAAAGAGAAATTACATATTTGAGGAAAAATAATTGACACCCAGCTCCACAGACGATTCTTAATCTCTTCGAAAATTGCCTCCCATTCAAAGTTCTTCTTGTAAAAATCAATTCGTTCCTCCCTTTCCAAATTCGTCATATGATACACGCCCAAACCCCCACCGCCACCCTCTTACTTTTCTTACTCAAAAACCAACCTCTCATGCATTTCGCAACTCGCTTAAATTATTAAGAACAACTCCTTGAATGTTGAACCACTTAAAGCATTGATACCAAAGCAAATACGTACTCACGGCACTCCAAAAATAAGTGAGGAGCAGTTTACGGAATGGAGTTGCAAATCGGGCAGAGAACAACTCCATTTGCGTCAATAATGTTGCGTCTGCGGAGATTCATCCTCGTCGGCAGCCTTTGTCCCAAGTTGCACGCCAAGCAGTAGCAGCCACTTTGATAGGAGAAATCCGTTCCCAGGATCTATCTGAACACCTTGGGCTCCGCCATCGACGCCTCTTCCGCCACATCTCTGTGATAACGTTGTAAGCGCTTTTAGTGCAAAATCCTCCTTCATTATCCGCTTTCCACTTCCATCTATCAAGAAGCCCCTGTTTTAGTGTGATCCTGCAAACAAAATTTACAAAATTGTTAACAAGATCAATTTCACGATCAAGAATTACTCTCCTCCACCGCCACTCCCACACCCACTCACTCCCAACCCACTGCCCTTTCTCTCCTACCAATTCAAGCTTATTATCACACAAAGAGAACAATCTCGGAAATTTGACCCTTAGAGGCTGGTTCTCGACCCAAACATCCTCCGAAAAAAGAGTATCCCCCATCTCCAATCACCCTCTCCAAATGCCCCCAAAACCAGCGCCCCTTCTCCCCTCCCCCAACTCAATAATATTCCTCCACCAAGATGACACGACTCGATTATTACCTAGCAATATAACCCCTCCTCGCCCACAACAATTCTACCATATAAGGAATAAATAACTCTACTCCATTAAGACTCTCTATCATTCAAATAACACCAAAGCCATTTTCCTAACAAAACTTTGTTGAAACACCCCAAGTCCCTAACCCCAAGTCCCCAGGATCTTTTGATTTGCATATTGATTTCCAGCTAATCCATGCCATTTTTTATTGCTCTCACACCCACCCCAAAGGAAGTTGCGCTGCAAAGAAACAAGATTATCGATAACTTTCTTAGGAATTCGGTAGAAGGACAACTGGTAGATCGGAAGCGAAGATAGAACCGATTTGAGGAGAGTTAACCTTCCCCCGAAAGAAATCTTCCGTTGCTCCCACGTCTTCAACCTCCTCTTCATTTTAAGTATCAAATCCGTCCACTCCTCCACCCTACAATGGTTAATCCCGACTGTAATACCAAGAAAAGAAAATGGTATAGAACCTCTCCCGCATTGCAAAATACTCGCCATTTCCTCAATAAACTAATCCTCCACATTTAATCCCATCAAACTACACTTTTGAAAATTCACCTTTAATCCGATAATAACTCAAAATTTCTTAGAATTCTCCTCATCGTAATCGCATTATGCATGGAGGCCGCTCCTAGAAAGATTGTGTCATCTCGCATATTGTAACAATGGAATTTTTATCTTGTTGTTTCCCAATTCAGCAGCTTCGAAAATCCCTTGATCAACAGCCCTTGACATTAGAATGCCTAACCCCTCCGCAGCCAAAAGGTATAAAAGGTGAAAGAGGGTCACCTTGTCTCAATCCTCTTTCAAGTTTGAACTCTCCCGAGGGAGACCCATTTACGAGCAAGAGGCACAAGGCACGAGTAACACTGCGACATCCATCTAATCCATTTCCCATCGAAGTTGAAGAATCTTATCATTGTTTCGAGGTACTCCCAATCAACTGAATCAAATGCTTTGGAAAAATCAATTTTAAAAAGGCCCTTTTTAATTTTCTTCTCTTAGCCTCCACAATAGCTTCATTTAGAATAACTTGACCCGTCAAGGATAAATCGCCACCAACAAAAGCACTCGATACGGAGAGATAATCTTATCCAAGACCTTGCTTAATCTTGATGCCAACAGTTTAGACAATATCTTGTAAGCACAACCAATCATCGAAATCACTGTAATCACCAAGGGTACAACTCTCTTCCTTCTTGGAACCAAAAGCAGTGAAAGACGAATTAAGGCCCTTGACTAATTTTCCATTTGCGTGGAATTCTCCAATCATCCTCATAAAATCTTCCTTGATGATATACCAACATTCTTTGATGAAACTGAAATTGAATCCATCTTACTATCATGTACTTAGTCTATTTACAAAGTTTACAATACATCGGTGATTATACATTATTTTTCGGTTGGTCATCCTAGTCTTACACTTTTAACTCATCAAAACTAAGTACATCTTTTTCATCCTAACATAAACTTTTAGGTGATGGGGAGAGCATTGTTCTAACAAACACCCTTGCCACACTGGGGTACATTGCTCCAGGTGACTTTTCTTTTTCTCAATTCATACCAATTCTACCTTTGATTATATCTTTTTTGTACATAATTAATTTTTATTTTTGTTGCAGAGTATGGTTTGGAAGGATTAGTTTCGACGAGGTGTGATATTTATAGTTATGGCGTTATGTTGCTGGAAACATTTACAAGAAAAAGGCCAAGTGATTACATGTTTGGTGGAGATTTGAGCTTGAAGATTTGGGTTGAAAGCTTGATTCCACGATCAACTGGATCAGGTTATGACATTAACATACTCACAAATCTTGACGATGAACAATTGTATCTTGAGGAAAACAAGTTCACGAGGTAAGATGACTTCTTTTCATTCTTAGGCCGAGTCGATTCCTTATAATCATATTATGTTACATATTCAACTATATATATATGAGATTGTTGTTATTTTTCTATTATTCTCATTCCCATTGCATTCAAAATTTTAAACCTTTTTGGTTAGTATGGACAAGACAACACACAACTATTTTATGGTGAAAGTTAGCGGGAAAATTGGCAAAAGCTGTCCTTATGTTGTGATAATTATAAAAAATTACCTTGTATTTAAATCATTTTTAATTTTACCCATTATATTTTAAAAACTTGTAGAAAAATGCCCAGATACCAGTTACAATGAATGCATTTTTAATGAAAATATCCTTTTAAGTTTTCTATTAATCAATGACAATGTCCTTTTTATTTTATGATTAAAAATTAGTGATTAAAATATAAAAAACTATTTAATAATTATATTAAATTAAAATACTTAAAATAAAACAATCAATTTTAATATTTTATTATTATAAAAACATCTATTTGACATACACAAAATTAGAAAAATTAAAAATTCATTAAAATTACTTAAAATAAAAATAAGATACAGTAAATTATTTAAAATATAAATATATTTTGAAATTTACAAGTTAGTTATTAAAAATTAAAACTAATACTAAAATTTTAAAGATACAAAGATAATTATAGAAAATAATAAATAAATACCCTAAAAATCTCAAATATATTTAAAACATGTAGCACAATTTTATATGTTATATTTAAAATTTATCTTTCAATAATTGAAAATTAATTTATTTTTATATAATTTTTTATTTTATAATTAATATTCATTATTTATTGGAATATATTTTTATTCAAATCAATTCGATTATTAGTTATGAAAAATTGTATAATACTATTACTAATAAATCCCTTCCAATTTCCATTTTTCAAGTTTCGATAATTATTTAACGTAAAATTAATGACAAAAATCAATCTTTAATAATTAATTCTAATCAATTTCCATTTTCACCAATTTTTTCATTTTTAGGAATACATTTTCCATTATTATTTATTATTCAATTTTAATAGAGATATATAATTATTGTTCAAATTAATTTAATTTTCAAATAATTAATTAGAAATTATTAAAATAGGCTTGAGAATTCCTGGATGTTTGAATTTAAGTGATAATTATTAAGAAAAATATTCTTGGATTTTTAAATTATTTTAAGTTTTTTTATTTTTCAAAAAATAAATAAATTGTCATTTATATATGTATTTTTTTAGTTTGGTAATTATTTTTACAGTTTTTATAATATTAATTTATATTTTTTAAAAAATTGGTGTATTTTGTTTAATTTTAAGTATATTTTTCATTTAAGTAAATTTTGTTAAAGAGTTTTTTTTTTTCAATCTTTAAATCACTAATTTTTAATTATTTTAGGGAGGATGGGGCATTAAGACTTTCACGTCAACTTCAATCGATTAGAAATTGGTTGTAGCCTGTATCGAAGCATTTTTGACAAGTTTTTGAAACATAATGGATAAAATAAAAAGTGATTTAAATACAGAATAATTTTATAATTATTATCAACTTGACATTTTTGCCAATTTCCTCAAATTGGCATCCTAAAGAGATGTCATAAGTCTGATCTTTATCACAATAAATATAGTATCGTTACTACAATTCATCTTATATATTTTTGTCATCGTAATCAAAATTAAATGTTAAATTTTAATTAAACGTATATGCATGGTCCACCTACTCACTAATATTTATTCATTTTCTTTCTAATATATGAATTTTATGAGTTGGTAAGATAAACAAGTGTCTCATAATTATTTAATTAATAATTAATATAATTTTGTATTATAAACAAAAAAATTCACAAATATAATATTTCATATTGTATTTTTATATAAGTTAATTTTTCACGTTCATTATAAATTATGAGTATAAAATTTTTAATCATCTTTATCCGGATCTATTATTTCTTATAATTTAAATTATTCCTCATCCATATTCTTCAATTTGTAAAATAATTTGATATATTATTCATTTTCTGTCTCTCTATAAGTTATTCATTTTGTCAAAATTGACATCCCATAAGTTATTCATTCGTTTTTTTTTTTTTGGCAAAGATTTTCCACATCCCACCCTCTCTACCTTTTTACTTTCGCATCACACACATCTCAACACACACTACACATTAAATATTATTTTTCCTCAAAACTGTGTCATTTTAAAATGAGTAGCATATAGAGGGACGAATGGTGATCTTAATATTTTCAAACACACAAACTATATATTTTACAAGAGAAGCAAATTGTTGGGAAAAGTTTTATTTAAAAAAAAATAGTTTTATGAGTTTTATAAAGAATTAACAGTTTTTTCTTATATGACAAAAAAATTAATTTTTTCCAACTTTTTCAACTACAAAACAAATTAAGCTGTCAAAAGTTAATTGAATATTATTCGATATTATTACTTAATCATGTGCAACTTTTATTTACACAACAAATTTAGCAATAGTCTTTTAATTTGAGATTTTTTTAGTATAACATTTTGTTATTAGATATATAATAATAATAACAATAATAATAATAATAATAATAATAATAATAATAATAATAATAATAATAATAATAATAATAATATATTGATATTGATATTTTGAGTAATTACATATATGTTGGGTAAAAAGGACAAAACCTTAGCTACATATTAATATGCTCTGATTGCAATGTAACGATGTTCATATTATATTTTATTTTATTAACATAATTAAAATAAAATTTTACTAGTAAACTAAAACATGAAAAATTTCAAGAGTTCTCAAATTCTTATGTGACTTATAAAGTACAAGCATCAAAACTAATGAAAACTTATAAAATTACTTGTTTCAATATAAAACACAAAATAATGTGATTCGAACCATCACCATTGCGGGTGTTTTACCCACGAAATTTCTCAACTTTACCATCTGGAGTCATTAGTATTAGGCATCAACAACTTCATTGGTTCAATTCCATCATTGCTCTTTAACATCTCAACTCTTCGTGCTCTTGACATTAATAATAATAGTACGTCAGGCGGTCTTCCCACCAACTTGTGCTATGGAACACCTCTTCTTGAAAAACTTCACCTCGCTCTAAATAACTTGGTGGAGCAATACCAAACTCTATTTCTAGTTGTGCTCATCTCACGGCTCTCGTTCTCGGTTATAATAGATTCATTGGTATTGTGCCCCACTTTCTAGGCAACCTAAGTCTCCTTGAGAATCTTTACCTAGCAGGCAACAATCTAAGGATTGAATCATCTTCTACGAGTTGAGCTTCATTACTTCCTTAACAAATTGCAGATCTTTAAAGGATTTGACAATTTCTAATAATCCTCTCACGGAATCATTCCACCCTCCGTTGGGAATTTATCTTTTTCATTGCAATATTTCTATCCGGCAATTGCAAAATCAAGGGTATCATTCCTGCTAGTATAGGCAATTTAAGCAACTTGATCGCACTTTCATTATCCGGGAATGAGTTGTGCAGTAATATTCCTCCTACTCTCAAACATGTGCATAAGCTTCAAGGATTGTTTCTATATAACAACAATCTAGATGGTCTCATTTCATATGGTCTATGTGATTTACACAAAGATCGATTTATTATCCTTGAGCCAAAATCACTTATCGGGTTCGATTCTGAATGTTTTGGGAATCTCACATCTTTAACTAAACTTTTACGGATTCCAACGTACTAACTTTATGCATACCGTCAAGCTTGTGGCTTCTCAAAAATTTGTTGGTGCTAAATTTGTCCATAAATTCCTTGGATGGAATTTTACCACCAGATATGGGTAATTTAGTGGCAGTAACTTCTATCGATCTAGCAATGAATCAATTATCGGGCAATATTCCCACCACGATGGGGAAGTTACGAGAATCCGATACATCTATCTCTGGCACAAAAGCAGACTTGAAGGTTCTATTCCCCATCTATGGGAAGCATGATCGGTTTGTCAACTCTAGACCTCTCCCACAATAGCCTTTACGGTCTAATCCCAAAGTCATTGGAGACACTTGAGATCTCCACTACTTCGATGTCTCTTTCAATGATTTAAGTGGAGAAATTCCTATCGATGGTCCTTTCATAAACTTCACAATGGAGTCTTTTAAAGCAAACAAAGCATTATGTGGAATTCCGAGGTTTCATGTCCCTCTACTGCCACGTTGTCCCCAATCATAGGTCAAGTAGGAAGAAAGTGAAAATTGCTTTATTTGTTCTTCTTTGGAGTGGTTGCACTAATCACCATTACCTCTTTGGCCTTCTTAAGATATAGAAGGAATAATAAGACAACTTCTAGAATTAATGAGCAGATGAACTCTACTATGCCGGAAAGAATTTCCTATTACGAACTCCTGTGATCAACTATGCGGTTCAATAAAAGCAATTTCTTCGGGCATTGGGAGTTTCGATTACATTTATAAAGGAGTTCGTAGGGATGGAAAGGTTATTCTTTGTGAAGGTGTTTAGTCTACAAACCGAAGCTGCTTTGAAGTTTTGACGTGGAATGTAATGTACTACGTAACATTCGTCATAGAAACGACCAAGGTTATAAGCAATGCTCCAATGAAGATTTCAGGGCATTGGTACTTGAATATATGCCAATGGGAAATCTTGAAAAATGGTTGTATTCCCACAACTATTGCTTGGATGTCAAGCAAAGGTTGAACATAATGATTGATGTGGCATGTGCATTGGAATATCTTCATCATGGCTATTCAACTTCCATTGTTCATTGTGACTTGAAGCCTAGTAATGTGTTATTAGATGAAGAGATGACTGCCCATGTAAGTGATTTTGGGATAGCTAAACTTTTAGGTGATGGGGAGAGCATTGTTCTAACAAACACCCTTGCCACACTAGGGTACATTGCTCAGGTGACTTTTCTTTTTTTTCTCAATTCATACCATTCTAGTTTTGATTATATCTTATGCACTTTAGATAATTAATTTTGATTTTTGTTGCGAGTATGGATTGGAAGGATTAGTTTCGACGAGGTGCGATGTTTACGATTATGGCGTTATGTTGCTGGAAACATTTACAAGAAAAAGGCCAAGTGATGAAATGTTTGGTGGAGAATTGAGCTTGAAGAGTTGGGTTGAAAGCTTGATTCCACGATCATTGGATCAGGTTATGGATATTAACTTACTCACAAATCTTGATGATGAACAATGTGACAAGATGATGCATGTGTATTCTCCATATTTGTGTTGTCTTTGAAGTGCTCGGCTGAATCTCCTGCGGATAGGATAAACATGAAAGAAACTCTGTCGGAGCTACAAAAACTCAAATGTCAATTTTTCTAGTAACATTGTGGTAAGGCCTTAGAAATATCTATATTCTTTCACATAATTAGCATGCATGTCTTATGTGTATTAAATAGAATAAAATACGACATGCAATATTATATTGCAACATGCATATGACTCTTTTCATTTTACTTTGAAATCAAGAAACTATATAAGGGTTGGCTGATCTTTAAAGCACTTGTTTTTGATAGCTAGGTGATATCATAAACATGAGTAGTTTGAAGTATCATGATTTGTCTCTTGATTTCATGTCCAAAAGTCATTGTGGCACTTTCGTCTACTGTCAAGCAAAGTTGCAAGAGAAGCACTCGGAGAGTGACATTGCAAGGAAAAAGATTGATTAGTATATTACAGGCCTGCCACATAAAGCCCTGTAGGACCTGATCCACATCATAATTTTTAATCTTGAATCCCTACCGTTGATCGGGTTTCATATGATTGTATTTATAGGAACCGAGGGCATGTAAAAATCAAATTTTCCTCGCTTGTTTGTAATGACAATAGCGTTTTCTATCACCTTGATCGTCTTAAATAAATATCGATTTACACCTCAATGTACGTCTTTCATTTAATTCAAAACGCACTTTCGGTCCCCATTGTGAATGTTTTGAATTTGCAGATTGAAAGGTCTTGTTCGTTTCTATGTCATTCAATGTTATATCTTCCATTGTTTATTGTTACGATGCCTTTCGATTCTTGTTGTTCAGTATAGTTTAGAAGGGCTTAGTTTCCAGAAATATGATGAAAATATTCAATGTAAGGTTTACAAGAAAGAGGCCAAGTTATGGCATTTTTACTGTAGATTTGAGTTATAGTTCCATAGATCGGGTCCTAGATTCCAACTTACTGATTGTTAGGGAATTAATTAATACAAATGAATTAATTTTACTTTGGGTTAATTGTAAGATTGGATGGTTTGCAAAATGATTTTTTTGTCATTTTGGTGCCGTAATTCTTTTTTTTTTTTTTTTTTTTTTGACATTTTTTGTTCTATAAAAATTGCAGTTACAGTTCGAAGATAATAATAAATTATAATTTTAGTTCCAAAAGAATTGGGTGAAATTGCAATTTTGGTCCTAAAAATAACCGATGAGACAAAATTTATAAAGAAAAAGGATCGCAGAGGTACCAAGTATTTTGCAACCTTTCTCTTGAAATCTGAACTACATTTTACCCATTTCACATCTCTCTATTAGTGCAAATTTTTGGATGAGATAAAATTTTTCATGGTACTAGAGTTTTTGGCTCATACCCAATAACAAATTTAGTTGAGGGCAAAGGGTGGTGGGGGCAACGGCCCTCCAAGTATATTAGTTGGGATTTGCAAAAAGAAGATGAGAAGAACATCTATATATATATATATATATATATATATATATATATATAATATTAATACTATTAAATTAGAACTTGGGATTGTAAAATAAATAATATAAAAAAGAATGCTAAAAGACGACACGTTGTTTTAGCCAGAGTGAATTAGATTTTATGGAAGAAATCATCCTACTTTTTGTTTTTTTTTTTTTTTAAAAAGGTGTATTCAAGGTAACCATATATTTAGTTCTTTTGAATTTATTTTTAACTTCCATAATTAATTTAATTGATTAAGGTGGAAGCAACATGAGAATTTCAGTGAAATGGTGAAAGCAACACCAATTTTGGATACCGAACGAAGCTGCCTTGTGAAATAAATTCTTAAGAAGACTTGCTTTAATTTGATAACAAAGTCTTGTCAAGTCAAGTCCGGTGTGCCATGTAAACTGTCTTCAACGAAATCATACAATCGTTTTAATATTTTTTAATAATTAAAATGAACATATATATGTGTGGTTTAGTTCAAATTTATTATAAATATTTGATTATATATATATATATATATATATATGTGGTTTAGTTCAAATTTATTATAAATATTTGATTATATATATATATATATATATGTGTGTGTGTGTGTTAAAATATTACAAACAATACGAAGCAATAACAAATGAACAATAAATTTTGTATATAATATATATTTTGTGGGAAAATAATGAAAGAATGAAGTACCTAGCTGAAACGACAAGGCATGCTTGCATAAGTGCTCTCTACCGCGCGTGAAAGGTAGCGCACTCAAATCCCGCCTCCTCGTTTACGTTTTTATTTATTATTTTTTTAATAGTGATCGCGATGCAATTATTTGTAGATGTGGGGTGGGGTGGGGTGGGGGTGAGGGTTATTATCTGTGGACCATGACTTTGTCTACGAATTGTATTACTTCCAAACTAATGACAATGCATTTCTTTTCATGTGATATAATGTGTCCTTTTTGTGTTTTTCTTAATATATTTTTGTGTGAAAATGCTTTGAAGAAGAGACTTGAGTTTCCACTGATTATATAAGACAATGCATTTCTTCTCATGTGATATAATGTGTCCTTTTTTGTGTGGAGATGCTTTGGAGAAGACTTGAGTTTCCGCCGATTATAAAGTGTTACGGCTACAGTCCTATGATTCTTATCCAAAAACAACTAATTCCTATGTTTGCAAGTTACTTTTAATTAATTTGTTATATATACATATACACATATATATATAATACTCCCTCCGTCCCATACTCGCTGTGACATTTGTCAAAAAGGTGCGTCACGTACTCGTTGCATCATTTACTTAAATGGTAATAAAACAATTTTTTCACTTTTATCTATCTCCTTCAAACACTACAATATTACACCTTATGTCACTATTTTTCCCTCACTAACTCAATTTAATATTATTAAACAACTCTCTTATTAAAGTTGATAAGACTACGAGTGTGGGACGGAGGGATTGTATACTATAGACATTTGATAAGACAACTCAATTTAATATTATTAAACAACTCTCTTATTAAACTCCCTTTGTCCTATAGACATTTGTACACTTTTTTGGCACTAATATTAAAAAAAGTGGGGATTGTACACTTTTGTTGACTTTTTAAAGAGTCAAATCAGATAGTTACATGGTGAATTAGAGGGAAGGTTGTAAATATAATGAGTTTAATAATGATATACGTGTAACATCCACGTATACTAATAAAGAATTTTAATTTGCTTAGTTGTCATCTTCTCCATTTTGATGATGTGTCTTATTTTCATTAAGTTTATATCTGTGTAGTAAAATAGATTGTATTATGTGGCATCATAATATTGAGTAATGTGATGATGTATCAATAAATAATAAATTTTTTAAATTAAGAAAAACTTATGGAATGATTAATATGGGAAGATTGACTAATTTAATAAATCCTTAAAGTAAGTATATTGTCCCAAAGTATTTTTCTTTATAAAAATTTGATATTATCTAATTTTAATATTATATATAATTTTAAATTAATGTGATTGTTTTTCTTTATATAATATATTTCTAAATATGTTATTTCTCTTCGATTATAATATTGAGTATAGTGATTAAATCTTAAATCATAATATTGAGTATAATGATTAATTCTATTTTATATCATACAATTTTAAATAATATATAGGAGTATAAATATTATATTACAATAATCTTGATGTATTAAAAATAAAATTCTATTTAAATACTTTATAAATTTGATGTATTGAAAAATAAAATTTTAAAATATACATATAAAATAGAAAAAAATATTACATACTTTTATACATATATTAGTTGAATAGGTTTATTTTATAATATAAATATATTATTTTACACAATAAATTAATTAATTTACATATATATATATATATATATAATATTATGTTATTAAGTTAATTTGAGAACAACCCGCATAAACGTGGGGTAATAATCTAGTAAGTGTATATTTTTGAAAGATGAGTGAGTAGACTTACTATTTTTAGGATGGGTAAATAAATGTGTGATGATAAATGAATTAAAAAAGTGTGAAAATGAGTATATCAATCTCCACCACATAATTGTTGCCATCGCCGTGCTTTTGCGTGCAAAAAAATCTACGTGGAATCAAAGATTGACTCTCGTGGTGACTGGCGTATTAAATGCGCCTTCTAGAATTCGTTTGTTTGCTCTTGGTTTTCAATTATCTTATATAATTGGTGGACAAATCATAGATTCGCGTACTTAACACGTTTTAATTATATTTTTTTATCGGTAAATGTTAGTAGTTAGTGGCCAAGTGGCATGTTACAGTTATAATTATCTATATATTTAAATTATATTAATCTGTATACTTCACCCTCTTATCTTGTAATTAGGAACCACTCTTATTAAAAATCTATATTTTAAAACTATAGGTGATGTTCTTTTTAAAATTGAAGTGACTTTTAAAAATCAAATTTTTTGAATCTAGTGGTTTTTTAAATTTAATGGATTTTAAGAATGTGTGTTAGTTTCGAGTTTTAAGTAAAGTATAATTTAATTTTATAATGTAACAAATAATGATGTTGTATTACTGATAAAAAAATAATGATGTTGTATTATTATATTATTTGTTGAGTGTAATTTTTTTTTTTTTTTTTTTAAAAAGAGAGTGGGTTCAACCTTGTCAAAATTGGTATTATAAGTTTAGTTGAATTAGAATAATATTTAATTAATATTAATTGAGAGGTTTCATAGGTTATTTTTAGGGATGTAGTTAAGGTTTTCAAAACCATTATATAAAGGGGCGTGGGGAATTTATGAAGTTCCACTATATAATAAAAAGAGTTTTTATTCACATATAGTAACACATTTGTGTTCATATAGTAACACTCGCGAAAAGACAATAATAAAATCTCGTTCCCAGGTGCGTTCTTGTAAGATTAAACATGTGTTACCGTAAGGACAAATACGTGTTACTAGTCCTAAAATAATAAAATATTTATTCACTTGTTCATTAGTAACATATTTTTTTCATACAATACCACATGTTTGACCTTATAGTAAAACACCCGAGGCTCGAGTTTTAATTTTTACCTTTTCACGAGTTTAGTATATATATTTGCCCTTACTATATTTACCTCAAATCTTATACGTGAGATCAAATAGACCCATGAACTTTTTCTAACATATATTCTGTTTAATATTGAAATAAATAAGTCCTTCTCTTAATAAAATCACACTCTATTATTGATAATAAAGTTGTCGAAAATTAGAGACTTAAGCATAATATATGAGACGGAGGAAATACATTTCTATTTTGTAATTTTATTAAACTTGATGTTGAAGTTTAAAGATTCACTTTTATGTATTTTAAAAATAATCTAATTAATTATCTTTTTTTTTTTAATTGTTGAAATCTATATAATCGAGTGTGTTCATATATGCCTATATATATACGGATTTTATTTGAATTAAAACATTGTATGTGTATAATAACTAAAATGAATATGTATATATATACGTTAGTTTAAATTTATTATAAATATCTTAATTAATATATATATATATATATATATATATATATATATATATATATATATGAGAGAGAGAGAGAGAATGCTTCAAATTAACAAATGTATATACGTCTGTTTATCTCTGCCTATAAGGGCATTTTTTTCAATTTCATTCTAAATATTTTAATTAAAATGAGTATATGTGTCTATTAATAATTAAAATGAATATTTATATATGTGATAATTTAAATTTATTATAAATATTTTAATTTAAATATTTATTTATAATTAAAATGAATATATATGTGTGTGTGATTTTTTTATCGGGCAAATAGCTAGTGACTCGAACCCTACCTTTGGGTCATAGGCGGTGTGTTTTAATTCAAAATTATTATAAATATTCGATTATATATATATATATATATATATATATATATATATGCATTAAAATATTACAAACAAATTTTAATGTATTAATACGAGAAGCAAAAACAAATAAAAAATAAATTTTATATATAATATATATTTTGCGGGAAAATAATGAAAGAATGAAGTACCTAGCGAAACGACAGGCATGCTCTCCGACACTTGCTAATGGCGAAGGCATTTTCATTGTCCTTGTTAAATTGTTAGTGAGACTATTTTTGTCCATGAAAGAGGGCTTTTATTAATTCATTTTTCACTCTTAGCACTCCCGTGTAAACACCCTCGGTAAATTCATTGGAAGAGAAAGAAGATGACGTGATTACACGAGAAGGGTGCAGCGAAGAGAAAGAAACCCTAGGTATCGTGATACCATGTAAGAATATAATTCCTTGACTCATACCGTGAGAACGGTCAAACATATATACAAAGATACATTGCCTAATCAAGGCTATAATCAAGGCTGCAATCATGGATACACCTACCAAATACAATATACAAACTATGGAATGTAAATATACGCTATTAGATTTTTTTCTTTTTTTTTTTAATAGTGATCGCGATGCAATTATTCGTAGAGGTGGGGCGGGGCAGGGATTATTTTCTGTGGACCATGATTTTGTCAACCAATTGTATTACTTCCAAAATGTAAAGATAATGCATGCATCTTCTTCTCATGTGATATAATGTGTCCTTTTTGTGTTTTTTTAATATATTTTGAATTTTTTTGGATTCAATTGTCCTACATTTACAGATTTTAAAATATAATGTTCTATATTCATATAACCGTAAAATTATTATTTGTAAAACGCAAAATCTAAGTTATTGGGCATGCATAAAAAATATATTATTCTCGTAAATGCATTTATCCATCAATATATTTCCAACTAACACATAGACCTTGACTTAACTCCCTATCAATCTTAGAAAAAATTAAAGCACTTATCCATCAATAAAGTTCCAAGTAACATGGACCTTGACTTTACTCCATATCAATCTAAACCACACAATTGTTTCTATTGTCGTCCATTTAATTAAACGCGCCTTCTGAAATTCGTATGTTGGCTTTGGGTTTTTGTCGGATTTAAAATCCAAATAACACCTCTTAAGTTATTATCAAGTTATCAAATATACATACGAGAGTATCAAATATATGAAATGGGTTATCAAATATGTGAACAGGTATATCAACAATGTAAGACAAATTAAGGGGTGAGATTCGTCTCATGTATTAAGGAGTATTGGAATCTGTATATATTTTGGAACTAAGATTTTCGTAACACCAAGAGAGATTTATTTATTTTTACACAAATTAAAGTAAATTAGTTGTAATATTAAAGAAAATAATTGTTAACTGAAATTGAAATACTTTATTAAATAGGATCATTTTTTGGTCCAGCAAAAATAATTAATGACTACTATAAAAATAAATTTATAATTTGGTACAGATAAAAAGAAAAATTTAGCCTATGACTTTTCTTATTTCCGTGTGTAGCACGCCCTTTGAAAAATCCCCTATATATATTGTCGAATTAAATCATCAGAAGCACTCATATATTACAACATGGAAAGAAATTATTATTACGTTTTTGCATTTGCAATCCTACTAATCTTATTGCCTTGTCGTTTAGCCACTGATCAATCTGCTCTTCTTTCTCTAAAAGATCATCTCACTTCAGACCCTTATCACTTTCTCACGACTAACTGGACCATTAATTCCAGCGATGTCTGCAGTTGGATTGGTGTCACTTGCGGCTTGCGCCACCACAGAGTCACGGCCTTGAATATTTCCAACATGGGTCTCTCCGGCACTATTCCACCACAACTAGGAAACCTCTCCTTTCTCGTTTCCCTTGATCTCAGCAGCAACCATTTTAGTGGCACTTTGCCGCGAGAGTTATCTCTCCTACACCGCTTGAAGTATATTTCTCTCAGAGTTAACAACTTTGAGGGAGAGATTCCACCATGGTTTGACCATTTACGAAAGCTTGAGTTCTTGTCCCTAAGAAATAACAGCTTCACTGGTTTCATCCCAAAGTCCCTTTCCAACTTATCAAATCTATTGTATCTTAATTTTGGTTTCAATTCTATTCCTGGAGAAATTCCACAAGAGTTGGGGAGACTTGATAAGCTGCAATTTCTAGACATGTATTCCAATCATCTATCAGGGATATACCCTCCGCCATATTTAACATCTCCACCTTACAAACTCTTAATTTGACATTCAATGAATTGAGTGGCAGTCTTCCCATGAACATGTGCGATAATCTTCCCTTTATTAACATCATTGGCCTTTCTGTGAATAAATTTAGCGGCCAAATTCCGTCTAACATATCCGAATGTTCAAATCTTCAGAGGCTAACTCTATCTATCAACGGTTTGAGTGGGGAGATACCAGCAACAATTGGGAAGTTGAAATCTCTTGAGGGATTATATCTAGGTGATAACAACTTAAATGGTGCGTTTCACTTTTTATGCCCCTGCATTTTCTCTCTTTTAATTATATTTGTGAATGTCACGGAAATGACATTTTACTTTCAATTTTTTTAACAGGGTGTTATACCAAAGGAGATTGGCAATCTTCAAAACTTGGTTCAATCTTGGTATTGAAATGAATAATATTAGTGGGAAACTGCCCCTCAACCTATTCAATTTGTCTTCCTTGCAAGTTTTAAGACTATGGCGCAACAACCTGAGTGGGACCCTTTCAAGAGATATTGCAAATCTTACATTCTAAGAGACATGTATCTTGAGGAAAACAAGTTCACAGGTAAGGCAACTTCTATTCATTCTTAGGCTGAGTGAGATTCCTTATAATGCACAATTTACGTTACATATTCAACTATATATATTATCGTTGTTTTTCTATTATTCTATTATTCTCATTCCCATTGCATTCAAAATTTTAAACCTTCTTGATTGGTTAATATGGACAAGACAACACACAACTATTTTAATTATGACTGAAAATTGACGGAAAAATTGGCAAAACTGTCCGTATGTTGACAGGTAATTTTAAAAAAATACCTTGTATTTAAATCATTTTTAATTTTGCCCATTATGTTTTAAAAACTTGTAGAAAAATGCCCAGATACCAGCTACAATGGATGTATTTTTAATGAAAATATCCTTTAAGTTTTCTATTAATCAATGACAATGTCCTTTTTATTTTATGATTAAAAATTAGTGATTAAAATATAAAAAAATATTTAATACTTAAATTAAATTAAAATACTTAAAATAAAACAATCAATTTTAATATTTTATTACTGTAAAAACATCTATTTGACATACACAAAATTAAAAAATTAAAAATTCATTAAAATTACTTAAAATAAAAATAAAATACATTAAATTATTTAAAATATAAATATATTTTGAAATTTACAAGTTAGTCATTAAAAATTAAAACTAATACCAAAATTTTAAAGATACAAAGATAATTATAGAAAATAACAAATAAATACCCTAAAAATCTCAAATATATTTAAAACATGTAACACAATTTTAAATGTTATATTTAAAATTTCTTTCAATATTTGAAAATTAATTTATTTTTATATAATTATTTTTATAATTAATATTCATTTTTTATTGGAGTATATTTTTATCAAATCAATTCGACTATTAGTTATGAAAAATTGCATAATACTATTACTAATAAATCCCTTCCAATTTCCATTTTCGGCAACTGATAATTATTTCATGTAAATTATTAACAGAAATCAATCTTTAATAATTAATTCTAATCAATTTCCATTTTTACCAAATTTTCCATTTTTAGGAATACATTTTTCCATTATTATTTATTATTCAATTTTAATAGTGATATATTATTATTATTAAATTAATTTAATTTTCAAATAATTAATTAGAAATTATTAAAATAGGCTTGAGAATTAATTCCTGGATGTTTGAATTTAAGTGATAATTATTAAGAAAAATATTCTTGGATCTTTAAATTATTTTAAGTTTTCTTAGTTTTTAAAAAATAAATAAATTGTCATTTATATATGTATTTTTTTTTAGTTTGGTAATTAATTTTACAATTTTTATAATATTAATTTATAGTTTTTAAAAAAATTGGTGTATTTCGTTTTATTTTAAGTATATTTTTCATTTAAGTAAATTTTGTTAAAGAGTTTTTTTAAGTAATTTATATCTATATTTTTTATCTTTAAATCACTAATTTTGATTATTATTGGGAGGATGGGACATTAAGACTTTCACGTCAACTTCAACTGGTTAGAAAATGGGTGTAGCCTGTATCGATGCATTTTTGACATGTTTTGAAACATAATAGCTGAAATAAAAAAATAATTTAAATATAGGATAATTTTATAATTTTATAATTATTATCAACATGACATTTTGCCAATTTCCTCAGATTGGCATCCTAAAGAGATGTCATAAGTCTGATCTTTATCACAATCAATATAGTATCAAAATTCAGCTTATATATATTTCTATCATCGTAATCAAAATTAAATGTTAAATTTTAATTAAACGTATATGCATGGTCCACCTACTCACTAATATTTATTCATTTTCTTTCTAATATATGAATTTTATGAGTTGGTAAGATAAACGAGTGTCTCATAATTATTTAATTAATAATATAATTTTATATTATAAACCAAACAATTCACAAATATAATATTTGATAATCGTATTTTTATATAAGTTAATTTTTCACGTTCATTGTATATTCCATTGTCAAGTTCTTTATAAATTATGAGTATAAGAATTTTAATCATCTTTATCCGAATCTATTATTTCTTTTAATTTAAATTATTCCTCATCCATATTCTTCAATTTGAAAAATAATTTGATATATTATATATTTTCTCTGTCTCTTTATAAGTTATTCATTTTGTCAAACTGACATCCCATAAGTTATTCATTTTTTTACTTGGCCAAGTATTCTCCACATTCCACTCTCTCTACCTTTTTTACCTTCTCATCACACACATCTCAACACACACTAAACATTAAATATTATTTTTTCTTGAAACCTGTGTAATTTTAAAATGAGTAGCATACATAGGACGAATGGTACATTATCTTTTCTTAATATTTTCAAACACACAAACCGTATATTTTACAAAAGAAGCAAATTGTTGGGAAAAAGTTTTACTTTCAAAAAAATTGGTTTACAAGTTTTATAAAGAATTAATAGTTTTTTCTTATATGACAAACAAAAAAATTAATTTTTCCAACTTTTTCAACTACAAAACAAATTAAGGTGTCAAAAGTTATTTGAATATTATTACTTGTTATAATTTACATAACAAATTTAGCAATAATCTTTTAATTTGATGATTTTGTTTCTATTTTTAGTATAACATTTTGTTATTAGATGTATAATAATAATAATAATATATATTGATATTGATATTTTTGAAGCATCAAAACTAATGAAAACTTATAAAAATTACTTGTTTTAATATAGAAGCACAAAATAATGTGACCTCGATTCTCTAGTTTCTTATTACCATTGCGGTGTTTTACCCACGTAAATTTCTCAACTTTACCGGCCGGAGTCATTACTATTAGGCGAAAACAACTTCATTGGTTCAATTCCCTCATCACTCTTTAACATTTCAACTCTTCATTTTCTTGACCTCAATTTTAATGGTCTATCGGGCGGTCTTCCCACCAACTTGTGCTATGGAACACCTCTTCTTAAAGGACTTTACCATTTCAAAATAACTTGAGTGGACCAATACCTACCTCTATTTCTAATTGTGCTCATCTCACAAGTCTCGTTCTCGGTACCAATAGATTCACCGGCGTTGTGCCCCACTTTCTAGGCAACCTAAGTCTACTTGAGATTCTCGGGCCTAGCAGACAATAATCTAAGGATTGATTCATCTTCTCTGAGTAGTTGAGCTTCATTACTTCCTTAACAAATTGCGAGATCTTTAAAGGTATTGGAAATTCTTTATAATCCTCTAGGTGGCATTATTCCACACTCCATTGGGAATTTATCTTCTTCATTGCAATATTTCAATGCCGATGATTGCAAAATCAAGGGTAGCATTCCCTTTGGTATAGGCAACTTAAGCAACTTGATGACACTTACATTATCAGGAATGAGTTGTCTAGTAATATTCCTCGTACTTTCAAACATGTGCATAAGCTTCAAGAATTAGACTTGAGTAGAAACAATTTGGATGGTCTCATTTCACATGATCTCGTGGTGATTTACACAAAGATCGATATTATCCTTGAGCCAAAATCAATTATCGTGTCCAATCCCAAAATGTTTTGAAAATCTCACTTCTTTAAGTAAACTTTTTGGATTCCAACATGCTTACTTCAAGCATACCGTCAAGCTTGTGGCTCCTCATAAATTTGTTGAAGCTAAACTTGTCAAGAAATTCCCTAGATGGAAATTTACCACCAGAGATGGGTAATTTAGTGGCGGTAACTTCTATCGATCTAGCCATGAATGGGTTTTCGGGCAATATTCCCACCACGATAGGGAAGTTACGAGAATCCGATATATCTATCTCTCGCACAAAACACACTTGAAGGTTCTATTCCCGAGTCTATGGGAAGCATGATCGGTTTGTCAACTCTTGATCTCTCCCACAATAGCCTTTCTCGGTCTAATCCCAAAGTCATTGGAGACACTTCAAGATCTTCACTACTTCAATGTCTCTTTCAATGATTTAAGTGGAGAAATTCCTACCGGTGGTCCTTTCATAAACTTCACGATGGAGTCTTTTAAAGCAAACAGAGCATTATGTGGAATTCGAGGTTTCATGTCCCTCTTTGCCACGTTGTCCTCAATCATAGGTCAAGTAGAAAGAAGGTGAAATCGCTTTATTTGTTCTTCTTGGAGTGGTTGCACTTATCACCATTACCTCTTTGGCCTTCTTAAGATATAGAAGGAATAATAAGACAACTTCTAGAACCGATGAGCGAGATGAACTCTACTATGCCGGAAAGAATTTCCTATTACGTAACTCTTGCGATCAACTGAGCGATTAAGTGAAAGCAATTTACTTGGCATTGGGAGTTTCGGTTCTGTTTATAAAGGTGTTCGCGAGGATGGAAAGGTTATTCTTTGTGAAGGTGTTTAGTCTACAAGCGAAGCCGCTTTCGAAGTTTTGACGTGGAATGCAATGTACTTCGTAATATTCGTCATAGAAACCTCGACCAAAGTTATAAGCAAATTGTTCCAACGATGAATTCAGGGCATTGGTACTTGAATATATGCCTATGGGAACCTTGAAAAATGGTTGTATTCCCATAACTATTGCTTGGATGTCAAGCAAAGGTTGAACATAATGATTGATGTGGCATGTGCATTGGAATATCTTCATCATGGCTATTCGACTTCCATTGCTCATTGTGACTTAAAGCCCAGTAATGTGTTGTTAGGCGAAGAGATGATTGCCCATGTAAGTGATTTCGGGATAGCTAAACTTTTAGGTGATGGGGAGAGCATTGTTCTAACAAACACCCTTGCCACACTGGGGTACATTGCTCCAGGTGACTTTTTTTCTCAATTCATACCATTCTACCTTTGATTATATCTTTTTTTACGTGTACATAATTATTTTTTATTTTTGTTGCGAGTATGGTTTTGGAAGGATTAGTTTCGACGAGGTGTGATATTTACGGATTATGGCGTTATGTTCTTTGAAACATTTACAAGAAAAAGGCCAAGTGATGACATGTTTGGTGGAGATTTGAGCTTGAAGATTTGGGTTGAAAGCTTGATTCCACGATCCACTGGATCAGGTTATGGACATTAACTTACTCACAAATCTTGATGATGAACAATGTGACAAGATGATGCACTGTGTATTCTCTA
Source organism: Paraleonurus japonicus (assembly GCA_030762865.1). Lineage (NCBI taxonomy): Eukaryota > Viridiplantae > Streptophyta > Magnoliopsida > Lamiales > Lamiaceae > Paraleonurus > Paraleonurus japonicus. The sequence goes on along the minus strand of CM061058.1, from coordinate 29,123,992 downwards.
TATTTGTGTTGGCCTTGAAGTGCTCGGCTGAATCTCCAGCAGACAGGATAAATATGAAAGAAACTTTATCGGAGCTACGAGAAGATCAAACACCAGTTTTCAAATAAAATTGTGGTAAGGCCTTGAAATATCCATATTCTTTCACATAATTAACATATATTATGTGTATTAAAGTGAATAGAATACTAATATGGATATAAGTGTAAATGTGTGGTTGATATTGCACTGAGTAGAATCGAACACATTGATCATTTAGGACAAGTTTTAGGCAACATCACTTCTCTTAACATGAAATTTGTTTACTGTCCCATGAATTTTTGTCGGATGATAGCAATGTGATATCATAAACATAAGCATGAGTAGTTTGAAATACTTATTAATGAGAAGCCTTATTACTTGTCTCTTGATTTCATGTCTGAAAGTAATCGTGGCACATGGTCTCCTCTCAAGCAAATAAAAGTTGCAAGGAAGAAGAAGAAGATGGATCAAAATGACCCACCAAGAAAGATCTGGAGGATCTTATCCAATATCATCATTTTTAACCTTTGCATCCCTACCGTGGATCAGATATCATTTTATTGCATTTTTATTCTATATTTTCTCTGTTGTTCGTAATGGAAATAAGTATTGATGAAATTATAATAATGTCATTCTTATTTCAAATCTTGAGATGGCCGCATGTTGCCAAAATATTATATACTCAGCTCCCTCCTCTCTCTCTCTCTCTCCGTCCCATAAAAATAGTGAGTTTTACACATACTAATAAAACATCACTAATTATGTTTTGAAAATTCTGGATTATACCTAGTATTCTTGGTGTATCCTAATTTATTAAACCCAAAAAAATTTGGGACTCCGACCGAGGGGAATCAAAGTCTCGACTAGGAATAATGTCAATGCAACAATGTCCATTCCTTTAGACATCTTCATGATCAATTGATCATAGTATTTTTAGTGATAAGAAATTTTCGACCAAACAAATATCGAACCCAAGGGACTAGGAGTACAATGGAGCCTCGAAAACATACGTTTCCATAGAATTATAGTGGCTAGTCAAGATTGCAAAAGAAAAACAACAAAATAACAACACAAATCCGACAAGAAATTAAACCAAGCAATCAACAAAGGAATAACAAGGATGAGATAGTAGTGCTCGGGTGCAAATCACCAAAGACTCGTCAAATTCGGATCATCAACAATCAAGTGTTCATTCAAAGAGGGATCATAGGGATAACCAACAAATAATTCAAATAAAACCGTCTTTGGATAAGCCTAGGTTCTAATGATCGATTAAGCACGTAGGAATATGAGAGACGACACTCTCACCCCCTCACTAATTACAAGCAAACAACAAGTAATCAATGTGCCTTAATGAGGTTCTAATTAATCAACCAAGTATCCTTGAGTTAACCAAATATCTACTTCAATCACTTAAGCAAACCTAACACATATGCATCAATTCAATCAACCAAGTATCCTTGCATTAATTAAATCAATAAACACAAGATCAAAGCTCACATTAGCAATTAAATCATTCAAAGCATCATTAAGACAATTAATCACCTCAACAAATGAACACCCAATCATCAATTCACCAAAATCAACTCATCAAGGGATCATTACACCCAAACACATATGAAATTTAGCCTATCATGGCTAATTGAAACAAACCCATGAAAATTACAAAAATTAAAGGAGAAGAGAGCATGGGAATTAAGAAATAAACCATAAAAATTAAGAGAATAAGGATGGGTATCACCTTAAATGTGTTGAGTACACTTGATTGAATTAAATCTATCTCAAATTTGCAAGAAATTGAAAAGAAAATGAAAAACACCTACTACTATGTGTTTGTGTGTGCTGAAATCTAAAAATAACCTAAGCTAATGTTTCTAAGTGTGTGGGATCCTCTAATGCTGATCTTGGAGTGTATATATAGTGGGTAGTAAGTGAGTAACTTTAATTTCTCATTAGGTCCCTCAAAAGTGCTCAATTTATGTCAAATGAGCTGAAAATCGCGCACAAAATGGCTCACTCAGCATAAGTGACTCGGGCGGTGCATAAGGTGACTCGGGCGAGTCATGATGTTGTTGCCCGAGTCACTTGGCCACGTAAAAATGTGACTCGGGCACCGACTCGGGCGAGTCAAGGTGTGGTTGCCCGAGTCACTTCTCCTGTGTGCTACCTCCTCTTCGTTTGCCCATATCTTCCTCATACGAACTCCAATTTGGGTGATTCTTTTTGCTACGCCGAAGCTCTTTCGGCCCTCTTTCTACCCATATAATTGCCCCATTGAATTGAATATAATAGATGTCCTCAAATTGCACTCAAAGTTGACCTCAAACCTGTAATTTAAACACATAATATCAAATCAAACAATTAAGTGCAATTGGAACAACTAATGGTAAATTATCATGAAAATTATATCAACTTGAGACAATTAAGCACACAATTATCATGCAATAATTCACCCTAATCAACTCCCCCAAACTTAAAGTGTTGCTCGTCCCGAGCAACGAAATTGAAAAACAAGGGGAAAATTGCATAGGCTCACTCAATACATGGACTTATCAACACAATCATGCAATCAAGCAATTTTCCTCAAATGAATCATCAAGCCAAAAAGCAACTAATCACCTTCACATGAGTTGTGCTTCAACGATAGCAAATTGAACATATTGTCTACCATACTCACAAGATATGTGTTTCACACTCATCACTCAAAAGTGTATTGGGCAAATATACTCTCAATCAATCAAATCAAACAAGTGCACTACCATAGGCTTGCCACAAGTCTACATTTTCTACCACACAAAAGTGATCAATCAAGGAATCAACAAGGTCTTTATAATTGGTTGTAATGTAGGCTCTTTGGTAAAGGTAGAAGATTTGGATAAGTGACTCGTAAACTAGTGGAGCGAGAGGTCAAGACGCCTAGGAACATCTCTTACTCTCAAGAGAAAGTGCAATTGTACGGGTTGCACCCACAATACTCAACTCACCCAATTTACTCGTTTTCTTTACAAATTATTCTTCTCACTCAATAGTCATAGAAACCTTTTTCTCTTTTTCAATCAATCAACCACAATATGCACAAGAGATTTTTTTTTCTTTTCTTTTCATCACTTCTTTTCTAATCACATCTTTTTCAAGTGCACAATTTTTTTCATCTTCTTCTTTTTCATTTCTCAACTCAAATTTTTCCCACACTCTTCTTTCACAAAGACAAATTAGCCTCTTTAAAAGCATTACGCTCCACTAGTTATTGGGGACAATTAGGCTCATAAAAGATAAAAGGCTAAATTCGTAGGTTTGCCAAAGAAATAAGTCTAAATAAGCTCAAAGTGGCTAACTACGGAATAATATCATTTGGTAGGATAAATTTGGCCAAGTGACTAAGTCAATTCAAAGATGGCCTTGTATCACATTCCAAGACTTCACACCTAAGTAGCTTCAAATAAGACAAGTGTCAAGTTCTAGAGCACACAAGCATGATTGATACACACATCAAGGAAACAAGACTCAAAGTTATGCAAGTCAAGGCTCAAATCTCACAAGGTTATCAAGGTAGACAAAATGCTCTCCTAAGCAAAGTTTCCACGCAAACACACATTACAATGACTAAATCACCCTCTAACTCAACTCATCATCCAATTCCAATCACAAGATCACCAATTAAGCACATGACAAGTCCACAATCAAGATCACCTTACTCAATATCCCATCACAAAATACACATTCAAAATGATAAACTCAAAGATATGCAATTAATCCACAAATAAGCACAAAATTTTCTCAAACAAATGAGAGGCAAGTTGGTGCAACGAAAATCGCAAAACTAACACTCCCCCAAACTTTTTCATTGCATAGCAATTAAAAGTTTGGTAAGATAGTTAGCTAATTGAGTTGCAACCAACTACCTACTACTACGAAATGAAAGCTCAACATCAAAATTCATATACACGTAATATCAACAAATAAGCTCAACGACATTTCACTCAAAAATATGGCCGTGCGCGGTGCAATATCTACACTAACCCCCAAACTTAGACATTGCAAGCAAGTCTAAGTTCGAGCAGGGTGATACCTTTCAAAATGACACCTTAGCACTTGACTCTTTGAACTTCAAGCTTAGGCCTCCACACTAACACGATCACCTACACAAAAGAAACACACTTATTGAAAGCAATAAACAAACTCGAAAACCAAGAAAGCAAGAAAACGACGGGTTGCCTCCCATCTAGCGCTATTTTTAATGTCCTATGCCGGACGTTATTCATTGAGTTCAACTTCCCTATCGGAATGGCCAAGGATATTGGTCCTCCTTGCCACTATATTTCATTCTTTGAGTTTCCAAAGCCATGAGGCTCTCATGGAAGGTGGACCATTCACCCGCATCTTTCGTGCACATCTTCTTCATTGGACGTTCCCATTCCTCTTTTACCTTCATTTCTTTCCATTCTTTTACTTTTTGTCCAAGGATGCCCAAGCAAGACGCAATCTCCTTCTTTCGATCAAAGTTCTCAAGAGGCAAAACAAAATTAATAGAAGCATCAATATCAAATAAAGTACAAATTGAAGAGTTAAGGGGTTTAGAAATGCTCATTTCACTCTTCAATGTGTTGTTTGATGCTTCTTGATTTTCTTGCTCATTGAAGCTCGTGTCCATCAAGGGACATTCCTCTCCATCTCTCTTGCTCGTAAAATCGATGCCTTGACTCTTCTTCTCACTTGGGTTCTTTTCACCTTCCTCTTCTTCTTCTTTTTCTTCTTCTTCTTCTTCTTCTAGATTTTTCACCACGATGGTCAATTGCTCCAGTTGAAATTCAAGAGTTTTGAGTTGGCTTCCTTGTTGAGCAATTTGAGCTTCGAGCTTAGCATCTTTCTCTTCCGTTTTCCTCAACAATAAGAGTAACAAGTCATTTGTCGTTGACTTTTCCTCGTTGTTTTCCCACTCTTGATAATGAGAAGGAGCTTGTTGCGTTTGGTAGTCATAATCAAATCTCCTCCAATTATCGTGGCAATCTCCTTCCAAAGCTTCTTGAAATTCAAATCCATGTGGATCAAATTCTTGACCATAATGCTCATCAATGTAGTTTGGAAACGTCTCTTGAAGAGTGGGTGAGGCTTCCTCATTTCTCCAATCTTGATAATAGGAGGGAACTTGTTGCATTTGATAGTCATAATCAAAGCTCCTCCAATTATCGTAGCCAATTACTTCATGTTGTGGAGGATAAACCATACCATTTTGATCATAGCAATGATTCCATGGGTATTGGTTATATCCATCCATCTTCTCATTTAAGCTCTTCACAACCCTTGCCTTCTTTCGGTGGCTAAGTTCGAGGTTCAATTTCAATTAAGAAATTTAACCCCTTAAGAACAACTGAGTGTCCACCTACAAAAGAAGGCAAGTATCAAATTCACACAAACAAAATAAAATAAAGCAAGCAAAAAAAAATGCCACTAGTAAAACTACTCAACAAGAATTCAAGTTCCACCTAAGTGTCCTCAACTAGTCCCGGCAACGGCGCCATTTTGATCATAGTATTTTTAGTGATAAGAAATTTTCGACCAAACAAATATCGAACCCAAGGGACTAGGAGTACAATGGAGCCTCGAAAACATACGTTTCCATAGAATTATAGTGGCTAGTCAAGATTGCAAAAGAAAAACAACAAAATAACAACACAAATCCGACAAGAAATTAAACCAAGCAATCAACAAAGGAATAACAAGGATGAGATAGTAGTGCTCGGGTGCAAATCACCAAAGACTCACAAATTCGGATCATCAACAATCAAGTGTTCATTCAAAGAGGGATCATAGGGATAACCAACAAATAATTCAAATAAAACCGTCTTGGATAAGCCTAGGTTCTAATGATCGATTAAGCACGTAGGAATATGAGAGACGGCACTCTCACCCCCTCACTAATTACAAGCAAACAACAAGTAATCAATGTGCCTTAATGAGGTTCTAATTAATCAACCAAGTATCCTTGAGTTAACCAAATATCTACTTCAATCACTTAAGCAAACCTAACACATATGCATCAATTCAATCAACCAAGTATCCTTGCATTAATTAAATCAATAAACACAAGATCAAAGCTCACATTAGCAATTAAATCATTCAAAGCATCATTAAGACAATTAATCACCTCAACAAATGAACACCCAATCATCAATTCACCAAAATCAACTCATCAAGGGATCATTACACCCAAACACATATGAAATTTAGCCTATCATGGCTAATTGAAACAAACCCATGAAAATTACAAAAATTAAAGGAGAAGAGAGCATGGGAATTAAGAAATAAACCATAAAAATTAAGAGAATAAGGATGGGTATCACCTTAAATGTGTTGAGTACACTTGATTGAATTAAATCTATCTCAAATTTGCAAGAAATTGAAAAGAAAATGAAAAACACCTACTACTATGTGTTTGTGTGTGCTGAAATCTAAAAATAACATAAGCTAATGTTTCTAAGTGTGTGGGATCCTCCTCTAATGCTGATCTTGGAGTGTATATATAGTGGGTAGTAAGTGAGTAACTTTAATTTCTCATTAGGTCCCTCAAAAGTGCTCAATTTATGTCAAATGAGCTGAAAATCGCGCACAAAATGGCTCACTCAGCATAAGTGACTCGGGCAGTGCATAAGGTGACTCGGGCGAGTCATGATGTTGTTGCCCGAGTCACTTGGCCACGTAAAAAATGTGACTCGGGCACTGACTCGGGCGAGTCAAGGTGTGGTTGCCCGAGTCACTTCTCCCCGTGTGCTACCTCCTCTTCGTTTGCCCATATCTTCCTCATACGAACTCCAATTTGGGTGATTCTTTTGCTACGCGAAGCTCTCTCGGCCCTCTTTCTACCCATGTAATTGCCCCATTGAATTGAATATAATAGATGTCCTCAAATTGCACTCAAAGTTGACCTCAAACCTGTAATTTAAACACATAATATCAAATCAAACAATTAAGTGCAATTGGAACAACTAATGGTAAATTATCATGAAAATTATATCAACTTGAGACAATTAAGCACACAATTATCATGCAATAATTCACCTAATCATCAATCCATATTTTCTTGTGTTAGCCAGATATCGGAGGAATACACTTAGCATTTAGATCAAAAACGTGGGTTGAGATCTTATCTTTGCTATTGGAAGATTTAGTTTGTGAAACAATCTCTACAATCTTTGTATTCGCTACTCAGTTATAGTGAAATTTTTCGCCATTAAATTTTATTAGTCTCATCATATCAAAGTTCAGAACTTTGATTTTATAGCAGGGATGCAGAACTCGGTCTAGGCGGCCGTCTAGTTGGCGCTTAGGTGCTAGACGTCCACCGTCCATCCGAATTTCTTTAATATTGGTAGTGCGATTTTCTAATTAGGCGGCCAAGTCGAAAAAATCGGACAACAAATTATTATTTTTCCATCAAAATGACATCGTCAATTGTTTCGACTTAGAGAACTTGATGAGGAAGTAGAGGCTAACAAATGAGTTTGAGTCCGATGATGAAGACCGTGTGTTCGGAGATGAACAACCTTTGTTTTCTCAAGTTTCCCAACAAGGCTCAAGCATTCAAGCCAAGTAATTTGAAGTGTAGCATATGATTTGTTTTCTTATATAGTCTATATTAAATTGTTATTTGGTAATTATCTAGTTTGACTACGACCAAAAAAATTATCTAGTTTGACTATTTGAATTTGAAAGTTAAAATTATGTTAATTATCATGTATTTTTAAAATTTGCTCAAGAAAATAATAAAATCGAACCGACTAGGGTCATCTAGGCGCTAGGCTAGTAGAATCCGTCCGACTACCGGTTTCCAAGTTACGCACTCTTGTTTAATAGTGGTTAAAAACCTAAATTCAATTTCAAATGGGGTCAAATGTCATCTTTAACTCTCAATAATTTTCCACTAAATTATACGAGTCAATTTGTTTTAATTGAATTTAGAGAACATTTTTGCTCTCAAACACAAAATATTTATTCTCGAATCAAATTTTATTTTGATTCATTCAAAAGGACCCAAAACTAAGGAAGAAGGCAAAAACTTGTGTGAGACCGTCTCACCGATCTCATTACGTGAGACATGTGCACTTTTTAACAAATTGTAATCACTTTTTATAAAGTGATACAAATTAGTATAAAAGTGATAAAAATTTGAAAAGTGGTACACTTCACATTATAAGTGATAATAATATGTTAAAAAGTGATAACAATTTATTAAAAAGTGAATATGTCTAACGAAATGAGATCCGTGAGACGGACTCACACAAGACTTACTCCTAGTGAATTATGGCCGCCACTTTTTACGTTGTCCAGATCATGTATGAGCCCTCTTGTTATGCCAATGCAATTTCTCATGTTTGGGAAAAACTCATCAGGTACCATAAAACAAGTATAATCAGTTAGGCTCTGACAAGTGGTTCCATCAAAAGCCTCCTGGGAAATATGATAATCAAAATTAAAGCCATACTTGGTCAGTTTCTCTGTCCATACAAGCTCTGTTTTTATTCACAATAATGAGAAATTCAAGCACAGCAACAGTCCAGAATCTACCTGCCATATACAAAAATAGTGGATCAAATGCAAATAAGAACTGAAGGTATGATCGAATCATACCAGGACTCCAGTTGTTGAAATTCTGTTGCCAATGTTCTTTTCAGGTATTCGGAATCTGAAAAATAAGTTAATGATAAGTTCATACGGATAAATCTACAGCCAACTCTCATTATAACAGCTTTGCTCAGCTCATCTAGAATCAAGATGTACTTTGGCCCATCAACTAGAATATACAGGCCATATTCATGTATTGTATATAAGGGTTGGCTGATCTTCAAAGCACTTGGTTTTGATAGCTAGGTGATATCATAAACATGAGTAGTTTGAAGTACATGTCATTAACGAGACTTATGATTTGTCTCTTGATTTCATGTCCAAAAGTCATCGTGGCACTTTCGTCTACCTGTCAAGCAAAGTTGCAAGAGAAGCACTTTGGAGAGTGACATTGAAAGGAAAAAGATTGATCAATATATTATAGGCCTGCCACATAAAGCCCTGGAGGACCTGATCCACATCATAATTTTTAATCTTGAATCCCTACCATTGATCGGGTTTCATATGATTGTATTTATAGGAACTGAGGGCATGTAAAAATCAAATTTTCCTGTTGTTTGTAATGACAACAGAATTTTCCTATCACCTTGTCGTCTTAAATAGATATCGATTTACACCTCAATGCACGTCTTTCATTTAATCCAAAACACACTTTCAGTCCTCATTTGTGAATGTTTTGGATTTGCATATTGAAAGGTCTTGTTCGTTTCTATGTCTTTTAATGTTATATCTTCCAAGCGTATATTGTTACGATGCATTATGATTCTTGTTGTTACAGTATAGTTTAGAAGGGCTTAGTTTCCATAAATATGATGAAAATATTTGATGTAAGGTTTACAAGAAAGAGGTCAAGTTATGACATTTTCTTGTAGATTTGAGTTTACAAGGTACAGTTGCATAGATCGGGTCCTAGATTCCAACTTAATTACTGATTGTTAGGGAATTAATTAATACAAATAAATTAATTTCACGTTGGGTAAATTGTTCGTTAAATCGCGGTTCACATCGTGGGATTGTAAAATAAATAATACTCCCTCCGTCCCTAACTATCTTCATATGTGAAGAGACACACTTATTCAAATTGTGTATTCAAGTTAACCATATATTTAGTTCTTTTGAATTTATTTTTAACTTCCATAATTAAATTAATTGATTAAGGTGGAAGCAAGATGAGAATTTCAGTGAAATGGTGGAAGCAACACCAATTTTGGATACCGGACGAAGGCTGCCTCGAACGGATTTAGTTGGGATTTGTATTAAGCCAACAACATTTCATCATTTTTTTACCCAAATGGGCGAACCAAAAATTTTTGTATATCATGAAATCCTATAGCACCCTATCTAATATTTTTGTTACTTTTAATTTAGGGAAACTGCAACACCCCTAATTTAATAATCAATTATTTAGTATATTTATTAATTTCAAAACATCAATTTTTATTAAGATCATAAACTATCCATATTTTACTAGTTTTAATAAATGGTATTGTTTAAAGTTGATCATTATTTACAAAAAGAATTTTAAATGTAAAATTAATTCTACTTCCTCTATCTCAAATCAGTTTTCACATTGATCAGGCACGAGAAAATAAGAAAACTCACTTTTTGAAGTTGAATTGAGCGCTGACCGGAGAAAAAAAAGGGCAAAGTAGACAATTCCACTTTATGCTAATTTTGATTAGCAAGCATTGACCTGCAAATGAAAAGAGGATTAAAAGAACCCAAATCAATATAGCAATCATTGTTGCATACCTACAGACAGAATATTTTTTACAAAATAAATATGGGTTACCTTTGCCTAGAAAGAAATCATCAAAATAAACTTTAACCAGGATAAAATTCTAAAACAAGAAACCAAGAAAAAAATTATGTATATAATAAGAGTAGGAAGAAGAAGAATTAAAAAAAAGTACCCAAAAAACAAACCCCCATCCCCCACCGGAAAATTCGGTGTTGAATCGCCATTAAAATTCCTTCAAACTCTCATCCATAATCGGGTTTTAAAATAAATATCAAACTGGGTTTCATGAACAATCAAAGACCCCTAAAATTTACTACCAAAAGATGAAGAAAGCGATACCTTGAGGAACCAAAGGAACCCAAATGGATATAGTATAAATCATTTCTAAATCTCTGCTTCCGTCGTCTCTAGTCTCTCCGTCGCTTCTACCGCCTCTAATCTCTTCGTCGCTTCCACCACCTCCGGGCTCTCTGCCGCCACCAACATCTCGGCCGTCTCCCTCTTTGTCGCCTCTAGAGTACGAAGGAGACAGAGAGGTGAGTGGCGCTCGAGGGAGACAGAGACAAGGTGGGCTGCGATCGGAGGTGGCCGGAGATGAGCGCCGGTCGGAGCGGAAAAAGGTGGGCGGCGATCGAAGTAGGTGGAGAAGAGGTAGAGAGAGACTAGTACGAGAGAGAGAGAGAGAAAGAGGGGATTCTAGAAACTGATTAGGGTTTGTAGTGTGTATTTTAAATGTATTATGGGCCTAGTATTTTTATTTTGGTTGAGTTTATTTTTTTGGGCTCAATGTATTTTTATGGGTCAAATACGTATTTTATACGAGGCTCGGTGTATTTATACGAGACTATGTATTTATACGGACTGGATATATTTAATTAGGTGTAGTTTAATTAATTTTGATTGATTAGATAATTAATTAGTGTGATGTGAGTTAAATGTGTAAGAAAATGTAATGGCATTGGAACTTTTGAGGGTAAGGGTTATGAAAAAACTTTCCTTTTTGGGTGTGCAAACCGATATGAGATAGACGAAAAAGGAAAGTGTGAAAATTGATACGGGACGAGAGGGAATAGTATTTATCTCACTCAAGCCCAAGCCCAAACCCATGCTAGTATATCTATTTGTAGGAGACCTAGCCTAGAAAAATTTCACACTCACAAATATTTCTTCCAATTTTCATCTACACGGTTTATTCCTCATCAACAATTTACGTAGACGGATTAACGAGACACATCAATAGGACTGCATTGCATAAATTTAACGACATTTGAGGTGGGGATTTCTATTTACGTTTACATTTGTCTCTAGTGAATGCTTTGAATGTGAATGATTATTGTTTAAATGCGACATTCCATAGGCAACAACTACAACTACAGATTACATGCTATATTATGTTCAACGGTTTCTATAGTATCTCGGATCACCGGTGGTCCTTACTAAAATTTACAATGTGTTGTAGGTATTAAGTGATGGTTAACATGATTTGTATTTAACATTGACAACCCACTGAGCTAGTGGTTTTGTTCACCCCAATCTCATTATTATTATTTTTTCAAATTTAGAAAGGAGTGTGATGGAGGGCCGGTGGATGTGTGTCACTAGCATTCAAATAATATTTCATGTTTGAAATTAATTCTTCTTATTTAAAGTTCAAATTAAAAATTTTAGGTTTTTATTTAAAATATTTATTTTCTTAAGAGTCACATCTCGGTTGTTTTATTAAACCATGTTTATATTTGAAAATAAATTATATTATTTTTATTGATTATGTTCCACTTTCAAACTTACGAATGTTCACTATTTAATTCAGCGTCAAGTTTTATAAAATTATTTGATTCTTAGTTTATTTTATAAAATGATGAGTTTTTGTGTAAATTTTAAACTATGTATATCTTCAAAATTAGGATTTTCAAATAAATTGTTAGTTTAAATCATTTTTTAAAAGCCTTCGAAAATTGAGATGTGACACAAGCTGCATCCAAATCATTTCATCACTGCTTCTTTTTTTTTGGGCTGCACTCATTTTTGTCATTATATTTGTTTCATTTGATGTTGGTATATATCTATGGAATTATGCAATAGCCTACAGAAGGCCCTAGGTCAGACAATGTTCAAAAAAGAAAAAGAATGATTAAGAAAGTGAAGAAAACTGATGGTCGTCCTTTCTACATTTTGATTAGAACATGGAGAAATCTGACACTAAAAAAATTGTTATTTATCGACGGATATACCGACGGCATTACTTCTGTAAAAGTGGTCGCCGACGGATTAGGGACGAACAATTTTTCGTCTTTATTTTCCTCGTCACAAAATTACCGACGGAAAAATTAAGTCGCGGTAAATACCGATGGATCATCGGTAGTCCATCGGTAATTATTGACGGAAATGGTTCGTCGGTATTTGCAAAAGTACAAAACTATGGTATTTGTGACGGAAATAAGTTCGTCGGTAAATCCGTTGGTATTTCACAGTTTTTTTGTAGTGTGAAAATCAAAACTCTGAAGATATGAAGTGGACTTGTTTTTGGATTTGAATTAATGTTTAATTGCGTTTGATGAAATCGAATCCATGGCCAAGGTTTAATTTCTGGTTGCGCTCTGGATGATTTGCTCCTTTACATGTATGTGGATTCTTAGGAATTAAGTTTCCCTATTTATGAATGTCAATTAACAAGCATGATCATTGGGGTGACTCGAATACTGTCCCTGTTTTTCAATGAAGATTACGCTGTGTAGTGTTTAAGGGTATGGCAGCATGGGTGGTTGCATGTGCAAAATTCAAATGAAAAGAGTGAAGAGCAGAATAATGCAAGTTGGTTCATTACTTAGATGTATTAATATTCAATATCATAATGTAGCTGTCTTGAGTATTTGATACGTGATATTTGCATCAATCTACACTTAAATGTGTTTTCTTACATGCATGATTTGATCATCATTCTTTGAATTAGAGTATTTATGCTTGACAACTTGAGAATTGAGCATGTGTGCGTATGTATAGGCATGAGAGTTCTTTTGCTGTATGTGAATTTAATATTATGCTTTAATTTTGCATACGTCAAAGTGTATGTGTATGCATATACCCCTCTCTGTCCCGGAAGAGTTTGCGGAAATTTTTGGCACAAAGTTTAAGAAAAAAGTGTGATTAGTGAAGTATTGAGGGGTAATTTTGTAAACTTTTATGAATAAAATAAAAGAATTAGTTGAATTGAGTGTGTGTGGGGTCTCAAAAGTAATGACTTGTAGGATAAATATGTGTGTATTGTGAGGGTGAAGGTTGTGAGGAATATTTCTATTTTTGGGTATGCAAATTTTTGTGGGACAAACTAAAAAGAAAAGTATGCAAATTTTTGTGTGACAGAGAATATATGTTTTTGAGTTTAAGATTCGCGCAAAAGTGCTTTACAAAAAAGAAAAGGATTCGAGTATAAGTGTATGGATTAGGAATTATGAATTATGGTTATTACCAGCTTGATGAAATGCTTAAGAGAGTTTGTAATGTCTTGGCTTCACTGTTTTATGAGAATTACTGTGACATATTAGAGTCGCAGGAAGGACGAAAATTGTAGATATTAGTAAGCAATAGCGATTACAGTATAATTGTGGTTACCTTTTTGCAACCATATAACTTAATTTAATTAATACTCTTATGAATTTATTTTTTATAAAGTTATATTGAAGGAAGGAATGTCCATGTTGGTTAGATCATTGGTGTTATGCTCAAATTTTGGGAAAAATGAGACACAAAAAAATTGTTATTGGTGGTGAAGGGGAATGATTGAGGAGAAATGATTGTAGATATATGGAGAAAAAGTTAATCATAATGGGTAATGATTACCTTATTTAGGAGGAATATAATATCATTCACCATCGTTTATTCTCAATAAGCAGCATAATTGTCTTATACTAATTCTCATTTTTATTGCCATTGAAGAATTTTCAACTAACCGCCTCCTTAGTTAACATTGTTCCACTCAAATTAAGTTAATTGTCCATTATTAATGGTGCCTACAATCAACCTCCTATTTTCCTTGTCAAGTGGAGTATATTCTTGAGAAAACTTGATCTTCTTTGATTACAAAGTCTTGTCGTGTCAAGTAAAATATTCTAACCACAATCTTTCCATCATGACTTTTCTTATTACGTCTGAAGCACGCCTTAATTTTTATATATATGCAGCAATGCAACTCACCCATGCAATCAATTAACATTACAACATGGAAAGAAATTGTTATTACTTCTTTGCATTTACAATCCTACTAACCTAATTGCCTTGTCGTCTAGCCAAAACATCTACCAACCTCACCACTGATCAATCTACTCTTCTTTCTCTAAAAGATCATCTCACTTCAGACCCTTATCACTTTCTCACGACTAACTGGACCATTAATTCCAGCCATGTTTGCAGTTGGATTGGTGTCACTTGCGGCTTGCGCCACCGCAGAGTCACGACCTTGAATATTTCCAACATGGGTCTCTCCGGCACTATTCCACCGCAACTAGGAAACCTCTCCTTTCTCCTTTCCCTTGATCTCAGCTACAACCATTTTAGTGGCACTTTGCCTCGAGAGTTATCTTCCCTACACCGCTTGAAGTATATTTCTCTCAGAGTTAACAACTTCACGGGAGAGATTCCACCATGGTTTGACCATTTACCTAAACTTGAGTTCTTAAACCTAAAAATAACAGCTTCACTGGTTTCATCCCAAAGTCCCTTTCTAACTTATCAAATCTAATTTATCTTGATTTTGGTTTCAATTCTATCCATGGAGAAATTCCACAAGAGTTGGGGAGACTTGATAAGCTGCAATATCTAAGCATGTATTCCAATCATGTATCAGGTGCTATACCCTCCGCCATATTTAACATCTCCACCTTACAAACTCTTAAGTTCACATACAATGAATTGAGTGGCAGTCTTCCCATGAACATGCGCGATAATCTTCCCTTTGTTAATTTGATTGGCGTTTTTGACAATCAGCAGAGCGGCCAAATTCCATCAAATATATCCGAATGTTCAAATCTTCAAGTGCTAGGTCTAGCTTACAACATTTTGAGTGGGGAGATACCAGCAACAATTGGGAAGTTAAAATCTCTTGCGGGATTATATCTGGGTGGTAACAACTTAAATGGTGTGTTTCACTTTTTATGCCTCTGCATTTTCTCTTTTAATATTTGAATTTTACTTTCAATTATCAATTTTTTTAACAGGTGTTATACCAAAGGAGATTGGCAATCTTCAAAACTTGGTTCGACTTGGTATTGAAAAGAATAATATTAGTGGGAAACTGCCCCTCAACGTATTCAATTTGTCTTCCTTGCAAACCTTAGTACTATGGCGCAACAACCTGAGTGGGACCCTTTCAAGAGATATTGCAAATCTTACATTGCTAAGAGACTTGGAACTCGAGGAAAACAAGTTCACGAGGTAAGGCAGCTTCTATTCATTCTTAGGCTGAGTGAGATTCCTTATAATGCACAATTTACGTTACATATATATTAATTCAACTATATGAGATATTATTACAGGTATCACAATTAAAGTGAAAAATTAACCTTATAATCAGGATAGACTACAAGAATCAATAATAGAACTATATATATATTAGTTCGCATGCAAGAATTAATAAGTATGAATTATGTTGATTGTTGTTTTTCTATTATTGTCATTCCCATCACATTCAAAAATTTAAACCTTCTTGCTTGGTTAATATGGACAAGACAACACATCCTAAAGAGATGCCATGCGTCTGATCTTTATAAATTTTGAGTATAATTTATTTGTATAAGAATTAATTTTTCACGTTCATTGTATATTCCATTGTCAAGTTATTTATAAATTATGAGTATAAGAATTTTAATCATCTTTATCCGGATCTATTATTTCTTTTAATTTTAATTCTTCCTCATCCATATTCTTCAATTTGTAAAATAATTTGATATATTATATATTTCCCATGTCTCTCTCTAAGTTATCCATTTTGTCAAAATTGACATCCCATAAGTTATTCATTCATTCTTTTTTTTTTTTTTTGGCAAAGTATTCTCCATATCCCACTCTCTCTACCTTTTACTTTCCCATCACACACATCTCAACACACACAACACATTAAATATTATTTTTCCTTAAAACCTATGTCTTTTTAAAATGAGTAGCATATAGAGGGACGAATAGTATATTATCTTTTCTTAATATTTTCAAACACACAAAGTGTATATTTTACAAGAGAAGCAAATTGTTGGGAAAAGTTTTACTTTAAAAAAATAGTTTTATAAGTTTTATAAAGAATTAATAGTTGTATCTTATATGACAAAAAAAAAAATAGTAATTTTTTCCAACTTTTTCAACTACAAAACAAATTAAGCTGTCAAAGTTAATTGAATATTATTCGATATTATTACTTAATCTGCAACTTTTATTTACATAACAAATTTAGCAATAATCTTTTAATTTGATGATTTTGTTTCTATTTTTAGTATAACATTTTGTTATTAGATATATAATAATAAAAATGATAATAATAATATATTGATATTGATTTCTTTGAGTAATTACATATATGTTGGGTAAAAGGTCAAAACCTTATAATTAGCTACATATTTATATGCTCTGATTGCAATGTAACGATGTTCATATTATATTTGATTTTTAACATAATTAAAATAAAATTTTGCTTCTAAACTAAAACATGAAAAATTTAAAGAGTTTTCAAATTCTTATGCGACTTACGAAGTGCAAGCATCAAAACTAATGAAAACTTATAAAATTACTTGTTTCAATATATATAAAAGCACAAATTAAGATCTGAACCATCACCATTGCGGGTGTTTTACCCACAAAAATTTCTCAACTTTACCAGCTCGAGTACTTAAATTAATTGTTTCAATATAAAAGCACAAATTAATGTGACCTCCATTCGGATTCTCTAGTTTCTTATTACCATTGCATTGCAGGTGTTTTACCCACAGAAATTTCTCAACTTTACCAGCTCGAGTACTTAAATTTAGGCCTCAACAATTTTATTGGTTCAATTCCATCATCGCTCTTTAACATCTCAACTCTTCGCATTCTTGACCTTGGTAATAATAGTCTCACAGAAGTCTTCCCACCAACTTGTGCTATGGAACACCTCTTCTTGAACAACTTTTCCTCCCTCAAAATAACTTGAGTGGAGCATTACCAAGTTCTATTTCTAATTGTGCTAATCTCAAAATTCTCGATCTCGGTTTCAACATATTTACGAGTGTTGTGCCCCACTTTCTGGGAAACCTAAGTCTCATTGAGACTACGAACCTATCGTGCAACAATCTAAGGATTGAATCATCTTCTACAGCGTTGAGCTTCATTACTTCCTTAATAAATTGCAGATCTTTAATGAGATTGGTAATTGATGGTAATCCTCTAGGTGGAATCATTCCACCGTCCGTTGGGAATTTATCTTCTTCAATGCAATTATTCAATGCCAACAACGCAAAATTAAGGGTAGCATTCCCGCTAGTATAGGCAACTTAAGCAACTTGATCACACTTTCATTATCAGGGAATGAGTTGTCTGGTAATATTCCTCTTACTCTCAAACATGTGGATAAGCTTTAAGGATTGTTTCTACATAGCAACAATCTGGATGGTCTCATTTCACATGGTCTGTGTGATTTACACAAAGCATCGGTGAATTAACCTTGAGCCAAAATCACTTATCGGGTTCGATTCTTGAATGTTTTGGAAATCTCACTTCTTTAACTAAACTTTTTTAGATTCCAACGTACTAACTTTACGCATACCGTCAAGCTTGTGGCTCCTCAAAAAGTTGTTGGTGCTAAATTTGTCCATAAATTCCTTCGACGGAATTTTACCACGAGAGATGGGTAATTTAGTGGCGGTAACTTCTATCGATCTAGCCATGAACCAATTTTCGGGCAATATTCCAACCACGATTGGGAAGTTACAATCTTTGACATTTTTGTCTCTAGCACAAAGCAGGACTTGAAGGTTCTATTCAGTCGTGGGAAGTATAATCGGCTTGTCAACTCTAGACCTCTCTCAAAATAACCTTTACGGTCTAATCCCAAAGTCATTGGAGACACTTCGAGATCTCAACAACTTTAATGTCTCTTTTAATGATTTAAGTGGAGAAATTCCTACTGGTGGTAGATTCAAAAACTTCACAATGGAGTCTTTTAAAGTAAACAAAGCATTATGTGGAATTCCGAGGTTTCATGTCCCTCTCTGCTACATTGTTCCCAAGCATAGGTCAAGTAGAAAAAAGGTGAAAATTGCTTTATTTGTTCTTGCTGGAGTGGTTGCACTTATCACCATTGTCTCTTTGTCCTTCTTAAGATACAAAAGGAATAATAAGACAACTTCTAGAATTGAAGAAGCAGATGAACTCTACTATGCCGGAAAGAATTTCCTATTACGAACTCCCCGATAATCGAGCGATTCGGTGAAAGCAATTTATTGGGCATTGGGAGTTTCGGTTCTGTTTATAAAGGAGTTCGTAGGGATGGAAATGTTATTCTTTGTGAAGGTGTTTAGTCTACAAACTGAAGTCGCTTTCGGGAGTTTTGACGTGGAATGTAATGTACTACGTAACATTCGTCATAGAAACGACCAAGGTTATAAGCAGCTGCTCCAATGAAGATTTCAAGGCATTGGTACTTGAATATATGCCCATGGGAAATCTTGAAAAATGGTTGTATTCCCACAACTATTGCTTGGATGTCAAGCAAAGGTTGAACATAATGATTGATGTGGTATGTGCATTGGAATATCTTCATCATGGCTATTCAACTTCCATTGTTCATTGTGATTTGAAGCCCGATAATGTGTTGTTAGATGAAGAGATGACTGCCCATGTAAGTGATTTTGGGATAGCTAAACTTTTAAGTGATGGGGAGAGCATTGTTCTAACAAACACCCTTGCCACATTGGGATACATTGCTCCGGGTAATTTTTTCTTTTTCCTCAATTCGTACTAATTCTACCATTGATTATATCTTATTTGTACATAATTAATTTTGATTTTTGTTGCAGAGTATGGATTGGAAGGATTAGTTTCGACTAGGTGCGATGTATACGCTTTTGGCGTTATGTTCCGGGAAACATTTACAAGAAAAAGTCCAAGTGATGCAATGTTTGGTGGAGATTTGAGCTTGAAGAGTTGGGTTGAAAGCTTGATTCCACGGTCATTGGATCAAGTTATGGACATTAACCTACTCACAAATCTTGATGATGAACATTGTGACAAGATGATGCACCGTGTATTCTCCAATTTGTGTTGGCCTTGAAGTGCTCAAATTGAATCTCCAATGCAGACAAAATAAATATGAAAGAAACTCTATTGGAGCTACGAAGATCAAACACCAATTTTTCAAATAATATTGTGGTAAGGCCTTGAAATATCTATATTATTTCAAATAATTAACATATATTATGTGTATTAAAGTGAATAGAATACTAACATGGATATAAGTGTAAATGTGTGGTTGATCTTTGTGCACTGAGTAGAATCTAACACACCGATCTTTTAGGACAATTTTTAGGCAACATCACTTTTTTGAACATGAAATTTGTTTCACTCCCATGAATTTCTGTCAGGATGATAGCAATGTGATCTCTTGATTTCATGTCTCGAAAGTCATCGTGGCACTTGTCAAACAAATAAAAGTTGCAAGAGAAGCACTGGAGAGTTACTTTGCAAGGAAGAAGAAGATGGATCAAAATGATCATTATATGTCTGCCAAGAAAGACCTGTAGGATCTTATCCAATATCATCATTTTTAATCTTGCATCCCTACCGTTGATCAGGTTTCATTTGATAGTATATTTATTCTAAATTCTCTCTGTTGTTTGTAATGGAATACGTATTTTTATCACCTTGATTGTCTCTTAAATAGATATCAATTTACACAACAATACATTCATTTAAGACAAAACGCACGTTCAGTTCCCATTTGGGATTTTTATCTTCCAACTGTAAATTTTTATGATGCATTTCGATTCTTGTTGTTTTCATCAACTGCATATTTTTTTCTCCACAATGCTGAGAAGTTGGACAAGCCAACATCTTAAAAATAATTAAAAATTCCAACATCTTAGGAATAAGGGGATCAAAGCAAGAGTGTGGTCATGACTTGTGGTGAGAGATAAATTTAAGAACCAATGTAATTTTCGAGATTGGAGTTGGAATCCTAGATAAAATTGAAAGTTTCGTTATTGTGTAATCAAAATATTGTAAGGTTTGGAGTAACCCTTGTACCCCAAGTTTTATAATATTCCCTTTTTCTTGATAAAAAAAGGGGAGCTAAAATTCAATTTGGTCTCAAATCTTTAAACTCTACCGCAAAAGGTCCCTAAAAACTAAAAATTCAATTTTTGTCCCATAACTCTATAATTATTCTGAATTTGGTCCTTTTTGTACGCACATTTTATCCCTTAAATTTGAACGTTTTCGCAAAAGATTCCAAGAAAATGTGTATCAATACGATGTTGGTTATGAAATTTCGGTGAATTTTCGACTAAAATCTGACCATTTAAGGAATTAAGGGACAAAATTTTAAATTTTTGTGACCTTTTGCAAAAAGTCTGAACTTATGTTGTAACGCCCCAAATTTAATAATAACACATAATAGTTGAAGCGCTACCAAATTGACCCGTTAACTTAATTAAAGAGAAAAATGTAATTGAATAAACGAGATTTATTACAAAATAATCATTTGAAATTTACAGCGGAAAACAATGTAAAATAAATTACATGCAACCATCGCCTCGTACTCGCTCGAGCTCCTTTGACCTCTAGGAAATCATAAGCTGGGGGATAAATGTTTGAAAATACACTCGGTGAGGGAAACATCAATGATTGCACAGCTTAAACTACATTCGTAAGCGCATATGACATTTTCATTATAAAGCTCATGAGATCATTTAATGCTTTATCACATAGTACGGGCCATTACCCGGCTTGAACATTTACGGGCCATTACCCGGCTTGAACATAATATTACGGGCCATTACCCGGCTTGAACATAATGCGGGTTACTACCCGTCTTGATTAATAATGCAATTTAACATAGAAATCATAACATGGAATGTTAAACTCGATTAAGAGTGGAGATTGCCCTCACCTTAAAAACAATAGCTGCAACAAATGATGCAATGCAATACCCCCTTAGTGATCCTCAACTCCTTGATAATGCACAATCTTAATAGTCTCAAGTTTCTTCTCATATCCTACAAATAACATATACTCTTAATAATCTCCAATTCCAAACGCTACGAGCATCACCTCAACAAACTAATTATAATTCTATAATCTACGAGTGGATACGAGCATTTTGATATATAATACCACAATTAACGGATATCGAATACTTACCAAAATGCGCCATTCTTTTCTCCTTTCCTTCTTCCCTTTTTTCTTTCCTCTCCTTCCGGTCTCTCTCTCGGCCTATCCTCTCTTTTTTTTTTCTCTCTCTTTTCTCACTATGCCCAGCCTTCACCGCCTCAATCTTAATAGCTAAGTTTCAATCTTAGTTATTATTATTATTATTATAACTATACTATATATTATATATAATTAACAAACACACGTCTCACATACGCACACACACGCCTCACACGCGCACACCTCACACACAATATATTATATATATATATTATATATATAATATAATTTATATTTATTATTTTCTTTTAAAAGATTTATATAATTTAATTAAAAGCTAATTATTAATACTAATACTCAATTTATAAATATAAATAATTCACGTAGTGATTTTGAGATATTACATATGCGACCAAATTAAATTTTAACTCTAAATAAGGGCGTTATGATGATCTCTAAAGCATTTATATTTGACAGTTAATAAAGATGGAATTCTGAATTTCTATTTCTTTTCTCAAATTTCTAAAGTTCTATTATTTTAATTCCCGGTATTGATGAAATTTTAATAATGATCTTGCCGCTGCTATTATCATTCTTATCCCAAATGAGATAGCCCCACATTTTATATACTCCCTCCTCTCTCTTTGTCCCATAAAAATAGTCACACTTACTTTGAGTTTTAAACATACTAATAAAACATCACTAATTATGTTTGAATTTCTGGATTATACCTAATATTCTTGGTGTATCCTTATTTATTAAACCCAAAAATATTTGGGACTCCGGCCGAGGAAAATCAAAGTGTCGACTAGGAATAATGTCTTATTTTTAGTCATATTATTAATTCGGAGGATATTATTGAACTTATTTACAAAGGCTAGAAATGTTCTTTTTCGTTATATATATAATTAATATAGTTGTAGAGATTATGAACCCCTGGTACTCCTTTTAATGAATATTTGTTAGACCATAATTTACACTCATTAAATTAAATAAGAGAATTTTATAAAGAAATGATCATAATTCATACAATTGAAGAAAGAAAAGTGTGACAACATTTGTAAGACGAGTGGTAATCAGATTTATTAAATAAGAGAAATTTAAAATATTTAAACACTCCTTTAATAAAGAAATGTACAAGTCAGAAAGAAAAGTGTGACTATATATGAGACAATTGAGTAATCAATTTTATTAAATAAGAGAATTTTAAATAATCTACATACTTCTAAAAATGACCATAATTTGAAATATATTTAAAAAAAAAAGGATAGTGTGGCTACACATTTATGAGACAAGGGGTATTAAAATTCAATGGAAAACGTAAATAGCCGAGCATCATAAGGAAAAAGCTAATAGCTGAATTCACTTGTTTCATTTTTGCATGCTAAAAGCACTATATATTACAGTACTTCTTAAATAGGAAGATCAAAGCATCTTTTTGGGGACAGATGTTTTTGGGTGAAAAATATCTACCAATAATCAAAAGGTTGACTATCATGGTGACTATGGCTTACTAAACGCGCCATCTAAAATTCATTTGTTTGCTCTTGGTTTTCAATTATCTTATGTACTTTGTGCACAAAACTTAGATCCATGCAGTGATGGAACCAGGAATTTTGCGTAGTGGCCCGACTAAATAGATAAAATAAAAGCATTTGAAATACAATTTTTTTTTGAGATATGATACTTTTATAAGTTTTTTTGTAATACTTTTAAAACTTCAGTATTATAAAACTTGCTAAAGTATATATATAAGTTGAATCATGTAATAAAAAATGTAAATTTAGTAAATACTTTGTCGCGTACTTATTGAAATATTTATTGTTCGGCACAAATTTTAATATAAGAATTATTTAATAATGACAAGTGGTGTAATATTAAGATATTTAAGGGAGATAGATAATAAAATTTAAAATCTTAAAATGAGAAATTGTTTATATAGAAAAAATAAATTGTTTCCAAAAAGTGTTAAAAATAAATCTGGGATGGAGAAAATTGTTAAATATATATATATATATATATATATATATATATATATATATATAAGTGGAATCATGCAATAAAAAAATGTGAATTTAGTAAGGGCGCTTGGTTGGAAATTCTTCAATGGCAATGGGAATGAAAATTAGTATAAGACAATTGTGGTGCTTAATTAATGAGAATAAAAGATGGTGAATGCCATTATTTTTCCTCCTAAATAAGGTAATCATTACCCATTATGATTAACCTTTTTCACATCTACAATCATTTCTCCTCAATCACTCCCTCCACCACCAATACCAAGCTTCTTTTGTCTCATTTTTTCCAAAATTGGATCACAAAACCAATGATGAAACTAGCATGGAGACATTCCTTCCTCCAATAAACTGCGAGGGCATAGAGGGAAAAACCAATTTCATTCCTATTCCTATTGAACAGGTTCGTAACAAGCGCCCCTAAATATATGTCTTTTAATTTCGAACCCTCCAGGAATTGAGAACAAAACACTTCTGGCAACACATTAGGACATCACTATACATGTAAAATATTTCAGAAATAAAAATATATATATAGTAAAACCTAAGAAATATTTAGGGGTGCCCAATGCTTCCCTGGTCCCAATGTGACACATTTTAATTATATTAATTAATATATATCAATCATATTAGATTGTATATTTTATTT
The DNA here is from genome assembly GCA_030762865.1 of Paraleonurus japonicus. Classification (NCBI taxonomy): domain Eukaryota; kingdom Viridiplantae; phylum Streptophyta; class Magnoliopsida; order Lamiales; family Lamiaceae; genus Paraleonurus; species Paraleonurus japonicus. The sequence continues at coordinate 29,099,568 of CM061058.1, read as the reverse complement.
CACGTTATCAATTAAATCTAGTTTGTATGTTGCGATTATATTTGTCTACTTATTTCAGTTTTATTAATACGTATATCAATATTTTTGTAACTTCTCTTGTTTGGATTGGATGAATAATCCTCTACTCAAAATTCAAGATCTGTGAATATCTATAAACATTTCTTATGGTTATACCTTATTTTCCCAATATTCTATAATGAATTCAATTTTTTCGATAAAAAAAAATTATTTTAATCTGTATTCAACCCTTTGTCTTGTAAAAACCACTCTTACAAAAATCAATATTTTAAAACTATAGGTGATGTTCTTTTTGGCTTTTAAGTTATTTTTAAAAATCAGTTTTTGAAATCTAGTACTACCTCGTCCCAGATCGGTTTTCACGGTTGACTTTTCCAACGCTTTTTGTATGAGAATTATTTCATAGTAATATGTGTACAAAAGTCGTTTTATATGAATGGTATGCTAGTTAATAAGGCTAACTAGCATACCATTCATGTAAAACAACTTTTGTACACAAATTACTATGAAATAATTGTCACACAAAACCGTTGGAAAAGTCAACTGAAAACCGATCTGGGACAGAGGAGTAGTTTTTAAAAATATATTCTTATTATTATGAAAATGTATTGATAATATATAGGTGGACGCAATCAGCTGAATAATTTCCCAATAGATTCTTCAAATATTCAACGTGGCATCACTCTACCTTAACCACAAACTTTTCTGTCATGACTTTTCTTATTGCCAAATATTCTACGCCTTAATTTTGAAAATCATCTATATATCTGCAGCAGAGCAACTCACCCATCCAATTAGCATTACAGCATGGAAAGAAATTGTTATTACGTTTCTGCATTTGCAATCCTACTAATCTTATTGCCTTGTCGTCTAGCCACTGATCAATCTGCTCTTGTTTCTCTAAAAGATCATCTCACTTCAGACCCTCATCACTTTCTCACGACTAACTGGACCATTAATGCCAGCAATGTTTGTTGTTGGATTGGTGTCACCTGCGGCTTGCGCCACCACAGAGTCACGGCCTTGAATATTTCCAACATGGGTCTCTCCGGCACTATTCCACCACAACTAGGAAACCTCTCCTTTCCTGTTTTCCTTGACCTCAGCAACAACAATTTTAGTGGCACTTTGCCGCGAGAGTTATCTCTCCTACACCGCTTGAAGTTTATTTTTCTCAGCTTTAACAACTTTACGGGAGAGATTCCACCATGGCTTGACCATTTACCGAGAAAAATCACAAACGGTCCTGTATCTTTACTTGAATCCAACTTTAGTCCTTTTTCTTTTTAATTTATCAATTTTGATCCTTTTGGTCTCAATTTTGGTCCTTTTCACGAGAAATTTTTAATTTTAGCGGAAAATTTCCCTAATTTTGTATTATTGTCATGTCGATGGCCGTGTCAAGTCTCGTTTGATTCGTCACACATCCAGGAAGCAAAGCCCTCAATTAATTTCAAATTTCGATTACACCTTCCTCGTAAATTACAATTTTAAAATCGTAAATTTTGTAATTTTCATCACTAATTCCAGTGTTTTACGATGAGGAGGGGTCGAGGCCTATAAGTTTCTTTTTCTCTTCCGAACCCGTCATTTTGGTATATTTTCGTGTCATTACGTATGCTACAACAGATTTCCGGCCATTTTCCGGTAACTTTTCCGGTCAAAAATTGAATTATCCAGCTGAAAGGACCTATTTTGATATCAAAAGGACCACAATTGATAAAATAAAAGAAAAAGGACCAAATCTGGACTCGGGCAAAGTTATAGGACTATTTATGAAATTATCTCACCATTTACCTAAACTTGAACACTTGTCCCTAAGAAATAACAGCTTCACTGGTTTCATCCCAAAATCCCTTTCCAACTTATCAAATCTATTGTATCTTAATTTTGGTTTCAATTCTATACGTGGAGAAATTCCAAAAGAGTTGGGGAGACTTGAAAAGCTGCAATTTCTAAGCATGTATTCCAATCATGTATCAGGTGATATACCCTCCGCCATATTTAACATCTCCACCTTACAAACTCTTGAATTGGCATTCAATGAATTGAGTGGAAGTCTTCCCATGAACATGTGTGATAATCTTCCCTTTGTTAATTGGATTAACCTTTCTAAGAATCAGTTGTGCGGCCAAATTCCATCAAATATATCCGAATGTTCAAATCTTCAAGGGCTAAGTCTATCTTACAACATTTTGAGTGGGAGATACCCGCAGAAATTGGGAAGTTGAAATGTCTTGAGAATTTAGACCTGGGTGGTAACAACTTAAATGGTGTGTTTCACTTTTTATGCCTCTGCATTTCCTCTTTTAATATATGCATTTTACTTTCAATTATCAATTTTTTTAACAGGTGTTATACCAAAGGAGATTGGCAATCTTCAAAACTTGGTTGAACTTGGTATTGAATGGAATAATATTAGTGGTAAACTGCCCCTCAACCTATTCAATTTGTCTTCCTTGCAAACCTTATATCTATGGCGCAACAACCAGAGTGGGACCCTTTCAAAAGATATTGCAAATCTTACATTGCTAAGAGACTTGGAACTCCGGGAAAACAAGTTCACGAGTAAGGCGGCTTCTATTCATTCTTAGGCCGAGTGAGATTCCTTATAATGCACACATTATATTACATATTCAACTATATATATATATATATATATATATATTGTTGTTTTTCTATTATTCTCATTCCCAATGCATTCAAAATTTTAATCATTCTTGCTTGGTAAATATGGACAAGACAACACACAACTATTTTATGACTGAAAATTAGCCGGAAAAATTGGCAAACCGCTTGTATGTTGACAAAGAATTATAAAAAAATTATCCTGTATTTAAATTATTTTTAAATTTTTCCCATTATGTCTTAAAAATTGTAGAAAAATGTTCAGATACCAACTACAATGGAAGTTTTTTTAATAAAAAATCCTTTAAGTTTTCTATTAATCAATGACAATGTCCTTTTTATTTTATGATTAAAAATTAGTGATTAAAATATAAAAAACTATTTAATAATTATATTAAATTAAAATACTTAAAATAAAACAATCAATTTTAATATTTTATTATAAAAAGAACATCTATTTGACATACACAAAATTAGAAAATTAAAAATTCATCAAAATTACTTAAAAAAATTAAATACACTAAATTATTTGAAATATAAATGTATTTTGAAATTTGCAAGTTATTTATTAAAAATTAAAACTAATACTAAAATTTTAAAGATACAAAGATAATGAAAATTATTTGACATGAAACACAATTTTAAATGTTATATTTAAAATTTCTTCAATAATTGAATATTAATTTATTTTTATATAATTATTTTTATTTATAATTAATATTAATTTTTATTGGAATATATGTTTATTCAAATCAATTCGATTATTAGTTATGAAAAATTGTATAATTCTATTACTAATAAATCCCTTCTAATTTCCATTTTCGGTAATTGATAATTATTTCACGTAAATTAATAATAAAAATCAATCTTTAATAATTAAGTCTAATCGATTTCCATTTTTACCAATTTTTCCATTTTCAGGAATACATTTTTACATTATTATTTATTATTCAAGTTTAATAGAGATATATTATTATTGTTCAAATTAATTTAATTTTCATTAATTGATTATAAATTATTAAAATAGACTTGAGAATCTTGGATGTTTGAATTTAAGTGATAATTATTAAGAAATATATTCTTCGATTTTTAAATTATTTTAAGTTTTTTTAGTTTTTAAAAAATCAATAAATTGTCATTTATATATGTTTTTTGTTTTGTTTAGTTTGGTAATTAATTTTACAATTTTTATAACATTAATTTATTTTTTTATTTTGCAATTTCTAATTTTTAGTTATTATTAAATTTTAATATTTTATTCATTTATTTCAGTAAATATTTATATTTTTTTAAAAAAATGGTGTGTTTTGTTTTATTTTAGGTATATTTTTCATTTAAGTAAATTTTATTAAAGAGGTTTTTATCTTTCAATCACTAATTTTTAATTATTTTAGGGAAGGATGGGGCATTTTCATCAAAAAGATTTTCACGTCAACTATACGGGTTAGAAACTGGTTGTAGCCTGTATCGGGCATTTTGATAAGTTTTTTAAACATTATGGGTAAATTAAAAAAGTGGTTTAAATATCGAGTAATTTTATAATTACTATCAACATACAAGACATTTTTGCCAATTTTCCCAAATTGGCATCCTAAAGAGATGTCATAAGCCCGATCTATATCACAATCAATATAGTATCGTTACTAAAAGTCACCTTATATATATTTCTATCATCGTAATCAAAATTAAATGTTAAATTTTAATTAAACGTGTATGGATGGTCCACTTACTCACTAATATTTATTCATACTATATTTTTATATAAATTAATTAAGGTGTTAAAAGTTATTTGAATATTATTAAGTCACTATTATTACTTAATGTGCAACTTTTATAATTTACATAACAAATTTAGCAATATTCTTTAAATTTGTTGATTTTGTGTCTATTTTTAGTATAACATTTTGTTATTTGATATATAATAATAATAATAAATAATATATTGATATTGATATTTTTGAGTAATTACATATATGTTGGGTAAAAAGGTAAAAACCTTAGCTACATATTTATATGCATGATTGCAATGTAACGATGTTCATTATTTAGCAACTTAAACATTGCATTATAATATTATTATATTTTATTGATTTTTATATTTTATTTTATTAGCATAATTAAAATAAAATTTTACTTGTAAACTAAAACATGAAAAATTCCAAGAGTTCTCAAATTCTTATGTGACTTATGAAGTGCAAGCATCAAAGCTAATGAAAACTTATGAAATTACTTGTTTCAATATATATAAAGCACACAATAATGTGATCCGAACCATCACCATTGCAGGTGTTTTACCCACAGAAATTTCTCAACTTTACCAGCTCGAGTTATTAACGTTAAGCGACAACAACTTAATTGGTTCAATTCCATCATCGCTCTTTAACATCTCAACTCTTCGTGCTCTTGACCTTACTAAAAATAGTACATCGAGGCGGTCTTCCCACCAACTTGTGCTATGGAACACCTCTTCTTGAAGAACTTTACCTCTCTCAAAATAACTTGAGTGGAGCAATACCAAGCTCTATTTCTAATTGTGCTTATCTCACGTAACTCGGTGTCTCTCACAACAGATTCACCGGTGTTGTGCCACACTTTCTGGGCAACCTAAGTCTCCTTGAGAAGCTTTACCTAGCAAACAACAATCTAAGGATTGAATCATCTTCTACAGAGTTGAGCTTCATTACTTCCTTAACAAATTGCAGATCTTTAAAGTATTTGGTAATATCTAATAATCATATACGTGAAATCATTCCACCCTCCGTTGGGAATATAACTTCTTCATTGCAATATTTATTGCCGACAACCGCAATATTAAGGGTAGCATTCTGCATGTATAGGCAATTTAAGCAACTTAATCGCACTTTCATTATCTCGGGAATGAGTTGTGCAGTAATATTCCTCCTACTCTCAAACATGTGCATAAGCTTCAAGGATTAGACCTAAGTAGAAACAATCTGGATGGTCTCATTTCACATGGTCTCTGTGATTTACTCGGCATCGGTATATTATCTTTGAGCCAAAATCACTTATTAGGTTCGATTCCTAAATGTTTTGGAAATCTCACTTCTTTAACTAAACTTTTTCGGATTCCAACGTACTAACTTCAAGCATACCATCAAGTTTGTGGCTCCTCAAAAATTTGTTGGTGCTAAATTTGTCCATAAATTCCTTGGACGGAATTTTACCACTAGAGATGGGTAATTTAATGGTAGTAACTTCTATCGATCCGGCCATGAATCAATTTTCGGGCAATATTCCAACCACTATTGGGAAGTTACAATTTTTGACATATTTGTCTCTAGCACGGAACAAACTTGAAGGTTCTATTCCGAGTGCAGTGGGAAGTATGATCGGTTTGTCAACTCTAGACCTCTCTCACAATAACCTTTATGGTCTAATCCCAAAGTCATTGGAGATACTTCAAGATCTCAACAACTTTAATGTCTCTTTCAATGATTTAAGTGGAGAAATTCCTACTGGTGGTAGGTTAAAAAACTTCACAATGGAGTCTTTTAAAGAAAACAAAGCATTATGTGGAATTCCGAGGTTTCATGTCCCTCTTTGCCACGTTGTTCCCAAGCATAGGTCAAGTAGGAAAAAGGTGAAAATTGCTTTATTTGTTCTTGCTTTGGAGTGGTTGCACTTATCACCATTGTCTCTTTGTCCTTCTTAAGATTCAAAAGGAATAATAAGATAACTTCTAGAATTGAAGAGCAAATGAACTCTACTATGCCGGAAAGAATTTCCTATTACGAACTCTTGCAGTCATTGGCGAGTTCGGTGAAAGCAATTTACGAGGGCATTGGGAGTTTCGGTTGTTTATAATGGAGTTCGCGAGGGATGGAAAGGTTATTCTTTGTGAAGGTATTTAGTCAACAAAGCGAAGCCGCTTTCAGGAGTTTTGACGTGGAATGTAATGTACTACGTAACATTCGTCATAGAAACGACAAAGGTTATAAGCTGCTCCAATGAAGATTTCAGGGCATTGGTACTTGAATATATGCCAATGGGAAATCTTGAAAAATGGTTGTATTCCCACGACTATTGCTTGAATGTCACGCAAAGGTTGAACATAATGATTGATGTGGCATGTGCATTAGAATATCTTCATCATGGCTATTCAACTTCCATTGTTCATTGTGACTTAAAGCCTAGTAATGTGTTGTTAGACGAAGAGATGACTGCCCATGTAAGTGATTTCGGAGTGGCTAAACTTTTAGGTGATGGGGAGAGCATTGTTCTAACAAACACTCTTGCCACACTAGGGTACATTGCTCCGGGTAATTTTCTTTTTCCTCAATTTGTACTAATTTTACCATTGATTATATCTTCTAACGGTACATAATTAATTTTGATCTTGTTGCGAGTATGGATTGGAAGGATTAGTTTCAACTAGGTGTGATGTATACGGTATGGTGTTATGTTGCTGAAACATTTACAAGAAAAAGGCCAAGTGATGCAATGTTTGGTGGAGATTTGAGCTTGAAGAGTTGGGTTGAAAGCTTGATTCCACGGTCATCGAGGTTATGGACATTAACTTACTCACAAATCTTGATGATGAACAACGTGACAAGATGATGCACTGTGTATTCTCCATATTTGTGTTGGCCTTGAAGTGCTCGGCTGAATCCCAAAGCAGACAGGATAAATATGAAAGAAACTCTATCGGTGCTACGAGAAGATCAAACACCGATTTTCAAATAATATTGTGGTAAGCCCTTGAAATATCTGTATTCTTTCAAATAATTAACATATATTATGTGTATTAAAGAGAATAAAATACTAACATGGATATAAGGTAAATGTGTGGTTGATGTTGCACCCGAGTAGAATCTAACACACCGATCTTTTAGGACAATTTTTAGGCAACATCACTTTTACGAACATGAAATTTGTTTCTGCCCCATGAATTTATGTCAGATGATAGCAATGTGATCTCTTGTCAATGAGAAGCCTTATTACTATTCTCTTGATTTCATGTCCAAAAGTCATCGTGGCACGTGACCTCCGTGTCAAACAAATAAAAGTTGCAAGAGAAGCACCGGAGAGTTACTTTGCAAGTACGAAGAAGATGGATCAAAATGACCATTATATGCCTGGCAAGAAAGACCTGGAGGATCATCCAATATCATCATTTTTAATCTATCATCCCTACCATTGATCAGGTTTCATTTGATTGTATATTTATTCTAAAATCTCTGTGTTGTTTGTAATGGAAATAAGTATTTTCTATCGCATTTAGTGTCTCTTAAATAGATATCTATGTACACAATAATTTGTAATATTCATTTAAGCTAAAACGCACGTTCAGTTCCTGATCTGTCTTGCAATTTAGTGGTAAGTATTTTAAGAAATCATTTATCGAACCCATGGGAGAGAACAATAAAGCCTTGAAATGACACTATAGCAAATAAACAATAAAATTAAGCAAGCTACTCAAGCAAAGAGATTTCAAATATGAGGGAAGAGTGTTTGGGTGCAATTCATCAAAGACTTCGTCAATTATGGCTAACATACAATCGTGAATCAATTACAAGGGTGATTATAGGGAATATCCAACAAAGACTCATACACAACCGTACTTGGTAAGCCTAGGCTCTATATGATCAATTAAACACATAGGATTGTTAAAGACAACAATCTAACCCCTCACTAATTACAAGCAATCATATCAAGCAATTAATGTACTCAAATGTGGGTTCTATTGAAATTAACCAAGTATCCTTGTGTTAATCCAATATTAATATCAATCACACAATTAAAATCTAACACCTAAGCCAATAATTCAATTACTTAAATATCTTTGTGATAATTAACTCATTAAACAAAGGATCAAGACATAATCAAGTAATTAATTGATAATGCAAAGCACAAGAGAGTAATCAATCAACCCCATAATTGAAACACTCAATCATATAAATACCATAATCAACTCATCTAAGGGTCATCACATTCAAACACTACAAGATTTAGCCAATCATGAATTTAAGCAATAAACTCATTAAAATTAAAGAAGGAAAAACATGATTCAAAGGAAATAAACCAATTGATATATGAAATAAGGAGAGAAGTCACCTTTTAAGAGTGTATTACACTTGATTGTATGAATTCAATCACTAATTTGCAAGAAATGTAAATGGAAATGAAGAACACTTAATATTTTGTGTGATTGTGTGTTTCTAAGAAAGTGTTACAGTGTGGAGAAAGTGTGGGGTAAAATTCTAAAAACTACTGCTACTTCCGCTCCTTTTTCTGCTCCATACCTTCTCCCCTACTCTGTTTTTGCGTCCCACTGCATATAAATGGAGAAGAATCTGAATTTTTCAAGCCTCGAGTCGAGCTTGGGAGCCTCGGCTCGAGCTCCCTAAGTCGTGGTAACGATTTCTTAATGCAAGCATAGGCCTCGAGTCGAGCTCTATGAGCTCGAGTCGAGCTTGATTTCTTTTTGATTTCTTTGGCTCGTCCCAAAAGATAAATTGCATAGCAAATATATTTATATATATTATATACACATAGAGAGACGAAAGAAAGAAAAGCTAATAAGTATAGATAATAAAATGATCTTCCACTACATCAATGGATCTCTGTAAAACACAACTAAAGTATAAACATTTAAATCATTCACATGGAAATTTGATAAGGCGTCATCAGTGCATTACTATGATCATATAATACCTATTTAACCAATTAAATTCCTATAGCTACGAGACAGACACCGACTTCTATATATATATATATATATATATATATAATACGATTATTGGCTAATAAATTATAGGAACAAAACTAAAATAAATTTTTGATGTTATTGAACAGGACAAATTAAACGAAGGAAGAAAAATAAATAAATAAAGAGAAAAGTGTACCGCATGTGAGAGGCTGAAAACCACCGTGTAATTGGGAATACTTGATTTGTGACTATAAAATTTTCTAGGGTTTACTCTTATATAAATAAATATTAGGATTGGGCTTGGGCTTTGGGCTTGAGTGAGATAAGGACTAAAATTTTAAATATTAAAAGCTCTTTTTAAATCCTTATCTCAAGAGAATATAAAATATATATTAATAATGATATTTTTTAAAAAAAAAAATAGCTTAAATAATAGTCAAATATAAATATATATTAAAAATAAATAAAAAATCACGGGTATTACACTCTTCCCCTCTTAAAATATTTTCGTCCTCGAATTATCACATATCTTGATTTTGTTGTCCCATTGCAAACACTCGAGCTCCACCTCCATAACCTATGTCTTGACCATTATTTCTTGTTCCCTTCTTTATTGTTTTTGAGCAATCGTAGGCAATATGTCCTGATTCTTTGCATTTGTAACATATATTTTTACCCTTTAAACATTCACCGTGGTGATTTCGGCCACATGTTTGGCGAGACGGGTTTCTCTACCCGAGTATTTCCATTAATATCGCCTTCAATCTTCCGTTGTTGATTGTGGTTGTCATGCTCCTCTTGACTCGTCTCTTCTCATTTTCTTTTATCATAATTGTCGAAGGCTTCCAACTTGTATTATATATTTGTCTTCATGTAGGCAGCTATTTGTCCAGCTCTCTTAAAAGTCTCACTAAAAGTGAGATTCCCATGACTGCGAGAATACTACGTATCTCAGGCCGCGATCCCTTCTTAAATTTTTGTGCTTCTTCTCGCTTAGTGTTCACCATATCTCCAGCAAAACGGGCCATGTTGCTAAACTCTCTCTCGTATTCTTCAACAGCTTAGATACCCTTGCTGGAAGCCAAAGAATCTGGACTCCATTTCCTCACGATAGGATTCAAGAAAAATTCCACTGAAACCTTCCCAAGTCAACACATCTCTTTCGCCTCCAATCTCGATCTCCAATAGCCTTCCCACCAATGATCAACATCCTCAACTAATTGAAACTCGGCCACGAGAATACACATTGTTGAGTCGTGTATCTTACAAGTCGAAAGATACGTTCAAGAGCTTGAAACCATTCCTTGATTACCGAAGGCTCGTCCCGACCGCTGAAAGTGGGTGGTTTGTATCGGCGGAATTGCTCCACTCACGTCGGTGTTATTTTGGAAATTTTCAGTTGCCTAGTTATCCGGGCGGGCTTGACTAGCTTGGTTGACAGGTCCAGCTTGGTTACAGACATTCGCATGACGAGTCATATTCTATGAGGACTCTAAAGTAAGTAATATTCTCATTTCATGGAAATTGTACTTACACTGAGAAGTTTTTAAACAATGTATTCTGAAGGCATATAATATGAATGCAAATAAAAATTGAAATCATGATATAACATAGTATAACATGTATATAACATTTCAACACTTGATAATATAACACTCAATAGTATCATGAAAAACTTGCATGGTAATTCAAGTAAAACAACGTTTACCTTGTAGAGTTGGAGCAGTGAGGCGGTGATGGACGACATATGCTCAGACATTTGGAATTAAACTTATTTATCTAAACTTGAATGATTTTTTTTACAAGTCTACAACAACGTGGACCTGCTCTAATACCACATTGTCATGCCCCAATTTTCATAAATATAAGTTCTCAAGAAAAATATATAAAAAAATCAATACTTTAAAATGGCGTGATCTCAAAATTTTGACATAAGTAATGAACTTCAATTTTATTTGAAGTAAAAATTCACTTGACATACAACGGAAGACTAGAAGATTCTCTTGAAATAACGTCACAAACACAAACCAATTTAAAAACTAAATAAATAAATAATATAGTTTTAATAGTTCTTGAAATTAAATAATATAATTATCCAGTCATCACCACTCCTCGTCGTCCAACTCCTTAACCTGAAATGGTAATTGATTGGGGTGAGTATGCAAACACACTCGGTGGGATCAAGTTATTCAAAATTAAATAGTAGAATAAACAGTTAAGAAATTAATGTCAAGTAAATGGGTTAATTGCACATATCGTCTGTAAGAAATTTTTCATTTCAAATTTGGTCCTTATATTTGGAAATGGTCCTTTTACATGCACATATAGTCCTTTTTGATACATTTTAATTGCACATATAGTCCTTTTACATGCACATATAGTCCTTTTTAATTGCACATATAGTCCCAAAAAGGACTATATGTGCATGTAAAAGGACCATTTCCAAATATAAGGACCAAATTTGAAATGGAAAATTTCTTACGGGACGATATGTGCAATTAACCCTCAAGTAAATAGTTTCACATAAACTTTGCCAACATTGACATTAATACTTTGTCACTCTATCATTGATACTTTATCACTTTGTCATTGATATTTTGTTAACATAGAGATGGAGTTGTGAGCCTTCCCAAAGGCTTTTTAAAGACCATAGTATTCTCACACGTAGAATGGAGCACGGCGGATTATGTTGGTCCCGATTAGTCGAGTTGTTTAGAAAAACTTGTATCAGCCTTCTAGGAAAAATCTAGAAGGGGGTTGAATAGATTTTTCAGATTTTTACAAATCTTTCAAAATCAATTCAAAGTACCGAGATGTACACGGAATTCAAGATTAATCTCAACTTTTAATAAGATCAAAAGCAATACTGATATTGATTTTAACTTTGATTACGAAATTAAGCCTTGAATAATAACTTGTAAATTGAACGAGAAAGATAAATGAAAGCGATAAAGAATACTGATTTTATAGTGGTTCGGATTATAACAATCCTACATCCACTCTCCATCTCCAACTTGAAGAAAGGTCTCCACTAGCCGCTTTTACTTACTTACTTTACAATCTTTACAACTTACAACTTGATCTTCAATTCTTCAAAAATGCTAATCAAATTTACGTAATCTAACTCTAAGAATAATAAGTGTATTTGAAGATGTGAAGAGAAGTGTTCTACAAACACTTGAAATATTTGAAAACTCTTTTGAAAATACTTTGTAAACTGAATAGTGAATAGTGTGAGAAATCATTTGCATAAGTATATTGAAAAATAAAATCTAGACCTATTTATAAGTCTGAAAGACAGGTTAGTTTGTTAGTCGGTTCTAACAAACTAAAAGCTACTACCAAACTTAATCTTGAAAGCTGCTCTTGACCTCGGTGATTTTACTCTACTTAATCTGCGGTGACTTGGTGAAGACTTGTCTTTCTTATTCTACTCGGCTTGTCTTGACCTCGTTGAGCTCTTCATGATCGTCTCCTGCAGATGACTAGTCTTGAGCTTGTCTCCGGATGACTTTCAACTCTTGATCTTGGTGACTTAATCAACCCTTGACCTAGTCACGATCGGCTTAATCTTGAACTCCGATCCGAAATTTGTTTATCAACGTTAATGCGCTTATCTGGATTGTTCTTTTAACTCATCAAAACTTTACTTGATCTAACAATTTCCCCCTTTTTGATGAAGTTAAAACCTATAAGAAAGAGACACACTCAGTGAAGTTAGTTTAGAGTTAATCAAGATTTAAACAAATAGGTATATCGTAACACACTTTCACTTAAATCGGATACATCCAATCATACAATACAAACAAAACTCTAAGTCTTTTAGTCTTTTAAAACCTTTAAAGCCATAGGACTTAGGAAAATTTTGAAAATTTTAGACTTAGAAAAATTTTGAAAATTTTCGACTTAGTCTGAGATGATAATCTCTCGGATGAGTTATACTTAGAAAAGTTTTTAAGAATTCTTAAATCGGAAAAAACTTTAAGAAATTAACACAAGTAAATCACATAAATCCAAGTATATTCAATTATCATTTACATAATACAAAAGATCAAATGATAAAAAGATAAGGAAAAGAGAATGATCCTATTATCGATTCCCCACCGATTGGCTTCGGGAATGGCCAACCAGCGATGACTCTCTTCCTCGGCTTCTTAAGCTCATCTTCATCTTTCAACCCAAACTCCACTTCGGCTTTGGCAATGATGCCTTTGATCCAGTTTATGTCGATTGAGCCGTCTGGATTGGTCTTGGGTCTGCACTGTCTCATAGGCCGGGCACAAAGATCGGCATTGAAGACTTTATCCGCTTCGACCAGCAGCCTCTGGTAAAGATCATTATCTTCCTTTTCGATCCACTCGTGCCACCTCGAGATCCTCGTCTTGAGGCTGCAGAATCGAGATCCCTTCAAGATGTACCAATAATACATCCATCGGCCTCTAGATTCTTCTCTTTATACTCCTTAGATAGTTTTCCAGCGGCGACCTTAGGCGGGTTGAGTGTCCGATGGTACGGCCTGAAAGTCGGCTTCTTACGCCCTTTCATTTCCCATTTCCTCACTTCTCTGCTCCATCTCATCTCCAGTCCCTTGTTCTTCTTCTTGACTTCTTTCCTTCTCTTTCTCCATAGAAAGCCTTTGCTCTCTCATGATCCTCTTGATCTGTTCTTGAGCAAGTTAGAGTAGTCGGGCTCCCTTTTCCTCTTTTCGGACAAGACGGGCTTGGGACTTAGCACTTTGGCCGGAGCTGGTTCTTCAATAAGCTTCCCTTTGCCTTTCCCTTTTACCTCATTTGCTGATTTTCAGACTCTTTGATTTTTGCAAGCAAGGCGGTCTTGTCTTCGTCTTCCTTTTTCCTTCTCGCCTCATCCTCCCTTGCGGCTTCCTCCGGTTAGGTGACCCTCGGTGAAGTGCGGCTTGACTCATCAGATTTTAATGCGAGCTTCCTCCTGTTGCCTCCAACTCATTTGTCTTTGCTTTTGTATCGACTTTGCTCCTCGTCTCATCCACCACCGCTCTTTGTGAGTGCCAACTCTCTTTCTTTCACCTTCTCTTCCCCCTTTTTCACTTCATCGGCTAAGGCGATCGGCTTCATCTCAGTTATTGCATTTCACCACAAGTCCGTGATCTATAGCTAATGAGTCCACCACTATTGCATTGTATTACGATACTTGAGTTTTCAGCCCATGCACTTCCTCCTCCATGGCGGCCACTTTCTCGGCAAGAAGCATGATTTAATAATAGAAGTAATTTTTGATTAAAGTTACCTCTACTTCCCGCATGTTCGTGATCATTGTCTCGATGTGACCTTTACCATCTTCTTTGTTCGCCGCTGCCGACTTCTTCTCAAAAGCACCTTCATCTTTCTCTCCATTTGGGCGATTGTAGAAGTGATAGGCGAGGTGGGGCTCAAGACACTATCCTCATCCTCGTAAGAGGATTCGGATGAGGAAGAAGTGGGAGTGTGGGGTTCGGAGATTCGGGGGAGGAGCGGGTGAGCTCATCTGGATGTCCTCCCGGGAAGGAATAGGAAGGAATTTCTATTTCGTGGGAGGTGTGGTTTGTGTTGGAGAAGTAGAAGGTTGAGCTTCAGGTGGGGTTAGGGTAGATGATGTAGGTTGTTCAATGTGTGGGGTGATGGTGGGGGTGGGAGTGGTTTCGAGGTTGGGTGGAGGTGGGAATGGTTTGATTGAGTTTGGGTGAGGAGTTGGGTGATATTTTGGGGCAATTGTGGCTGTTGAAGAGGCTCGGAGGTGCCGGCCGGGCACACCTCTTCATTGCCGGTGAAGATTGAGAGGGAGAGAGAGATGAGTTAGTACCTTCCTCCCGAATGGGGAGAGTGCAGCTTCCTTGGCTGGTCAATCGGGAACGTCCAGCCTTGCAACCTCGGCTATAATCTGATGCGGGGACTTCTTCGAGGCGGGAGGGTAGAAGCTTCCGTCGGACGACAGCCGCCGAGAAGACTCGGGCGTCTGGAGGACCTCCTCACGAAGAATAAAGCTGGTTATCTTCATGTGAGTCTTCATCTGTCTGCATTGGGTGGTAGTGGGCTCGGCATCGGTGTCTGTCTCGAGGCTCGACCAGCCTCCTCCTCGACCTCCTCCTTGTCGGGATCTCACAAGTTGCCGCCTCCTCGGCATTACTTCCACAACGGTGGATCCTCGGCTGGTTGAGCTTCTGCAGGTGGCACGTCAACTTCAGTGCTGGAAGTTGAGGTTCGATAGCTTGCCTCACGAGCCACCGCTCGTTGTCTCGCTCTCTCTGTCTCCTTGCATCATCGGACTCATCATCTCGAGTCTGGCGGTCCCTATCCTCTCATTCTTAGTCAACAAACCCTTACGCTTTGAAAATTTTTTCAGCCCTTCCTTCGTTTCAAATCTCTTGTTCAGTCCTTCCATCAACATTGTGATCTTGTTAAACAAACTCACGGTTGAAGAAAGCTGTCCATTTACTTCCATCGGGGTTGAACAACAACCTCGGCTTCTCCTCCTTCAACCTTCGAATAACAACCCAACCCAGTCTACTTGCACTCCATCCAATTGCTCTCATACAAAGACAATCGTGATTTTGTCACTCCATCATGGGAGCTTTGATCTCCTAGGATTGATTTAGTCACGATTGTCATAAGCAATCTGTACTTTCTCCTCAGCATATGCTTTTTCAAATCCCTTCGTACTCCTCGTAAGTGATCCTCGCAAAGATATCAAGCGACTCCTCCCATTCCTCCTCCTTATACGGTGGATTTACACCTTCCATTGAAGTATCGAGAATTCTTGCAATATTTTCCTTCGAGTACTCCGGTTGAGTACCTTCAACAGATTGTTTTGAAGCCATCTTACGTGAATTCACTGCTAGGAGTCTCGCTCCAATGAAATCGGCGGTTTTGTTACGTGGAGATTTAAACGAACAAAATCCTCGTAGTCTTGAGGCTTCCAATAAACCGATAATCTCTCTGGATTCTCTCGTCATTTGTAGTCTCAAAATCTACAAATATTTCAGCCTTAAGTTTGTTTTTGGTGATTACGATAGCATTTTGAAATTAGAATTTGAGGCGGATATATAAGAAGGGGGTTTAGGAGTTTGAGAAGAAGAGGATGCCATTGATAAGATTTTGAGAGTAAGAAAATTTTCAAGTAAATTTCGAGAACAGGGAATTGAGAAAGTAAAATTTTAAAATCTGAAGAAGGTAAGTTTTTAAACGAGGGGAAGAGAGAGGGAAAGTGGGGAAGACGAAGCGTGGCACGATCTCGTAGTTTTAATTTTAAACCGTTGATTTAAAAGGCGCGTGTAAAACATCGACGGTTTTGCGAGAAAATCGCTTTGAATTCAGGCACGTGGCCTTTACGCTTCTTGAATTGCGTAAAAGTAGCTATTTAACCTATGGATTAGACGGCTAATAGACTTGCTTTATCGAAGTAATTAATATATCCGACGTAAGCAATAAGATGTCTTACTTGGCACTCGGTATCCTATTTCGGACTTGGTTAAGAAAACAGACTTGGTTAAAATGACCTTGTCTTATATTTTCCAAAATTTTCTCCTAGTCGATTTTGAGAAACACGAATTTTTAAACAAAACTTAATGAAGGATTTCGGTTTAGTTACAAAGTCTGATTTCTTGAGATACCACAGACTTTAAGAACTTTATTTGAAAACAAAGATTTTGAGAGAAACAAAGACAAAGGTTTTCGATTGAAGAGATTTAAGAGACTAACTGCGGTATACATTCCTCGCAAACAAACTCATCAAAACTATTAGTAGGTAGGGTAGATCGGATAGGGTGCGAGATAGTCATCTGTTTCTAGAAATCGGTGACTATTGTGCCTAATTACCGATTTACCAAATGTCGAATAAGTAATCATCAAGTCGAGATAAGGTCAATATGACTAATCCTTGATTCTTGATTCCAAAATAGGAGATCAATGATATCACCTATGATTGCCCTTTGACTCATATACAAGTGCGATAATTCTTTCTAGACATTAATTTAAAGAAAAGATAGAAAGAAATAAGGAGAACAATTATCGATGCAAACAATGATAATCAAAAATCAACCAATGATGCATCAAGTAATCCTAATTCTAAACACAATTCTTTAAATCTAGACTCGGCTAATGGTTTTGTAAAAATATCTGCTCTTTGTGATTCGGTGGCTATTTTCTCAATCCTAATGTCATTCTTTTCTACATGATCTCTAATGAAGTGGTGCCTAATGTCTATATGTTTACATCTAGAGTGAAGAACAGGATTGTAAGTCATAGCTATTGCACTACTACTGTCACATTAAATAGGACATTGATGTTTGAATATTATAATCTCTAAATTGTTGACTTATCCAGAGGAGTTGAGAGCAACAACTTCCGGTGCCATGTATTGACCTCGATTGTGGAGGTGGCAACAGATGTCTGTTTCTTAGATAACCAAGAAATTAATTTGTTGCCTAAGAATTGACAAGTACACGAGGTAGATTTCCTGTCGAATCTTACATCCCCCAAAGTCTGAGTCGAATAACTGCCCATTTCAAAGTTGTCATCAGTGGGTACCATAACCCTACTTGGAAAGTCCCTTTGAGATATTTGAGGATTTTCTTAGCGGACTCGGATGAGTTTTCTTGGGATTAGATTGGAATCTTGCACATACCCCAACTGCAAAGGCTATGTCGGCCTACTTGCGGTGAGATAGAGAAGGGATCCAATCGGTCCACGATACTCCGTTGCATCCGTGGGTATCCCCTACTCATCCGAATCCATGGAAAAGTTAGTTGCCATAGGAATCTTAACTTCCTACTAGTAGTCATCCCAAATTTCTCAATTAGGTCCTTAGCATATTTAGTCGATGTATAAATATACCCTTACTCATCTGTTTAATCTGTAAGCCTAGAAAGTATGTTAATTCGCCCATCATTGACATTTCAAACCTGTTTTCATGAGCACACTAAAATCTTCACACAATTTGATTAGGTGAACCAAAGATTATATCATCTACATAAATATGAACTAACAAGATGTTGCCATCTACTTCCTTCCTAAACAGAGTCCTATCTATCTTTCCTTTGGAAAATCCATTTGATACTAAGAAATCGGACAAGGTATCGTATCAAGCTCTGGGAGCTTGTTTCAGTCCATATAGGGCCTTATTGAGTTTATAGACCTTGTTATTGATCTTAAACCCGGAGGCTGCTCCACATAGACTTCCTCAAGTAACACACCATTAAGGAAAGCAGACTTAACATCCATTTGAAAGACTTTGAAAGATTTATAAGCAAATGCCAAGAATGACCTTATTGCCTCTAATCGCAAGTGGAGCATAGGTTTCATCATAATCTATCCCTTCGATTATGAGTAACCTTGAGCTACCGATCTTGCCTTATTACTGAACAATAATGTTGTTCTCATCTGCTTTATTTTTGAAAATCCATTTGGTGCCAATAATCTTTCTATGTAAGGGTCTTTCCACTAATTCCCAAACATTCTCGTCTTTCAAGTCGATGCGATTCTTTACGCATGGCGGTTATCGATTTGGATCAGATAGAGCTTCCTCAATAGACTTGGGTTCAAGAAGCGACACATAACAGGTGAACAAACTTTCGAGAGTCCAACATCATTAGTGTAATGCACACTACTAGATGGGTCTCCGATAATGCAGTCGAGATGGATGGTAACTTCTCATCCTTTTGCCTATATGAGTAGAAGGATCCTCATCTTGAGTCTCAAGAGGCAACTCCTCTTATTCTACCCGAGTGACGTTCCCCCTTCGTCATTTGTCTCCCGCCGATCGGTGATGTCAAGGGTGTCTGCTCGGATGGAGTCTGGTTAGAAGTTGTCTTCGATTATCGGATGAGGATTCTTCTTCATGCCGAGTCTGAATCAAGGCTAGGTAGATAGACTGTCCTATGTTTAGTTTTAGTTAGTTCAATCTTATCTAGATCTTTACAAACTTGATTCACTTTATACGAGAAGGAATATAATTCATCAAAGACTACATGAAGAGTTTCCTCCACACAAAGGGTTGTCTTGCTGAAAACTCTAAATGCCTTAGAAGTGTTGGAATATCCCAAGAATATTCCATCACCGCCTTAGCATCAAAAGTTCTCAACTTAGATTTCCCATTGTTGTGAATGAAACATTTACAACCAAACGCTCTAAAATATGAGATTCTTGGAATCTTACCCTTCCAAATCTCATAAGGAGTCTTACCCTTGTCTTTGACAACTAAGCACTGTTACAGGTATAGCGGCTGTATTTATGGCTTCGACCCAAAACCTATGTGGGGTATCATACTCGTGAAGCATGCTTGCTTCCTTCAAGGTCCTATTCCTTCTTTCAACCACTCCATTTTGTTGAGGAGTTCTTGCTGAAGATGTCTCATGTATAATTCCACACTCATTGAAAAAGTTAGATAAACATGAATTTAAAAATTATGTGCCACTTATCACTCCTTATTTTAATAATATTAACACCCTTTTCATTACGAATGCATGCAGAGCAGATCGGGGATCTTGTTCATAGTCTCATTTTTCTTGAAAAGAAATATAACCCAAGTGTATCTAGAAAAGTCATCTACTACAACAAGAGTATATTTCCATCCACCGAAACCGAGAGGAGAAACAGGTCCAAACAAATCCGGATGAAGGAGTTGTAAAACTCTTTCGAGATGAAGAGGAGTTAATACTCTTAAATGAGTGTCTAGGCAATTTACCTTTCGACAAGCATCACATTTAAGATCGGTGGAAATAAGCTTCTCGGGTAATCCCTTAACAAGGTTCTTTTTAGTGACTTACTAAGGGTCTTGAAGTTCGGATGACTAAGCCTCTTGTGCCATAGCCGGTGAGGTCTTCTCCACCCTTAGCTATCGACAAGTATCTTTGGGGCAACTATTAAAGTTGGCCACATAGACATTACCGTGTGCGAAGCCGGTTAATAATACCTTATCGAGGAATTATCTAAGATGTCACATTTTTCTTTAGAAAATTTAACTAGAAAACCCTTATCACAAAGCTGGGAAGCAGACAGACGATTATGTTTCAAACCTTCAACGAAATATACCTCGATTTTTTTTTTTTTTTTTTTTTTTTTCAACGAAATATACCTCGGATACCTGAATATCCTTGATAATCAGTACCTACACCTTTAGTCGACCGCAATTGTTATCTCCAAATAACACTCTTGGACCATCAATGCTTTGGAAATTTGATAACGACCTCTTGTTATGGGTCATGTGTTGTGAACAACCACTATCAATGTACCATATAGAAGCTAAAATCTCTTCCTTGAGTGATGATCCTGTGGATCTGAAAAACAAATTAGTTACAAGGTACCCTAGTGATCTTGGGTCTGAAAGGTCAAGTTTCACTCTAGGTAACCCAGATAAAAATCTCATCTCTAAACAATAAATCGGACTCGATTTTTCTACCAAATCATCTACAATTGTATCACTTTTGAAGGATAACTTATTGTATTCAGATTTAGTAATTTTCCTAAACTTAGGAAATGTGGGATAACATCTGCTTCTTCCATCAAAAGGATTATAATAAGAATTTCTTCTTATTTTGGTTCTTGGGTTTCTCCTAGTCGATAAGGAGT
Source organism: Paraleonurus japonicus (assembly GCA_030762865.1). Classification (NCBI taxonomy): domain Eukaryota; kingdom Viridiplantae; phylum Streptophyta; class Magnoliopsida; order Lamiales; family Lamiaceae; genus Paraleonurus; species Paraleonurus japonicus. The sequence continues at coordinate 29,078,673 of CM061058.1, read as the reverse complement.
CCTCAAGTGAATTTTTGTTTTGGTGGGAGATGCGATCCTTACGACTAGTTGGTTTCCAAGGACCAATTTTAACCTCTTTTGATTGATCGGATGCTTTCACAAATTTTCTAGGTTTTGTTCATCCGATTTATTATTTCTATCATATCCAAGACCTGTTTTGTCATGGGATTTTACGAGAGGTGTTAAAGATATGGTCTATTCTTGTTTGTGAATTATTAAGTTGACTAATTTTGAAGACTAGCTTCTCATTTTCTTTCTTAATTGATTCATTTTCAGCCTGAGACTACTTCAAATTTGTCTTTTAAAGTTTTCAATTTATTTTCTAACCTTTCGGGTAAAGGTGGTGATGTACTAGCCTCGGCTGGGGAAAACATTCCCTTGAATGTTTCCTCGGTTTACGAGCAGTTCATCATCTGCTTGCCTTTAATTAGAATTTGAATTTGATCTTTTAAAGTCAAATTCTCTGTTTCTAGCTTTTTATAAGCGGCAGAGATGTCTTTAAATCTCTCAATAATTCATGAATAACGGTTTGGTCATGATCGAATCTTGATGACATGAATCATTATCGGAAGATGAATAGTAGATTACCTCTTTAGCCATGAGATGATTTCATCATCGATCCGAAATCAGGATGAGGATGATGATGATGATTTCTTTGGCTCCTTTTCTTCACCAACAACGCCCTTTGGTCTTCAAATCTCCTGTCTCTCTTCTTCCTCTTTTCTTCCCTTTCTTTAGGAGTCGATTGAGGACAATCATAGTGAAGTGTCTGGCTTGTTGCATGTGTAACACGTATCACTCCTATCGATCTAGGGCTGGAAGGATTTCTTCGACGGGTGATTTGTATCTTCTTGTGCAGCCACGCTTTTGTCATCATCTGTAGACTCATCTACCTTTCTTCCCGATCCGGATCTTGATCTATCCTTACCTGCAAATCTCAATTTATTTCTTTTATACTTCATTCTCAATTTATCATACCTTTTAGTGAGCAGAGCCATCTGCTCCTTCAAAGATAGGTCAGCTCCTCTGAGACTCGGTCGACACCTTGTCTTCTTTCTTTGACAAAGGCAACGAGACTTGGATAAGGTGCTTGACTCCATCTCATCCTCTTCATCTTCTATTTGAATATCATATTCTAGAGCTTTAAGATGAGAGAATAAAGTATGGTGAGTAATATCGGATAAATTTTGAGTAGCCTTAAGGATATTGGATTTCTCCCTCCATCTCTTGGTTAACGATCTCGAGAATCTTGTTATTAATCTCTTTCTCTGTATAATTCTTTCCAAGGTCAGCCGCTTTGTTGAGGAGATTAGTCAACCTTACATCTAAGCTGATCCACAGACTCATTTTCCTTCATTTTGAATGTTTCAAATGCATGCAAGACTATTGACTTGTTCTCTTTTACTTGGTCTCGATCCTTCACATACATTTGCGAGTTTGCCACATCTCTTTTGCGGTTTTGCATCTCTTAACCTTCTCAATCCAATCTTTACTTAAAGTCTCAATGATTTCGATTCGAGCTACTTGATCAAGATTGTGGACTTTTCTTTCATCATTAGACAATTGAACTCTTTTTCTCTTATGCAAGTTCGGATTCGGTGACTCGGCTCCGGTGCTAGTGCCTCCATTATAAAATTTTATAGGTCCCTCTTCAAGAACCTCTTCCATCCTATCATGAATGGCCTTAAGGTGATTCTCCATTCTGAATTTCCAGTAATCATAATCTTCAATAGAAAATTCGAGTGATTCCTAGACTTCTTGCTTTTTCCCGATGACATGATGAAATAAAGAAACAAAATACTCCACAAAACTTATTAGTAGCACCGTTAGTAACAATGAAGAGAATGAAGAAAATCAAGAGAATTTCTGAATCTTAGTTAAGACCTAAAATTAATATCGAAACGACTTAACACCGCTGCGATACCACTTGTTGGTCCCGATTAGTCGAGTTGTTTAGAAAAACTTGTATCCGCCTTCTAGGAAAAATCTAGAAGGGGGTTGAATAGATTTTTCAGATTTTTACAAATCTTTCAAAATCAATTCAAAGTACCAGATGTACACAGTGGAATTCAAGATTAATCTCAACTTTTAATAAGATCAAAAGCAATACGATATTGATTTTAACTTTGATTACGAAATTAAGCCTTGAATAATAACTTGTAAATTGAACGAGAAAGATAAATGAAAGCGAGTAAAGAACACGGATTTTATAGTGGTTCGGATTATAACAATCCTACATCCACTCTCCTTCTCCAACTTGAAGAAGGGTCTCCACTATTGCTTACTTACTTACTTTACAATCTTTACAACTTACAACTTGATCTTCAATTCTTCAAAAATGCTAATCAAATTTTTGTAATCTAACTCTAAGAATAATAAGTGTATTTGAAGATGTGAAGAGAAGTGTTCTACAAACACTTGAAATATTTGAAAACTCTTTTGAAAATACTTTGTGAAAGAATAGTGAATAGTGTGAGAAATCATTTGCATAAGTATATTGAAAAATAAAACCTAGACCTATTTATAAGTCTGAAAAGACAGAGTTAGTTTGTTAGTCGAGTTCTAACAAACTAAAAGCTACTTTACCAAACTTAATCTTGAAAGCTGCTCTTGACCTCGGCTGATTTTTCTCTACTTCGTCTGCGGTGACTTGGTGAAGACTTGTCTTTCTTATTCTACTCGGCTTGTCTTGACCTCGTCGAGCTCTTCATGATCGTCTCCTGCAGATGACTAGTCTTGAGCTTGTCTCCAGGATGACTTTCAACTCTTGATCTTTAGGTGACTTAATCAACCCTTGACCTAGTCCGATCGACTTAGTACTTGAACTCGATCGAAATTTGTTCATCAACGTTATGCCTTATCTCGGATTGTTCTTTTAACTAATCAAAACTCTACTTGATCTAACAGATTAAACCCGAGGATCCGTCGATCCGGACCCCATTAGGGCCACTGAGACTATTAGACTTTTCCATTGGACACGACGAGATACACTGGAAGACCCGTCGATCCCGGACCTCACAAGGGCCCCGACTATTAGAATAACATGTAAATGAAATCACGTAGCAGACAACTCAACAATTTATATAAAATATTTAACATTGAATAAACATGCAAACTCTACTAACCACTATAGAGAATAAAGCAATCAAGAACCCATTTCAAAATGTATGATGTGGAAGAAAAAAAGGATGGAAGCTGTCTTAAATGTTACTCTTCGCGATTACCGTCGCCTAACATAGATAATTAAATATACTGGAAAATAATAAATATTAAATATAACACAAATACTAATTAAATTTCTATAAATTTCTGGGTTTATTCGTGCGTGTCTCAAAAGATAAATTGCATAGCAAATATATTTATATATATTATATACACATAGAGAGACGAAAGAAAGAAAATATAATAAGTATAGATAATAAAATGATCGTCCACTACATCAGTGGATCTCTGCAAAACACAACTAAAGTATAAACATTTAAATCATTCACATGGAAATTTGATAAGGCGTCACGCATTACTTGATCATATAATACCTATTTAACCAATTAAATTCCTATAAGTACAAGATAGACACCGACTTCTATATATATATATATATGTAATACGATTATTGGCGAGTTTAATACACTTTTGGTCCCATAGGACACGCCTCGGTTTCAAAATGGTCCCTAGCATTTTAGACATGGTCCCAATCGAATTTTTTCAAACACTTTTGGTCCCAAAGTTGGCCTATACAGTAGGGTTCCGTCAATTTTGATTGCGGATGTGGTCCCATTGGTTATAAACAGAAACTTTGCTGAAATCATCCCAAAAATGTTCATATATGGTCCCAAAATTAGGCGGGAAAATCGAAATGAGAGGGAAATCGGAGGAAAAAGAGGGAAAAAGTGGAAAAAAGAGGGAAACCTGCGGCCTTTACATATATGTATAAACTCACTACAAAATGTGCATAACAAGCAATTTTCTCAATCTCAAGCAAAAAGATAAACAAATCGCGGTAAAAAAATGTCTTCCCGTCTTCAACTCGATCTCGATAATACCTTTTTTGCCATTGTGGAAAAATTTGCTGCAAATGCGTACGTTTCACAACAACCTAAAAGTAAGGGAAGACTATTTCACAATTGTGCCGACTCTTTGAGTCATGGTGGTGGTGTGGATTTTTATGTGGGCCGATGATGTAGGTAATGAAGTTACTAGCAAATACGAAGAAATGAACAAAATGGCTGAAGAGATGAAGAAAATGGCTCAAGAGATCAAGAACATGGCAAAAGAAATGAAGAATATGGATGAAGAGATGAAGACACTCACTTTGAAAAAAATGCAAAAGCTTTTTGCAATTGTTGTTGTTTTTACTCTTGCACTCATCTTCAAGTGGGTGAATTAACCTCGATTCATATGCAAGAATGTAGTAGTAATTATTCCTATTTTGTCAATGAATGCAAGTATTTCTATTTTGTTAATTATGCTCTAGTAAAAGCCAATAAACCAAAACTTTAGAACAAAACAGAATCCAATAAACCAACAATTCATACCAACAATCAAAATCCAATAAACCAGCAATTCACACCAACAAACAAAATCCAATAAACCAAAGAATTCATACCAACAATGTTATAACACCATTAAACAAAATATGCAGCCCCCGATCATATTAAAAAGTATCATCCATCTAACCATAAGTAGCATCGGTTTCATAAGCAAAAAATGAGTGTTACTCGAGAAGGCATTCTAAGATCAAAGTTTCAAAAGGCATAACAAAAAACCACTCCTGATCCAATCCTACTTCTTCTTTGACTTTTGATAAGCGGCCTCGGCAAGGCTAGACAAGTGACAAATTTCTTACCTCCATTTGTGATTACCTTCATTCCTTCAATCGAGTGTTTGTACTTGTACCACCTTGTTCACCAATTGTACCTCTAATGAATGAGTTTGGGTGGAAAGCCATTGGAGGAGGCGCTACGATGTTAACTCCATGTGGTCTTGCAAATTGTGGACCTCCAATGAAGTTTTGTGAATTGAGCCCAACACTTGAATTAGCCGTCTTGGTTTGAAGTGGCAACACAAATACGATATTATCAAATATATTAACACATTAAAAAATAATATTAATATCTCTCTAAATATATATTCAATATTAAATAAAACTTACATTCTCTTCATTTACTTGTTTTTCTTTTCTTTGATTGTACAACCTTTCTTCTTCCTTGCCTAGTGGTTGGTTTGCCACTAGGTTCGACATTATTATCGGAATGGGATTCTCATTGGTATGCGGCGGGGGATTCTCATTGGTATCAGCGAGGGGGATTTTGATTGGCATCGTAGCAAGAACCTATACAAATTAATGAAAAATAATTAGGATGTGTAGAAACTATAAACACTAATCAATTAAAGAAAACTTACATTCTCTTCCTCTTCTTGTGTCATGGGGGATTCTCATTGACATCTTGTGTCATTACTTGAGCACTCCTTCGGTTGTTGCATTGGTCTCCTCATCCTCTACAAACTCTTGTGCGATTTTCTTCACTTGCTGACCCTTTGAATTATGACCGGTTTCTTTACACCACTTGCAAGTAACTTTGAAGTTTTGTTTAGACATCACTTGAACACCCTTCTTCTTGCTAGAGCTTGTATCATTCTCACCGGCTCCTTATCTTCTTCTTTTTGAGGCCTGCCCCTCCTTTTTTCCCAAAATGAGGTGGTAGTGGTGGTATATAACCGATCACGCCACAACTCTTCACCATTCATTGGAACAATGTAATTGCCACACACCTTACGATATGTATCAACCGAGTAGCAACTATGTACAAAATCTTCAATGTTCAACCCTTGAGCGCAGATTGCACTCACTTTGCATGCTTACAAGGAATTCCAGGATAATTCCCATTCCCTACAATCACAGATTTTCTCTTTCAAGTCAACGATACCTAGTACCATCAAAACAATTGATTTCATATCTATGGTGATCGGATTTAATTGGCATGCAATTAGCGAGACTCCTTCATTCTGATTCAGTATCAACCTTATTTTGCCACACAATTCCTGCGCTTCCCAAAGTCTTTCACATTTGTCTCTTTTTCTCTCCAGTCTTATCATAATAAACTCCCTTATCCATTCTAGCATTGTCAATATTGGTTTAGACCTTGCTTCTAAAATGCAAGCATTGAGCTGTTCACACATGTTATTCACAAGTGTGTCACATTTAGCAAAAGTGCTAAAATGTGATCTAGACCAACTGTGAAGGAGGCTTGTCTTCCACCCACCGTAGACATTTAGGATCCTGCTCACCAATTCTCCTCATAGCTCTCATGAAGCTTGGAGCAGTGCTAGCCTTTCTTTGCAGCCCAAAGAAGTTTTTAAAGGCATCACCTTTGAATCCAGCCCTCTTTAGATTCCCATGAAGGTGTCTTACACAGAATCTATTTTGTACGGTAGGAAGTACATTCTCAAAAGCTGGTATCAACCCTTTACGCTTGTCCGACATGAATATGTAATTATCCTCTCTTCCAAACAACAAATCATATCCTTGATCAGTTGCAAAAACCACTCCCAAGATTCCCTTGTCTCCCCTCCTACCAATGCATAAGCCAAGGGGTATGGATCATTGTTAGGATCCATACCAACAGTGATAAGCAACACCCCACCGGTAGCACCTTTTAGGTGACAACCATCCACACCTATCCATGGTCTACAACCTGCCCTAAACCATTGCTTCAATGCATGCAAGCAAATGTACAACCTCTGAAATCTGGTGCTCCCATCGAGTTATTATCCACATTCGAGAATGATGGTGGATCCAGGATTCTTCTCCAACAATGTATGCACATAATCCCATAGTTTTTCATATTACTCGGTTGCATCACCCTCAATCTTCTTCAAAGCTTTCGCTTAGCTCTATATTCCCGAGATCTTGACACATAACAACCCAAATCTGAGATAGCAAAATTCTTGAAACCCCTAGTGCTCTTATTTGGAGTGCCTAAAATCTTTTTCAAATCTCTTTGCTAACCAAGCTGAGTTAGCATTTTTAACATGGTACTTCCTAGCACAACCGTGATCTGGATTGAAAAGTCTAATCTGGAAAGCTTCTTGATCTTTCATCTTGATTGCATGAATAGTCCATTCACACCCTTCACTTTTGCACACCGCATATATTCTTCTACTATCATTTTTGAAAATCCAATGCTTCTTCCAGTCTTCACACCATGGGTATTAATCGCTTCTTTGAACAAGGCCTTACTTGCAAATATCTGCTCCAAAAAGAATTCGAGGATCATTTAATTGAGTTGGCACGAATACCAATTGTCTATCCACAATTACATTATCATCGGCGGATGAAGCAACACTATTCTCCTCATTAATTTCTTCACTAAAACCTGAATATAAATCCTCACTTGATTAAGTTCTCATTTCCATGAAAAGTAGAATCGATGCTCGCATACTCAGTTGTGTTATCCACATTTTCCTCAAAGATGATATCATCAAGTATATTGTCTCCACTGTCTTACAAGCTATGAAATCGGCATCATCCGCATCGAGTCATCCACGGCGGGATGGTCATCTTGCTTATCCTCCACATACTCTTCATTCTCCACATATTCTTCATCCTCCATATCATGTTCATCTTGCACATCTTCTACGGTGACAGGTTGATCAACTTCGTCTACCACAGAGTGATCAACTTCTCTGATCACGAGGTTGATCAACTTCTGATTGCCTTCTCACACACCAACCACATTGTTATTTCAAAATTCTTATGACCTTTAAAAACCTGTTCTATATCAAATAAGCCCTCAATCGATTGAATGCTACCATTTTTCCACAAACCATAAAATTTCTTACGACCCTTATAACCTAATCTTCAAGATAACTCATCAAGATACTCCATTGTGGTCCTCTTAATAGGCACAAAATCGAACATTGCATGTTTACCACCGATATCGATATTGGTGCTTCTCTCCAACAAGTTTCATCACTCCACCATGATGCAATTTTAAAGTATAAAATGTAGAATTATCACTGTTTTAGCACAGCAAAAAGCAGGCTTTAGAGATAACCGAGAAGCGGGACGCGATTTCAAAGAAGGATTTTCAAGTAAACAAAAAGAAAAGGAGGGACGATTGAAAATTCCTAAACTCTAACATATAAACCCTAAACAAGATAAAATAAACTACCAAATCATCAAGATACAAAGAACTCATGGAAATATATAAAATAAACAGGGAACGATGTTAACAAAAAAATAAAACCAATAAAACTACCCATCGATTATACACACGAGAATCAAGGAAAATAAAGAACTAAACGACTCTACCCAATTCATTCGACATTTAGAAACTATCAAAAAATCAAAGTGTACAAATTAAAAAGCATTAAAAATCGAAACTTTATCGTATTCGGGTGTGTTTCCACGAATGCCCGTTCCTCGCAACATTTTTCCCTTGAAATCACGGGATTGTTGATCAAAATTGAGAAATTAGGATTTTTATTTGGAACGTTTGAGTTCCTACGAGAATGACGCTGCAAATTCGAAAAATTGGGGGTTTTTGGTCTAAGTTGGTGATATAAAAATCATGTGTATTGCACGTGACGGACTACCGTTAGTTTTTTAACACCGTTTACTAACACCGGGACTAAACGTGCAAGTTGGGATAGTTATTGGACCACAAGTGTTTGAAAAAATTCGATTGGGACCATGTCTAAAATGCTAGGGACCATTTTGAAACCGAGGCGTGTCCTATGGGACCAAAAGTGTATTAAACTCGATTATTGGCTAATAATTAGATGAACAAAACTAAAATAAATTTTTGATGTTCTTGAACAGGACAAATTAAACGAAGGAAGAAAAATAAATAAATAAAGAGAAAAGTGTACCGCATGTGAGAAGCTGAAAACCACCGTGTAATTGGGAATGCAGATTTGTGTGTATAAAATTTTCTAGGGTTTACTCTTATATAAATAAAGGAAAAATTATAGTTTTGGTCTCATGAGAATTTTTCAACGACAATGTTAGTTCCACGTTCTTTTGGTCCTTTTATTCATAAAAATAGTCTCAACCATTATTTTTAGGACCAAAAATGCAATTTTATCTCATTCTCTCGTGATCAAAACTGCAATTTATCATTCTCTTGGGACCAAATTAAACCGCAATTTTTTTGGGACTAAAAATGTCAAAAAAACTACGGGACCAAAAGTGTAAAAAAGGACTATTTGCCACCCACTCATTCTCTTGGGACCAAAAATACAATTTATCCTATAAAAAAATGAGAGAAACTTGGTTTTACCCTTTTTCATAAGAAAAAGATGTTTTCTACCCACTTTGACTCGAAGCCACTTTTTGACCCATTTTTGCTTCAAATGACTATAATGTCCTTTCTTCAATCTTCATTGAAATTTTTACCCGTTTTACTACAATTCTTAAAACAGAAATAGTCCATTACGACCATATCAGGCCCAACATGCTTCCGTAAACTAATTGTCTTATAAACCAAATTCATACCTTTTAACCGAAGTATACTCGGGTTATGCCCACGGGTTTTACGAGATGCTCCTCACGGCTCAACCACGCGGTCTCGGCGGATGGTTCTGTCGTGGACTCCATCATCAATACTTCAGATAAAACCTCGCACTCATTCTCTATCTCGAGGTGTGAAATACTCTTTTGGTTTATGAACAATGATTTAAAGAAACGAAGGCGTAATGCCTTTTATTTATATAGAAATCATAAATATATTACATGGATAAATCCCTTCGGAAAGAGACTATCCTTTTTAGCTACTCATAGTAGCTTTGCACACAAAATACATAAACTTAAGCACTCAAAATACTCAAACAAAGCTTACAACAAAGACTCTTATCTAAGAAAAAGAAGTCGAGGATAATTTTCGGATGCCTCCTTCATTCTTCTTGAGCCTTTATATAGAGGTATTGGAGCCTCTCCTTCGTCCTACATTATTGATGACCAGCTTATCTTCACATGGAGGGTCCCTCTTGTCGGGTATCCAATGTATTAGTGTGACTCATTTTCCATTGGATTCACGATGCCTTATCTTTTTGCCGGATGGCTCCAAAGCTTCTTGACTCGTTTCTCACTCTCTTTTGTCCGTAAGTTTCAAGTGGGAAGGGTATCCCATGCAATCTGATGACTTTTGGACCTACATATTTAGTAATGGGATGACTCTTGGACCCTTCTTGGACCTACACCTTTAATAATAGGATGACTCTTGTTGGACCCGCACCTTTAATAGTGGGTGTCTTGACACTTTACTTTTAAAAAATTTAAACTAAATATTACATTTAATTTTTCTCTTTTTCTCTGGATTTCTTAAGATTGGGGTTTTACGAAACACCTTGGGAAACTTGTCTTCTTCCCGGGATATTCTTCTTTTACGCCGATCCTTTTTACTTGGAAAATTTTTCCGAATAATGGCCTCTCTTGTGTTGCACAACTTTCGCATATATGCTCGTGCCATCTCCCACATGAATCATGTTGCAAACTTTTCGGCGTGTATTTTCGGTCGCCGATAACTGGTTTTTCCAGATCATTGCTCGTATTGCTTCAAATGCATCATTAGCAAATACGATAGTACCTCACTGTCATAGTGTTGAGTAGAAATGATCCATTTGCTGAATTTTGATATATTTTGAATGGATACTTTACTTTGTCCATCTCGGTGAGACAGGACCCAAATTCTCCAAGCTCTTCTTGTGGATATTTCGTCTTCCGTTAGGTTGACGACTAGTGTTGGCTTTGTATCCTGTTCTTTAATATAATTTAAGGCCTTCTTGTCTGGCCTTTGTAACTTCATGAAATGGAAGGTTGGATACCTTATAACATTGTGCGGATCTTCATGAGCCGCTGAGATGAACTTTAATTCGATTCGTCTCCCCATTTGAGATGATGGTTGTTATGCCAAAGATCCGACTATGGTAGTTTGGATATTTTATGAAACCACGCGAGACAGTAATAATTGAGGCAAGAGCCCCAAATTTATACCATCTATTGACCTCTATGGGATTTGCCCCTTTGAGTACCCATAGTGGATATTTACCAGAGACATCGGTGATGAAATGTTACGGCTTTAATCCGTATCCGTGACCAGGTCTTTCCATGTATCGTTGAAAAACCAGCATGACTCGAAACTTGAAATGTTAGTATCAACCTATTTAGGACCTGTCTCGAGGTCTTAGGTTGATCTCTTCCTCTTTAACCCCAGAGGTCTTTGGGTTGACTTGAAACATCGTGTGTTGGCTCCGTATGTTTCATCTCTTTATCTTCCAAATTGGAAGAAGGACTTGTGTAGGCTGCGTCGGCCTTTCCCGGTTTTGGAACCTGGAAATCTTGTTGAGGTTCAGTTTGAACCTTTTGTTCATTCTTTTCTTTACGGGTTACCGATGGTGAACCCGCTTTGAGCAATGGAGGTTCCAATGCTTGTCACAATAAAAATTGTGCGTATCTTACTCCATTGATGGATGTTTGGACAGTTTCCAAATCCACTTGTTGTACATGTCCACAGACTTTTGCATTTAAAGTCAATTGGTCATATTTCTTTTGCATCTCCGTGATATTTTCTCGGAGGTGTCTTACTCTTGTGGCGATGAAATCAACCTCCGATGGCTCCATCTCTTGTTAAGAAATCCGCAAGAATATTTTCATGAGATTTAATAACGACAATATTAAACACATAATATTGACATTCTGCTTGCCATCTAATAATATGAGCCTTTTCTGTTTTTGATTCTAATTTATTTTTCAAAAAGGCTTTAACATTCGTATTATCAACTTTTAAAGTAAATTCTTTAGCAAGTAGGAATAATGGTCATTTCTTGAATGACTTCCAGATCGCATAGAATTCGTTTTCATTGATATGCCAGGGCTTTAGCTTGACTTTACGTGAAGAGACCACTGTATACCTGCATGGTTCTTCTCCTGTTTCTAATTTCTTCATAAGCACATTTGCCCATCGAAAATCATTAGCATCTGTATAGACTACTAATTCATCATTATCTTGAGGTATAGCGAGTTTAGGCAAGTTCTTACAAACTTGTTTCAACTCATGTACTCGTTGTGTATGTATTTCTTTCCATACAAATTTCTCTTTTGCTTTCAAGTATTCGAAATCTTTTCTATATTTTGCTAAGTCATTGATGAAATTCCCAGCAAAATTTATGACTCCTAAAAATTGTTGTAAATGAGTCCTATCTCTCAAGACGTCGGGAAAGTTAACTATTTTTTTCAACTATATGTTCCTGAAGTTCTATACCAAGATGATCAATAAGAACTCCTAAGAATTCAATTTTATTAACCCCAATTGTTGCTTTCTTCTCGGAGAGCACCAATCCTACGTATGACATGCATCGAAAATATTTCTAAATGTTTGATATGATCCTTCATATTCTTAGATGCAATTAATATGTCATCAATGTAGACAAACATAAACTCGAAATAATCTTTAAACAAATTATCCATTTTTATTTGGTATATTTAGGGTGCATTAGCCAATCCCATTGGCATAACTTTCCAAATATATTGTCCTTGTGGTGTGGAGAAAGCGGTATACTTTCTTGACTCTTTTTCCAATTTAACTCGGTAGAATCCGGACTTACAATAGAATTTAGAAAACACTTTTGCACCTTTGATGCAATCAATTAAGTTTTCTGCTCGGAATATAGTTACCATCAAACTCAAGGATTTGATTAATCCCTTTGTAGTTTATTACTAATCGTGGTTTACCTCTTTTGATTTCTCCATGATTTCTTACCGTAAATCCTGGACTACTATATGGAGAGGTACTGGCTCAATAAGCTTGAGATCGATATGCTCCTTGATGATCATCGTATATCCTTTTTATCCTTCATATTCATAAGAATGGGTTTATATCTAACCAATTCATTTTTCTTACCTTCTTTTACCTTTAGAACGGCTTCGATTCCATTCTTATCTCACCAAGCCAAAGGGTTTTCATTATAGTTCCTTTGGATCTTTCTTTTAACTGTTCTAAACTTATATAACAATCATCGTTAGTGTCTATATAAGTAGAATGTTCATATAGTGCAGCCTTAAGAAGATGTATTACTTCTTCCGTTGCGTTTTCGCAACCTTGTTGCATGAATAACAAGAGAGTTTTTCCAAACCTTCTCATGTCATACATCTTTGGATGAGTTAATTTCATCTCTCTATCACCACGTTTGCTTTGCGAAAATTAATAGATAGATTTACATTAAACACTTTTTCTTTCCGCAAGACTTGTATAATGTTACCACAATTTGTTGTAAATGTTAACAAATTTTTATTGTTATCTTGTTCATATTTTGCAAAAGTTTGGATAAAATTATTCCCTAGCAAAATATCTGCTCTCGTATCATGAAAGTAAATGAGTAGTAGTTTAACCTTATACCACGGACTTCCCAACGCACCCCCTATCATGATATGAGCTTCCCGGATACCCTCATTAAGCACCAATATATTCTCAGAGAAATCTCTTCCTACAATAACTGGTAATTTCTCACCGCTTCTTTCGGAAAGACCTCTGGTTTTGCGGTGCAAATACTGAACTCGAATCAATATAAGCCGCAAAATATTCTGTCTTATACCGATCATATAACATTCCAACCGATATGTAAATCGAGAAGGGACTAGTCATACTAGCCGTCCAACCCGTATGTAGATAATTTTTGAAATATCTACGGGTTCTTGTTTTATAATCTTGCATTATTTTCTTATCTTCGATGGTTCTACTACATTCTTTAATTTTCCTCTTGTGGTATTCAAGTCCATTGAAATATTTATTTTTCATCTTTATCAGAATTCTCGTTTCACTTATTTTAACTAGAATTGAATAACTCATTATAACTTCATCCATTTATTCTACTCTTATGGTATGTCCATCTATATCGAATTCCATACATTTTCCTTTTCTTCCCGGGGTTGATGTTCTTCAAGGAAACTTAATCCCAATATCATAACCCACTGGTTCTTGTCCCCGCTTTCCCATTGACTCCAAACCTCATGGCCTGCCATTTCTAACATGCCTTTATATTTGCCGATGCTAGGTTGCGGCAAATAATACAGTCATCGCAAGGAAAATAATTAGATTTTTCGGTAATATCAAATACTACCCGTACCTTTTTTCATCCCGATTACACCTAAGTTTGGTGTTATACTTATTTCCTTAGGATGTTCTATCTCGTTTATTTCTCCTTCTTCATACCTAAGACTTTGGATTCTTTCTTCTCGAAAAGGAAACTCTCTTGCTATTCCCAGGATATAGAAGGTCTTCCTAAAACAGGTTTATCTTTAATAGCAATATTAACTCCTCCAATCCTAGATAATTGAATCGGGTGCAGTGTCATAACTTTCGCAAATTCTTTAAAGATTCTAGGGATTTCTATATACTCTTTCCTAACAAACATTTCGAATGATGTGTGTTGGAAAGTGCATAGATATTCTATAGGTTATAGAATATGGTCTATCCCCGCTTTCATTAAGTCTTTTCTTTTAAAGTCTTGATATAAGGTCAAGACTCTACTAAAATCTTGGTCTCGCTAGGTTATATGCAATTCTAGGATGGATTTCAAACATGAGTTTACTGCATATAAATTTCCTACCATTGTTCCAAGACATGCATCTCTTAGGTCATTGATTCTTTTATCCATTATAGATAAATGGATTTACGAATCAATTCCTTCTTTGAAGGTGGATTTAATCACTACTTCAATGGTTCCAATATGGATCCATTTCATAGTGATTGCCACTTCTTCTTTTCATCCCGCTTAATTCCTCTAGAATTTCTTCTTTGGGAATTAGCCGCATCTCCATCACATTTCTGTAAGTTCCATAGGAATAGAGAACTCACTGTATTCACCTTATAGATGATGTGATGTTTTAGTTGTCCTATACCCATCCGGTTAAGGACTTTACCCACATTGCCGATCCTAAACCCATCGTGTGGGCTTATCTTTGGATTGTTGTCTCATGATCTTTTCCAAGGTCTTTGATGAGACCGTAAGTTTGGAAAAAAACCTGCTAGGCTATCGTTGGTCTCGCAACCTATCCTCTCCTTGATCCGAGTCGAGTCGGATCCATCTTCGAGGTTAATATTTCTTCCTCATATATACTTGTATACGAAGGAATATCCTCGAACCGATAGACTGGTTCCAACTCTCTGTATTAAACGGCATCGAGAATATCCGTTGTTGCTTCAAACTTTATTTCTTCGAATTGACGAGCCTCTTTTTCCTTTGGGGACAATCTAGAGAGATATGTCTCGGCGCGCCACACGTCCAACAGATTACAATCTTTGAAACTTTCATTTGCCTGGTTTAGCCTCTCCTGAAAGTTCTTTTTGTTGGTGATCTTCCCGTGGGTTTCGCCCTTTTGGCCTCTTTGGGATGAATTCCTGGTTGGTCCCGCTCTTTGTCCAGATTTGTAGTATCTAGCTTTCGATTTCGACCACCATGCCTTCTTTACGAAAGAAGATCTTTTACGTGGATCCATCCCTCGTAGGAAGAGTATCTATGATTTTTCTTCCTTCCTTTATACCCACTTGTTTCTCCAATAACGGTTGGAAAATCGTTATTTTCGCAACAAATATTAACTTTCTTCATTACTCCTCGTAATCTTTTTACATTTTTCTCGGATAGCTGCCTCGCCGACACCATTCTCCTAACTTATCTTTTAGAAATGACATTCTTCTTCCAATCGTATCCATTTTTCCTTCTCGGTACTTTATACGATTGAATGCGCATTTCCTCCATGGAATTTGCATATCTTTGCGAAGAACATTTGACAAGCCACCGCATCATTGATTTTTCCTTCAAGAAATATTTACGAAAATAGTATATGTATTTATCTACTTCGCAAATATTCCTCAATTCGAGAGCAAAAAATGCTTGGGCGTATTCTCTTGTCATTTCTTCGCTTTCTCTTGTCGAAATAACCATCTCCAAGGAAATTGATTTTGATTATTCCTGCAATCCGGTCGACTATGTCCGGCAGTGAGTCTCCTCTCGTAACTTCTTCTTTGGTCGATCTCCCATCCGATCTTAACGGATCCAACCATGCTTAACTCGATAAAGCTAACAAAATTTTCTTTATCAACTATTGTGCTTCCAGCGATTTTCATCGATCACCCATTCATCGATGAGTTTTTCAATGTTTCTAAAATGGAATATCCAGATTTAACATAACTCCATATGGATGAAGGGGTTCTAGAAGCGTTTTTCCCCATGGACTATTTGTTGGTCCATAAAAGGGATCTCGCGCTTTATTCTTCCTCTGGTTTTGGGAATGAAGTATACTCCGGGTTTCTCTTACGGAGTATTGTAGCTCGTACTCCGTGCTTGTTACATTGTGGACAAAGTTGGATTGTGTGTCTCCGTTTCTTTGAAGTTGTTAACTGAACATTAATCAAATCTACAATCTCGAGATTTGAGAGAGATTGACTAAATCTGTGTGGATTCAGCTAACTCTTGTAGATCTCGATAGATTAGCTCTTGAAAATTCCATTTAGAAATTCTTCATAAAATCAAGAAGCATTTCTTCATTGGTCTTTTCTTTTGGAATTTCCAACGCCATGCCTTTATGGTTCGACGTGGATCCTTTAAGCTCATTACTAATTTTTCCGAGTTTTAGGATTCGGAACTTTAGTAATTCTTCTTTTCAGATCTTCGAATTTATTTTCTAGATCTGAAATCTTTTGGACAAGTTGTGGCAAGACATGGTTTACTTTTTCAAGTTCCCCATTTATCTTGTTGCCATAACTTTGGACCGTCTTTTGGATCTCTCTAGCATCCATAGATCCTTGAGAGTGATCCGGATGGATCTCTTTCCATTCAGCCGTGATCGAATTCATGAATGATTCAGATGTGAAGTTTCTTGTATGTTTTGTAATTCGTTTGTAGTATGAGATTTATCGCGAGATAATTCATACTTTTTTCTTCTTGTGATTTACGTTGCCTAAGGGTTTCCCCTTGGACTCCTATGATCGCTTGATATATATACAGATCTTGCCATTATATAATCTCAATGCGATGCTCTTCTTCATGTGTCTTCAAAATTTGAAGATATTCCCTATAGTAAATACATCTCGAACATTCGTTCGGATTCATATTCTTGTTAAAAAGTCTCCTTCCGTTAGGAAGATTTTAACACATATAATATAATCATGATTTCTTCATAAACTAGGCTCGATACCATTTAGGCGCTGCGGTAAATACGGGAAAATTTCGTAAAAGATCAATTAAATTCCCTTAGTTTTCCTAGAAGAAAACTATGAGGGCATTCTAGTCCTTAAAATATGAAATGGGAAAAAACATTTTTGTCTTATGTAGGTGGGTAAAAACATTATTTTGTTATGAAAGAGGGTAGTTTACCCTATTTCCCTAAAACAAGAGATATTAGGCTTGGACTTGGGCTTTGGGCTTAAGTGAGATAAGGACTAAAATTTTAAATATTAAAAGCTCTTTTTAAAATATAAAATATAAAATATAAAATAATAAAATAGTTTAAAATATATAATAATACTGATATTTTAAAAAAACAGAATAGTTTAAATAATTGTCAAATATAAATATATATTAAAATAAATAAAAATTACGGGTATTACACCCTTCAACATGTTATGATATTGGCCATTGAACTTCATCATTTTATCATGCCCCTTCAATTCGTATGATCTCTGTGGAATGAGGTTCAACCTGTTTCGTTGACCATAGAAAAATTGATCTGTTAATGGATTTGTAAAAGTATTTGCAACTTGATCAATGGTAGGTACATGAAGAACCTGCACTTGTTTGTTTGCTATTTTCTCTCTATAACAAAATGCAAATCAATCCATGAGAAGATTTAGTCTGTGAAACAAACAGTCGGATGCCATCTACAAATGCAACATTGTCCATTCATTTAGATCAAAAACATGGGTTGAGATCTTATCTTTGCTATGAGAAGATTTAGTCTGTGAATCAATCTCTACAATCTTTGTATTCGCTACTCAGTTATAGTGAAACTTTTCACCATAAGACACATGGACTATTACTTAGGGCCCGTTTACTTTGAGGGTTATCCATGGATAACCCGGGATAGGAAATCATTTTAAGCACAAAATAATTTTTTATCCCGGATTATCCCTGGATAACCCTCAAAGTAAACGTGCTCTTAGTCTATGTATAGAATATTAATTAGTCTACGTAAAGTTTATCCATTTGTAAATAGTTGTGAAGTCTTCCGTTGTTTGCACTGTTGTTGTCTTTAATATTACAACATTCACTGCAACATCTCTGATTATTTTTTTCAAACACCCACACATACTTTAAATTTTATAAGTCCCATCATATCAAAGTTCGCAGCTTTGATTTTATAGCAGGGATGCAGAACTTGGTGTAGGCAGCCGCTTAGTCGGCGCTTAGGCGCTAGACGACCACCATCTGTTCGAATTTTTTTAATGTCGGTAGTGCATTTTTCTAATTAGGCGGTTGAGTCGGAAAAATCGGACTGCAAATTATTATTTTTCTATCAAAACAACATCGTCAATTGTTTCGACTTAGAGAACTTGATGAGGAAGTAGAGGCTAACAATGAGTTTGAGTCTGAATGTCTGATTATGAAGACCGTGTGTACGGAGATGAACAACTTTTGTTTTCCCAAGTTTCCCAACAAGGCTCAAGCATTCAAGCCAGTTAATTTGAAGTGTAGCATATGATTTGTTTTCTTATATAGTCTATATTAAATTGTTATTTTGGTAATTATCTAGTTTGGCTCCGCCTCCAATACAAGAGTAGATAAACAACTACTATTTGAATTTGATAGTTAAAATTATGTTAATTATTTTGTATTTTTAATTTTTGCTCATGAAAATAATAAAATCGAACCCACTAGACAAGTCTAGGCGCTAGGCGGGTAGAATCCGCCCGACTACCGATTTTCATGTTCTCGCTTCTCTTGTTTAATAGTGATTAAAAAATTAAATTCAATTTCAAATGGGATCGCAAATGTCATCTTTAACTCTCAAATAATTTTCCACTAAATTACACGAGTAAATTTTTCTTAATTGAATTCAGAGCACTTTTTTGCACTCAAACACAAAATATTTATTCCCGAATCAAATTTTATTTTGATATCGTTCAAAAGGACCCAAAACTAAGGAAGAATATTTATAATACCTCAAATATTATCAAATAAATTAATACATCACATCTTCCGTATTAAAATTCAATTAATAAGGTCCAAGCGTGACTTTGCCTACTTGGCCCAAAAATCATACTGCTAAGAAGGTCCAAGGAATGCTATTAATATTAATTTGGCCATTGTTTTGGTTATATACACCTCCAACATTAGTAGATACACCCACTTGAGTTTTTTATTATTTAATATAATTATGATATGTGTTTCTTAATAATTCAAAAATTAAAGCTATATTTATATTCTCTCACTCCATACACACACATTTTTCTTCATACATTAATTAAGTTATGCAATGGTGATCAATTTCTTTCTCTGGATGTTGCACCACAAAATACCACCATACGATTTAGTTCGCTTTTATTCATTAGTCAAAAAAAAAAAAAAATTGAGCAAATTTTATTTACACAACATGTTTTATCTCTAGCTGAAAATCATCAAAATTTTATCAAAAAAACATATGACTGCAGATTTTATCATAATCACAGTCCCTATACTTGAACAACTTCTCTATCACATTACCATTTATAATTACAAACCTGCACACCTATCTGTCATTAGTTTCATGAAAATCATGCTTCTATATTCACTCATCTGCCCTCCAGCATTGTGAGAGTGATATGATTGGCTGAAGGTGTCAGCGTGGACAAAGCCGATCCGACGTGGGAACGACTCCACCTGTCCGTAAACCCCGGATGCTCTGGCTCTTGCAGGTCGATGATTTCGCTGCTGAGCATCGAGAGCACCGTAGATATGATGGGCCTGTGTATAGGGAATTCTTGAACACACCTCAATCCAATGTGTAAACATCTCATTATCTCCCCATAAAATTCTTGATTTGATATTCTCTTATCAATCAACTCCTCCACATTGTCTTCATTCCACAGTTTGCATGCCTATAAATATATCAAAGTTAAGGCTACGAGTCAATCTCCAGTGAAATTTATTCACCATATGAATCTGATACCATTACATTCATTGAGTATTATCATTACTCTTATAAATTAATAACATTTAACACTATGATATTAGTTTATAAGTGCAATGGTATTATGAAATTTAATAAATGATTCAAGAATTGGCAAGAGAATTACGTATCCCGGAAGGCCTAATGAAAAGTCGTCGTTGTAGAAGCTAGTGTTCTTTCTCCCACTTATGATCTCCAACACGAGAACTCCTATCACATCCTAATTTTATAAATAATTTTAATGTTTACTTGAATGAAAATTTCTTTCAAGAGTTCATAAAAAAAAAAACTCAAAGACATTTTATTTTAGCAAAACAATTTATTAAAAACCTTCAATGGAAACATGAACATGAGAATCTTTAATAAATAATAAAAAGAATGTCAACTAAAATAAATTGCATAAATTGTCTCAAATTTTCTTAAAAACATAATTCACTCCAAAAATAATCTTACGAAAAGAAATTTAATGTCATGCTATGAATTAAAAATGCTAAAATAAATAACACCCATCAATCCACCTTGCCTCCGCCGCGCCTCCGTTATTCTTAATCTGCAAAAGCATTAATTTGATTGGAGTGAGCAACCAACTAGCTCTGGGGTCCTATTTGTCACAGCTTAAATATCCAACATAATCAAAAACAAAGCAACTCACATACCACATAACCATAACGCTTTGTCAAAGAAAGCCAACAATAGTAACATAACATCATAATCGGTCCTTTCTACCTAAACATAGTTCTCAAACTCATTATGTCACACGGTCCTTTCCACCGAACATAAATCATAGTTTATTATGTTGCACGGTCCTTTCCACCGGAACATAAATCATAGCATAGTATGTACACGGTCCTTTCCACCGGTCATACACATAAATAGTATGTTTCACGGTCCTTTCCACCGGAACATACCCATTTCATATCATATAGCACATAGTAGCAAGCAACAAATCTCAATCATGCAAGGTATTTAAAAGTGACAAATAATTACCAATCATATAGAGAAAAACCCCACCTTACACCTTGATTATCCTTCGTAAAATATGTAGATATTCTAGAGCGAGGCCTCCTTGGCACCTAAAATAATAATTAATAAACTTGTCTTAGTGTCATAAATTTATTAAGTCTTATATCTCAATCTTAGTATTACTAATAAATATTTTAGTATTAATTAGGTTTAATAGAGAGTGATTATCTAAAATCTTAGTTAATATTTAAAAAAATAAAACTGATAATATAATATATGTGTTTATATTCAAATACACGAATATTAGAAATTTACTATCGGAAAAATAAATTAATTAAAAAAATAAAGATTCTTAACAATTTAATACTTATCCTACTAATTACTCTAAACTAAAGCATAATATATATATATATATATATATATATATATATATATATATATATATATATACATAAATAATAACAAAATGTTATGCCATTTTTAGAAACTTTTGTTTTCAATACAAAATGTAATTACTAATTTTGTTAAAAAAACTATTGCACTTCCCATGACTTTTAGAAAAATTCCCACATTTTTATTAGGTATACATAGAGTCAGGTTATTTAATTGCATTGGTGTATTCATAGAGTTAGATTATTGACTTATCATTCACCCACTATATTTTGTTGTATTTCAGTTAAAATAAAAATAATTATACATATTCCACCTAATTAATATCCATATTTTCTATATAATTCCAAGGAAGGACGCGGTGGGAAGGCGCCCGCTGGCATCTCGCATTCAAGCTGGCTCAAAAGAGTGTGTTGTATCGCAGTCGATAGACATTTTAGGGTTCTCATGAGTATAAGCTCTCTTTTCGCATGATTCTTTTAGATTCATTAGGCCATCATATTGAATTGAAATCCTCACTATATCAGTGTTTTTACTAAAATATGAAAACTCAATAGTCAATATGTTTTGGTTAGGAAATGATTTGATTCCGCCAAAAAAGAATGGGTTTTGAAAATATATCCAGTTCGAGCCTATCTATTAATTTGCATATGGAAATCAAATAATTGCATTGAGTTTAGTGCAAAAACCAAATTTCGGTTGTGCAAAGGTGTGAAAGTCTTTTTCATGTACATTTAGAGATGGTCATATTTTGAATATATGTATCAGCTTTTGATGATAACTTGCAAATTCCGATAGTAGCATGCGAATGGAGATTGAATTTTATTTCTCCAAGAGTAATGGTTTTTAGCATTTCTTCTAAAATATTGGTATTCAACATGCTATAAAAGATTAGAGGGGAATGAGAAAAATACTATCGCATTTACCGCCATGATCCAGAGCATCGGGAAGAATATTTATTAAGAGTTGGTCTCTTGTGACACTCATGTGTTTTTATGACATTTTTCAGTTAATTTCATTGACACATTTCAATGATGTTCACCTAGCACTTTTTATTTATAAAAAGTGACATTTTTCAGTTATAACAAGTAACATTTTTTATTATGAATTCAAGAGCATGCATGGGGTGAGTGTATATGAGACTAAGTCTTTTATCAATTGCAAGTTTTTTTTTTTAAATAAAAAGTTATTATGTTCATCTAATTTAATGTCTTCAACTAATTGTTACAAAAAAAAAAATGTCTTCTACGAATTAGTGGAGGTATTATTTGGGAGAGAAAGATATTTACCATGATATTTATGTATATATATATATATATATAATTAAAAATAATGTTTAGTTATATCTTTATAATTTTTAATATGATAATGATGTCTTCATGACCATTAACAGAACTCATAGTTAATCATTTAAAGTATGTCATACTTCTCTTAAGGAGGTCATTTTTGGTTCATGTTCAATTGTATGTGATGGTGGCTAGGTTTATCAGATGAGGAGGTTAAAAAATTTTGAGTTTTGACAATTGATGTGGATATCGATAATTTAAAAACAACATCCAACATAATTTATAAATTAGTATTCCAAATTTTGTAAGAAAAATTATTAATTTTTCAACCTTAAATTACTTAACAATGTAAACATTTTTAATATTTAAACTTTCAAGTGTAAAATATTTTCTAAAACTAAAATGATAATAAAAAAATTCACAAATCATGCATCACATTAAAAAAAAGAACATTATATATATAGAAAAATTAAAGATTTCAAAAAATAATATACTTTTTTCTTTTTCATTTTGAAAATTGTGACTGGGCTGACGGAAATAAAATAACAACAAAGAGTAAAATGAAATATTTCAAAAATTATAGATAAAAGACAACTCTTTCCATTTCATTAACCTAAAATACACATACTTTTTCAACAAAACACACATATTCTTTTGTACGATACTTATAACTTTTGGGGCACTCTTGTGTGAGACGGAGTCACTTTTTCATAAATTGTTCTCACTTTTATACTATTTTGTATCACTTTTTTAAAAAGTGATAATAATTTATTAAAAAGTGATAATAATGAGATATGGTCTCATACACGTTTTTGCCATAATTATTACAACATCAAAAACCATAACCAAATTTCGCTCACAAATCGTGCATCGCACGGGTGAAATACTAGTATATAGTAATAGTAAGAATGACAACCGCCGATAAATATGTATATGTATTTTTTTTAAAAAAAAATTAATAAACAAAGCACGCCCGAGAAACAAAACTAACGCCTCTTTTTTTTTTTTCCTTTAACCCAAAATTAAGGCATAAAATAATGATTCACAATTCTTCATCATAGTTTCAACCGTTTAATCAAAATGCAGACTCAATTTTTTTGAAAACTCAATAAATTTTTTTTATAAATCTATGTATATATACATATACGGTGAAACCATAATCAATTAGAAAGTATGAATATATATCATTTGTTTATCGAATTCAACAAAAGAGGTAAGGATAAGGTGTTACCGAAACAACAATAAATTGAGGGAAGAAATTCTTTTGATGCTCCAGAGAGAAAACTTGAATTTACGGTGAATAATATTTTTGTGGGTTTATTTTGTGAGATGACCGTGATTTATAAAAAAATAGGTGGTGGAGATATTTTTGTTGAGATAAAAGGGAATTTGGATCTACAAAATCTAACACTAAAAGATAAGATTTTTAATTTAAAAATTTGAATTTTTGAAAGAATGGGAACTATATATTTTATTATTTATTGTAATTACTAATAAAATATAACATAGATAAAACTGAAAATATTAATAATTAATATTATAATTATAACTTATGTAAAATTTTAATTTACTTATGGTGATTGATACTCTTAGGTATTACAACTCCGTAGCTAAAAACATCCGATATCTCCGAAAATCTTCCCCATCGCGTATTCTCGGGGCCATGTACCCACCGCAAGATGATCATGCCAATTAATAATCACGTATATGTGCAAAAACATCTATTTGGGCTCGAATTCGACCAAAATTTGACTCATTCATAAAAAAATGAATAATGAAGAGTATTAGTTAAGACGACGAAAGTATTAGTTCGATCATATAAATCAATACTTTTCATCTCATGAACTAATACCTTTCGAGTACTTTTTCCTACAACTACGAAAAAAAAAAACAGCTTTGGTTGTAAATATTAAGTCAAAATTGCATCAGTTGTACAATGTGACTAGTGTGTCAAAATGTACTCTATATATGTTCGTCTATAAGGATTCTAGACGATACATCTAGTAAAATACTCCTTTCATATAAATGCAGGGTAAATTGCATTTTTGTCCCAAAAGAATGAGTGGTCTCGCCAAATGGTCATTTTCTTGAAACTTTTGGTCCCGTAGTTTTTTCGACATTTTTAGTCCCAAGAAAATTGAATTGAAGTTTTGGTCCAAAGAGAATGATAAATTGCAGTTTTGGTTCCAAGAGAATGGGATAAAATTGCAGGTTTGGTCCTAAAAAATGATTGGGATTATTTTTGCAAAAAAAAAAAAAAAAGGGCCAAAAAAGAACATGAATTAACATTGTTGTTGAAAATTTTTCATGGGACCAAAACTACAATTTTTCCTTTAAATGCACGAGGTGTAAAGTCGTCGTGCATGTACTTACTATGTTCCGACGATTTTTCCAGTGCTGGCTTGATCTTGGTTGCCTCCGAATATTCTTGCCATCCCAAAATCCGATATCTTTGGGTTCCACTCGTCATCCAACAACACATTACTCCGTTTCAGATCACAATGAATAATTCTCAACCTGGAATCCCTATGCAGATACAGCAGCCCTCTTCCAATGCCTTCAATGATATTAAATCGCTTTCTCCAATCAAGAACATCCTATTTATCATCTGCACAACTCAACAAATTAAATTTGATTAACAAATTCGAACCATTAAGAATTTCGTCTCGTCTAAAAGTCCAAACTTGTAGAGAGGTGGAGATTTAATTCATTTATATTGATTCTCTAACACTCCTCCCACTCATGGGCTGGATTCTAAGACCTCTACCCTTGGGGAGGAGGCCCATCGAGTGAACAATTTAATATGAATGGAGTCATTTCCTACGGGAATCGAACCTGTGACGTGTCCTTTAGCTCGATACATGAAATAATTCCGTCTCATCATCTAAAAGTATGGACTTTTAGAGAGGTGATGATATAATTCATTTATATTGATTCTCTAACAAGTTAAAACAAAATCACTAACAAAAAAAAAAGACATCTAAGCTTCTATTTTGCATGTGCTCATAGATCAACATCTTCTCTTCTCTCTCAACACAACATCCTAACAGCCGTACAAGACTTCGATGTTGCAGTTTGGATATCACCAATACTTCATTCATGAACTCTTCGTACCCTTGTTCGGATTCGGTCGACAGCCTCTTCACCGCGATTTCTTTTCCCTTTACCAATTTACTCCTTCGAACATACACAATGTCAGTACCTTTGTGTAATAAAATCTCAAGACGAAACATAAGCAAGACTCACCTTGTAAACAGGACCAAAACCACCCATCCCTAACTTATTGCTCGGGTCGAAATTGCTCGTTGCACTAGATAAGATCTCAAAGCTGTACAATGGCAGCTCTTCTATCTTAACCTTATCCATCTCACTCCGAAGAACAATTTCACTCGAATCGAACAGGCTTTTTTCATCCTTTTCGAATGATAAAGTCATGTTCTTCCCTGATTCGGAAAAAAACGAACATCTTTAGTCAAGAATGTCCCATTTGATAAAGTTAAGTAGTAATCAAAGAACTCATAAATCTTACCTTTTCTTTTACATATCCACCAACTGAGAAAGAGACAAGCTGAGGCACAACCAAACTCACCATCACCACTATCATTACAAATGATTTATTCTTATAACCTGTAATTTTGGGTTGTAAAGAATGACATTATTTTTACATGTCTATAAACTACGGATAATACTTTTTATTTGGGTAAATGCAGGCTAAATTGGGTTTATTTGTGCAACATTGGTCTATATTTGCATAAATTAAAAGGTATTAATATCCTTTATTAATTGGGAGCAAAGCTCGATTTTCAGTTCTCGCGTGAAATTTGCATGCGATTTCATCTGATTTGGCTAATTCGAACCAATTTGGCCAACATTTATTATTTCAATTAAAAAGTATTATTCTTAATTTATAGGCTTGTAAATATAATACTTTCAAAGTTACGGGCCAAAAAAATAT
The DNA here is from genome assembly GCA_030762865.1 of Paraleonurus japonicus. Classification (NCBI taxonomy): domain Eukaryota; kingdom Viridiplantae; phylum Streptophyta; class Magnoliopsida; order Lamiales; family Lamiaceae; genus Paraleonurus; species Paraleonurus japonicus. The sequence goes on along the minus strand of CM061058.1, from coordinate 29,051,936 downwards.
TGGGAAAATAGCTTTTTAATCATGCAAGTTACCCTGTTTCGATGTAGTCCTATTAACTTTCACTAATGGAAAATATTCATATAACTTTCAATTTTTACATTTTGGTTTTGTAACCAACAATAGAAGGTGAAACATTTAGTTGACGCTAACGTGGCCGAGTTTGATTCAATCTGTCCACGTGATAGAGTATAATTGGTCAACTGCATGTTTCATCTCTAGCTTATAATCACTTACTGCACCAAAATATCGAAAAAGCGAAAGTTACATAATCATTTTCAATTTCCAAAAATTGACTAAACCAAAATCGAAACAGAAGCAATTTATAGGATTAAGAAAACCATTCTCCCAATCAATGACTACTAATTTGAATTCAAGAATCAAAGATTATGAACAAGCACAAACATTACCAATCTCCGAATACGCCACACGAACATAGAACTCCGACCCACCGTCGCCGGAAATTTTTGAACATCGATCAAATTTCGACTCCAATGGATGTATTTTTAAATGAAAATATCCTTTTAAGTCTCCTATTAATCAATGACAATGCCCTTTTTATTTTATGATTAAAAATTAGTGATTAAAATATAAAAACTATTTAATAATTAAATTAAACAAAAATAATTAAAATAAAACAATCAATTTTAATATTTTAATATAAAAAATCTATTTGACATACACAAAATTAGAAAAATAAAAATTCATTAAAATTACTTAAAATAAAGCTAAAATACACTAAATTATTTAAAATATAAATATATTTTGAAATTTACAAGTTAGTTATTAAAAGTAAAACTAATACTAAAATTTTAAAGATTATTATTGAAAATAATAATTAAATACCCTAAAAATCTCAAATATATTTAAAACATGTAACACAATTTTATATTACTAATAAATCCCTTCCAATTTCCATTTTCGGTTATTGATAATTAATTCACGTAAATTAATTACAAAAATCAATCTTTAATAATTAATTCTAATCAATTTCCATTTTTAGGAATACATTTTTCCGTTATTATTTATTATTCAATTTTAATAGAGATATATTATTACTGTTCAAATTAATTAATTTTCAAATAATTAATTAGAAATTATTAAAATAGGCTTGAGAATTCTTGGATGTTTGAATTTAAGTGATAATTATTAAGAAAAATATTCTTGGATTTTTAAATTATTATAAGTTTTTAGTTTTTAAAAATCAATAAATTGTCATTTATATATGTATTTTTTTTTGTTTGGTAATTAATTTACAATTTTTATAATATTAATTTATTTTTATTTTCGCAATTTCTAATTTTTAGTAATTATTAAATTTTAATATTTTAGTCATTTATTTCAAAAATATTAATATTTTAAAAATAAATTGGTGTATTTTGTTTTATTTTAAGTATATTTTTCATTTAAGTAAATTTTATTAAAGAGTTTTTTTTTTTATCTTTGAATCACTAATTTTTAATTATTTTAGGGAGGATTGGGTTTTTTCATCAATGCGAAGAATTGATAACTCGAGAAAGACATTCAAAAAAATTTCACGTCAGCTTCTACCGGTTAGAAACTGGTTGTAACCTATATTGGGGCATTTTTGAAAAGTTTTAAAACATCATGGGTAAAATAAAAAAGTGGTTTAAATATAGGATAAATTTATAATTACTATCAACGTCACGGGACATTTTTTTGCCAATTTTCCAAATTGGCATCCTAAGAGATGTCATAAGTCTGATCTTTATCACAATCAATATAGTATCGTTACTAAAATTCAGCCTATATATATTTCTATCATCGTAATCAAAATTAAATGTTAAATTTTAATTAAACGTATATGCATGGTCCACCTACTGATCACTAATATTTATTCATTTTCTTTCTAATATATGAATTTTATGAGTTGGTAAGATATACGAGTGTCATAATTATTTAATTAATAATATAATTTTAAATTATAAACCAACTAATTCACAAATATAATATTTCATACTGTATTTTTATATAAATTAATTTTTCACGTTAATTGTACGTATATTCCCTTGTCAATTTCTTTTTAAATTATGTGTATAAGAATTTTAATCATCTTTATCCGGATCTATTATTTCTTTTAATTTAAATTATTCCTCATCCATATTATTCAATTTATAAAATAATTTGATATATTATATATTTCCTCTGTCTCTCTATAAGTTATTCATTCCTTTTTTTTTTTTTTGGCAAAGTATTCTTCACATCCCACTCTCTCTAGCTACTTTTTTACTTTCCCATCACACACATCTCAACACACACTACACATTAAATATTATTTTTCCTAAAAACCCGTATCATTTTAAAATGAGTAGCATACAGAGGGACGAATGGTATATTATATTTTCTTAATATTTTAAACACACAAACTGTATATTTTACAAAAGAAGCAAATTGTAGGGAAAAAGTTTTACTTTTAAAAAAATGATTTTATAAGTTTTATAAAGAAATAATATTTTTTTCTTATATAACAAAAAAAATAATTTTTTCCAACTTTTTAAACTACAAACAAATTAAGGTGTCACAAGTTATTTGAATATTATTAATTCACTATTATTACTTAATGTGCAACTTTTATAATTTACATATATAGCAAATTTAGCAATAACCTTTTAATTTGATGATTTTGTGTCTATTTTTAGTATAACATTTTGTTATTTGACATATAATAATAATATATTGATATTGATATTTTTGAGTAATTACATATATGTTGGGTAAAAAGGTCAAAATATTAGCTACATATCTATATGCATGATTGCAATGTAACGATGTTCATTATTTAGTAGCTTAAATATTGCATTATAATATTATATTTTATTGATTTTTATATTTTATTATGTTAACATAATTAAATTAAAATTTTACTTGTAAATTAAACATGAAAATTTTCCAGTGTTCTCAAATACTTTGAGACTTATGAAGTGCAAGCATCAAAACTAATGAAAACTTATAAAATTACTTATTTCGATATAAAAGCACAAAAAAAAAAGTGATTTGAACCATCACCATTGCAGGTGTTTTACCCACAGAAATTTCTCAACTTTAACAGCTCGAGTCATTAAGATTAAGCGACAACAACTTCATTGGTTCAATTCCATCATCGCCTTTTAACATCTCAACTCTTCGTGGTCTTGGTCTTAGTAAAAATAGTCTGTTAGGCAATCTTACCACCAACTTGTGCAATGGAACACCTCTTCTTGAAGGACTTTACTTCAATCAAAATAACTTGAGTAGAGCATTACCAAGCTCTATTTCTAATTGTGCTAATCTCACAGCTCTCGGTCTCAGTTATAACAGATTCACTGGTATTGTGCCCCACTTTTTGGGCAACCTAAGTCTCCTTGAGACTCTGCAACTACAAAGCAACAATCTAAGGATTGAATCATCTTCTACAGAGTTGAGCTTCATTACTTCCTTAACAAATTGTAGATTTTTAAAGAGATTGGAAAGTTTGTCAAGTGCAATCAAAATTTTGTCATATATCTTATATTTTGCCTTTGTTAAATAATTTAAAAACAATGCAGGAGTCTGATATTTAGTGGACTTCCTCCACCTGATATAATTATCATTATATTTGCAGATCCATAAAACATCGGTTGGTTTATGGAGAAGGATAATGAAATGTTAAATATTTTTATTTATTTGAGGCGCGGGCGGGCATGCGCGCATTTAATACTTTTTTCAGCAATAAAAGTCAAGTATACCAGTTTTTGGCACAATCTGATGAGTCTGGCGCATTGGTTTTTTTTTTTTTTTTTAAATTTAATTTTAGTGGTCCTATCTACTACTTGGGATAGCAATCATTTCCCCATCCAAATTGCCAGAATTTTTAAAATTGCAGTAAATGAGAGTAGTGATCATGTAGATCAATTTTGGTACCCGGCCAATATTTCACCATCATCTTTTAATTATCCTTCTGCGTATTATTTCAAGTCAATTCCATTCATTCCCATAGCCAATTATAATTTTGAAAATTTAGGAAACATGAAAATAAAAACACAAAATGAAGTTAACTGGGAGTAGTATATAGTTTATGATGGAGACGAGATCGCAATGATGATCTCTTATAATCATGAGATTTGGAGAATACATATCATTTGCATTCAATTTTTGTCATTGTATTTGTTTCTGTTGAGAATATGAAAAATTGCACATTTGAGTTGTTGAAGGAGTCCCCAATTGGTTTTAGGATGGAAGTGTGCTCAATTTGGGGGTCCGTACCTCTAAAGAAATCTGAAAAATCAAAATCTGTAGAAATGGAGTGAACTTTTCTGGATTTGAATTGTTGTCTTTGTATTAGATTGGAAGAGTAAGTACTCTGGTTTGCTGTTCTATTATAATTAAGAATTCTGTTTACAGGAAAAATATCCGTGACATTCATATGTTTGCAGGATGAAGAAAGGATAGATATATGCAACAGAAGGAGGAAATATACGTGGAAGACCAATTTGAGAGTATTTTGAGCCTCAGATGAGAGATTCCACGATGGGTTGACCAGACGAACATTACGGGCAACAACTTTGAGATAATTACCTTTTTTTTTTTTTTTTTAATTTTGATTAGTAAATATTCGTTCCCAAAGGGAATCGAACCCGGTCTCCTACTAAAGTGAGGAACCCGGTGGCCAGTGGACTAAGCCACCTGGTTTCCTTGTTGAGAATGTTGAGAAAAACAATTTGAAGGAATGGACCGAGATCCCAAATCACCACATAGCTTAATTGAACTTAGCAGACACTATCAAGTACAATGTGTCCGACGATACCAAAAACTACGTCTTCTCTTTCACGTTGGTTGGGAGAGCCAAACTGTGATCGAATTTTCTTACAATTTTATTTTATGGAAAATATTCTTAATGCTTCATAGATTTAGAGTAAACTAATCACATCGTTGTTAAGGAAAAAGGGGTGCAAGGGAACTTAGTTTGAAATTTTATATTCTTGCCGTGCCACATACATTGCAAATGATTATCTCTTGGGTGAATGTTAATTTGTTCATCTTATCCCTTAAGGAAGTCAAGATGATTGATGACCCTATGAAAGAAGAAGAGTTGAGAGCTTTGATGGTAAAATTGACAAGGAAATGGGGTCGCAAATGTCATCTTTTAACTCTCAAATAATTTTTCACTAAATTATACGAGTCAAATTTTTTAATTGAATTCAGAGCACATTTTTGTTCTCAACACAAAATATTTATTCTCGGATCAAATTTTATTTTGATATCATTCAAAAGGACCCAAAACTAGGGAAAATTGCACTATTGGTCCCATAAGATTTGGGTCTCTCGCAAGTTGGTCCTTTTTAAGCGTTTTAGGTCCCGTTAGATTTCTCCGTCAATTTTTAACAGATGTAGGCGCGTGTAATACACACAACGTTAATAAATCAGTAACAAAAATATCATGGTCATTATCGGATCAAACTAAACAAAAAACACAAAAATCCAAATTCGCCTCCTCGCCCAAAACCCCGGAAATCGCCCTCCAAATCCATCGATCAATCCAAAGCAAAACCAACCAAATATTCTGTCAAAATCGTTTCCAAACAAAACCCAACCAAAATCCCGTGTTTTATCACTCAAAAATCGCCCCAAAAATTCAAAAACGTCCAACCAAAATCACCCCGAAAAGTGGAAAATCGCTGAAATCTTCAAAAGTATTCAACGATGCCGCGAATAGGCAATGTGAAAGTCGCCGAACCCCTCCAACACGTAAGTTTCTTGTTTGTGTGAATAAGAACTAGGGTTTTTCTTATTTGGGGTTTTTCTTGTTTCTTGTTTTTTTGTTTTAGTGTATTTTAATTGAAGGATTCTGTTGTGAACTTGAAATCTCATCAGTTTGGATGGTGTTCGTAATTAATTAATTCCGTATCATCAACAAAGTCCTTCCGGTTTTGTTTATTCTGGATTAATCGTGATTTGGTGTTGTACAGTGCTGAAAATGGTGAATTTGAGTTCGACTTGAGGCATCAGGATGATTTCTATCCCCTAGTGAAGCTTAAGCCGGCGATGAGAAAGGCGGAGAAGCGAGATCCCGATCTTCGCTCTCGTGATTCAGCAGCTGGATACCGATCTTCGTGATGCGGTAATTTCATTTCTGCTCGATTTTAATTTCAATTTATTTAAGTTTCCGTTCCTTTTTGTCGCTTTAGATTTTGTGTTTTAAAGCTAAATTTCTAGCAAGAGTAGCATGCGGTTGCTAAGTTGGTGGTTCGATAAAATTGATACGATGCTTGGGGATATAATTGCGCATAGTGCTTGATCTCAATTACAATCACCGTATAGAGCTTGACTCCTCCTAATCCTGTGTTCGTTAGCTTACAATGCTTAAGATTCAGGATAATTTGCTACAATTTTCGTAGTCGAACTCTTCCGAGGTCTCGCTTTTTTTTCCAAGATATTCGTGATTTTCTCCATTTTAGAATTTTTATCCCGTCATTAGATTCACTTGTGTATTCACTCAACTGTATCGATTCATGTTTCATAGTAATTTCTGGAGTATATTGTAAGAGGACCAATACAAATTACGAAGTCAACTATGTCCCCGCTACTTTAATATGACTGTCCACTTGGTCAATTAAATTTCTAACTTTAAACTGTATATTTATGCTCTACTAGTTTATCAATGATTTGCTTATTAGATTGCTTAAATCTATATGTTTTTTTGGTACGTATGCATCTTCTATTTGGTTCTTCGAGCTCTTGACACGCTTGGTATGCTCTCCTACTAATAGTATTTTATTGTTATTGCACAATGGCTGATGAAGACTGGTTGCTCGAAAAAGACCACCGACGTTGCTGCCTATTTTCTCGGTGGTCAATATGATACTTTAGTACCGTGCTTATATTTGTTATGCTGTGAAAATCTAAGTAATCGTATTCCTATATCATTTACTTGACAGAGGATGATACAAGCATAGCAACAGAGGTTAAAGTGCCTATTCTCGATGACGTTTCATCGTCATGTTTATGACAGTGAATGGCATTTTTCATGTGAGTTTTCAAGTTCTGATTTTAGTCTGCTTGGAACTCTCTCAGAACTAGCAGCTTATATTGTAGTATTAGATATTCAAGAATCCTTCGTGTGTTTTTGGTTTTTTTTTTTTTATTGTGGAGTATTGTATGTGTAATTGTGTTGGACAGCTTATTTATAGGCACATCCATTGACTAACGTTTTCCCTCCAAAAATAAGCCCTAGACTTGTTTTCCCTCCACTTTGGTCAAACTAACGCTTTTACATCCATTGACTAACGGATGGGACCAAAAATGCTTAAAAAGGACCAAATTTACACATAGGTACCAAAAGTGTTTTCACCATATTCTTATGGGACCAATAGTGCAATTAACCCCCAAAACTAAGAAGGAAAAAACTTGTGTGAGACTGTCTCACGGTTCTCATTATGTGAGACGGGTGCATTTTTTAACAAATTGTTATCACTTTTTAAAAAGTGATACAAATTAGTATAAAAATGATAAAAATTTGAAAAGTGGTACACTTCACATTGTAAGTGATAATAATTTATTAAAAAGTGAATCCGTCTCACGAAATGAGATCCATGCAACGGTCTCACAAACCTTACTCAAGGAAGAATATTTATAATACCTCAAATATTATCAAATAAATTAATCCATCACATCTTCCGTATCAAAATTCAATTAATAAGGTCCAAGTGTGACTTTGCCTACTTGGCCCAAAAATCATACTGATAAGAAGGTCCAAGGAATTCTATTAATATTAAAATCATAAGGATTCATTAGAATGCAGGATTTCAAAATAGAGAAAATATAGAGTGCCACGTAAGATAGATGGAGATTCGAAATAGATGAGATAAAGATTCGGGCTATTTTGTCCTTATTTTGCTAAAATTAAAAGTTACGGGCCTAAAATTGCCAGCCCGAAAACATACGGTCCTTATTTTGCCACCCCCTAAGTTACGGTCCTGAAAAAAAAATTCCCGCTTAAAATTAAAACATGTATATACGTCTGTTTATCTTTGCCTATAAGGGCATTTTTTCAATATTATTCTACATATTTTAATTAAAATGAGTATATGTGTCTATTAATAATTAAAATGAATATTTACATATGTGATAATTTAAATTTTATTATAAATAATTTAATTTAAATATTTATTAATAATTAAAATGAATATATATATGTGTGTGCGCTTTTTTTTAATCGGGCAAATAGTGACTCGAACCCATGACCTTTAGATTATAGACAATGTGTTTTAATTCAAAATTATTATAAATATTCGATTATATGTATATGTAGAAAAATATTACAAACAAATTTTAATGTATTAATACGAAGCAAAAACAAAAAAAAAAATTATATATAATATATATCTTGCATGAAAATAATGAAAGAATGAAGTACCTAGCCAAAACAGACAGTGCATGCTCTCCGACCCTTGCTAATGCCGAAGGCATTTTCATCATCCTTGTTAAATTGTTAGTGAGACTAGTTTTGTCCACGAAAGAGCGCTTTTGTTAATTCCTTTTTTACTCTTTTTGTTAATTCCTTTTTTACTCGAGCATTCCCTTGTTAACACTCTCGATAAATGATTTTTTTTCCCTATTTTTTTAATAGTGATCGCAATGCAATTATTTGTAGAGGTGGGGCGGGCAGGGGTTATTATCGGTGGACCATGATTTTGTCTACCAATTAATTGTTTTACTTCCAAAATAAAGACAATGCATCTTCTTCTCATGTGATATAATGTGTCCTTCTTTGTGTTTTTAATATATTTTGAATTATTTTGGATTCAATTGTCCTATATTTACAGATTTTAAAATATAAATAATGTTCTATATTCATATAAACGTAAAATTATTATCTGTAAAACGCAAAATCTGAGTTATTGGGCATGCATAAAAATATATTATTCTGTTAAATGCATTTATCCATCAATAAATTTCCAACTAACACATAGACCTTGACTTAACTCCCTATCAATCTCAGAAAAATTAAAGCACTTATCCATCATTTCCAACTAACATGGACCTTGACTTTACTCCATATCAATCTGAACCACACAAATATTGTTTCTACTGTCGTCCATTTAATTAAACGCGCCAGACAATGGCGGACCCGGGATTAAAAATTAAGACTGTAGAATAAATACAATATAAAATTTAAATACGCAAGTAAGAGAGTATTTTAACTACTTCATCCATAAATGACCTTTTTTAATCAAAATACATAGAAAACTCATCTAGTACATTCTTAGAAAATGCCAAAACATATAGGCAATCAACCTACTAGCATAAAATAGAGTTCAAAACAGAAAAACAATCAATTTTTTTTTTTTTGTTTCATGAAGTTGCGCCTGCGGTTCTTTATCCGATAGAATTCATCAATAATAGAATCATCATCAATGTCTTCAAACAATTCTCTCTCAATATAGACAACCATGGAATCGATAGATACTCACTTTCCATTATCACATCTCATAAAAAAGCCCTAAAAATCCAATATCACATCTCATAAAAAAATCTTAATTCTCAAAGAAAAGCCCTAAAATCTAGAGGCTAAAGTTCTATTACCTAATGGTGAGCGGTGGTGAAGACGGAGTCGACGATGCCGGCGTGCCGCGTCCGGCGGCGGCAGCAGTTCCAGTATTTCTCACGCTGGCAGTACTCTGTTCGTTGTCTCCCCATCATATTATCAGACTATCTGCGTATGTTATGTCTGATTTGTGAGTTTAATTTTATTCCTAAACTAACTAAAATATATATATATATATATATTTAAATGTACATAAATTTATAAAGCTTAAAATGGCTCGGTGGCCAAGTCGTTTGCTAACTTCCCCAGGTTTCAGGAACTGAAACACGGGTGGGCTGAATTAAATTTTTTATTTTTTTAATGTAAATTTTTTAATTTTTTTAAAATTAGGGTGGGCTATAGCCCCCTTGGCCATAGTATAGGTCCGCCCTTGTTAGCGGGGTTATCAAATATACATACGAAAGTATCAAATATATGAACAGGGGTTATCAAATATGTGAACAGGTAGATCAACAATGTAAGACAAATTAAGGGGTGAGATTCGTCTCATGTATGAGACTATCTCACCCAAGGGTGCCCAATAACTAAATTAAGGAGTATTGGAATCTGTATATATTTTGGAACTAAGATTTTCGTAACACTAAGAGAGATTTATTTATTTTTACACAAATTAAAGAAAATTAGTTGGAATATTAAAGAAAATAATTGTTAATTGAAATTGAAATACTTTATTAAATAGGATCATTTTCTAGTCTTATTTCCGTGTGTAGCTCGCCCTTTGAAAATCCCCTATATATATTGTCGAGTAAATGATCAGAAGCACTCATATATTGCAACATGGGAAGAAATTGTTATTACATTTTTGCATTTGCAATCCTACTAACCTTATTGCCTTATCGTCTAGCCAAAACATCTACCAACCTAACCACTGATCAGTCTGCTCTTCTTTCTCTAAAAGATCATCTCACTTCAGACCATTATCACTTTCTCACGACTAACTGGACCATTAATTCCAGCGATGTCTGCAGTTGGATTGGTGTCACTTGCGGCTTGCGCCACCACAGAGTCACAGCCTTGAATATTTCCAACATGGGTCTCTCCTTTCTCGTTTCCCTTGATCTCAGCTACAACCATTTTAGTGGCACTTTGCCGCGAGAGTTATCTCTCCTACACCGCTTGAAGTATATTTCTCTCAGAGTTAACAACTTCACGGGAGAGATTCCACCATGGTTTGACCATTTACCTAAACTTGAGTACTTGAACCTTAGAAATAACAGTTTCACTGGTTTCATCCCAAAGTCCCTTTCTAACTTATCAAATCTATTGTATCTTAACTTTGGTTTCAATTCTATCCATGGAGAAATTCCACAAGAGTTGGGGAGACTTGATAAGTTGCAATTTCTAAGCATGTATTCCAATCATGTATCAGGTGATATACCCTCCACCATATTTAACATCTCCACCTTACAAACTCTTAATTTGGCATACAATGAATTGAGTGGCAGTCTTCCCATGAACATTTGCGATAATCTTCCCTTTGTTACATGGATTGGACTTTCTAATAATAAACTTAGCAGCCAAATTCCATCAAATATATCAGAATGTTCAAATCTTCAAACCTTGTATCTATCTTACAACATTTTGAGTGGGGAGATACCAGCAACAATTGGAAAGTTGAAATCTCTCCAGATATTAGCTCTGGGTGGTAACAACTTAAATGGTGTGTTTCACTTTCTATGCCTCTGCATTTTCTCTTTTAATATTTGCATTTTACTTTCAATTATCATTTTTTTAACAGGTGTCATACCAAAGGAGATTGGCAATCTTCAAAACTTGGTCGAACTTGCTATTGAATGGAATAATATTAGTGGGAAACTGCCCCTCAACCTATTCAATTTGTCTTCCTTGCAAGTTTTAAGACTATGGCGCAACAACCTGAGTGGGACCCTTTCAAGAGATATTGCAAATCTTACATTGCTAAGAAAATTGGAACTCAAGGAAAACAAGTTCACAGTAAGGCAGCTTCTATTCATTCTTAGGGTGAATCGATTCCTTATAATGCACAATTTACGTTACATATTAATTCAACTATATATATATGATTGTTGTTTTTCTATTATTCTCATTCCCATTGCATTCAAAATTTTAAACCTTCTTTCTTGGTTAATATGGACAAGACAACACACAACTATTTTATGACTGAAAATTGGCAAAGCGTCCGTATGTTGATGGTACTTATAAAAATTACCTGTATTTAATTCATTTTTAATTTTGCCCATTATGTTTTTAATTCAATTTTTTATTTTGCCCATCAATAAATTGTCATTTATATATGTATTTTTTTAGTTTGGTAATTAATTTTACAATTTTTATATTATTAATTTATATTTTAAAAAAATTTGGTGTATTTTGTCTTATTTTAAGTATATTTTTCATTTAAGTAAATTTTATTAAAGATTTTTATTTTAACTTTAAATCACTAATTTTTTAATTATTTTAGGGAGGATGTCATCAAAAAGACTTTCACGTTAGCTTCTTGATCGCTAGTATTTTAGCAACAAGTATTTACGACCAAACAAATTATCGAATCCAAGGGACTAGGAGTACAATGGAGCCTCAAAATATACGTTTCCATGAAATTATAGTAGCGAATCGGGGTGTTAACACATAAATCAACAACAAATCAAACAAGAGCAAGCAAATTAAAACAACGAAAGCGAATAAAATTCTAACGAGTGCAAGCGGTGTGTGAAAGCGATCGCTCGGGTGTCTTCCTTGCACAATCCTTTGGGTATCACACAAATCAATCAAAAATCAAGGCATGGAAATGGCAAAACTAAGAGCGATCACGTAAATTCTAGCAAGCTAGCTCCTAGGACCGTTGATCACCTAGACACGTTCACAATCGGGTACTAATGTCTAGGGTCGTCCCTTCACTACATGCCTAAACATGCAATGTCTCACGAAAGGGAATCTAGTAACTAATCCACCTCTCGGTGCAATCGATTACAATCAAAATCATCAAAATCAATCAATTAGTTCACTTAATTCCCTCCTAAGCATATCCAACTCTCGTTGCAACATACAAATTCAACAAATCAAGCTAATGAAATCAATTAATCAAGAGATCATCACAAAGCCCAATAGTAGAAGCATTAAAACCACAACACATGCCAATCAAAGTGATCAATTCATGATCAACACCAAATTCATATGTAATTCCAATACCCAAGCAATCAAGAGGGTTAGCCCATGGCTAATTTGATCAACAAAATAGAAATCAAAGCAATAGAAACATTACCCATGATAAAATAGATGAAAGCAATAAATTGGAAAATATCACCTTAATTGAATTGGATGAAAACTTGCAATAGATCCTTACAATAGCTAGTTCCTTGCTTGAATTGAAGAATTAAACTAAGATAAGCTATGGGTAAACTTAATCTAATGAGAATTTAATGCTATCTATCTATGAAATTGAAGAACAAGAAAAGGAAATGAAATTCTATGTTTCTAAACCAAGCTAATTTAATCTAAGTGTGGAATTGTGTTCCCAAATGAGTTCTTCTCCTTTCAATTCAGAAAATTGGGCTTTTATAGCGAGAGGGCTTGAGTGAAAAAGCTGAAATTGCAAGTGAGTCATTCGAAAAATTAAATTGTGCAAAACCAGCTCAGAGAGGCCTGTCTCGACTCGAGACATTTGCACGACTCGAGTCGAGATAGTTGGTTTCCAAAACCGTAGCCGACTCTGTTCGTCTTAAGCTTCCTCGGTCGTCTCAACTCGAGTCGGTGGCTGTCTCGACTCGAGACGCCACTCGAGATAGGGTCGACACACCACTCGTGACCTGACGACAGCTTGCTCACGTAAATCCCCTTACGTCTCGACTCGAGCCATAGCTTTATCTCGACTCGAGACTTCACTCGAGACGACTCGAGACGAGCTCGAGACAGTGCATTCGACCTCCGATTTTGGCGATTCCACTTGCGTTTCGACCCTCGGCTTCATGCCTTTCTAATTTCCACTTGATGCTTCACTTTTACTGAGAATATGAACATAGGAGAGGTTTGATGGAAGGTTGAATTGTACCAAATGAATGATCAACACCTATAAAACCGACAAAAACCTTCCAAAACCGTAAAGTTCACAAGTGCACGAGTAAGGGAGAAAATGCTCGTAAAATATATAAGAATAAGCAATTAAACCACCGTAAAAACATGCACAAATTCACCCTAATCAAACTCCCCGAAACTAAGATTGTTGCTCGTCCCGAGCAACGAAACAATTAAGCACAAAGGGTGAATTTGATTTCAAGAAGTTCATCCGCATTAGAAAACATAAGATCATCAAACTTGATCCATGACAATAAGCATCGATGTCAATCATCAACCAACACAAGAATATTACATGCAATGACTAATGTAAGATCACACACTCAAATCCATGTTCCTTCCATGAGGTGTTTCACTTAACTCTCAAAAAGTTTTGGACGTGTATGCACTTAAAAATCAATGCACAAAAATGCACACCATATGCTTGCCTATAGACTTAATCTCCATTATGTCTTTTTATGCTTCAATCAGAAATCAAAGAGGACTTTCTTATGGTTGTAACGTAGGCTCTTTGGACGAGGTGGGTGAATTTTTGGCAAAGTGACTCAAACATTAGTAGAGCAATAAGAGTTGATTAAACAACACAATTCAATACACTTTCAATTCAATTCATCAACCATCACTCATTCTTTTTGTTTTTCTTTCATCAAATGCAAACACCCCCACTCCTTAGAGTCTCTTTTTCTTTCACTTTCAACTCTAACTTGAATTTTCTTTCACATTTCCTTTTTTCACTTTCATTGCACAACTCAATCTTTCTTTCTTACAACCCTTCTTTTCAATTTCTCTATTCATCTCTTGATATCAACTTCCACACACAATCTTTTCTTTTAACCATCATCAACAATTATGCTCTACTAAGTATATGGACAATTAGACTCAAAAATGGATAAAGATGGCTATAATTCACATGGCTTGCCAAAGAAAATTTGGATTCAAGGCTCAAATTGGCTAACTATGGAAATCATTGTTTTGGTGGGGAAATTTTTAGGCAAAGTGACTTTAAAAACCAAAAATGGCCTCTTGTCATTTTTACGAATTCCACACAAAACTCAATTTCGACGAGTCTCAAGGCAAGTTCTAGTATGCACAAATGTGATCGAATCTCTCAACAAGGAATGAAACCGTAAAGATGCACGAATCATTAGGCTCTAAAGCTCACACGGTTTCCATGAACATGAACTCAAGCATGATTACTCACACAACCACTACACATATTATCTCATGCAAGCTTCTAATCAACGCATCACTCATTTCACTTCACTAGTTCAACTTTCCACTATCAATTCACATGCTTTTTGAACATCTAAAAATCATTCCTCCCAAATACATCCATTCACAAAAATAAACTCAAAGATTTTCAACAATCATCCACAATTAAGCTCAAGAGTAATCATCAAACAACAAAAAAACATCATCCACAACCCATCAACAAACATCCAAGAAGTTAAAAACAATCATCATACAATCATTAATACATCCCATCAAATCAAGATTAACAACAATCTTATCAATTCAAATACAATCATCAAGAGGGAAGAGATACTGAAATTAAATCCGAAGATACCACCACTCATGCATTTGGAGGCAGAGGTGGAGGAAAATAGCCTTGAGAAGTGAACCACGAGTACATCGCCTCCTGCATCTAAAGCCGCCTCATCGATTTACGAGAATTTCCTCCGTAATCTTCCTCTCGCGCCTCTGCTCTGCTCCAACCCCACCACTCTTTGCTCCAATCCGGTGATCGCTCGAGTCCGAACCTCCATCCTATTATGCAATCTCTCACCGCTCTGCAAGAGTGTACGATACTCGTTACGATGATGGTAGGTATGTGCCATCACCTCAAAGCAACCGGCTCTCTTCATCTTGGCGGTGGCGGTGGTGGTGGATCTCTCTCCTCCTCTTCTTCATGTTCTTCTTCCTCCTCCTAGTCGACTTGCATCCTCGATGACTCTCCCCTTTCTCTTCTAGGTTACGGCTCATCCGCAAATCTCCAACGGAATTCATCTAAGCTCTATGCTCCCGAGAGGATAAGTTGAGGTTCACCACACTTCCCTCAATAATTGTGGTCAACTCCGGTTTCGGAAGTGGGAACCACCCATCGCCCTCAAGATTGAAATAGTATCGTCTTCGCACCCTCTTAAGCATCTTCATATTAGCTAATGCCTTCAAATCCAGTCTCATCGGTCCTTCAAGAGGTTGTGCTCGAGTCCTCTCGGCATCCCACCCAAAATGCTCAGCGAGATGAGTGATCAAACCCCCACACTTTGCACATTCTTCATCGGTTTCTTCGACGCACAAACCGATCAATCAATTAGTATCCCAGGTGAGTTTGAAGGCCTTGGAACGTCTCGGTACATGACGAATAGTTCGTGATCTCTCACGAACCCGGCCTCAAATCTTGAAAAACCATTTGACCTATGATCTTGTGGATGTATCGGAGCACCTTTGGGTTATGTATCTGCGAGGCCTTAGTCTTGCTAGGATGAAAGCGGGCAAATCGTCCTCGTTTCTAGCTGCGATCGATTGCACAAAATTCTGTGGCATCAAACCACTCATCGAGATGGAGCAAAATAAGGTTCCGTATTGAATATTGTTGCGAGCTCACTTCTTTGTCAACGTCCGATTTTCGTTCCCAAGTCTCGAAAGTGATGCTCGTCGCGAATCCCATTGCATTCATTCCATGAGCCTCCACCGTGCTCAAGAATTCCATCATAAGCCCATTGTAGGATGGCTTCGAATCATTATGAAGTCTCCCCATCCCACTCTCCGGAACAACTCCTCCACGTCTCCTCGAATACCCGAGCCTCGGTGCATCCTCATCATAATACCGAGTTGGTGCAGGCTCATGTTTCCCAACTCGATAAATCGATCAACGTAAACTATGCCCCCTCTTGAAGTTAATTCCAAAATGCTTGGGCTTGAGCCCACATCCTTGGAAACATAGTTGATGTATCATACGGTGCTCTTCGGCCGGGTACCACGCCATATCATATGGCACTTGAGGAACCAATTCTTCCTCTTGCTCTTGTGCTCCCCTTCGTGGGTTTCTCCTTCTAGGAGACATTTTCTTTCCTACACAAAGCAAGAAAAGTACTTAAGTATATAAGCAATAGAGTAATTAAGAACCTCTCACAACCTCAACTTGCTACCAAATTATGCAAAACTCAAACACAAAACAATACACATGAGTTCAACAACAATTCAATAACAAGGCATGCAAGAATTATCCTCACAACTTCAACCCTTAGCCAAAATAATTCCAAACAATTCGAAAAAGGGCATGCAAGGATTATCTTAATTACATCAACTATTACCAATCAAAATCAAACCATGAACTCTTCCATGTTTTAGCAACAATACCAAAGCAATCTACATGCATAATTCACTCTCAATTCACACAAATAGACAATAATTTCTCAACATCTCCAATTTTGCCTAATTTGAAACCTAAGGGACCAAAAATTCAAAATTCATCACAAATTGGAATTACCCATCTCAAATTGAACTCAATATCATCAAACCCATGACAAATAATTCACAATTTAACAAGCAATTCATCCAAATAGGCATTAATCCAAGAATCCCTAATTTCCCAAATTCTAGGGTTCATACACAAGTTCATCTACAATTCATGAATTCATGGAAATTAAATGGAGAGAAGTGAAGAACACATACCTTTGTGTGGATAAAGAAGTGAAACAAGAAGACTTCAAGCACATAGAGTTCCGGTTCGACCCGAGAGTGGAATGGGAAATGCTTGAGGATTTTTGAAATATTGAGTGTTTGAGATGATGGATGGTGAATTTGTATGGATTGAGATGTTATTGATGTGAGAAATTGGAAAGAGGTAACGTTTCGTGCATTTTGGGAGAGAGAAGGGCCATCTCGGTTTGAATGAAATGAATGGGAATGAGCAAACTTACCTTTTAAAGAGTTGAAATCCATTCTGTTGCTCCCATCTTGACTCGAGTCGGTGGTTGTCTCGGCTCGAGACGCCACTCGAGACTGGGTGGCTTGGCTACGTAAAATTTCCTACGTCTCGACTCGAGTCACTTGGCCTGTCTCAACTCGAGACGACTCGAGACGCAGCTCGAGACACCACTCGAGACACAATCCCTTGCTTACGTAAATCCACATTCTTCTCGACTCGAGTCATCGGCCATGTCTCGACTCGAGACAAAGACTATTCGAGCACTTTTTCACCTTTTTCTCCTCCCTTTTCAACACAACACTTATACACCAAAATCAATGCATTAAATATGCCAAAATCCCACACATTTCTCAACAAAAATCACCAATATAAGTCATCCAACAATGATATGCAAAATAAAGCACAAAACCATTAACAACTCAACAAAATTTTTCCACGATTACCACGAACCGTGAAAGGCAAGTTAGTGCAAACGAGAATTGCTAAATGAGCACACCCCCAAACTTTTCATTTGCTAAGCAATTACAAGTTTGGAACAATAGTGCAAGCAATATAGTTTGCACAAAACTACCCACAATTAGGCACCACAAGGCCACAAAACCAAAAGATACAAGAGGATAAAAGTTCAACATCATACACCACTAAGCATACCCCCTACAACAAAGCTCCAAAACATAACAAGTGACGTGCGCCCGTGCAATACCTAAATCTACCCCCAAACTTAGACATTGACAAGCAAGTCTAAGTTCGAGCCCGAGGTGTACCTCAATAAACCGGCACGATATTTGCACACGTCCTTAGCAAGTAAGCCTCATTTCCCAAATGAATCCAAACAACCTACAAGCAAAACAAAGGAACGTCCACTTATTAAAAGCAACAAACAAAACGAAAGAAACACGAAAACAAGAAAACCGATGGGTTGCCTCCCATCTAGCGCTATTTTTAACGTCCTATGCCGGACGGAACTCTAGGAGTTCAAACTTCCCTCAATTCGATCTCATGGACTACCCCCTTATCCTCAAGGGAGTAGTAAGGTTTAACTCTATGTCCATTCACCGTAAACTCTTCACCTTTCTCATTCACTAAATCCACAAAACCGGATGGATGAACTTTCTTCACTTTGAATGGCCCACTCCACTTCAATTTCATCTTCCTGGGAAAAATTGTCAACCTTGAATTATAAAGGAGCACCTCATCACCCTCGGAAAATTTCTTCTTTGTGATCCGAACATCATGCCATCTTTTTGTCTTTTCCTTGAGCAATTTAGCATTATCATTAGCATTCTCCCTAAATTCTTGAAGCTCATGGAGTTGTAAGATCCTCTTCTCACCACACAAATCACTATTCAAATTCACTTTCCGTGTGGCCCAATACGCCTTGTGCTCTAACTCCACCGTAAATGACATGCCTTTCCAAACACCAATTGATAAGGGGACATCCCAATAGGAGTTTTGAATGTCGTCACGCAGTAAGCCCACAACGCATCATTCTACTTTTTAGACCAATCCTTCCTTGAGGTGCTCACCGTTCTCTCCAAGATCTTTTTGATTTGGCGATTAGACACCTCAAGCCCGTTTGTTTGAGGATGGTAAGGTGTGGAGACCTTGTGTGACACTCAATAACTAGTTAAGACATTAGCCAACAATTTGTTCACGAAGTGGCTACCCCCATCACTCACCAAAGCTCTCGGCACTCTGAATCTTGCAAAGATGTTCCCCTTTAGAAACTTCGATCACGGTTTTGACATCATTGTTCCTTATTGCAATTGCTTCAATCCATTTAGAGACATAATCCACGGCTAGCAAAATGTACTCATTTCCAAAGGAATTAGGAAATGGTCCCATGAAATCCATGCCCCAAACATCAAACAATTCAACTTCAATAATGTTCTTCAACGGCATCTCATCCCTCTTCGATATGTTTCCACTTCTTTGGCACTTGTCACACCTCATCACAAAGTCTTTGCAACTCTTGAACATTTTTTGCCAATAGAAACCCGATTGAAGAATCTTAAAGGTGGTCTTTTCCTCCATAATGTCCTCCACAAGGTGATGAATGACAATGAGTCATTATACTTTCCCATTCCTCTTGAGGCACACATCTTCGAATAATTGAATCAACCCCTTTCTTGTACAAAAAAATTGTCCCAAAAGTAATCCTTCACATCCTTCAAGAATTTCTTCTTCTCATACCGGTTCAAATCATAGGGCAACCTTCCTACCACAAGATAATTAGCATAATCCGCATACCATGGCCCTTCTTCTCCATCATCCTTGGTTTTGATAGCAAATAAATGCTCATCCGGGAACTCCTCTTTCACTTCACCCCTTTCTTCATCATACCCTTCATCATGCTCCAATCGTGACAAATGATCGGCGATTACATTCTCACTCCCTTTCTTATCCTTGATGTCCAAGTCAAATTCTTGTAGGAGTAGAATCCATCGGATAAGTCTCGGCTTAGAGTCTTTCTTCGTCATTAAATACCTTATGGCCGCATGGTCGGTGTAAACGGTGGTTTTCGCACCTACTAGGTAGGGTCAAAATTTATCCACCTCATACACAACCGTTAAGAGCTCCTTCTCCGTCGTAGTGTAATTGAGTTGGGTAGAATTGAATGTCTTGGACGCATAGTAAATGGCTCGAAACTTCTTCTCCCTCACTTGTCCCAACACTACACCCATGGCCCAATCACTAGCATCGCACATCACCACAAAAGGCTCCTCCCAATTTGGCGCCATAAGGATAGGCGTAGAGATCAACGCTTCCTTCAAAGCCTTGAAATCAAACAAGCACTCATCATTAAATTCGAATGGAACATCTTTCTCAAGCAAATGCGAAAGGGGTTTAGAGAGTTTAGAAAAATCCCTTTATAAATCTCCTATAAAACCCGGCATGTCCAAGGAAAGATCGGATTTCCTTGATATTTGTTGGTGGAGGGAGCTTCTCAATGGCCACAACTTTGGCTCTATCCACCTGTATTCCTGCATGAGACACATGATGACCAAGAACTATCCCATCCCTTACCATAAAATGACATTTTTCCCAATTTAGGACAAGGTTAGTTTCTTGACACCTCTTAAGTAAACTCTCAAGATTAGCTAAGCACACATCATATGAACTTCCAAAACTGAAAAATCATCCATAAATACCTCCATCACATTTTCAATCATATCATGAAAGATAGACATCATGCAACGTTGAAGCGTTGCGGGAGCGTTACACAATCCAAATGGCATACGCCCACGCATACGTTCCATAAGCACATGTAAATGTAGTCTTCTCTTGGTCTCCGGGCAATCATGATTTGATTATACCCCGAATAACCATCGCGAAAGCAATAAAATGCATGTCCACTCACACGATCCAACATTTGATCCATGAAGGGAAGGGGAAAATGGTCTTTGCATGTAGCCTTATTCAATTCTCTATAATCTACGCACACTCTCCAACCGGTCGCTAACCGTGTAGCAATGACCTCGTTGGAGTCGGTGTTAATCACCGTCATCCCTCCCTTCTTACTAACCACATGTAAAGGAGATACCCACGGGCTATCACTAATAGGAAAAACCATACCGGAATCAAGGAATTTAATCACCTATTTCTTAATCACCTCTTGAATTAAAGGGTTTACCCGCCTTTGAGGTTGCACTACAGCCTTACTACCCTCTTCTACCCGTATTTTATGCATACAAATAGATGGGTTAATCCCTTTCAAGTCATCAATACACCACCCCAAAGCACCTTTGTTCCTAGCTAGCACATGCAATAATTTCTCAAGTTCATTAGCACTTAAAGTAGAAGAAACAATCACTGGGTACCTCCTTTCTTCATCTAGATAAGCATACCGAAGGTGATCGGGTAGAGGCTTGAGCTTGTCCTTCTTTTCCTCCAATTTAGGCACCTCTTCTCCTTCTATCTTCAAGGGTAGAAATTTGGATTTCCCTTTCCATTACTCACATCCCTTCATTATCTCATCAACCTTGTCCCTACAATCATTAGAAATATGCAAAGAAAATTCATTAGACTCACTCAAATGCAATGAATGCAAATTTCTATTTAAGAAAAAATATGAATCAAGAGACAAAGAAGAGTTTGAGAAATCTTCCCATTCATCTTGGATGACCCCGTAATTAAGCTAACAAAGCTAACACTCTCCGCTTGGTCATTCTTCTCCAACGTCTTGTAGATAGAAAATTTGATCTCCTCATTGTTGAAGCACAATTTAAGCTCTCCATCTTTCACATTGATCATAGCCTTACCCGTTGCAAGAAACGGTCTTCCCAAAATGAGAGGCACATCTTGATCTTCTTCCATGTCTAATATCACAAAGTCCGCCGGAAAGATGAAGCGATCTACTTTCACAAGCACGTCCTCAACCACTCCTCTAGGCCTCTTAATCGATCGATCGGCGAACTGGAGTGTCATAGAGACCTCATTAATATCACCGAGATCAAGCCTTTGGTAGATAGAATAAGGCATAAGGTTTATGTGTAACGCCCGGAATTGAAAGTCGACCTTTGAGGTCCCGACGTCCTAAACCCGAGTCATCACTTAGTGAACCATAAAATCGAGCCAAAAATTTCTATTTAGAAGGCCAAGCTATTCATTTGAGTTGCAGCGGAAGATTTCACAAACACTTATTTAAGACGTTTGAACCATATTCATAACTAAATGAAGAGATTAATCGTTTGACAAAAGTCACCCGATGAGTCTAAGGTTCAACTCTCGGGAAAATCGTAGTGACGAGTCTTTAACAAAAATACAAATTTTCATAAAGATATAAAGCGACCCATTTAGATAAAAGGAGAGGGGAAGCGGGTCGCCTATTGCAGCTCCCGGGCCTCAATCTCGTGACTGAAAAATATTAGTTATAGGGCGTGAGATAAAATCTCGATGGATGACACATGTTGTTATACAGATTGACAGAAATCCCAAAATAGTTGATTGTTTTATTCTTTATTCTCATCTTTCGTTATTTACTTCCTTGTTATGGCGTTGTGTTCATTTGTATTAGGTAATCTTCCGTTATAAGTTTTTCATCCTTTAAATTCCGTTCGATTAAGAGATTCATCTTTCTTTACAACAGCTTAGTACATAAATATAACACATATGAGATGGCACATGATAGTTTCCTATCACATCCGATCTCCGTAATCACATTGTGGAATGGCACGTTTACACGTCCGAGACCCGTAATCATCACTACAACATAACTTAGATTATGTAACACCCCTAAATTGTTACATATTGTGCATAAAGTGTTACTTAATAAGTGTTACCTAATAAGTGTTACCTAATAAGTGTTACAACATGGTGTTACATAAAGTTATTTATGTTGTATTGCATATTGTGGGATGGCACGCTTACACGTCCGAGACCCGTAATCATATGGGAGGGCACATGATAGTTTCCTATCACATCCGGACCCCGTAAACTTTCATCAAATGGGAGGACACATGATAGTTTCCTATCACATCCGGACCCCGTAAACTTTCATCAATGGGAGGGCACATGATAGTTTCCTATCACATCCGGACCCGTAAACTTTCATCAAATGGGAGGGCACATGATAGTTTCCTATCACATCCGGACCCCATAAACTTTCATCAAATGGGAGGGCACATGATAGTTTCCTATCACATCCGGACCCCGTAAACTTTCATCAATGGGAGGGCACATGATAGTTTCCTATCACATCCGGACCCCGTAAACTTTCATCAAATGGGAGGGCACATGATAGTTTCCTATCACATCCGGACCCGTAAACTTTCATCAAATGGGAGGGCACATGATAGTTTCCTATCACATCCGGACCCGTAAACTTTCATCAAATGGGAGGGCACATGATAGTTTCCTATCACACCCGGACCCCGTAAACTTTCATCAATGGGAGGGCACATGATAGTTTCCTATCACATCCGGACCCGTAAACTTTCATCAAATGGGAGGGCACATGATAGTTTCCTATCACATCCGGACCCCGTAAACTTTCATCAAATGGGAGGGCACATGATAGTTTCCTATCACATCCGGACCCCGTAAACTTTCATCAAATGGGAGGGCACATGATAGTTTCCTATCACATCCGGACCCCGTAAACTTTCATCAAATGGGATGGCACATGATAGTTTCCTATCACATCCGGACCCCGTAAACTTTCTTCATATCATATAGGGCAGTAAAATAAAGCTCATCATTGGATGATCACACATTTATAAGTTATGAATTCACATGCTTTTGGTGTTTGCATCTTTTAAGAAAATCTGCTTTATGTTTGATTCAGAAAACCGACAACAGTCCATATAACATTAACTAGCTATATAGATAGTGTTACCCACCCGGAGAACTTTTAAGAGAAAATTTAACTTCTTGTGATTGATTAGGCCTCTCGTACGAAATCTCGGTCTCGGTTCCCACCGTACTCTACCTAGCACAATCCGTATGTTTAGTTCGACAAACCTTTTTGTCCATTAGAAACTTAGGTTCTCGATCTTATTGTGTCTCTCTAAGTCTAGACTTTGGTATTTAGAGGTACTTGTTTCGTTAACCGATCTTATGGATTCAAACCTTTTGGTTTAACGGTATTTCTAGTGTCTTTGTCGGTTCAAGGTTCGGGATTTGGGTTAGTTGGTTTTATTCTTATTATAAGAAACCAAATACCACATTCATGGAGTATCACATAAATCGTACATCACATAAGGCATGCTTAGTTTTCTAAAAGTTAAGTAGACTATTGCTCCTAATACTCTACCATTGAAGAAAGTGACACGTAAACATGCATAAATAGAATAAGATACTTAGACTCATTGGAAAATTATGAAATTTAAGTATGTTGTACATCTTTCAGTGTAGAACAAAGTTTATTAATGGTTCGAGTTCATTCGAGTTACGGAACTATAGCAGATTTTAAAATAAGGACTCTAAATTTCTGTCTCGGCAAAACAGTGACCTTAAACTTATAAAATCCATAACTCTTTGTAGAAATATCCGGAAATTATGAAATTAAAACATGTGGTGCATTACTCAAATATGAACAACTTTCATTCAGGGACCCAAGCCATTTGACTTACGGATTCTGTCCAGAAAAATCGTGAACATTCAATCCATCGTTTGGCTCGGTTACTGAACATGTCTTACGAGAAAATTCATAACTTATTGGATACTCGTTTAAAAATCATCAAATTTTAGAATATTGTTATAAACAGGTTGTAGGACATCCATGAATTTTTCCATAATTTATTACTTAAGCAAAACTGGAAAATAAATTCGTGCAACACAGAATAGCCCTATGCGTCGAACATCGACCAGGTACTCAGAAAACGAATTTTATCTCATAAAGTACTAAACGAAAAGTCATGATTTTTGATTATGATTTACAAAACATCAAGGGAAACATCCCAGATTTTTCCTAGGATTTTATAACTATCAGAAAGGGGAGAAATAACAGAAATGAGTCACTGCTCCCAGATTATGCACATTTACGTCACACATATTTCCACGATTTTATTCTCCTTACACATTGACCAGAAAATTATGAAATTTAAACATGTTGTTCTAGACTTCAAATAATACATCAAGGAATTTTTCCATGATTTTTAAACGGGTGGAAAGGGTCCAAATGAATTTTACAAAACGGGTCAGCAGCTAGGGCATATACTTCGGCAGTTTCATACTTCAAGTATAACTTCACCATTTTGACTCCAAACACCATAATTCCAACTCAAGCACTCCATATAAGATTAAAGCATATCAAAACAAGCTCTTAGGGATTCCTAAACTATTTTTCCTAAGTCTTCTAAGCTAAGAAGGCATAAGACTAAAAGAAATGGCTAGGAGGCTTACCCTTGGAGAGTTTCTTCCCTTTCTTGAGAGCCCCAAAGCTTTCCTCTTGGTGTGGGAAATGAAAGAGGGTAGCAACCTATTTATAGAAGGGAGGAAAGGGGGAGAGGGACGGCTGATTGGGTGATGGGGAGGGAATTTGGGAGAGATAGTACAAGGTAGTTTATTTGAGTGTGATTTTGGCAAAGAAAGGTACAATGGCACTATTCCCTTCTAACTTCCCACATGGTCGGTTATTTTTTGGGCAATTGGGCTGTCAATTGGCAGCCCACTATTTAATACAGTATTGTGATCTCGACGTTGAATTTTCGGTATTTTTCGGTTCGAGTTTCGCCTCGAAAATTTATTAAAACGCAGCGATTGGAAAACAAACATTTTTCATTAGGGTTTTCTTGAGTGTTTCTCACCTTTAAAGGACTCATTGATCATTATTAAACAAATTCGGATTATGGATGTGAGTTCGAAAAGTATCGATAGATTTTCGGGTTGAAAAACCGTTCGTCGATTGGAGAAAAATTAAGAAAACCACATAGAATTTAAATCAATCAATAAAATAAATCAAACTTAGAAAATCAAATATAAAACTCTAGGTTTTGGTTTTGGGTTATTACATTATGCTTGCTCCAAGGTCACATAAAGCCCACATTGTATTACTTCCACCAATTTCACAAGGAATGGTGAAACTCCCCGGATCTTTAAGCTTTTGCGGCACATTCCTTTGGAGCAAGGCGCTACACTCCTCCGTCAAACTCACCGTCTCATGCTCTTGAAGCCTTTTCTTCTTCGAGATAGCATCATTGAGAAACTTCATGTAGTGTGGCATTTGTTCCAAGGCATCAAAAGGTATGTTGATGTGAATCTTTTTGAAGATCTCTAGGAACTTAGCAAATCTTTCTTCCATCTTTTGCTTCATATACCTTTTTGGGAAGGGAGGTGGAATTGGTATCTTTGGCACTCCCCATCTATCACAAGGCACATGCTCTTCTTTTTCTCTCAACTCCTTGGCCAATTTCCACTTTGGAATTCGAGTTGAACACTCCCCTTTTCAAGCACCTTTTCCTTCTTCTTTATTAAGGCTTCTTCCTTCTCCTTCATCATCCCTTTTTCCTCCTCATCTTCATTGATTCTTTCAAACTCGTTTTCTTCCTCTTCACCACCCTCTTCTTCAACCTCTTTCTTCTCATGAGGATACCCACTTTCGAACTCCCCTTCTCTTGGAATTGATGGTCCATCGTACTTAGTACCACTTCTCAATAGAATTCCCTTGCATAGCTCTCGCGGGTTTACCTCGGTATTTGAAGGAAACTTTCCTTTATTTTGCAAATTCCCCAAAGTGGTGGCTAATTGACCCATTTGGAATTCAAGGGTCTTGAGTTGGTGACCATGTTGAGTAATTTGGCTCCCAAACAAGCTTTCCATCTTATCTAGCCTTGCTTCCATCTTATCAAATCTTGCCTCGAGCTTAGCATCCTTCTCTTCCGTCTTCTTGATCAACAAGGCCAACAACTCATCCGTTGAAGGTTTCCCTTCTCCATTAGGCGGTTTGGCTCCCGGATCAAATCCAAGTGGGAATTGTACGGCGGCCTTAGGATTTGCATATGAAAAGTTTTCATTCTTACGGACATTTAAGTTATAAGAGTTGTTACCTTGAGCGAATTGGCCTCCTTGTTGAAAAGAAGATGGACCTCCTTGTTGATACGGGGTCGGAATTGCCCTTGATTGAATTGCTTACCTCCTTGAAGTTGCCTTCCCATATAGTTCACATCTTCACATGGCCCAATTTTGTTAAGAGCTTGCCCTTCTAGCATCATTGGAGGGGGAGTGACATCCCTTTGTTGATTGGCGGTAAGTGAGCTCACCTTATCAATAAGCGTCATCATCATAGACTTCATCAAGTCTCCTTGCTCCACATTGGCTACTCTTTGATTAGGGCCTTGATTGGTGTTCCATTGGGAGGCATTGTTGGCTACACCATCTAAAATTTCAATGGCTTCTTGTGAGGTCAGAATAAGAAGTCCCCCTTAGCACACGCGTTCAAATGTAGTTGAGATGCTTCATCCACTCCACAATAGAAGAAGCATATGGTTTGCTCCTCCGGAAAGCCATGTTGGGGACACGAGATCAACAAGTTGTTGAAACGTTCCCATGCATCCTTGATACTCTCCTTTGGCTTTTGTTTGAAACCGGCAATCTCATTCCTTGTTTGGACGGTTCGAGAAGGAGGATAGAATTTGAGCAAAAATTTTTGACTTATCTCCTCCCACGTGCGCACGCTCCCGGCAGTAAGGTTTTGCTAAGCCATTGCTTGGCCTTTCCCGTGAGAGTAAATGCAAACATCCTTAACTTCTTAGCATCTTCGGTGACTCCATTGAACTTGATAGTATCCGCTAGCTCTAAGAATCGATCCAAGTGCTTGTGAGGATCATCTATCCCATCTCTTCCCTCAAATTGATTCTCCATGAGAGGCTTGATCATAGATGGTGCGATCTCAAAATTATTAGCTTGGATATTCGGCCTAGCTAACCCATCATAATATTTCCGTAATTGAGGCTCAAAATAAGCACGAATGGGTCTTCCTTCCCTTTGAGGTGGGGGTTTTGTGGATTTTGATTATTAGGCAAGGGTGGTGGTGGATGATTGT
Organism: Paraleonurus japonicus; assembly: GCA_030762865.1. NCBI lineage: Eukaryota > Viridiplantae > Streptophyta > Magnoliopsida > Lamiales > Lamiaceae > Paraleonurus > Paraleonurus japonicus. Next base: position 29,023,889 of record CM061058.1, on the reverse strand, counting down.
ATGGAGCAATGTAATTTTGGTCTTGATATGGAGGATATGGTGGATATGGAGGTGGGTATGGATATGGATTTTGGCCTTGAATTGGAGGAGGTGGATATGGATATGGATAGGGGTAATGGTAAGGATTTTGGGGATTTGATGGATTTTGAGGCACCATATCTTCTCTTTGAGGTTGGACACCTCTCAATTCTACATGGATGTGCCTTGAATATTTATCTCCCCTTCTCCTCCTTCATTATCAAGTCCTCTCTATGTGGGGGTGGATCCCCTTCCATTTCTCTATCGAGAGTCCTTCGGTTCCTTCTACGATTCCTTCTTCTTGGTAGAGCTTCGTTATCAATTTTCAAAGTTCAAATATGCACCTACCAAAAGAAACCAAGAATCAAATTCTTAAACAAAAACAACAAAACAACAATAAATAAATGCCACTAGTAAATCCACTCAACTAGAATTCAAGTTCCACCTAAGTGTCCTCAACTAGTCCCCGCAACGGCGCCATTTTGATCGCTAGTATTTTAGCAACAAGTATTTACGACCAAACAAATTATCGAACCCAAGGGACTAGGAGTACAATGGAGCCTCAAAAATATACGTTTTCATGGAATTATAGTAGCGAATCGGGGTGTTAACACATAAATCAACAACAAATCAAACAAGAGCAAGCAAATTAAAACAACGAAAGCGAATAAAATTCTAACGAGTGCAAGCGGTGTGTGAAACGATCGCTCGGGTGTCTTCCTTACACAATCCTTTGGGTATCACACAAATCAATCACAAATCAAGGCATGGAAATGGCAAAACTAAGAGCGATCACGTAAATTCTAGCAAGCTAGCTCCTAGGACCGTTGATCACCTAGACACGTTCACAATCGGGTACTAATGTCTAGGGTCGTCCCTTCACTACATGCCTAAACATGCAATGTCTACGAAAGGGGAATCTAGTAACTAATCCACCTCTCGGTGCAATCGATTACAATCAAAATCAATCAATTAGTTCACTTAATTCCCTCCTAAGCATATCCAACTCTCATTGCAACATACAAATTCAACGAATCAAGCTAATGAAATTAATTAATCAAGAGATCATCACAAAGTCCAATAGTAGAAGCACTAAAACCACAACACATGCCAATCAAAGTGATCAATTCATGATCAACACCAAATTCATATGTAATTCCAACACCCAAGCAATCAAAAGGGTTAGCCCATGGCTAATTTGATCAACAAAATAGAAATCAAAGCAATAGAAATATTACCCATGATAAAATAGATGAAAGCAATAAATTGAGAAATATCACCTTAATTGAATTGGATGAAAACTTGCAATAGATCCTTACAATAGCTAGTTCCTTGCTTGAATTGAAGAATTAAACTAAGATAAGCTATGGGTAAACTTAATCTAATGAGAATTTAATGCTATCTATCTTTGAAATTGAAGAACAAGAAAAGGGGAAATGGAATTCTATGTTTCTAAACCAAGCTAATTTAATCTAAGTGTGGAATTGTGTTCCCAAATGAGTTCTTCTCCTTTCAATTCAGAAAATTGGGCTTTTATAGCAGAGGGCTCGAGTGAAAAAGCTGAAATTGCAAGTGAGTCCTTCGAAAAATTAAATTCTGCAAAAGCTGCTCCGAGAGGCTGTCACGACTCGAGACATTTGCTTGACTCGAGTCGAGACAGGTTGGTTTCAAAACCGTAGCTGACTCTGTCTCGTCTCGAGCTTCTGGCCGTCTCGACTCGAGTCGGTGGCCTATCTCGACTCGAGACGCCACTCGAGACAGGGTCGAGACACCACTCGAGACCCGACGGCTTGCTCACGTAAATCCCCTTACGTCTCGACTCGAGCAATAGCTTTGTCTTGACTCGAGACTTCAATCGAGACCTGACTCGAGACAAGCTCGAGACAGGTGCATTCGACCTCCGATTTTGACGATTCCACTTGCATTTCGACCCTCGGCTTCATGACTTTCTAATTTTCACTCGATGCTTCACTTTTTGAGAATATGAACATAGGAGAGGTTTGATGGAAGGTTGAATCGTACTCAAATGAATGATCAACACCTACAAAACCGACAAAAACCTTCCAAAACCGTAAAGCTCACAAGTGCACGAGTAAGGGAGAAAATGCTCGTAAAATATATAAGAATAAGCAATTAAACCACCGTAAAAACATGCACAAATTCACCCTAATCACTTCTACCGGTTAGAAACTGGTTGTAGCCTATAATTTTTAATTATGTTACATATTCAAAACCATGGCGCATTCAATATGGTGTTTGTTCGACGAAAAGGAGCTATGTATTGGGCCCCCTTCTTACGGTAAGCGTTGCTTTACGAGTTGGGTGTGTGTCGTATTAAAGGCCAATTCTAGTGTGTCGTGGAAAACAATTTCACAGGTAAGACACCTTCTATTCATTCTTAGGCTGAGATTCCTATAATGCAGCAGATATTATGTTAAACCCTATATTAACACAAACGTAATGTAAAGTAATTAGATATTCTAAAGCGTGACACAAGTTTTTTTTTATTTAAAAATAATTTTATTGTAAACAACCAAATCAATCCAGCCGTTAATGCTAAACAATTAGGGTAGGCTACAGAAACCAATAATAAAAATATATATATTTCACGTGCAAGAATTAATAAGTATGAATTATGTTAAACATATTAATTATCTAAAATCTTTATTTATTAAGGATACTAGTATATAAAACATCATCCGTATTTTATTAAACGTGTTAGTTTTTGTTATAATTATTTCCATCGTGTTAAATATATTGTTTTTATATTTTTCTTTGATTTTCTATTGTTGATTATTTTGTATTAATTCTACGATAGTTATTTTTATCTTTAGAAATGCATCTTTATAAACTACGTTGATTGTTGTTTTTTTATTATTGTCATTCACATTTCATATCAAAATTTTAAACCTTCTTGCTTGGTCAAAATGGACTAGACAACAACACACAACTATACTATGACTCAAAATTGGCATCCTCAAGAGATGTCATACATCTGATCTTTATCACAATCAATATAAAATTTCAGTTTATATATATTTCTATCACTGAATCAAAAGTGTTAAATTTTAATTAAACGTATATGGTCCACCTACCCACTAATATTTATTCATTGTCTTTCTAATATATGAATTTTATGAGTTGGTAAGATATTTGTGTCTCATAATTATTTAATTAATAATATAATTTTTATATTATAAACTAATTAAACTATTCACAAATATAAAATTGCAAATTGTATTTTTATATAAATTTAGTTTAGTTTCAAATGTTCATTTTATATATTCCATTTTTGAGTTCTTTATAAATTATGAGTATAAAAATTGATCATATTTATTCGATATATTATATATTTGAAAATAATTTGATATATTATATATTCGTTCCATCTATCCGTAAGCTACCCATTTTGCCAAAATTGGCATCCCAACATAAGTATCCATGTTCTTTTTTAGAAAAATACTACCTTTTTACTTTCTTATTAGAGATTTAAGCCAAATTCATCCCATAACTTTTTTACATTTGCGAAATGGTCCCATATCTTGTGAATTGACTAATTTAGTCCCCTAACTATTTAAATTTATCCAATTTTGTTCTAAATCGCTGGAAATTACACAAAACGTCGTCGTTTTGAGCACGTGTAAGTCATGTGACTCTATTTTCCGGTCGAGCGTGTGTATTTATCCTACGCCACCGGTTGGATCACACTGACATTAATATCCTACGGGACCATTTCGCAAATGTAAAAAAGTTATGGGACGAATTTGGCATAAATCTCTTCTTATTACATCTCAATACACACTACACATTAAATACAAATTTTTTAAACTTGTGTCATTTTGAAATGGGTAGCTTACAGAGGGACGGAGGGAATTCTATATTTTCTTAATAGTTTCAAATGCACAAAATGTGTAATTTACAAAAGAAACAAATTGTTGGGAAAAAGTTTTACTTTTAAAAAATTGTTTTATAAGTTTTCTAAAAATTAATAGTTTTTTCTTATATGACAAACGAAAAAAATTAAAATTTTCCAAATTTTTGAACCACAAAACAAATTTGGTGTTAAATATTATTGACTAATATTACTTAATGTGCAACTCTTATAATTTACATGACAAATTTTAGCAATAGTCTTTTAGTTAATTTGATGATTTTATTTCTATTTCTAGTATAATATTTTGTTATTAGTTATGTATAGATAGTTTATTTAGAATAATTACATATAAGTTGGGTAAAAATATCAAACAACATACGTATATGCTCTGATTGCAATATGATATCATATTCTTTCCTCAAATAATGTTTATTATTTAGCAACTTAAACAATGCATTGTAATATTATATTTTATTGAATTTTATATTTTATTTTATTAACATAATTAAAATAAAAGTTTACTTGTATAACTAAAACATGAAAAGTCAAAACTAATGAAATCTTCTAAAAATTCTTGTCTCAATAAAAGCACAAATTAAATAATGTGACTCGAATCTTCTTCATTCTGATTCTCTAGTTTCTATTACCATTGCGGTGTTTTACCCACAGAAATTTCTCAACTTTACCAACCGACTCATTAAAATTAGGCCACAACAACTTCATTGGTTCAATTCCATCATCGCTCTTTAACATCTCAACTCTTCGTGTTCTTGACCTTAATGTTAATGATCTGTCGGGCGGTCTTCCCACCAACTTGTGCTATGGAACACCTCTTCTTGAAAAACTTTTCCTCGCTGAAAATGACTTGAGTGGACCAATACCAACCTCTATTTCTAATTGTGTTTATCTGGCGCAAGTCGGTCTAGGTCTGTGATTCACCGGTGTTGTGCCCCACTTTCTGGGCAACCTAAGTCTCCTTGAGAAGCTGAACCTAGCAGGCAACAATCTAAGGATTGAATCATCTTCTACAGAGTTGAGCTTCATTACTTCCTTAACAAATTGCAGATCTTTAATGAAATTGGGAATTGATGGTAATCCTCTAAGTGGCACCATTCCACCCTCCATTGGAAATTTATCTTCTTCATTGCAATATTTATTTGCCGACAATTGCAAAATTAAGGGTAGCATTCCAACAGTATAGGCAACTTAAGCAACTTGATCACACTTTCATTATCCGGGAATGAGTTGTCTGGTAATATTCCTCTTACTCTCAAACATGTGGATAAGCTTCAAGGATTGTATCTATATAGAAACAATTTGGATGGTCTCATTTCACGTGGTCTCGTGTGATTTACACAAAGATCGTTGTATTATCCTTGAGCCAAAACCACTTATCGGGTTCAATTCTGAATGTTTTGGAAATCTCACTTCTTTAAATAAACTTTTTCTGGATTCCAACTTACTAACTTCAAGCATACCGTCAAGCTTGTGGCACCTAAAAAATTTGTTGGTGCTAAATTTGTCCATAAATTCCTTGGACGGAATTTTACCACCAGAGATGGGTAATTTAGTGGCGGTAATTTCTATCGATCTAGCCATGAATCAATTTTTGGGCAATATTCCAACCACAATTGGGAAGTTACAATCTTTGACATATTTGTCTCTAGCACAAAACAAACTTGAAGGTTCTATTCCCGAGTTTGTGGGAGGTATAATCGGTTTGTCAACTCTAGACCTCTCTCAAAATAACCTTTCTGTCTAATCCCAAAGTCATTGGAGACACTTCGAGATCTCAACAACTTTAATGTCTCTTTCAATGATTTAAGTGGAGAAATTCCTATTGGTGGTCCGTTTATAAACTTCACAATGGAGTCTTTTAAAGCAAACAAAGCATTATGTGGAATTTCAAGATTTCATGTCCCTCTACGCCACGTTGTTCACAAGCGTAGGTCAAGTAGGAAAAAGGTGGAATTTGCTTTACTTATTCTTGCCGTGGTGATTGCACTTATCAACATTATCTTTTTGGCCTTCTTAAGATACCGAAGGAATAATAAGACAACTTCTAGAATTGATGAGCAGGTGAACTCTACTATGCGGAAAGAATTTCCTATTACGAACTCCTACAATCAACCGAGCGATTAAGTGAAAGCAATTTCTTGGGCATTGGGAGTTTCAGTTATGTTTATAAAGGAGTTCGTAGGGATGGAAAGGTTATTGCTTTGTGAAGGTGTTTAGTCTTCAAGTCAAGGCTGCTTTGAAGAGTTTTGACGTGGAATGTAATGTACTACGTAACATTCATCATAGAAACTTGACCAAGGTTATAAGCAGCTGCTCCAATGAAGATTTCAGGGCATTGGTACTTGAATATATGCCAATGGGAAACCTTGAAAAATGGTTGTATTCCCACAACTATTGCTTGGATGTCAAGCAAAGGTTGGACATAATGATTGATGTGGCATGTGCATTGGAATATCTTCATCATGGCTATTCGACTCCCATTGTTCATTGTGATTTGAAGCCTAGTAATGTGTTGTTAGACGAAGAGATGACTGCCCATGTAAGTGATTTTGGGATAGCTAAACTTTTAGGTGATGGGGAGAGCATTGTTCTAACAAACACCCTTGCCACACCGGGTTACATTGCTCCAGGTGATTTTTCTTTTCCTGAATTCATACTAATTCTAGCATTGATTTTATCTTCTGCACTTTACATAATTAATTTTGATTTTTGTTGCAGAGTATGGATTGGAAGGATTAGTTTCGACGAGGTGCGATGTTTACTGATTATGGCGTTATGTTGCTGGAAACATTTACAAGAAAAAGGCCAAGTGATAACATGTTTGGTGGAGATTTGAGCTTGAAGAGTTGGGTTGAAAGCTTGATTCCTCGGTCACTTGATCAGGTTATGGATATTAACTTACTCACAAATCTTGATGATGAACAATGTAACAAGATGATGCATTGTGTATTCTCCATATTTGTGTTGGCCTTGAAGTGCTCGGCCGAATCTCCATGCAGGATAAATATGAAAGAAACTCTACTGGAGCTACGTAATATCAAACACCAGCTTTTCAAATAATATTGTGGTAAGGCCATGAAATATCCATATTCTTTGACATAATCAACTTATATTATGTGTATTAAAGTGAATAAAATACTAATATGGATATACATGTAAATGTGTGGTTGATAGCAATGTGATATCATAAACATAAACATGAGTAGTTTGAAATACTTATTAATGAGAAGCCTTATTACTTGTCTCTTGATTTCATGTCCGAAAGTAATCGTGGCACGTGGTCTCCCTCTCAAGCAAATAAAAGTTGCAAGAGAAGCACTGTAGAGTTACTTTCCAAGGAAGATGAAGTAGATGGATCAAAATAACCTGCCAAGAAAGATCTGGAGGATCTTATCCAATATCATCATCTTTAATCTTTGCATCCCTACCGTGGATCAGATTTCATTTGATTGAATTTTTATTCTATATTTTCTCTGTTGTTCGTAATGGAAATGAGTATTAATGAAATTCTAATAATGTCATTCTTATTTCAAATACTGAGATTGCAGCATGTTGCCAAAATTTTATATACTCCCTCTCTCTCTGCGTCCCATAAAAATAGTGAGTTTTACACATACTAATAAAACATCACTAATTATGTTTGAAAATTCTGGATTATACCTAGTATTCTTGGTGTATCCTAATTTATTATATCCAAAAACATTTGGGACTCCGACCGAGGGAATCAATGTCTCGACTAGGAATAATGTCAATGCAACAATGTCCATTCCTTTAGTTTTCTTCATGATCAATCCATATTCTCTTGTGTCAGCCGGATATCGGAGGAACACACTTAGCCTTTAGATCAAAACCATGTGTTGGTCCTAGAGAATCATGTTCTAAAAGAGTGAAATCTAGAAATGGGGGTTTGAATAGATCTCACCAATCTATCCAAATTTTCACCAAATAACTATTTCCTTTAATAATATGAAACACGGCGGAAATGAATTTTATACTTGATTCTTTGAATTTCTTATAAAGATGAATTTTAAGCAAATATTCTTTATGAGATAGATAAAGAATAGCGATAAGGAACACAATGGTTTATAGTGGTTCGGATTTGAATAATCCTACATCCACTCTCCTTCCACAATTTGTGAAAGGGACTCCACTACCTTTCTTACTTACTTACTCACTGTTTTACAAATACAAGAGTGATCTTCAAGCCTTCTTCTTCTACCTATGCTTACACACGTTTTCTGGGAATTGGCTTTGAAGATACAAGAGAAAGTGTTCTATAAACACTTTGAAAATGAATAACCTCTAAGAACTATGAATATAACTTGAGCTCTTTTGATCTCTAGGGAATCTAGTGAATTTCGAATGCTAAAGTGAACAAAAGTAAATTCTAACTATACATTAATCCTATTTATATGCTCCTCCAGTTTGTTGCAATCGACTTGGTATTTCTAGAAGTTTGTTGGTTGAAACTGTCTAACTTCTTCTTGGTTTCTTGTAATCGATTCTTGGTTAGTTATAACCGACTGCTTTGAAGGTTGTAAATCGCTCAGCTTCTTGTTGTTGACTAAAACCGATTTTTGAAATCTTTCTAACCTGTCTTCTTCTTACGCCTTTCTTTACTTCGCACGACTTATCCTCGTCGATCTTCGACATGCCTTTCTTATTCTACTCAGCGTGTCTTCGATCTTCATTTAAGGATATGCTCTTCCAGCTTGTCTTAATCTTGTCATCGTCGACTTTTATCGAGTCTTCATCGATCTTCAATACTTAGTCTATCTATTACAAAGTATGTTATCACTTAGTACATCACCGACTATACAAGGCTTTCAGTGGCCATCTTATTTTACTACTAATCTTAACTTTCATCAAAACTACTATTATATTCTAACAACATGGGTTGAGATATATCTTATCTTTGCTATGAGAAGATTTAGTCTGTGAATCAATCTCTACAATCTTTGTATTCGCTACTCGCTTATAGTGAAACTTTTCGCCATAAGACACTTGGATTATTAGTTAGTCTATGTATAGAATATTAATTAGTCTACGTAAAGTTTATCCATTTGTAAATAGTTGTGAAGTCTTTCGTTATTTACACTGTTGTTGTCTTTAACATTACAACATTCACTACAACACCCCTGATTATTCTTTTTCAAACACCCACACATACTTTAAATTTTATTAGTCCCATCATATCAAAGTTCAGAACTTTGATTTAATAGCAGGATGCAAAACTCGGTCTAGGTGGCCGCCTAGTCGGCACTTAGGCACTAGACGGCCACCGTCTGTCCGAATTTCGTTAATATCGGTAGTGCATTCTTCTAATTAGGCGGCCAAGTCGAAAATATCGGGTAGCAAATTATTATTTTTCCATCAAAACTACATCGTCAATTGTTTCGACTTAGAGAACTTGATGAGGAAGTAGAGGCTAACAATGTGTTTGAGTCCGATGATGAAGACCGTGTGTACGGAGATGAACAACCTTTGTTTCCCAAGTTTCCCAACAAGGCTCAAGCATTCAAGTCAATTAATTTGAAGTGTAGCATATGATTGGTTTTCTTATATAGTCTATATTAAATTGTTATTTTGGTAATTATGTAGTTTGACTATTTGAATTTGAAAGTTAGAATTATGTTAATTATCATGTATTTTTAATTTTTGCTCAAGAAAATAATAAAATCGAACCGACTAGGCGGTCTAGGCGCTAGGGGTAGAATCCGCCCGACTACCGATTTTCAAGTTCTACACTTGTTTAATAGTGGTTAAAAATTAAATTCAATTTCCAATGGGATCGCAAATGTCATCATTAACTCTCAAATAATTTTTCACTAAATTATACGAGTCAAATTTTTTTAATTGAATTCAGAGCACATTTTTGCTCTCAAACAAAAATATTTGTTCTCGAATCAAATTTTATTTTGATATCATTCAAAAGGACCCAAAACTAAGAAGGCAAAAACTTGTGTGAGACCGTCTCGCGGATCTCATTACGTGAGACGGGTGCACTTTTTAACAAATTGTTATCACTTTTTAAAAAGTGATACAAATTAGTATAAAAGTGATAAAAAAATTGGAAAGTGGTACACTTCACATTATAAGTGATAATTGATTAGGGTGAATTATTGCATGATAATTGTGTGTTTAATCTTCTCAAATTGATATAATTTTCATGTTAATTTACAATTAATGGGTCCAATTGTATTTTATTGTTTGATTTGATGTTTGGAACTTTAATGTGTAGGTTTGATGCCATTTTTGAGGGCAATTTGAGGATATTTATTGTATTCAAAGCAAAAGAGCTATTTCATGGTTGGAAAGAGGGCCGAGATACAATTGCAAGGCAAAAGAATCAAGTCATTCGGAGTTCGTATGATGCAGATACGGTCGAACGAAGTTGGGACGGCGAAAAACACAACTCAAGCTGATACACCCATCAGATTAGGGAATGCACCCACAGCCGAGTACACCCAACACTCACCGTGAGTTCACCCACCATCGTTTTTCACAGATCCGGCAGATCCGCCGGTTGCAGCAGCCAATGCCATTGCCTCCACCAATTTCCACCACAGATCCATGGCCATCACAGCCTCAACCAACCACAAACCACCATCGCCGGCCGCTGTTCGCCGACGAAATCCCATCCATCTCCGCCGCGAACAACCGTCGCTACCTGCGCCTCTTTGCAACGCCCAACCACTCCACCACGGTTGCGCGTCCACAACCCGGCAACACTCTCGCTGCCACAACAGCAGAAATCAGCGCCGAAGCCTCTCTCCGGTGTCGGAAGGCTGGCGATGCGAACTTAGAAATCAAGTCAAGAAGTTGAATTGCCATGAATTCTGCATTTAGTCCTTTAACTTTTTGTATTGCATATTAGGGACTATTTTGCAAGAGTTGTATTTTTCTTGTTAGTTGTTGGTTGAAGTTGTTAGATGTTAGTTAGTTGGTTAGGTAGAATTGATGCCTATATAACTAGTTGTATAAGCTCATTTGAGATATATGAAAAAGATAGCAAACTAGTTCTTAAAGCAAATTCTTGCTTTGTGAATTGATTCGATAGCTTGCTAGCCCGAGCTAGAGCTTGAATCGGGTTTCGTTGCTTACCAACCTGAGTTGGGGCATCGAATTCATCGAGCCTAATTCGCGGTTCTCATCGGCTGCTCGCCGTTGCAATCACCGTCGTCACGACTCGATCTTGACTCCGCTCCTCAATCCGAGCCCACGCCTCACTCGAGTCGAGGCGTTGAACCCCAGATTGCCGTAGCTCGCTCAAGTCATCCCGGAGCTTGTCTCGACCAGCCATGTCCACCTCGGTCCGAGGCGCTCGCTCGCTCGAGTCGAGCCGCCTGACTCGAGTCGAGCGGCGCTTGTAGCAGCCCAATATCACGAGCACGTTTTCTTTAAACGACATATCAGCGATTTTGAGGAAAGAAAGAAGGCAACAACAACTTATGTGTAGAGAAAAAAAGAAAAGAAAAGCAGAAGGCGTGAATAGAAAGGGAGTTCTGCAGGAGATTAGAGGAGATAAATAGAAAAAAGGGGCTTAACCCCTACACATAGTGATACATACTTTTACACACACATAGCTAGATTTTTTATTTCTTCTTCAAATTGGATGATCAAAGGATGGTTTCTTAATGTTTGGATGTTAATTAGGTGATATCTTACCTTTCATTTTTAGTTTGTTGGCTCAATCTCTTGTAATGACAATTGCTTATTTCATTAATGTTATGGATTTAATTTCTTTCATTATGTTTGGCTAATTTCCTAGTGCTAGGGTGTTTTGATGCTTATGGGTGATTGAATTTGTGTTGATTTCTCATGGATTATTTTGATTGTTGGTCAATTGATTGGATTGATAAGTATTGAATGATCTATTTGTTTAATTGATTTCTAATTCCATGCATAGTTGTTGTATTATCACAAGGAGACTTGGGTAGTGTAGACAAATCATTTGGTTGAGGGGATTAATTAAGTGATTAGAGTGAATATTAGCTTAATACTGATTAGTATGAAAATTGCTAGAAATTCATGTGATTTAATTTCTTAATTTAATTGGATTTCTTGCATTATTTACACTAAATTGACTAATTGCACTTGAGATGAGAAGGATATTATTTTGTTATTTTTGTAGGTAAATTGAGCATTTTTGATGCAAAATACATACCCATTATTTATTGAGTCAATTGAAGGAGAACTCAAGAGTCGAGAAGAATTAATTGGGATTGAGAGTGAAAAAAAAATTTATTTAAGGCCCAAAGGTATTAATTCTTAAAAGCCCATGCCACAATCATTAAGCTGCTCATTTGACTACATTGACCAAGAATTGAAAAGGAAGCAGCAAATGTGTTTTGCTTTGACCGAGAAATTCACGAAATGTGCTCTCAAATTATAAGGGCCCCAGATAGAAGAGTTGTTAATTGCGCAAATGACAAATCGCATTTCAGCGGGCATCAGAATAGAAAAAAGGAACAGAGAAGAATAAGAATGAGGGGCCGTGAGAGGGAATGAAAAGGAAGGCAGCAGCTACCAGCAACACGACACAGTAGCATTAGGAAACGAAGGCATCGAATTATCTAGCTTAGGATATTTTGGGATTTCTCTCCATTTTCCACACACTCTCCACACTTTAACACTTTTCTTTAGATTTACACACAAATACACACATAGTTTTAGGTGTTCTTTATTTCATTTAAATTTCTTGCAAGTAGAAGGTAGATTTCATACAATCAAGTGTATTGCACTCTCACAAGGTGACTTCTATCCTTATTTCATTTATCTATTGTTTAATTTCCTTTTAATCATGTTTCTCCTATTTTTGATTTACATGGGTTTATTGTTTAAATTTATGCTTGACTAATTCTTATTGTGTTTGGGTGTAATGACCCTTAGATGAGTTAATTATGGTGTTAATATATATGACTGGGTGTTTCAATTGTGAGGTTGATTGATTACTCTTTTGTGCTTTGCATGTATTAATTGCTTGATTATATCTTGAACCCTTGTTTGATGAGTTGATTATCATAAAGATGTTTGGGTAATTAAATTATTGGCTAGGGTGTTAGATTTTAATTGTGTGATTGATATCATGATTGAATTAACGCAAGGATACTTGGTTAATTTCACGTAACCCGCATTTGAGTACATTACTTGCTAGTAATTAGTGAGGGGGTTAGAGTGTTGTCTCTAACAATCTTACGTGCTTAATTGATCATATATTGCCTAGGCTTATCAAGTACGGTTGTGTGTGAAATTTTTGTTAGATATCCCCTATCATCACCCCTTGTAATTGATTCCCGATTGTATGTTGCCATAGTTGATGAGTCTTTGGTGATTTGCACCGAAAACTCTTCTCTTAATTTGATATATCTTTGTTAGATTACTTGCTTATTTTATTTTATTGTTTAATTGTTTTCGTGTCATTTAAATATGTGAATATCCGTGTTAGCTTCTATAATACTATGACAACGCTTAATCTCATGGCTTCATTATCCTCCTAGTCTCATGGGTTCGATAAACAATTGGTCTTAAAAATTTTGTCACTAGAAAATTACAACCGATCAAATACAAGGAGACTTGATTATTGCTACTAGAATTGCATCAATTCCACACTAATGCTTAGACGATCAATCGGGTAATTAGTGAAGAGACATTAGGTAAGGTGCTTTAGTATCAAAGGGGAGACACGCTAGGGAAACCTATTGACTCGTGTTCTTGCCCGGGAGGAAAAGGTGACTTAGTCCTTTAAAACTTTTGAGCTTAAATCGTAGCGTAATTCCTAGGCTTACCAAGTACGGGATTATTGTTTGATTCAAAGTTTTCTCTTATTGATTGATTGACATGATAAATGCTCATTTGAATTCGTTGCATATTTGATCCCCATTTGTTGATAAGCACCCGAGCACCCCTTTATTTATTGATTGCCTTTTGTGCTAGTTTAGTTTCGTTGATTGTCCTTATTAATTGTTGCTTGAATCATTGATCTTGTTGAATGGCTTGTGCTACAATTGCAATTAAATTAGTAGATTTAGGGATATCTCCTACTTGATTCCCACGGATCGATATTTAACAGTGTAACTTACTAGCTACACGATCCCTTTACACTTGAAGGGTGAGTGTTGGCTTTTAAGTTTATCAAGTTTTTGGCGCCGTTGCCGGGATTAAAAATTTGAAAAGTGTTAACAATTTGTTAAAAAGTGAATCAAGGTCTCACGAAATGAGATCCGTGAAACGGACTCACACTAAACTTACTCAAGAAAAATATATATATAATACCTCAAATATTATCAAATAAATTAATCCATCACATCTTCCGTATCAAAATTCAATGGACCAGGCTATATGGACCCCCTTTTTGCAAAGTTCACCCTCTCAAACTTTTTTTTTTTCTTTTAAATTTGAAAATAGACAAAAATTCCCCTTATTCAAATTTCAAAGCACATAGATTACTCAGTTCACCCCTCCTAATTAGTTCACCCTCACGATCAAACACAAAACCGTAGCATTTTCGGACAAAATAACACATAATCGAACATTTTTCTTTCTCAACTCAACTAATCAAAATCACCCAACATTGAGAGAACAATATTCTCTCACGTATTGCGCTTTGTTTTCTGGTCACAATGAATCGCAACCTACATATGTAAGTATCGTTCATTTTTTTCTAGGTTTAAGTTAGTATAATGTTTGTGTTTATTTGTTAGTTTTCATTTACATTGGTATAATTTGAGTAGTTAATATGCAATAGGAGCGAATATATGTTGATATTAGTGTTTTGACGCCTTTTTTATTTTCGATGCACAAAAATTATATGTTTAGCTCGATTTATCGAACACACGCTACGTGTTCGAAATTTTTTCCGAACAAACAACATATGTTCGACAAAAAATTTCTAACAAATATGTTTCTTGCAGAAATTTTTTCCAAACAAACAATATATGTTCGACAAAAATTTTCGAACAAATGTGATTCTTGCAGAAAAATTTTCGAACATGTGTACGATTGTTAACCTTTTTTATAACGGCCAAGTGGCGGCGGCGGACGGCGAGGCTCCTAGGGGCGACAACGGACAATGACGGAGGTGTGAGTTTTTGCAACAAAAATGAGAGGGGTGAGTGAATAATTGCAATTGATAATAGGAAAACGAAGGGGTAACCTAAACCGAAAAGGGGGTAAGTCAACAAGGTGGTGAACTTTGCAAAAAATGGGGTCCAAATAATCTGGTCCAAATTCAATTAATAAGGTCCAAGCGTGACTTTGCCTACTTGGCCCAAAAAATCATACTACTAAGAAGGTCCAAGGAATGCGATTAATATAAATTTTGCAATGGTTTTGGTTATTATACACCTTTAACATTAGTAGATACACCCACTTAAGTTTTTATAATTTTAATGTGAGTAAGTCTTGTGTGAGACCGTCTCACGGATCTCATTTCGTGAGACGGATTCACTTTTAATAAATTGTTATCACTTTTTAATAAATTATTATCACTTTTAATGTGAAGTGTATCACTTTTCAATTTTTTATCACTTTTATATTAATTTATATCACTTTTTAAAAAGTGATAACAATTTATTAAAAAGTGACTCCGTCTCACGAAATGAAATGCGTGAGACGGTCTCACACAAGTTTTTGTCTTTTAATGTAATTATGAAATGTATTTCTTAATAATTCAAAAATTAAAACTACATTTATTTTCTCTCACTTCATACACACATATTTTCCCTCAAACATTAATTAAGTTATGCAATGGTGATCGATTTCTTTCTCTGGACGTTGCACCACCAAACACCACTAGGCAGCTTAGTTCGCTTTTATTTACCAGTCCAAAAATATAAAATTTGAGCAAATTTAATTTACATTTTTTATCTCTAGCTGAAAATCATCAAAATTTTATGAAAAAAACATGACTGCAGATTTTATCATACTCACAGTCCCTATATTTGAACAACTTCTCTATCACATTACCATTTAGGAAAAATTATAGTTTTGATCCCATGAGAATTTTTCAACGATAATGTTAGTCCCACGTTTTTGGTCCTTTTTTTGCAAAAATAGTCCCGATCATTATTTTAGGACCAAAATTACAATTTTATCTCAATCTCTTGGGACCGAAACTGCAATTTATCATTCTCTTGGGACCAAAAATGCAATTTTCTTGGGACTAAAAATGTCGAAAAAAATTATGGGACCAAAAGTGTCAAAAAGACCATTTTGCAAATTACTCATTCTCTTAGGACCAGAAATACAATTTACCCTTACCATTTATAATTACAAACCTGCACACCTATCTGTACATTAGTTTCATTAATATCTTGCTTCTATATTCACTGATCTGCCCTTCAGCATTGTGAGAGTGATATGATTGGTTGAAGGTGTCAGCGTGGACGAAGCTGATCCGACGTGGGAACGACTCCACCTGTCCGTAAACCCCAGATGCTCCGGCTCCTACAAGTCGACGATTTCGCTGCTGAGAATCGAGAGCACCGTAGATATGATGGGCCAGTGTATAGGGAATTCTTGAACAAACAGCAATCCAATGTGTAAACATTTCATGATCTCCCATGGAATTCTTGATTTGATATTCTCTTATCAATCAACTCCTCCACATTGTCTTCATTCCACAGTTTCCATGCCTATAAATTTAATCAAAGTTAAGGCTACGAGTCAGTCTCCAGTGAAAATTTATTCACCATATGAAACTAATACCATTACATTTATTTAGTAATATTATTACTCTTATAAACTAATAACATTTAACACTATGATATTAGTTTATAAGTGTAATGATATTACGAATGATTGATGAATTGGCAAGGGAATTGCGTATCCCGGAAGGCCTAATGAAAAGTCGTCGTTGTAGAAGCTAGTGTTCTTTCTCCCACTCATGATCTCCAAAGCACGAGAACTCCGAAGCTAAAAACATCTCGATTTCTCCGAAAATCTTCCCCATCGCGTATTCTCGGGGCCATGTACCCACCGTAGGATGATCATGCCAATTAATAATCCCGTATATGTGCAAAAACTTCTATTTGGACTTAAATTCGACCAATATTTGACTTATTCATAAAAAATGTATAATGAAGAGTATTAGTCAAGATGACGAAAAGTATTAGTTCATTCGTATAAACTGATACTTTTCATATCATGAACTAATGCCTTTCGAGTACTTTTTCTACGACTACTGAGAAAAAAAAAAAAAATTCAGTTGAAATTTTTAAGTCAAAATTGCATTAGCTGCACTATGTAGCTAGTGCGCCAAAATGGTACTCTATATATGTTCGTCTATAAGGATTCTAGATGCTACATGTAGAAAAATACACCTTTCATTTAAATGTACGATAAATTACATTTTTGATCCCAAAAGAATGAGTGGTCTGCAAAATAGTACTTTTCTTGACACTTTTGGTCTCGTAGTTTTTCTACATTTTTAGTCCCAAGCATATTACAGTTTTGGTCCCAAGAGAATGATAAATTGCAGTTTTGGTTCCAAGAGAATGAGAGAAAATTGCAGTTTTGGTCCTAAAAATAGAACAAGCTAAACGGGGACTTATGAAGAAAGAAAAAAGAAAAGAGAGTCCGGACGTGGAAATGGAGCCAAGAGTTAGGATATGGAGATTAACAAGGTGTTCCCGGAAGCAAAAGTAGTGGAAGCCTAGGCGACAACGAGGCCACCAAAAAAGGGACTTGTATACGACTTTTAAGGAGAGTCAAGCCCCTTTATTTTATTAGGTTGGGTGCTGTGCTTCTTTCCACTCATTGAAGATTCTATCTACAAAACAAGGTCAACGGGGGATACTCAAATTGCTCTCACTGACACCATTTAGACACGACATGGAGATTCAAAAATCTTTCTCTCTTTAACCTCTTTCCCTCATTACTGGAGGCGAGTGTTCGGGCAGGTGGAGTGATGGCAGGATTCTTTTCTCATAGACCGTAACCGTCATGGATTCTCCTTCGATGATGCCCAAAACATCCCATTTATTTTCTTGGCATTCTTAAATTTAAGTAATTTGCAAGGGGGAAGGGATTATTTTTGCAAAAAAAGGACAAAAAAAGAACGTGGATTAACATTGTCGTTGGAATATTCTCATGGGACCAAAACTATAATTTTCCCTTTGAATGCACAAGGTGTATTTCACGAGGTGTAAAGTCGACGTGAATGTACTTACTACATTCCGACGACTTTTCCCATGTTGGCTTGATCTTGGTTGGCTCTGAATATTCATGCCATCCTAAAATCCGATATCATCGTGTTCCACTCGTCGTCCAACATGCATTGCTCGGTTTCAGATCACGATGAATAATTCTCAACCTCGGAATCCCTATGCAGATACAAAGTCCTTTTCCAAAATATTAAATCGTTTTCTCCAATCAAGAACATCCTGTTTATCATCTGCACAACTCAACAAATTAAATTCGAATAACAAATTCAAATCATTAAGAATTTCGCCTCGTCTAAATATCCGAACTTTTGGAGAGGTGAGAATTTAATTCATTTATATTGATTCTCTAACACTCCCCTCACTCATGAGCTCGATTCGAGACCTCTACCCACGGGGAAGGAGACCCATCGAGTGTACAATTTAAGATGATGGAATTGCTTTCATGCGGTAATCGAACCCGAACGTGCGTGCGTGAGCCTTTAGCTCGATACCATGAAAGAATTCTCGCCTCATCATCTAAAAGTCCGGACTTGTAGAGCGGTAATGATTTAAATCATTTATATTGATTCTCTAACAATTATACGTTAAAAAAATCACTAATCAAATAAAAAGACATCTAAGCTTCTATTTTGCATGTATTCATAGATCAACATCTTCTATCCTTTCTCAACACAACATCCTAACATGATCGTACAAGATTTCGATGTTGCAGTTTGGATATCACCAATACTTCATTCATGAACTCTCCGTACCCTTGTCCGGACTCGGTCAACATCCTCTTCACCGCGATTTCTTTTCCGTTTACCAATTTACCCTTCGAACATACACAATGTTAGTACCTTTGTGTAATAAAATCTCAAGACGGAACATAAGCAAGACTCACCTTGTAAACAGGACCAAAACCACCCATCCCTAACTTATTGCTCGGGACGAAATTGCTCGTTGCACTAGATAAGATCTCAAAGCTGTACAATGGTAGCTCTTCAATCTTAACCTTATCCATCTCTCTCCGAAGAACAATTTCACTCGAATCGAACAGGCTTTTTGTCCTTTTCGAATGATAAAGTCCTTTTCTTCCCTGATTCAGAAAAAACGAACATCTTTAGTCAAGAATATCCCATTTGATTCAGATAAGTAGTAATCAAAGAACTCATAAATCTTACCTTTTCTTTTACATATCTACCAACTGAAAAAGAGACAAGCTGAGGCAACAACCAAACTCACCATCACCACTATCATTACAAATGCTTTATAGCTTTTCACCTTATCTAAAACAAACAAGCAAATAACTTATAACCTGTAATTTTAGGTTGTAAAGAATGATATTATTTTTACATATCTATAAACTACGGATAATGCTTATTTATTTGCGTAAATGCAGGCCAAATTGGGTTTATTTGTGCAAAATTGGTATATATTTGCATAAATTAAAACGTATTAATCGGGAGCAAAGCTAGATTTTCAGTTCACGCATGAAATTTGCATGCGATTTCATCTGGTTTGGCCAATTCGAACCAATTTGGCATACATTTATTATTTCAATTAAAAAGTATTATTCTTAATTTATAGGCTTGTAAATATAATATTTTCAAAGTTACGGGCCTAAAAATATTTGGGAAAATGGCTTTTAATCATGCAAGTTACCCAATTTCGATGTAGTCCTATTAACTTTCACTAATTGAAAATAGTCATATAACTTTCAATTTTTACATTTTGGTTTCGTAACCAGCAATAGAAGGTGTAACATTTAGTTGACGCTAACGTGGCCGAAGTTTGATTCAATTCGTCCACGTGACAGAGTATAATTGGTCAACCGCATGTTTCACCTCCTATAATCACTTAACGGACCAAAATATTGAAAAAGTGAAAGTAACATAATCATTTTCAATTTCCAAAAATCGACATGACCGAAATCAAAATAGAAGCAATTTATAGGATTAAGAAAACCATTCTCCCAATCAATGACTACTAATTTGAATTCAAGAATCAAAGATTATGAACGAGCACAAACATTACCAATCTCCGAATACGCCACTCGAACATAGAACTCCGACCCACCGTCGCCCGGAAATTTCTGAACATCAATCAAACTTCAACTCCAAAACATACACCCGATCCCGGGATCATGAGAGTACGCCAAGCAAGAACAGTTCCTCAAGCACAAATCTTCGTATTCCGATTCCAGCCCAGATGACCATTCCATAAAATCTGGTACTTTGATGAAACTCAGCCTGGAAAATCCATCCTCTCTGTTCTTATCACTTGCATTACTCCCTCTGTCACACTGCAATGGGACAATCTTCGCACACACCCCCATTCCATTCCCCCTTCCCCATTCCCATTTGTTCTTAGGCTTATACCCCTGCAAACAACTACACACAGGGGAATCTTTAACATAACACACTGAAAATGGACCACATTTGTTGTAGTAATCGCAATCGTTGGAAGGAGCAGTCCACGATACATTCCAATCGTTCTTCTCGTTCATTCCAACTCGTCGAGAATATGAAAATTACACATGTCAGTTCTCCACATCGGAATATGGAAAGAAGTGAGACTATCACCAATTGGTTTTAGATTGGAAGCTCCCTAGAGAGCGAAAAAATGTAGTTTTGGTCCCACCTGTCACGGGGTCTCGCGTTTTTGTTCCAATACTAGCAAATTTGGTCCCGTTCCAATTTTTTTTTTTCACTTTTGATCCCATGGTTATGAAAATTGTTAAGTTTGTTAATGATTTGGTCTCACATTTACCAAAATGGTACCAAAATTGTTAGTAAACTTAATGGAACCAAAAGTGAAAAAATAAAATAAAAATGAGAATAAAGGTGCTAGTATTGCAATCAAAATCATGGGCCCATGACCGATTGGACCAAAACCGTATTTTTCTCAACCAATCTCCTTTTTATATTGGGATCCACCCGATCAATGGCAAAAACTTGTATGAGACGGTCTCATGCATGAGACCGAGTCACTTTTAATAAATTATTATCACTTTTTAAAAAAGTGATACAAATTAGTATAAAAGTGATAACAATGTATGAAAAAGTGATAACAATTTATTAAAAAGTGACTCCCCCTCATGCCCCGATCAATTTCTATTCAACCTTGCTTCCACGAGAACCCCATCTCGCATTCAAATAATTTCTTGATATGAATTTTTGTCGGAAATTTCTAGTGAAGTAGTATGTGCCGTCTTCCTCCGTCGACAGACTAAATTCATCAACGTAAACGGAGTACATCCACTACTACACATTTGGACTTAGATAGCTTTAGTTAGAGAGCATTTAAAAGCTGCTCTCTAAGTGGTGGCTTAGAGAGCGGTTTTGCAAAAATATATTTTTTTAAAAAAGAATGGGTATAGATTAACTCTTAGACAGCGGTTATTAACCGCTATCTAAGAGTTCGAACCCTTTTAACAGAAGCTTCGTCCCCAATTATCAAATCGCGATTACACAGCAGCCCCTCTCTATATCCTCCGCCGCCGCACCCAGCCCCACCGCGCGCCGCCGGCGCCACCACTCTCGCATTTATTACTTCGCGCCTCTCGGATTTATTACTTCGGTATTTTTATACATTATTTTTCTACTGCTCACAAACAGTCTGTCTTTAAACATCCACACAACACAAAACACACGATCGATCTGAAGTGGAAAGAGACTTGGATTATCTGAGGTGATTCCGTCTTTCAATTATTTTATTTTCAGATTTCTTGATTTATCTGTTTTAATTTCCAATTTTTTTGCAGTATCGATCTTCGATAAATTGCGACATTCCTTTCTAAAAGTAACCTATTCCTGCCTCAGTTGATAATTTTTGTTGCGGTTTGTGGTTTAACTCGATTAATGTTGCCACTGCAATTAATATAATATTTTTATTATGATCTTTCAAGATCTAGTCTGATGAATATATAAGAAAATAGATGTGAAAAAGAGATTATGAATTTATCTGAAGCAGTTGATGGATCATATATTGAAGATTATAGCTAAATCTTTTGTTTTTTATTTTTTTTTGGTCGGTATTAAGATGATTTGGATCATATATTGAAGATTAAAATATTCTTTTGTTTTTTATGATTTGATCTTCTGTGGTAGGAATTAAGATGAATTGATATCGCTCTCATCGACAGAGAAAATAAAAAACTAAAAGAAAACGAAAACTACAAGGCGAAGGTTTACACTATTTCACACTCGCTCCATTCTCTCCTCTAGATTTTATCGCACTTCCCCACACTCTTTTCCTGTGATTTTTTCCCAGGATGACGGCTCTATCCAATTCTGTTGTGATTTCGAAAACCCCTGCATTCCATTTATCTTCTGGTAAATCTACTGATCTTTTCACTACTCCATTAGCTTGTATGGTTATTACTTTTCCTTTTCCGGTTGATTGATGTGAAATTTCACTGTATTACTTGGTTTAGCCATCAATCTAAGCTTATTTTCGATTCGATGAATGTTTTTCCTCCCTCTCTGGGAGACCATTTTATGAATCATTCAATTTGG
Organism: Paraleonurus japonicus; assembly: GCA_030762865.1. Taxonomy (NCBI): domain Eukaryota; kingdom Viridiplantae; phylum Streptophyta; class Magnoliopsida; order Lamiales; family Lamiaceae; genus Paraleonurus; species Paraleonurus japonicus. Next base: position 29,001,315 of record CM061058.1, on the reverse strand, counting down.
TTTTGCTAACAAGGATTTTATGCAAGCAATTGAATTGGGGTTTACAAAGTTTTGCGTATGTCTTCTCTGAAAGAGCTTAAAAGTGTAGCTTGTGTACATGGGAATAAATCAAAGCTCGTTTGATGAGTTACTGTACAAAACTTGTCTGTCCTGATTAGGTTTTTGAGGGCTTTAAGTGTAGTTTTCTTTGAATGGCTTCCGATTAGGTTTCTGTTGTGTGCTAGCCCGATTGTGTTGACAGGCAGTAGATTCATGCTTGTTTACAAATGTCTCGATCACTATAGCTAAGTTTTGTAATAACCAACTAATGTCGTCTCTGGAATATATTATCTTAACTGGGATGGTTGAGGAGGAAGGAGATATGAAAAGGGTGACCAGGAAATGGGAGGATGGTGTATGAAGAACTGTAATAAAATTGAAGACAGTTTCTATGAAAATAATAATTTTAAAAAATTAATGAGATTCTTAGACAGCCATTTCAATGAACTAGTGTAGCCAAAATAGATGAATAGCATCTTGATCTCAGTTTATTAGATCTAGTCTAGTGGCAATATAAAGTATTGTAATTAGCTGTGTGTAGGAGAATCCTTCACAAAATTCTTCAATTTTTTATTGGAAATTCTTGAAAACTCTTACACACTAACTTATGAGTGATGTATCGGTCTTTTGAACCCATTCTTGCAACGTACATACTACATATGTGGTTCAGTTTATTTCTTTTCTCTTAGTTTCTGATTTTGGGATGGGTAAGGGAAAAGCTTTTGTTGCAAACCACATTCTGGAGGTTCAGAAAGATTTGGGTGGTCTATCTGCAGATACATCACTTTACTATTGTTGAAAGGAAATGAGTTGGTTATTGTATGTTCGTAATTGGAAAGTGGTGCCATCTAATTTCACCACTCTTTCTTCCACTCTTGTTGAGTGTTGTACCTGTCATGGCTCTGCAATACCTCATCCATATTACTATTGTTAACTTTGTAATACTTTTGTATTAGGTTCTTCATTGAAGGCTGCAGATCAATATGTGAGACCTACTAACTTGGCCTTCAGTTTTAGGGGCACCAAAAGATCATCCACCCCCAGAGAAGGGCACTCTCTGTTCAAGCAAGTTATAGGTATTTCTCATTCAGTTACTGTTGGTATACCTCAGTAGGTAATGGTAACTATGGTTGTTGCCCTTTGTTTTCTTCCCCTTTATCGTTCACAAACAACTCTATGAAATTTATTAGACTTTACATTAATATTAGCTCCAAGTTGGCCTTAACACAATTGTATGCAGATCATGCTTACAATGTCATTGAATGTTGTGTTAATATGTTGCATGTATTTTGGTCCATAGATTACCAAAGATGTAGAACAGCCAAGAACACTGTTAAATTTCTCTGTATGATGTTTTAATCATGAATATTCGAAATAGGGTGTAAATTTGTTAAAAAAATAAGAATTTTAGATGTGTCAGGGGGATACAAGAGTTGAAAGGTTTTATTTTATTTTTAGAAATAGGGTGCTTTTATTTGGAGGGGGAGTGGGAGTGGATATATTTAATAAAAGCACCCTATTATTATTGCTGAAGTGCTATAAATTTCTCTTTTTCTGGTTTCTTATCTAAGGAGAAGTAAATACAATCCAATCTCTGTTCATGATTTATTATCAAATAAACATTTCTTATTTTGCACGGGGCAACTGCAGGTAGTATGGGTGGATAGATTTACTGGGAGAGTTTGCATGTCGATATCGGCGAAGGGGATGGCAATAACAGGCATTGAGGATAGGAGATATTGGAATTGGCTTCCAACAGATGAATCTAGGTTAGTATCATTGTTTGTTTTCCTTATAGCTTCTACATCTTGATGGTCACATAATTGAATGATGTCAATAATCATGGGCGGATGTACATTGAGGCAAGGTATGGCAAGTGCCCTGCCTCAATTTTTAAGTATTATATATATATATATATATATATATATATTTTAACAAATTTTTATTATAAAATTAGTTTACAATTAATATCCTTTTATTTAAAAATTAATACATTTTAATGATTCAACTAATACTCTTTAATAAAATAATTATAACATTCAAAACTAAACCTCCCTACATCCCACAACAATATTCATAGGAGGGAGTACACTCTTTTAAGAAAGAAAAATAATAATTGAGGTTTTGAGTAGTAATTTTGTAAACATTTATGTATAAAATAAAAAAAGAAATATTGGGTTGTGTGCATGTATGAGTTTAAAAGTAATTATATTTTGTGTAAATAAATGAATATTGTAAAGCTTATTGTGGGACGAACAAAAGAAAAGTGTGAAAAAATTATGGGACTGGGAATTTCTTATAGTATAAACAACTAATATTCTTTAATGAAATAACTAATACCCCATTCAAGCTAGTTTCATGGTAAAATTAATTCACACAAGACTTTGTCTATATCACTATTCACTTAGAATCGTTGAATTTATATGATTTTTCGCAATTCATATGATATGTATCCTCATTCGCTAACTTTGGTGAGACAAAATTTTCGCGTTCAGAATTGTTAAAATTATTTTTGCATTCATTTGATATGCATAAGGGCAGACATATAATTTTTTAAATTTGTGCCCTACCTGTAATAAATTTCTGCGTCCCGCCGCTGTCAATAATCATATCTAGTACACATTATTGAACTGAGAAAATTAAAAAGAACTTCTCTAATTATGAATTATTTGAAGCTATGGAAATAGAAATAGTTATGTGGAGTTGCAAAAATAATGTAAAATGTCATGTTATATGTGTGGTTTCTTGAATTAGATTTATGTATGGATAAGTTAATTTTTAATATTCTCATATTATGATTTGTTTTACTTTTAAAATTATGCATATCCAATCTATTTTTATTTTTTAAATATAATATAGTGTGATGATAATGTATCGATTGAAGATATAATCCAGACTTCTCAGACGACCATTCCATTCGAAGTAAGTCGATTTATCGAATATTTATTTAAATTATTATTGATTGAATAAAAATTCGTATTATTTAATTAAATTTTCAATGTAATTTGGTTTGTGCATACGCCTCGAATCGATTTTTACAACAACGATAGAATGGACAAATGGAAAATGGATTGGATTGGGTATTTTTACAATCGATTCTTGTAATAATATTGTTCTTGTACGTAACTTTTGGTAACATGTAACTTAAATATTAATTTTTGATGATATATAATATTTTATATTTTTGTATATTTAATTATATTTATTTATTTATTTGATGTAACCAATTAAAATTAATATTAGTATAAGTTTTGGTAATTAGATAAATAAAAACAGGTATATAAATAAATATAAAAAATATAAAAATAAATAGGATTAGATAGCGGTTAATAACCGCTGTCTAAAGTCCCACTTAGATAGCGGTTATTAACCTGCCTAAAGTCCTCACTTAGATAGCGGTTATTGTTAGATCGATTTCTAGTTTTGATTAAGTTAAAATGTATAGATTAAGATTTGCTTGTAAGTAGGATGACCAAATGATTATATAGAACAAGTAAAGAATTCTAATAACTAGCCGATCGGACTAGGTAAAACTAGAATAGTCACCGAGGTTGATGAAGAGAAAGGTCATCGAAAACAAGTGGAGATAGTCATCTGCAGGAGACAACAATGAAGAGCTCGACGAGGTCAAGACAAGCCGAGTAGAATAAGAAAGGCAAGTCTTCACCAAGTCAATCGCAGACAACTAATCAAGATTAGTCAAGTCAAGCTTTTCAAGAATAAGTTTGTTAAACTGTTTTAAAGTTTGTTGTAACAAACTAACCGCTTCTCGTGCTTATAAATAGAAGTAAGCACTACCCTTAAAGGGGTAATGAGCAACTTGACACTTTTGCATTCTCACAACTCCTTAATCTCGCGATTTCAAAATGCACTTTAAAGTTTTCACAAGTTTTATCAAAATACTTTCTAAGTGTTTATAAAACACTTACTTTGTACATCTTCAAACATATTGCACCGTATCTTCATAGTCTCAATTAGATTGCTAGTTTGGTGATAGGATTGAAGAATAGAGATCTTCAAGAAGTTTGTAAGTTGTAAGTTGTACTTTTGTAAGTAAGTAAGTAGGATTTGAGACCCTTCTTCGAATCAAGAAGGAGAGTGGATGTAGGATCCTTCAGATCCTAACCAAGATAAATTGTTGTGTTCTTTACCGCTTTCTTTGCTTATTTGTTTACAATCAATCTTCTAAACAAGTTTAATTTCAGATTGCTTTAGATCCGTAAAAGATTGAGTTAAAATTGATTTCCGTTGTGTATAACTTTGATACTTTGAATTGATATTCTATCTTTGAGAAGAGATTAGAAAATCAATTCAACCCTCCCCCTTCTAGATTTTCTAGAAGGTTGTACTAAGTTCTTTATTGAAACACTCAACTGTGGGACCAACACTTGGTATCGAGTAGTGTTAAGTCTGTACGATATAGATTTGTGGTCTTGGAAAGTTTCTAGAATTACTTCTTGCGTATCTTCTTTATTTTCTATCCACTAACCTTGCTACTAACAAGTTCTTGTTAAAGTTTCTTGATTTCACCATGTCATGTTAAGAGCAAGAAGACTAGGAGTCTACCCGAGTTTTCAAGAGAGAAGTATGATTATTGGAAGTTCAGGATGGAAAATCATCTTAAGGCGATCCATGATAGGATGGAAGAGGTTCTTGAAGAAGGCCCAATTAAATTCTACCATGGAGGAACTAGTGATGGAACTGAACCGCAGAGACTAGGGTGAGACAAGTTAAGAAAAGTGCAGAGCCGACTAATGATGAGAGGAAGATCCATTATCTCGGATCAGGTTGCAAGGATCGAAATTATTGAGACTTTGAGTAAAGACTGGATTGAAAAAGTCAAGAGATGTAAAACAGCTAAGAAAATGTGGGAGACTCTTGCTAGTGTTTGTGAAGGGTCGATCAGTTAAAGAAAATAAGCTTCAATGGCTTTTACATGCTCTAGATACATTTAAGATGAAAGAAAGTGAAACTGTTGACCAATTGATGTCGATCGACAAACCTACTCAACAAAGTCAGATTTAGGGAAGAATTATACGTAAAATGAGGTTAATAATAAGATACTCAGATCTTTGAGTAAAAGATGGAGAGAAAAGGTCAATATACTTAAAGCAACTCAAAATTTATCCACAATCTCACATCATACTTTATTTTCTCATCTTAAAGCTTTAGAATATGATATTGATTGAAGATGAGGAAGATGAGATGGAGTCAAGTACTTCATCCAAGACTGTTGCCTTTGTCAACAAAGAAGTCAAGACAAGAGCCGAGCCTACAAGAGCCGATCTATCCTTAAAGGAACAGATGGCTTTGCTAACTAAAAGGTATGACAGATTAAGGATGAAATATAAGCGTAATAAATTGAGATTTGGCAGAGAAGGACAGATTCAGATCGAGATCGAGAGGAAAAATGATGAATCAACATATGATGACAAGAAAAGGAATCGACAAGAAGATATAACTCTCCCCGCAAGAAAATATCCTACCATTCTAAATCCATCGGGAGATACTTGTTACACATGTAATAAGCCGTGTCATTTCAATATGAATGTCCCCTCGCCGACTTCTAAATAAAGAGAGGAGAAAAGGAAAAAGAGAGATAGGCGTTTTGGCAGATCGTAGAGCTCTTCTTGCCGAGGAGAAAGAGTCAAAGAAATCATCATCATCATCATCATCATCTTCATTTGATTTCAGATCAGATGATGAAGTTTGTCTCGATGGCCAAAGAGGTAGATTACTACTCCTCATCCGATAATGATTCTTATAAATCTATGTCGACAATGACCAAACCGTTATCAAAGGACTTTTGAAAGATCTAAAGATGTCTCTAAGTGCTTATAAACAATTAGAGACTGAAAATTTAACTTTGAAAGATCAGATTCAGACTCTAAAAATGGCAAACAAGTTGTGAACTATTCAGAGCCCGAGGAAACATTCAAGGGGGAATGTTTACCCAGGACTAAGGCTAGTACATCACCTAGTCTGTTAGAAAGACTAGAGAATGAATTGAAATCTTTGAAAGATAAATTTGAAGTGGTTTGTGATGAAAATGAGAAAGTTAAGAAGGCTAATGAGAAGCTTGTCTTCAAAATGAGCCACCTTAATAACTCACAATTAGCCATAGATCATATCTTTAGTATCTCTAAAAAATTTCATGATAAGACAGCTTCTAGGTTATGATAGGAGTAATAAATCGAAATTCCAAAACCAAGAGTATTTGTCTAAGCTACCGATTCCACAAGTGGAACTAAGTTAGGACCTCGTAAACCTCATAGTATGACTAGAACTTCCTCACCGATTTACCTAAAAATAATCGATGAGGAATTCTAATCTGAAAAAGAGATTTTCAAGAACCAAAACTAAGAAGATCTTGTCTTATAGTCCATTTGATGGAAGAAGTAGGTGTTATCCTTGTTTTCCAAAATTTAGAAAGATGACTAAATCTGAATACAACAAGTTGTCTTCTAAGCCCGACATTGTTGTTGACAGATTTTGTAGGAAATTGGATTCCGATCTATTATTAAAGAATGAGATGTTTGTCTGGTTATCCAAAGTGATTATTGACCTTAAAGGACCCAAGATCACTAGGGTACCTCATACCTAATCAGATTACAGATTCACAGGTGACTATCACTCAAAGAGGAGATATTAGCTTCAATATGGTACATAGACGGTGGTTGTTTTCAAGACATGACATGTGACAAGAAGCTACTATCAAATTTTCGTAATATTGATGGTCCTAGAGTATTGTTTGGAGATAACAATCGTGGACAAACAAAGGGAGTTGGTACTTTGATTATAAGGGATGTACAGTATCTCAAGTATATTTTGTAGAAGGTTTAAAGCATAATCATTGTCTGCTTTCTCAACTCGTGATAAAGGCTTTCTTGTTAAATTTTCTAAAGATAAGTGTGATATCTTAGATAGTTCCTCGCACAAGGTACTATTAATCGGCTTCGTACATGGTAATGTCTATGTGGCTAACTTTAATAGTTGCCTCAAAGATACATGTCTTGTGGCAAAGGGTGGAGATGATCTCACTGGCTATGGCACAAAAGGCTTAGTCATCTCGAATTTCAAAACCCTTAGTAAGCTAGCTTAGAAGAATCTTGTCAAAGGACTACCCGAGAAGTCGTGGTTCTACCGATCCGAAATGTGATGCTTGTCAAAAAGGTAAACAGCCCATTACACTCTTTTAAAAGTATTAACACATCCTCATCCGAAAGAGTTTTACAACTCCTTCATCTTGATCTGCTTGGGACTCGCTTCACCACTCAGCCTTTAGTGGAAGGAAATATACTCTTGTTGTTGTTGATGATTTTTCTAGATACACATGGGTAATGTTAGATCAAGAAGTTTTGATGAGTTAAAAGAAGCCTTACGATTGATCGACGACCAAGAACAAATGGGATTGAGATCATAAGCTAAGTTGATCGACGGGGTCAGAACCAATCTACCACCGAGGTCCTGGAAGAGTACAAGTCGCCCTGAGACAAGCTTCGAGTCTAGTCATCTGCAGGAGACGATCATGAAGAGCTCGACGAGGTCAAGATAAGCCGAGTAGAATAAGAAAGGCGAATCTTCACCGAGTCACCATGTATGAGTAGGAAAAATCACCGAGGTCAAGAGCAGCTTTTCAAGATTAAGTTTGTTGAGCAGCTTTACAATTTGTTAGAACCGACTAACAAACTAACTGTCTTTTCCGGCTTATAAATAGGTCTAGATTTTATTTTTCAAGACACTTATGCAAATCTGATTTTTCACACTATTCACTATTCAGTTCACAAAGTATTTTCAAAAGAATTTTCAAATATTTCAAGTGTTTATAGAACACTTCACTTCACATCTTCAAATACACTTCTTATTCTTAGAGTTAGATTTCGGAAGTTTGATTGGCATTTTTGAAGAATTGTAGATCAAGTTGTAAGTTGTAAAGATTGTAAAGTAAGTAAGTAAGCGGCTAGTGGAGACCCTTCTTCAAAGTTTGGAGAAGGAGAGTGGATGTAGGATTGTTATAATCCGAACCACTATAAAATCTGGTGTTCTTTATCGCTTTCATTTACTTATCTGCTCAATTTACATTTTATCGCTCAAAGATTAATTTTAACTCGAGTTAAAATCAATATCGTTGTTGCTTTTGATCTTTATAAAGTTGAGATTAATTTTGAATATTCCGCCGTGTTAATCTGGTACTTTGAATCGATCTTGAAAGATTTGTAAAAATCAAAAAATCTATTCAACCCCCCTTCTAGATTTTTCCTAGAAGGTCGATACAAGTTTTTCTAATCAACTCAACTAATCGGGACCAACAAGTGGTATCAGAGCGGTTGTTAAGCTATTCTCGATATTGATTTTAGGTCTTAACTAAGACTCAAATTTTCTTGATTTTCTTCATTCTCTTCATTGTTACTAACAGTGCTACTAATAAGTTTTGTGGAGCATTTTGTTTCTTTATCTCATCATGTCATCAGAAAAAGCAAGAAGTCCAGAATCTACCCGAATTTTTTATCAAGATTATGATTATCGGAAATTCGTAATGGAGAATCACCTTAAGGCCATTCATGATAGGATGGAAGAGGTTCTTGAAGAGGGACCTATAAAATTTTATGATTGAGGCACTAGCACTCAGCCGAGTCACCTGAATCTGCAACTGCATAAGAGAAAAAGGGTTCTAAATTGTCTAATGATGAAAGGAAAATCCACAATCTTGACCAAGTAGCTCGAATCGAGATCATTGAGACTTTAAGTAAGAATTGGATTGAGAAGGTTAAGAGATGCAAACCCGCAAAAGAGATGTGGCAAACTCGCAAATGTATGTGAAGGATCGCACCAAGTAAAAGAGAACAAGTCAATACCTTGCATGCATTTGAAACATTCAAAATGAAGGAAAATGAGTCTGTAGATCAGCTTAGATGTAAGGTTGACTAATCTCCTCAACAAAGCAAATGACCTTGGAAAGAATTATACAGAGAAGGAGATTAATAACATATTAGAGATCATTAACCAAGAGATGGAGGGAGAAATCCAATATCCTTAAGGCTACTCAAAATTTATCCGATATTACTCACCATACTTTGTTTTCTCATCTTAAAAGCTCTAGAATATGATATTCAAATAGAAGATGAGGAGGATGAGATGGAGTCGAGCACCTCATCCAAGTCTGTTGCCTTTGTCACAAAGAAGACAAGGTGTCGACCGAGTCTCAGAGGAGCCGACCTATCTTTGAAGGAGCAGATGGCTCGCTCACCAAAAGGTATGATAAATTGAGAATGAAGTATAAAAGAAATAAATTGAGATTTGCAGGCAAGGATAGATCAAGATACAGATCAGAAGAAAGGTAGATGAGTCTACAAATGATGATAAAAGCGTAAGCAGACAAGAAGATACAGTATCACCCGTCAAGAAATCCTTCCAAATTTCTAGATCGACATGAGTGATACTTGTTACACATGCAACAAGCCAGACACTTCAGCCTACGATTGTCCTCAATCGACTCCTAAAGAAAGGGAAGAAAAGAGGAAAAAGAGAGACAGGAGGTTTGCAGATCAAAGGGCTTTGTTGGTCAAGAAAAGGAGCCAAAGAAATCATCATCATCATCATCATCATCCTCATCTCGATTTCGGATCGATGATGAAATCTCGTCTCATGGCTAAAGAGGTAATCTACTATTCATCTTCCGATAATGATTCTGTCACCGCATCCGATCATGACCAAACCGTTATTCATGAATTATCGAGAGATTTAAAGACATCTCTCGCTGCTTATAAACAGCTAGAGACAGAGAATTGGCTTTAAAAGATCAAATTCAAATTCTAATTAATGGCAAGGTGTGATGAACTCGCTCGTAAATCGAAGAAACATTCAAGGGGAATGTTTTCCCAGTGCCGAGGCTAAGACATCACCACCTTACCCGAAAGGTTAGAAAATGAATTGAAAACTTTAAAAGACAAATTTGAAGTAGTTCTGTGTTGAAAATGAATCAATTAAGAAAGACAATGAGAAGCTAGTCTTCAAAATTAGTCAACTTAATAATTCATGCTAGCAATAGACCATATCTTTAATACCTCTGTAAATCCCATGACAAAACAGTCTCTGATATGATTGAAATAATAAATCGATGAACAAAAACCTAGGAAATTTGTGAAAGCATCCGATCAATCAAAAGAGGTTAAAATTGGTCCTTGGAAACCAACTAGTCAAGTAAGGATCGCATCTCCTACCAAAACAAAAATTCAGATGAAGACTCCTTATCGTACTAGGAGACACCCAAGAACCAAAATAAGAAGAAATTCTTATTATAATCCTTTGATGGAAGAAGCAGATGTTATCCCACATTTCCTAAGTTTAGGAAAATTACTAAATCTGAATACAACAAGTTATCCTTCAAAAGTGATACAATTGTAGACATGATTTGGTAGAAAACCGAGTCCGATTTATTGTTTAGAGATGAGATGTTTATTTGGTTACCTAAAGTGATACTTGACCTTCAAGGACCCAAGATCACTAGGGTACCTTACAACCGATCTGCTTTTTCAGATTCACAGTGGATCATCATTCAAGGAAGAGATCTTAGCTTCCATATGGTACATTGATAGTGGTTGTTCACAACACATGACTCCATAACAAGAGGTCAAGTATCAAATTTCCAAAGCATTGATGGTCTAAGAGTGTTATTTGGAGACAATAATTGCGGTCGACTAAAGGAGTAGGTACTCGATTATCAAGGATATTCAGCATTCGAGGTATATTTTGTCAAGGTTTGAAACATAATCGCTATCTCTGCTTTTCCAGCTTTGTGATAAGTGGTTTTCTTGTTAAATTTTCTAAGGATAAATGTGACATCTTAGATAATTCCTCGTATAAGGTACTATTAACCGGCTTCAGACACGGTAATGTCTATGTGGCCAACTTTAATAGTTGCCCCAAAGATACTTGTCCGATAGCTAAGGGTGGAAGAAGACCTCACTGCTATGGCACAAGAGGCTTAGCCATCCGAATTTCAAAACCCTTAGTAAGCTAAAAAGAACCTTGTTAAGAGATTACCCGAGAAACTTATTTCGTTGATCTTAAATGTGATGCTTGTTAAAGGTAAATGCCTAGACACTCGTTTAAGAGTATTAACACCTCTTCATCCGAAAGAGTTTTACAACTACTTCATCCGGATCTGTTGGGAACAGCTTTCTTCTCTCGCCAGTGGAAGGAAATATACCCTTGTTGTAGTAGATGACTTTTCAAGATACACTTGGGTTATATTTCTTTTCAAGAAAAATGAGACTATGAACAAGATCCCCGATCTGCTCTGCATGCATTCGTAATGAAAAGTGGTGTTAATATTATTAAAATAAGGAGTGATAAGTGGGATCATAATTTTTGAATTCTTGTTTATTTAACTTTTTCAATGAGTGTGGAATTATTCATGAGACATCTTTAGCAAGAACTCCTCAACAAAATGGAGTGGTTGAAAGAAGGAATAGGACCTTGAAGGAAGCAAATGTAAGCATGCTAGCCGAGTATGATACCCTCACAGTTCTCGGGTCAAGCCATAAATACACCGCTATACCTGCATCAGTGGTTAGTTGTCAAAGACAAGGGTAAGACTCCATATGAGATTTGGAAGGGTAAGATTCCAAGAATCTCATATTTCAGAGCTTTTGGTTGTAAAATGTTTCATTCACAACAATGGAAAATCTAAGTTGAGAACTTTTGATGCTAAGGCAAAGATGGAATGTTCTTGGGATATTCTAACACTTCCAAGGCATTTAGAGTTTTCAACAAGACAACCCTTTGTGTGGAAGAAACTCCTCATGTTGTCTTTGATGAATTGTATTCCTTCTCAGATAAAGTGAATCAAGTTTGTAAAGATCTAGATAAGATTGAACTAACTAAAACTAAACATAGGACAATCTATCTACCTAGCCTTGATTCAGACTCAGATGAAGAAGAATCCCCATCTCGATAATCGAAGACAACTTCGATCAGACTCCATCCGAGCAGACACCCTTGACATCGGTGATCGGCGGGAGACACTGATGAAGGGGGAACGTCGGCTCGGGAAGAGTCGGAGGAGTTGCCGATTCTCAAGATGAGAATCCTTCTACTCATATAGGCAAAGGATGAGAAGCTACCATCCATCCGATCAAATAATAGGAGACCCATCTAGTAGTGTGCAGACACGAATGATGTTGGACTCGAAAGTTTGTTCAAGCTCGTATGTGTCGCTTCGAACCCAAGTCTATTGAGAAAGCTCTATCGATCCAAATCGATAATCGCCATGCAGAAGAATCGCATCGCTTTGAAAGACAATGTTTGGGAATTAGTGGAAAGACTCCTTACATAGAAAGATTATTGGCACCAAATGGGTTTTCAAAAATAAAGCAGATGAGAACAACATTATTGTCCGTAATAAGGCAAGATTGGTAGCTCAAGGTTACTCACAATCAAGGGATAGATTATGATGAAACCTATGCTCCAATTGCAGATTAGAGGCAATAAGGTTCTTGGCATTTGCCGCTTATAAATCTTTCAAAGTCTTTCAAATGGATGTTAAGTCTGCTTTCCTTAATGGTGTGTTACTTGAGGAAGTCTATGTGGAGCAGCCTCCCGAGTTTAAGATTAATAACAAGGTCTATAAACTCAATAAGGCCCTATATGGACTGAAACAAGCTCCCGTGAGCTTGGTACGATACCTTGTCTCGATTTCTTAGTATCGGATGGCTTTTCTAAAGGAAAGATAGATAGGACTCTGTTTAGGAAGAAAGTAGATGGCAACATCTTGTTAGTTCGTATTTATGTATATGATATAATCTTTGGTTCACCTAATCAAATTATGTGAAGATTTTAGTGTGCTCATGAAAATAGATTTGAAATGTCAATGATGGGCGAATTAACATACTTTCTAGGCTTACAGATTAAACAGATGAGTAAGGGTATATTTATACATCGACTAAATATGCTAAGGACCTAATTGAGAAATTTGGGATGACTACTAGTAGGGAAGTTAAGATTCCTATGGCAACTAACTTTTCCATGGATTCAGATGAGCAAGGGATACCCACGGATGCAACGGAGTATCGTGGGTGATTGGATCCCTTCTCTATCTCACCGCAAGTAGGCCGGACATAGCCTTTGCGGTTGGGGTATGTGCAAGATTCAATCTAATGCCAAGAAAACTCATCCTGAGTCCGATAAGAAAATCCTCAAATATCTCAAAGGAACTTTGCAAGTAGGGTTATGGTACCCGGTGATGACAACTTTGAAATGGGCCGGTTATTCAGACTCGACTTTGGGGGATGTAAGATTGACAGGAAATCTACCTCGTGTACTTGTCAATTCTTAGGCAACAAATTAATTTCTTGGTTATCTAAGAAACAGACATCCGTTGCCACCTCCACAACCGAGGTCGAATACATGGCACTGGAAGTTGTTGCTCTCAACTCCTCTCTGGATAAGTCAATGACTTAGAGATTATAATATTCAAACATCATCTGCTCCTATTTACCGTGATGTAGTAGAGTGCAATAGCTATGACTTATAATCTCGTCCCGCACTCTAGATGTAAACATATAGACATTAGGCACCACTTCATTAGAGATATCATGTAGAAAAGAATGACATTAGAATTGAGAAAATAGCCACCGAATCACAAAGAGCAGTATATTCTTACAAAACCATTAATGAGTCTAGATTTAAGGAATTGTGCTTAGAACTAGGATTACTTGATGCATCATTGGCTGATTTTTGATTATCATTGCTTGCATCCGATAAGCTGTTTTCCTTATTTCTTTCTTTTTTCTTTAAATTAATGTCCAGAAAGAATTATCGACTAGATATGTGTCAAAGGGCAATCGTAGGTGATATCATTGATCTCCTATCTTGGAATCAAGAATCAAGGATTAGTCATATTGACATTATCCGACTTGATGATTACTTATCCGACATTGGTAAATCGCAGACAAGGACACAATAGTCACCGACTTCTGTTGAAACATGACACGACCCCATTTTCACAACTAGACATAATATGAACTTAACATAAAACAATCAATAAAACCTCGCTAAAATTTTTTTTTGAAACGGCATAACACTATCACATACTCAAAACATAACTGTCGCATACATACCAGTTCTTAACAAACCACAATCCACGAAACACACTAGTACATGCTTGTTTATACGGTGCATATCCAAAACAAACATAATATACAATAGCGAGAAGCAAACTAAGCCACTTGGCCCCGCCCAATGTCGTCATCTATGTACACCGCTACTCAAAACCTCGCAAGAGCGCCACACTTGTCCAGCTTCCTCATCGCAATCATCAAGATTACCTACAATGCATAAACCGGGTGAGATATAAATCTCAAGAAGCGAAATTATGCATGATGTGGTGTTTAGTTCGAAAACCTCCCAATGCACAATGCACTCTCTTTAAAATCATCAATTTATTTATGAAACACTCGTTAGTGGCCCTTGACTCACTACTATGCACCGGCACACGAGCACTAAGCTCAATTTTTTTATATTTAAGTGGCCACTATATGTATGACCTCGACGTGAGGCCCATCCTCTTGTGGCCATCGAAGGTCCCCCATCGCGCCCTCATGACCACCAAGAAGTTATTCCTCCACGTCGACCCACACCGGTGAGGATCCTACCCTCTAACGGCCTAGCGAGGTCCATCACCAAACCTCGACCCCCTGTCCGTTTAGAAGTCCCCTCGAAAAATATGCACACAACATAACATATGCACACAAGATAACATATGAGACGGTGGCCTACTCTAGGTAGCATACGCCAGATCTCGCTGGTCGCCTTAACTCCTAGGTCGCCCGCCGCCTCGGTGCATAATGTGGCCAAACACACCATTTGATAAAACATTTTCATGTTAATGCATGATATGCATGATGCAATGTAGCATATACACACAAAGAAACCACATGCTCAAAACTCCCTTTTCATTCTCGCAATATCATGGAATTCACAAATTCCTTTCACGATAATCTCTCGAACTCACAGTTCAATTCACAATACTCACCGAACTCACAGTTCATTCCATTAATACTCACCGAACCCACTGTGTTCAATCCACAATACTCACCGAACTCACAGTTCAATTCACAATACTCACCGAACTCACAGTTCATTCCACTTCGAATACTGAGCTCACGTACTCTTTTCACAATAATAATGGAATATCAATCAGATATCACAATTAACAAAATATTCACATATCATCAATTAAGCATAAATACTTCATCAAACACTATATTTATGCATTGTAGGTGCAAATGAATTTCTACTTACCTCAAGTCCGCAAAAACGCCGCTAAATCAAACCCTTAAACCCCTTCTATCACTTTTTCACTATCAAATAAGAACAAATATTAACGGTTTGAGGGTAGGGTTTTGCTCTACTCGTCATGAGCTTCAAAACGGTATAAAATTTATCAATTGACGGAAGCTCTAAAACTTACCAAAATGCTTTAGGATCTCACACGATACGACCTTCTCTTTCTCTCTCTTTCTCTCTCTCTCTTTTTCTTCTTTTCTCTCCGTCGCACTCTCCCCGTACCTGTACCTCACTTTCTAAGCTTTCTGATTGATAAAGGCAAACATATCTCCACCGCCTTACATTCTTAATAGGTAAGATTTTATATTTTTATTTATTAAACTTGTTAGCCACTAACTAGTGGCATACTATGCCACGTAAATTACATATATATAATATAATAATAATTATAATAAAAAAATGGTATTATAACTAAATCTTTTACATATTTATTATTAACTATTTTAACTAATACTACTAATTGCTAATTTAACAACGTTTAATTTATATAACCAGTAATAATTGTATTGCACACTTAAACACCACTAAACACATAAAGACATATTTAATTAATTAAATATCACAAAGCACAATAAAATAATGCAAGATAAAATAATTCAAAATCACAAGTAGCACATAATTAATTAAAATGCACTCAATGCATGAAATATATATTGGCCAATGAGTAGTGAGAGTCTCGGTATCACATCCTCCTCCTTATAAAAATTTCGTCCCCGAAATTTCACGTACTGAAGAGTTTTGGGTATTTGGATTTCATATCATCTTCTCTTTCCCAAGTGGCTTCTTCATCGACTCGATTTCTCCATAACACTTTAACTAATGAAATCTCTTTGTTTCGAAATGCTTTTACTTCTCGTAGTAAAATTTCCACCGGTACTTCTTCATAGCTCAAATTTGCTTTCAACTCGCAGGTTTACTTTGTAAAACATGCGATGGATTTGCAATATACTTTCTCAATGTAGACACATGAAACACATTATGTATCCGAGACATTGATGCAGTAAGTCAAGTTTATAAGCGACCTCGCCAATTCTTTCAAGATAATAGGAAACGGACCCACGTATCTCGGACTAAGCTTCCCTTTCTTTCCAAATCGCATTATTCCTTTTATTGAGAAACTTTCAAAAATACTTGGTCGCCTACTTCAAATTCTAACTTTCTTCTTCTTTTGTCTCGCATAACTCTTCTCGTCGGCTTTGGGGCGCTTCATTCTTTCTCGAACTGCTCCACCGCTTCACTCATTTCTCGAATCATATCAGACCCAAAAGTTTTCTTTCTCCAACTTCATCCCAATGTACAGACATTTTCTACCATAAAGTGCTTCATATGGAGCCATTCCGATAGTGGACTGATAACTATTATTATAAGAGAACTCTATCAAAGGCAAAAATTTACTCCACTCGACCTTGAAAATCTAACACACAAGCTCTAAGCATATCTTCCAGAATTTGTATCGTTCGCTCGATTGTCCATCCTGTCGTGGATGATACGCAGATCAAAGATAATTAAGTGCCTAAAGCTTTCGTAGACTCTTCCAAAAATTAGACAAAAATCTGGAATCTCTTCAAAACAATAGTGAGTGGTACACCATGAAGTCTCGACAATCTCTTGTATATATATCTCGAGCGTAACGGTCCATAGAATATGTAGTGCAAATCGGTAGAAAATGAGCTGATTTTGTCAATCGATCCACAATGACCCAGATTGCATCGTAACTTTTGATCGCCTTGGGGAATCTCTGTAACAAAATCCATTGTGATATTCTCCCATTTCCATTTCGGAATAAACAACGGTTGCAAAGTTCCCGCAGGCCTCTCGATGTTCTCGCTTTGATTTGTCGACAGTCAAACACTGCTCGACGATTGAGCAATATCCTTCTTCATACCAGTGCCACCAATAATGCAATTTCAAGTCTCTATACATTTTAGTAGCTCCTGGATGTCGAATAGGGTGTCGAATGTGCTTCTTTCATCACATCCTCACGAGTCTTGTCAATATTAGGTACATACAATGATTTACGTATCTCAAGATACCATTCTCTCGATAACCGAAAGTCGATGATTCGGAAGTGAGGCCTTTCTTTACCTTGGCAAAATATTCATCATCTGCTGCCCTTGATGAATTCTCACAATCAAAGTAGGTTTAAGTGTTAGCGCTGCAAGCTTTGTCATCATGCATCCATGTTCAACAAGTTCTATGTTCATCTTTGTAGGCTAAGAAGTTCGTGTTTCGAATTGAAATCAAAGCCGCCATATTTTCCACCGATTTTCGACTCGGTGCATCCGCCACCACATTAGCTTTACCAGATGATAGTTGATGACACAGTCATAATCTTTCACCGCTTCTAACCATCTTCGTTGTCTCATGTTCAGTTCTTTCTCGAGTGAAGAAGTATTTCAAACTCTTATGATCAGTGTAAATCTCGCAATGCTCCCGTATAGGTAATGTCTCCAAATTTTAAGCGCAAATACGATCACTGCAAGCTCTAAGTCATGTGTAGGATAATTCTTTTCATAATCTTTCAACTGCCGAGATGCATATGCAATCACATTACCATTCTCGCATTAGTACACAACCGAGACCATTCTTTGAAGCATCACCGTAAACTTTAAAACCTCCGGTTCAGTTGGAATTGCCAAAATAGGAGCCGATGTCGGGCCGCTTCTTTAGTTCTTGAAAACTTCGCTCACACACATCTGTCCATTTATAGTTTATGCTCTTTCTCGTCAATCAGGTCAATGGAGAAGCAATTTTGGAAAATCCTTCAACAAATCTGCTATAATACCCCGCTAAACCAAGAAAATCGCGCACCTCGACGGATTTGTAGGTTGTGGCCAGCTATTAATTGCTTCAACTTTGCTTGGGTCAACTGAAATCCCCGCTCCCGATATCACATGTCCTAAAAACAACTCGATCTAACCGTAATTCACATTTCTTGAATTTTGCATATAGTTGTTTTTCCTTCAAAATGTCTAACACTTTCCTCAAAATGCACCTTTGCATGATCTTCTTTCGTCTTGGAGTAAATCAAGATATCATCGATGAATACAATAACAAATCTGTCCGTAAAGTCTTTAAATACCCGATTCATCAAATCCATAAACGCCCGAGCATTTGTCAATCCAAATGGCATTACTAAGAATTCATAGTGCCCATATCTCGTACTAAATGCGCTTTAGGAATATCTTCCTCTTTTATTTTCAATCGATGATACCACGATCTCGTGTCAATCTTCGAAAAGATAGATGCACCTTGAAGTTGGTCAAACAAATCATCAATGCGAGGTAAAGGATATTTATTCTTGATCGTGATTTTGTTCAGCCTCCCGTAGTCTATGCACATTCTCAATGTACCATCTTTCTTTCGAACAAACAAAACCGGCGCTCCTGTGGTGAAAAACTAGAGGCGAATGAAACCCTTTTCCAGAGCTCTTGCAATTGTACTTTCAACTCTTTCAATTCAAATTGGCGCCATTCTATATGGTGATTTAGATATAGGAGAGACTCCTGGTTGTAGTTCAATCACAAATTCTATTTCACGATCCGGTGGTAATCCCGGAAGATCATCTCGGAAATAGTTTAGGATATTCTCGCATAACCGGTACCTCACTAACAGCTTGAACCTTGTTTCCCTTCAATACTCATTACACCGACTAAATAACCCTCACAACCACTTTCCAATAATCTTTGTGCTCATTCTTGATATCATCGGGAATTTAAAACTTTTCTTTATTCCGACAAAGGAAAAGGCTCCTCTCCCTACCGGCCGAAACACAATACTCTTTTTCGCAATCAATTGTAGCACCATATTTCGATAGCCAATCCATACCCAAAATCACATCGTAATCGCTCATGTCTAATATAATCAAATTCACATACAATTCTCTACCTTCTATGGGTATGACACATTCTCGTAACATCCGATCGGTTTGTTTGAATCTCGAAGGGATCATCACATCAAATTTGGCTTTAGGTTAGGTGGTTTACCCACCTTCTCACATACTCGGTGGATGCAAAATGAATGTGTAGCTCCGTAATCAAATAACACAAAAGTTGAAATACCAAAAATAGAAAGTTTACTGTAACCACCGGGTTATCTTCTCGCCTTCCTTTGTCGTGGTAAACACTCGTGGCCGGAACTCTTCCTTGCTCCCTTTGCTTACCATTATTTGGACACATATTAGTTGTATGTCCTTTTTGTCTACAGAATAGCAAACTCTAGGGGAAGAAAACAGGTTCCACCGTGCGGTTTACCACAATTCAAACAAACGGGTGGTGGTGGTGGTACTGCCTCGATCCGTCTTTAAACGCTTTTCCGAACCTCTTGTTCTCGCCTCTGTCCTTGTCGAAACCGGAAATTAGGTCTTGGTCTTTGGAATGGCAATAGCCTTTTCTTACTATCCCGCTCCACGACGGTACTTGTCTTGGTTGAAACTGCTGCCGAGCCTCTTGTGCTTGCCTTATTCTCATCTCTCGCTTGTTCGGCAATTTGGGCTCTCTCTGCAACTTGTGCATAGGTCACTCCTGAATACCCGCCATGCTCACATCCTGTAGAGCTCAGGTCTCAAACCTTCCAAAACCTTTCCACTTTCGGGGTTTCAGACTTACCATATGCTCCGCGAACTCGGATAACCTGCTCAATTTGCGGAGGTAGTCTGTAGTCATGGCCCTCGCTTTAATCGTATAAATTCATTCATTTTCATTACTCTAATAAATGTGAAATACTTGTTCTGAAAATTTCCTTAAACCTCTCCTGTGTCATAGCGGTAATGTCTTCAATACTTTTCACATTGTCCCACCAAAGTGTCCAAAGATCGCCACGTAGCATGAAGGATGCGCATAGAACCTTTTCCACCTCGTGGATTCTACTATATTGAAACATATTATCCAAGGTTCTCAACCAATCCTCTGCAGCCTAATGGATCAAGAGCATCCTCAAAGATAGGAGGATTTAGTTTTCGAAACCGCTCACAAACTAGGTCAACATGTTCTCGCTCGTGGCCGTGGGTCGATGCACATCTTCATGTTGCCTATCTGTATCCCTTTGTTGGATGAGTTGTTGGATTTGTTGGGCCCGACGCTCAACCAAATCGCCAAACGAGCAATAACATTATCTCGATCAACACCAAGAGTCGGCCGCCGGCTCGAGAGTTCTTTCCCTACCACTACTCTCACCCTCATTACTCCGCTATATCTATTCACTTACACAACCAGTCCTACACCACCCGGCCAATATAGTTCATGATAAGAAATAACACAAGCAAAATTTACATACACACTTACCGGAATAGCCGGGGCTCTCCAAATTCCGAGCGCGTGTACATAGACACATGTGAGGCAAACCGTGCTCGATACCACTCGACACGACCCCATTTTCACAACTAGACATAATATGAACTTAACATAAAACAATCAATAAAACCTCGCTAAATTTTTTTTTTTCAAACGGCATAACACTATCACATACTCAAAACATAACTGTTTCGCATACATACCAGCTTCTTAACAAACCACAATCCATGAAACACACTAGTACATGCTTGTTTATACGGTGCATATCCAAAACAAACATAATATACAATAGCGTAAGCAAACTAAGCCACGGCCCCGCCCAACAGTCGTCATCTATGTACACTGCTACTCAAAACTCCTCGCAAGAGCGCCAGCCTTGTCCAGCTTCCTCATCGCAATCATCAAGATTACCTACAATGCATAAACCGGGTGAGATATAAATCTCAAGAAGCGTAAATTATACATGATGTGGTGTTTAGTTCGAAAACCTCCCAATGCACAATGCACTCTCTTTAAAATCATCAATTTATTTATGAAACACTCGTTAGGGCCCTTGACTCACTACTATGCACCGGCACACGAGCACTAAGCTCAATTTTTTTATATTTAAGTGGCCACTATATGTATGACCTCGACGTGAGGCCCATCCTCTTGTGGCCATCGAAGGTCCCCCCATCGCGCCCTCATGACCACCAAGAAGTTATTCCTCCACGTCGACTCCACACCGGTGAGGATCCTACCCTCTAACGGCCTAGCGAGGTCCATCACCAAACTCGACCCTCGTCCGTTTAGAAGTCCTCTCAAAAATATGCACACAAAGATAACATATGAGACGGTGGCCTACTCTAGGTAGCATACGCCAGTGATCTCGCTGGTCGCTTAACTCCTAGGTCGCCTCGCGCCCTCGGTGCATAATGTGGCCAAACACACCATTTGATAAAACATTTTCATGTTAATGCATGATATGCATGATGCAATGTAGCATATACACACAAGAAACCACATGCTCAAAACTCCCTTTTCATTCGCAATATCATGGAATTCACAAATTCCTTTCACGATAATCTCCGAACTCACAGTTCAATTCACAATACTCACCGAACTCACAGTTCATTCCATTAATACTCACCGAACCTACAGGTTCAATCCACAATACTCACCGAACTCACAGTTCAATTCACAATACTCACCGAACTCACAGGTTCATTCCACTTCGTATACGGAGCTCATGACTCTTTCACAATAATAATGGAATATCAATCGATATCACAATTAACAAAATATTCACATATCACCAATTAAGCATAAATACTTCATCAAACACTATATTTATGCATTGTAGGTGCAAATGAATTTCTACTTACCTCAAGTCCGCAAAAACGTGGCTAAATCAAACCCTTAAACCCCTTCTATCATTTTTTCACTATCAAATAAGAACAAATATTAACGGTTTGAGGGTAGGGTTTTGCTTTCACTCGTCATGAGCTTCAAAACGGTATAAAATTTATCAATTGACGGAAATCGAAAACTTACCAAAATGCTTTAGGATCTCACACGATACGACCTTCTCTTTCTCTCTCTTTCTCTCTCTCTCTCTTTTTCTTCTTTTCTCTCCGTCGCACTCTCCCCGTACCTGTACCTCACTTTCTAAGCTTTCTAATTGATAAAGGCAAACATATCTCCACCGCCTTACATTCTTAATAGGTAAGATTTTATATTTTTATTTATTAAACTTGTTAGCCACTAACTAATGGCATACTATGCCACGTATATTACATATATATAATATAATAATAATTATAATAAAAAAAGGTATTATAACTAAATCTTTTACATATTTATTATTAATTATTTTAACTAATACTACTAATTGCTAATTTAACAACATTTAATTTATATAACCAGTAATAATTGTATTGCACACTTAAACACCACTAAACGCTCACGGTCGTTAAACGCTCTCCACGAGTTCAGCGCGACGAGTTGACCCGTGCGCGGGTTGTGACTCACTCTCATTGTTGGCAGGAATAAGTCGAGCGGGTGGCAGTGGCTCTCCCACAGCGTGGCGTGGCGCCGGTGGAGGTGTCTCTAAGGACGAGGTTGCCGGAATCCATCACCTGCGCGGTGGCGTTCGCCGGAGAAGAAACATTCAACGTCTAGAGAATCCGGCCGCCGCCGTTGCGGAGGACGATGTTTCCGTCGGAGGAAATCGATGTCGTGCCTCGCGAATCGGTGAGTGGGTCCTCCTGATTCATGACCCACGTGACGGACGACGGAGAAACATAGTACCTGTTAGATAATTAATATAAATAAATTAATTAATTAATTTCACATTTTTATAAATTTAAATTTTTAGATGAGACGAAATTTTTTCAGTACCAAATCCCGAGATAACGGCGGTTGGTGGCTGGCGGCGTGAAGAAGCACAAGGTGAATTGTTTTCCGGCGGGGTGTACGGTATCGGAGTCTCTGAGTATCACAGCGGCGCTAATGGTGGGGAAAATCCATTTTCAGAGAAACAAAATATGAATATAAAAATCAAGAATTGAAAAGATAATTGTGATAAGATGATCATGATTCTATTTTGGGTGGAAGAAAGATTGATGAAAGCATGAATATCTAAATTGATAGCATTATTAGGTGGTGTAACGAGCAGGAGAAGGCGGCTGAATAAATTTAGTCTCCAGTCCAGCCAATAAAAATAAAACACGTGTTGTTATCTTCTCTACATCTCTTTGTTGGGAAATTGCAGCAGCCGTGGACCCACATTACTCACGGTTCTAAAATTTGTGTGAATTAGGTGAATACAATGAACTTGATTTTTATTATCATTACTGTCGCATTTACTTATATCAAGATATCACCTACTTATATCTTGTTGTTGTTATCAACTGCATATTTTTTTCTCCATGGAAGTTGGACAAACCAACATCTTATAAATTATGAAAAATTCCAACATCTTATGAATAAGGGCGATATGATGATCCATAAAGCATTTATATTTGACAGTTAATAAAGATGAAATTCTGAATTTCAATTTCTTTTCTCAAATTTCTAAATTTCTATTATTTCCTGTATTGATAAAATTCAAAGGGTTAATTGCACATATCGTCTGTAAGAAATTTTCCATTTCAAATTTGGTCTTTATATTTGGAAATGGTCCTTTTACATGCACATATAGTCCTTTTTTTTATACATTTTAATTGCACATATAGTCCTTTTTACATGTACATATAGTCCTTACATGCACAAATAGGGTTAACAAAAAGAACTATATGTGCATGTAAAAGGATCATTTCCAAATATAAGGACCAAATTTGAAATGAAAAATTTCTTACGTGACGATATGTGCAATTAACCCGAAATTCAAATAATGATCTCGGCCGCCGCTATTATCATTCTTATTCCAAATACTTATCCCAATTGATGCATGACTATTTTGATATCAAAAGGATCACAATTGATAAAATAAAAAGAAAAGAGACAATATCTGGATTTGGGCAAAGTATACGAGGACCATTTGTAAATTATCTCAAGTTACTTTCGGCATGGTTTGACAAGTGTTTTGCTCGATACCATGAAAAATTTTGTTTCATCTAAAAGTCCGAACTTATATAGAGGTTGAAAATTAATTCACTTATATCAATACGTAATAGAAATCAATAGTTTAAATTTGTTTGTATGCAATCTATTAAACTTATGTTATTACCTAGTGTAATACCACAATAAAATATTCACTTGTGCTGAATTAAAAATAAACGCTTCAAGAAATAAATATGTAGGAACGGTCCTAAAAATTCTCACATGCACGAAAAAATAAAAATGCATTTCATTTGCCATATCCTTGGGGGCAGGTCCACTAAATATTGACAAAAATTGCATTTTTAAAAGTTTCTAATGTACATAGGTGCACCGCGTGCAACTCAAATAAATTTTTAAACATTATCAATTGTTTTCACCGATACCGTTTAAAAATGCACTTGCATTGTACGATATACTTGGAGCACAAGAGACTTACTCTTTTTTAAATAGGATTTGAATGTGAAGAGTGAATAGGGTCGAATACCACACGGATCTCACAACTGTGCACCTTGTGTACATATTACTTTGCAATTTCAAACCTGATCCAGCTATCCAGGATTGTGTAAAATAAGTAAATTTCATTTGCACAAATATCCAATTGGAGTAGTGCGTCCACTAATATAAATATTTATAAAAACTGCATTATCAAAATGCATATTTCTTAAATTAACCTGACAAGACAAATTTTACATATGTAGTACACCTCAAACCAAAGGGGTGTGTTGAAGAGATCTAACAGTAAATTATTCAGAATCAGTGGCTTCTGTCTTCGTCTTCATCTTACTCGAGAATATATACCAAAGCGCGCTTTTTTGTAGCAAAAACACAAGCAACGCCCATGGATGCTGAAATAGGAATTTAGGCCATAGTATCAGTCCAACTTCCCTTGACCAAAATTTAATAAACTAGTAATGATTTCCAGATGTGCATTGTTTTCTTCACTGAAAACAATGCTTTGTTTTAGTTTAATAAGGACAACGTGCAACTTTCCAAATTTAACATTGAAACTTTTAGGTGGAAAATTTCATTGAATATAAGTGGGCCAAATAATTTATGAAAGTGTGCGTGTAGTGTAAAACAGAATGATGTTGTCTTGAATGTTATGGCATGCACTACAACATCTAAATATCAGAATGTGAAACACAGTGGAAGACTAACACTACAATGCAAAGGAGTAAGTTTTTCATGGACTTGTTAATTAAAGTCTAAGATGCCTGTCGCGAAACGTTTCACTAATTCGAGAGTGAATACAAAAGTTTGTGTAAAGAGTTTCCAAGATAGAACCTTTACAACGGAAAATAAAGACTCAATATCACCTATTGACTCTTAAACGGCTAAGTGTAGTATTACAAAATATTACACCGTCAAAAGTAAATCAAAGTATCAAAGACATCTACGCTAATTCTTGTAGATGTCCTCGGTCTTCAACCATAGATCCTTGTAGATGGATCTAGAAAGACTCCAAAATAACTTCCCTTAATTCTCTCACTTAACCGTCCATGTAGCTAGTTGATTTCGTGGTTAACTCGCAACCGCATGATCTAGGTCCTTCTAAATCTCTCTGGAATTAGTCTTGAATTCTGGATCCCTATAGAAGATTCTCGAATCCGTCCTCAATGTTGCACTTGATGTTACAAAGATCCACGGCAACATTTGACTCGATCTTCATTCCGGATCCTTGTAGAATGTTCTAGATCTTTAACTCGCAATGTCACAACATCTACTACAACATTGAACTCGTTAGAGAATAAAAGTTAGTTATATGAATAAAGAAAGGGTCAAATTCGATGTAGCGTAATATATGATAACATCACATGCGACATCAACAATCTCCCCCAATTTGACCTTTCTGCTACAACACACCCGATGTATACATATCAAAGTATATATAAGTCGGTAATGTATGTATGACAGAGAATCTCATCTGTAGCATACACTCAAGAAGCCATAACCTGTCGTAGCAAACTAGTCAAACTAGAACAACCTAATAAGTAACTCAAAGTTAACTTACTCAAACATAATAAAACCATTAAGGTTTAAACAAAACAACAAACCAGATTAGTATCAACATCTAATCGAAATATCAAGATCAGAGCAGCATTAACATAAAATCAGTATCGAGTAATGCTTCAAAAATAACCTAGTATCGTAGTCGAACCTAAGTAGATAAAACAAGATCGTGAGCTATAAAGCGGTGTCGAGCATTAGATACAAAATAAAAGTCTACTTAAGCAAATGTATCAAACTCGATTTACAAGGGAACCATCACGAATCTCCCCCGTGAAATGTGACTCATCATCATCGTGTCATCTCGATCCGGTAAATCACCATAAAGTTCAGCAACATCTTCATCTTCATCGGCAAGTTCCACTGTTGCAAAGTTTGCAAGAACATCTGCAAAGCAATATCAAGATCGTGTCCAAATGCATTACCATCTCCACCAGATTTGCACCATCTTCACCAGATTTGCACCATCAACTGGAATTTCTTCGATTACAACACCACGAGCACAAGCAGCAGCTGGTACTCCCCGTGGTAGCAGAAAGTAATCACAACCAATAATCCTTCAAGAATTGAAGTTCATTGATTGATTCTCGCAAGACGTCCAATTGCTCGCGAATAAAATTTTCATTAAAGTTCATAAAACCAGCAGGATAATTAGGATTTTGTGGAGCAAAGATGTGGAACGACATGTGGAGCAAAGATCTCGGAAATGTACTTTCAGAACAGGATTATGAACAGGATCGGGAACAACATTATGAGCGGCATCGGGAGCAACATTCTCTTCAAAGATCGTGGATCTCGGTATAGGCAAATCAATTACCCTGTTTCCACTCGGTAAAATAGGTGAGATATTCATCAAAGTAACCCTCCCCTTAACAACTCATTTTGGCTAGGTTGAAAACCATGACTCTTCAAGTAGCCATAAATCAAATTCGGATAAGGAAGGTTCCCTTTTTCGTAAATATTCCAAGCAAACTTCATCAAATGATGGAAAATTACCAGCCCTAAGTTAAATCTCCTCATAACACCATTCCTAAACATCGTAACACTGGTCCTTAGTCACTTTGGTCGAATTTGTAGAAGGAATCCATTATACACAATTAACTTATGAATAACCGAATATAGAGATGTCAAGTGAGCAACAAGCATATGTCTTTGCCACCTAACTATTCTACCACCGATCAAAGTTTGAATTACCTCATCCATAGGAGGTACATCCTCTTCATCCATGTGATCAATATGGAGGAAGGAATTGATCACCAGTGTGAATGGTACATCTCTCCCCTAAAGTTCTGGAGACTCCATACCAATGAGAGTTTCTTCTTCCATGTCCCTTTTTCAAACTTGCATAGAACTCATAAACCCAATTAGTCACAAAAGAATCAAGAAAAGTGACAAAGATGCATCAAACTTCTTTCTTCTAAGTATCTAACCAACCCCGTAGACTCAAACTCAAGAACATCAATCTTTCTTTCTATCAACAGTTTCCTATTACTCAACTTAGTAACTTTTTTGATCAAAAGTTTCACTATCCAAATCATCACTAGAATCCTCAAGTTCACTAGCATTCTCATCACCAACGGGAAGTTCAATCGGTACCTTTCTCAATGATCAGATTCTTCGCTTGATTTCTCCTCGAGTCATCACCGCTTTGTCATCTGGACTAGGGCCGCACTTGTTCCAACATCGGGTACAACACTGTCTGTTTCTTCTTAGATCGCCTTTCTTGCTTCATTTTCAGCTCAATCGGTGGTACATTCTCGTCGGAATCACCATCATCGATCAACACTGTTCACCACTTTGCTTGTCGAATTTTGAGAATCAATCGGAGAATACCTTAATTGGTTCATCTGCAATCGAACCCATAGTAGGCTTCTTTTTCCTTGATGATTCTCGAGTAATCAACCCTAGTAAAGACACGTCCCGATCTCCTCCTTGGTTTTGGAACAAAGAGATGGAGGGCTTCTCTTCCTTTTCCCCTTTGCGGCCTTTAACAGTGGCAGAAGCTCCATCGGTTACGAGTCCTCCGACATTGAAGAGTCAGTGTGATCGAAACATTCTCCTCCTCATCAAGTGGACTCTTCCATTTCCGGTTTCAACCGTGGGTGCATCCTCCATTGTGGTATCCCCTGCTTCAAAGATATTCTCGTAGCAATTGCAGTAATGTCGACTTCTACGGTGGATGATTGAGGGTTTTCAGAACAGCAGAGGTGTAGGAGTAGGGTTAGTTTGAGTGGTGAGGTATTGAGACACATCACCCGTAATATAGCCGATTGTGAGCTCGGGAATGTTGGGTGCCCCTTTCAGGGTTTTGAGCAAGGTTTTGAGCGATAGTTTCAGGTTGCGCGCTCGATGCTTCAGTGGGTATGTGAATTTTCAGAGGGTAAGCATCGATCAGCGGCATAGGAGGTGATGTGGTAGTGGATGATTCTAAGAGCGCAGCATTAGGGTTTGTAGCCATTTCAATGAGCAGATTGAGGTTGGATTGAGAGTTTGGAGAGGTTTCATTTGAGGGTGAAGTTTGAATGTGTGAGTCTTTTGGGTTTCCTGCCATTTCCACTTAAATAGAGTATTAAAATATTCAATTTAAGTTGACAAATGAAGATAAAAGCGAACACTTATGCAATATTTCGAAAATAATGCACAATGATCACTTCTATGCTTTAGTATATGGAGCAACATAATTTCGAGACTTATATAGAGAAAATAAAGTTACGGTTATTAGTATAGACCCACAAAGAAAAATCTGGAATTAATTAGAACCTAGGTGGTTTAAAACATTAAATCCATGATCTACTAAGATTTAGGGAATGAAATCATGGGTAAAAAAACTTCCGAAAAATTCAAATTAATTAATCTAATTAATTAAAAGCGCACGACATTATCTAAATTAAGGTAGTAGTGGGTTTAGTGTATGACCTAGTCAAATTAAGAACTTAAACATAATTAATTAATTACACAAATTAAAATAAATTCAAACTTACGATGTTGTACTCAAAATTGGAACACACACTTCAACACCGGCTTTTCCTTAGAAAATTTTTCCAATGTTGCAAACAAAACAATTTCAGTTTTTCTAGCACTTTTAATCACACATTGATCCATCTTTTCAAAAGAGTGCATCGTAGTCGCGAACTCCGTGCCCCACAGCTTACTCGGTGAATTAGTACATCTTGAGTGCTTTTTCTTTCTAATTTTCTTTTCAATTGCATTTGAGAAGTGTGAGACCTCTTTATATCTATACAACATCAATTATGATTCAAATTCATTTTTCAGAGGAATTAATTAATCAAGAAAAGTTCAAAATTAACCAAATTACACATTGTACCCGTGATGTTGTCACATATGTTGCAACATTTGTAACAACATCTATCTAACTTTATTTAGATAGTGCACATACCAAGAGATTTCCTCAAAATGAGAATCTCTCATGGTCAAGAGCTTTAGTGAAAATATCAAAGAAATTGATTTTCGGTGGGTACATACTCTAACTTAACAATATTTTTCTCTACTAAATCCCTTATAAAATGATGTCTTATACTAATGTGCTTAGTGAGTGAATGTTGTACAGGATTTTTCGAAATATTAATAGCACTAGTGTTATCACAATACACGCTTAAAAATATCACTTTTAATACCATAATCATGAAACATCTTACTCAACCGGAGAAGTTGTGTACAACAACTTCCGCCGCGATGTATTCGGACTCGGTGGATTGTGATACACGGTTACGCTTTCTCTTGTGCCATAAAATCAGGTTGTTTCCCATATAGAAACAGCCACCGCTCGTACTCTTTCTCGTCATCTATGTCTCCAGCCCAATCGGCATCACTATATCCCACAAGTGTGCTATTTGTGTCCTTGGTATACCAAACACCTAGATCACTTGTTCCCGCAACATATCTTATGATTCTCTTAACCGCATTCAGGTGTGATTCCTTTGGACATGCTTGGTACTGGCACAAACACGGACATTATACATGATATCTGGTCTACTAGAGGTTAAGTAAAGAAGACTACCTATCATGGATCTATACGGTGTTGGATCAATTTCTTGTCCAAAGATTGTCTTTACACAATTTCGTGTAGATCCCATAGGTGTTTTCATTACCTTAGAATTTTCCAAACCAAACCTTTTCACCAAATTTTTAGCATATTTGCATTGTGAGAAGAAAATACCATCTTTTTCTTGCTTGATTTGAAGACCTAAAAAGTAATTTAGATCCCCAACCATACTCATCTCAAATGTTGAAGTCATTGTTTCAATAAAACCGTTTAGCATTTTATCACAAGTTGAACCAAAACTATATCATCAACATATATTTGAGCAATTAGTAAATCTTCTCCATTTTGTTTGATGAATAAGGTATTATCACGCAATTCCTCTAATAAAATCAAATTGCAAAAGAAAGTCAGTAAGTCTACCATACCATGTTCTAGGAGCTTGTTTTAGACCATACAAAGTGCTTTCTTTAGCTTATAAACATGATCAGGATATTGTGGGTTTTCAAATCCCTTAGGTTGTTCAACATATGCTTCTTCTAATAAAATGTCATTTAAAAATGCAGCTTTAACATCCATTTGGTGAAGTTTAATATCAATAAAACATGCAATTGCTAGTAATAATCTAATAGATTCTATCCTAGCAACAGGTGTAAATGTTTCATCAAAATCAATACCTTCAACTTGTGTATATCCTTGTGCAACTAACCTAGCTTTGTTTCTAACAATGTTACCAGACTCACCAGCTTTATTTCTAAAAATCCACTTAGTTCCAATGACATCGACATCATCAGTGCCTTGGAACTAGTGTCCAAACATCGTTCTTTTCAAACTGATTAAGTTCCTCATGCATAGCATTAATCCAAATTTCATCTTTTAATGCTTGATAACATTTTTAGGTTCAATTTCGTAATAGTAGCACTCTGCATTAACAACATTACAAAGAGAAGACATACATATTGATCTCACCAAATCTGCATGCTCTTTTGAACTTACTTTCCTTGGTTTGTACACCAATTGAAGCATCACCAATGATCTCTCTGTGGATGATTTTTGTTATACGACTAGATGGATTCAGCTTTGGTGTATACAGATTGTTACGAGATGAATATGCTGAAATTTCAGGGGATGTTACACTAGATGTTGTAACATTTGGTGACACATTCTCTCGATTTGGTGATTATCTTGAACTTCAAGAACATCGACACATCTTCATCATCATTGTCATCTGTAAGCTTTTTATCATCATCAAACACAACATTAATGATTCTTGAACAGGTGTTAGTTCTAAGGTTAAAGATTCTATAGGCTTTACTATTTATAGAATAACCTAAGAAAAACCTTTATCACTTTTTGAATCAAACTTGTGAAGCCGATCCCTATCATTCAGTAATATAACACATACAACCAAACACATGAAAATATTTCACATTTGGTTTTCTATTGTTCAGAATCTCATATGAAGTTTGATCGTAACCAGGATCTCGAAAAACTCTATTAGAAATATGACATCTTGTATTCAATGCTTCACCCAAAATCTCTTAGCAAGATTTTTAGATGTAAGCATGACTCTAGCCATTTCTTGTAAAGTTCTATTTTTTCTTTCGGCAATCCCATTTTGTTGTGGAGTCTTAGGTGAAGAAAACTCATGCAATATTCCTTTTCTTTCACAAAAATCAGAAAACATACTATTTTCAAATTCCCTACCATGATCGATCTAATTCTCGCTAACTTTCAAGTTGAAAACTTTTAAATCTTTTTGTAAAGAATTTTAAAAGCATTAAAAGCTTCAAATTTTTCTCTCAAAAATTCAATCAATGTATACCGAGAGTAATCATCAACCACAACAAGTGAGTATTTCTTACCACCAATGCTTTCGGTTTCCATTGGACCCATCAGTATCCATATGCGGTAATTCAAAACACCGATGTGTTGAACAATGTGACAACATTTTGTGCGACATTCTTACCTGCTTACCTTTTTGGCATGGACCACATACAACAAGATTGTCAAACTTCGCTTTAGGCAATCCGAGCACGCTTCTGTTTTAACCAGCTTTCCTTATGTTCCTATAATTTGTATGTCCTAATCTTTGATGCCATAAGACATTTTCATCATGCTTTGACAAATTACACATGTTATTGTTCCCAATTAAATAGCAATTATCTGTTGACCTATTACCAGTCATCAAACATTCATTCTTTTTGTCAAGAACATAACATGAGTTTTTGTCAAATTTTACATACAAATCATCATCACATAATTGACTTATACTAATCAAATTAGCAAGTAGGCCATCAACATGCAAAACATTTTTAGCTTAGGAAAACCTTCAACATTTAAAGTTCCTTTTCCAATGATTTTTCCTTTAGTACCACCACCATATGTTACGGTTGCCCACCATTAAAAGATTCATATTCAGATAAGAAGTTGATTTGACGAGACATATGTCTAGAACAACCACTATCAAAATACCATAAACTTGGAACACATGCTTTCAGAGAAGGGTAAACCATGTTACTGCATAACTTTATCCTTCTTTTTAGAGACGGTCTTTAACATATGTTGCTTAGAATGTGACAACATTTTAGACAACATTTTAGCATCTTTCGATCTTTCAGTCTTTTCAAACAAGAAGGACGAATATGACCAATTTCATCACAATAATGACACACATACTTCTTTTCTCGCTTGTTTCTTCTTGTTAGTCTTTGTTTGAGCCTCAACTTTTACCTCAAAGCATCGCTTTAGCTTTCACAAATTTCACAGGATTCTCAAACATAAAAGAAGTTTCGTTTTTATATCCCAAACCAAATTTATTAGATCGACTAACTACTAGAGCATCATTCATATCGAAGAACTTTTGGTTCTTGAAACTCAAAGAAGTTCCTTTCGGTTCCTCTTTTAGCTTAGAAATTTCCAAATCTCTTGGTAAGTATGATTTCTAGTTTAGTCACCGCCTTTCAAATCATCATTCTCTTTAGTTAAAGACTCTAGAGATTGAGCTTGTTCAAGACATTTATCTAACAAATTTTTATAGTCGATTCATCAATTCTTGTTTCTTCCGAAGTGTTATCTGTTTCATCAACACACCCAACAAAACTATTCAAATCGGAGAAATTTGATCGATGTTGCTTCGAATGTTGTAACATCCGATGCAAAAGATTCGAGTCGAGTCATCCAGATCATCATCCGTAGAGTCATCATAATCAATTTCGCATAAAAAGCAAGTTCCTCATCTTTTGAATCATCATTTTCATTATCTCGAGTCATCACTTAAGGTAGCATTAAAATTCAGCTTTTCTCCTAAGTCTCGGTATTTGCACACTCATTTGCATAGTGTCCAAATCCAAAGGCATGCATCACACTTAACCGATTTTCTCGAATTCTCGGATCATACCTTGATTTACTACCTCTTTCAATTTGCCTTGATTGACTCTCGATCTCTCCTTCTTTCGGGGTAGGTGTTGTGTTGATTTGGATCTTTGGTTGGATATTCCCTTGGATCTGCTCATCGTTTTCCTCGGTAAGAGTTAAACTTCTTTGTCGGCAGGGCGATGTTGTCGGGATTGTTACAACATAGGTCCGTCACATCCTCATCGGAATCAATCTCAAGTAACATAAGATTGATGTACATCACTTGAAGATGCTTCTCCTTTGTAAACAACAACCTTCTTGCCATCATTCTCCTCTGGTTGGATGAAGTTGATCTCATAGGTCTTAAGAATGCTTATTAGCTCATTATGACTCAACGTATTCGTGTCCTTCGCTTCTTCTATAGCACAAATTTTCTGCGTCAAATCTTTTAGGAACAGAACGTAAAATCTTATGCACTAACCTGGTATTAGAAATTGGATCTCCAAGCGGTTGAGCTTCATTGGCAATCTCCGTGACACGTTCATTGTAAGATGAAATGGTTTCATCTTCTTTCATTCTCAGAGGCTCTCGAACTTCGTGCCTAGCATTCGTAGTTTGGTTCTACGAACACTATCAGGACCCCTCACAATGCTCTTGTAAACAATCCCAAGCCTCTTTTGCAGACCGACACGCTTAGATATGATTTTGAACATAGCCATATCAATCGAGACAAAAATTGCATTTAAGGCTTTAGAATTGTAACTAGCAATTGTTCTTTCACGTTTGACTTGAGTTTCTCCTTCATTATCTCCGAGTTCTTGGGGCTGTCCATCCGTAAAGAACACTCCTCCAAGCACGTTCATCTATGGATTTGATATACATCCGCATCCTAGGCTTCCAATAGGCATAGTTTGTTCCATCAAGAACAGGAGGGCTAACAGACCGAGAGAGTGGATACTCCATTGTAAAATAAAAAGACACACTAAAACACAGGGATCTAGACTTAGTACCGGCAAGTTTTAGGCTCGGGTGCCAACTGAAAGTGTGCGTGTAGTGTAAAACAAAATGATGTTATACTGAATGTTATGGCATGCACTACAACATCTAAATATCGAATGTGAAACACAATGAAGACTAACACTACAATGCAAAGGAGTAAGTTTTTCATAGACTTGTTAATTAAAGTCTATGATGTCTGTTTGGAAACGCTTCACTAATTCGAGAGTGAATACAAAAGTTTGTGTAAAGAGTTTCCAAGATAGAACCTTTACAACGGAAAATAAAGACTCAATATCACCTATTGACTCTTAAACGGCTAAGTGTAGTATTACAAAATATTACACCGTCAAAAGTAAATCAAAGTATCAAAGACATCTACGCTTAATGACACTTCAATAAACCTATGTTGGTAAACGAGGTAACATGCACAAGTACCAACGTAAAGGGGGAATAACGGCCCTACCCTATCTCTTGGATGCACTAACGCACTCAACAATTGATATTTGGATATTCCTTGTCATTGCTTTGAAGTCCTCGGTCTTCTATTTATAGATGTCCTCGGTCTTCAACCATAGATCCTTGTAGATGGATCTAGAAAGACTCTAAAATAACTTCCCCTTAATTCTCTCACTTAACCGTCCATGTAGCTAGTTGATTTCGTGGTTAACTCCTGCAACCGCATGATCTAGGTCCTTCTAAATCTCTCTGGAATTAGTCTTGAATTCTGGATCCCTCGTAGAAGATTCTCGAATCCGTCCTCAATGTTGCACTTGATGTTACAAAGCATCCACGGCAACATTTGACTCGATCTTCATTCCAGATCCTTGTAGAATGTTCTAGATCTTCAACCCGCAATGTCACAACATCTACTACAACATTGAAGTTAGAGAATAAAAGTTAAGTTATATGAAGAAAGAAAGGGTCAAATTTCGATGTAGCGAGAATATGTGATAACATTACATGCGACATCAACAATTTAGTTTTCAAGGATCAAATAGATGTTTAGAAAATTGATCAACACTATTAAATTGTAAGATGAATATATTAAAGGAAGAAAAGATATTAGCAAGAAAAACTCACCACTAACCGCCAATGGAGCAACCACAGAGTGGGAAATTTCTCGAACCTTTTCAATTCTCCAATTGCATGTATGTAACATAATCCTATAATAACTTACACAGTAAAATATTTGTGGTATATTTTAAAAGGAAGCCATCATGCAAGCTAAATTACTCTTTATTACACACAGATGCGCACACGCACATATATATATATATATATATATATATATATAATTATATATATATATTTCATTCCTTTATTGGGGGAGAAAAGAACTTTTTCATTTGCTTGTTTTCAGTTTACATACTCAGTACTCACTATGATTGTTATTCAAATTAGAGAATAGGATATGGTCTTTAAGCATTGGCATTGCACATATACAAAGTGATTGCAAAATGAATATGAAACCTAAGGGTATGTCTGATTTAGGAATTAGTGGATTTTAAAATTTTGGATTTCGAACTCAAGTTGAATTCAAAATCCTGATAAATAATAATAGTATGCGTTTGTTTAGAGATTTAAGTACAGTATGGTTTAACTCATAATTGTCAAGGGCGCAAAGCGCAAGGGTGTAGGCGCGCCTTTTGTACACTATGGCTAAATAATAGAAACACTACATAAACATAAATTAAACATTTTGAAGTTCAAGAGCACAAAAATGACACAAATCAAAAGCATAAACTTCGATAACAAGTAGAAAACTTCATAGCCAAGTAGTAAACAATAAATATCACTATGCCAAAAATGGCCTAAGACAACGGTGCTAAGACAACGGTTTTCGGCTCTGACCGTTGTCTTAAGTCTAAAACCCGCTGTCTTAGGTAAATCTGTTGTCTTAGGTAATGGGTTTGTACCAAAAGACAACGGTTTTTGGCAACCGTTGTCTTTTAACGTTGTCTTTTAATTTTTTTAATTCTAATTTTTGGGGTATATATACGATACTTAGATATTTTTTTCCTCCTCAAACTAAAAACTCGTATACTCAGCCTAACACACGGTACACACCTCTCGTCTCGCTGGAGCCGCCACCACCGTCGTTCCCCTGCCGCAAGAGTAACCACCTCGCTTCCTCGCTCCTCTCGTCACCACCTCCGTTCCCCACCGCTTCCTCGCTCTGCTCCTAGTCAAAACCTGTTTGTGAGCCCTAATTTTGCATCAGAGCCACCGCGTCCCCCAGCCGCCGAAGCCACACCTCCATCCCCGCCGCGTCGTCACTACCGCTTCCTCGCTCTGCCGTTATCGGTTTCCTTCCTCGCCAGGTTTTTCCTTTTTAGGGTAGTTTGTTTCTGAATTTTTTTCTCATTTTCTGCCCATAACGTGTTTGTGAAAATGCCAATGTGAGCATGTTATGTGATTTGTAGAGAAGAATTAACCACAGTTTGTTGTCTTGGAGATGTGAGTTCATTGTTAGAACGATTAGTGAGTGATATGTCTGAGAAATTACAGTATGCACTCCAGAAATTACTCCGCAGATTTCTCTGAGAGATATGCATGCATGTATGTCTAGGCATCCGATCATAGAGTGTGCACTGAAAATAAATTAATATAATAGATCTCTTAGATCGAATAGGTATATTGATTTTAGCGTTATTTTTATCAATTAATGATTCCGAGATTTTCAGGCATTCTTATTGAGATGCTATTCGCAGGCAGTGATGCAATATCTTCTAGAAATGGAATCTGCTGTATAATTTTATGTACAGGAAAGAGAAATTTAGCAGGTGATTAATTTTTTTAATTGTTATAATTAGCTAACTATCAATCTTGCGAATGCAAATATTAGAATATGATTGAAGGAGATGGGGTGTTCTTGAACAGATTCAGTTAATTAAGAAGCATTTGATACTATAAATGCCTTTGTATAATTTATTTGCTTTCATCAGTCTCTTAGGAATTTCTATAGTTGAGAGCTAATATCTACTATTAAATACCAAAAATGAAATTCTGAGACATCACTTTTGCCATATTTTGTTGGCGCCATAAGTGACTTTCAGTTGGTAGGATTTGAGTTTTGTAGGTATTATGATTTTATTACCTTTAGATGAGAGGATCATATCCTTAAAGTTTTGGGGTTAAAATGGTGTGCAAAGTACGAAAAGAATAGTAACTAGTGGATTGATTCGGTTTGTCATGCTTATAGAATTCAACTCATGGTATGTTCTGCTTTCGCACATTCTTTTTATTCTTCATAGATTGGGAGTAGTGAATTCTGGGCATTCATATGTTTCTCACCATCAGTTCCATTAAGCAAATTTCTGTTATTTCTTTGTCTAATAAATGTAGTAAGCATATTATTCACGGTAAAAAAAAGTAATTTAGTGCTCAAGTAAACTTAGTAAAGTATTTAGGTGTCTTTTTATATAAAGATACATTTGTGTTGAAAGTAGGTTATTTCTTTTTCTTTTCTCAGTTTCTCCCTTTTCAATGTTAACTGCCTCACGTGATGAACATTTCTTATCAGAGGATACTGTTTGTATTTCAGCATTTTTTATGGGTGAGAAGAGTTCAATACTAACCATCGGTTCTATATCTTTGAATTTTGGTATCCTGTTTCTAATATATATTTTTATTGTTACCAACCATTGCATTTTGTAAACTAAAGCTTTGTTTTTTGTTACCAAACTTTAAAATAAAAGGCAATGGTGCTATTGTAACAAATCAGTATTCCACGTTGAATTACTAAAATAATAAAACCAAAGGTCATATGCCAATTGTTACACAATGAAAAAGTTGGTAAGATAAACGAATAATATCAAAATATGGATACCAGTTTGTTGCAAAATGCTATGGTTGGATATTAATTTGTTACAAAATGCAAAGATTGGTAATAAATGGAGTAATTTACCACGAACCGTTTATCTTACCAACCTTTTCATTGTGTAACAATTGGTATTTGACCTTTGGTTTTTATTATTTTAGTAATTCAATGTGGAATACTGATTTGTTTCAACAACACCATTGCCTTTTATATCTTTACAACCAGTGGTGAATGAGTACCATGCTTTGTCTAGACTTAATTTGCTTATAAGTTTGTTCACAATTTTGATATTTTGAGTCATTTCAGCAGAAGAATATTAGCTTCACTTGATATTATTTGACTAAAGTACAGAGTACTCCCTTTTTCAGGAACTAAAGTGAAAATACTAGAAGTCTTGAAATGACTTCTGACAGTATTAAAAATTGGCCTGCTTACATCGAAAATGTCAGTTCTGGTGAAGTGGAGGCTGAATCAAATAATATTGATTCACTTGAAGCTGTCTCTTCTGGTGGAGACTCTATGCATGAGCTAGAAAGAGCAGTAGATGCTTTAATTAGGGTTGAACTTGATATAACATGTTCCTTTGAATAGATCTCTGATATAAAGATGCAATCTGCCAATTTCAGGAGGGTCTTATTAGCTTCTTCTGGTGATGAAAATGTATGTTTTTAAGAATTCATCTTCCTGTTTTGAATACCTTTGAGAATGAGAATTTAGATGATATTTTTATTGATAGGCCATTGCTATGCCAAAAGGTATAAAACACGAGTATTCTACTATTTTGGATGATTTGATGTCCTTCTGAATGTCCAACAATATTCTTATTTATGTTTTTGTATCCTCATCTACATTATTTCCATCCCCACCTTTTCAAATTATCAGTTTTAGAGAATGAGTTGTTCTTACTAAAACAATAGCTTCAAATATTGACAGGGAAAGATGGCAAGGAGCTTGATGCTTCAGAAAATTGTAGCCTTTCAGATTAAAATCCAGACTGCAGAACAGCAAAAGAACGTCTTGAGAATGCTGGAGAAGTCTTTGGCTCGGGAAATGGATCTTGAGAAGAGGCTGACTGAGTCAAGAGAAGCAGAAGAAGATTTAAAATTTCGGCTGCAGCTGGAAGTCTTTTACATGGAACAAGAAGCTGAAGATATGTGGGAAAGACTCTTTGAGGCAGAAAATAATGCAGAAATTTTCTTTGGGGTTTCAAAAGAACTATGTGGGCAAATCCAGATGGCACAACAAAACAATGCATTGAAGGAAAAAGCTCCTGAAGCTGAAAAGAGAGATAAGATTGCTGAAGCTGAGTGTAAATTGCTTAGAGAGTCTAACACGGAGCTTAATGCTGATTTGAGCCGCTTAAAGAGTACCATTACTGATGCAGTTAATAGGGTGGAACAACTGGAGAAGCAACTGAAGGAATCTGAAATTAAGAAACAGCATGCAGTGGCATCTATTTCTTTTATTATTTAGGACTTTGGATGCACATAATAAATATTTGCAATATATAAATTTGGTTGATCTAATTCTCTGTCTGAACTCTTGGTAAGACGGTAAGTTAGTGTTTTTATGCTTAATTTTTGTCTCTACATGATGTGCAGACTGGTGATCTCGTAGAAGCATCAGTTCATGAAGCGACAATGACTGAATCTACTCCAATGAGGTTTATCACTGAGACTATCCTTTTTCCTGCCTCAGTGTTCAATAAATGGTTATTTTTTCAGCAATATGTACTTCTAAGTAAGTGCAGCATCTATAAAATGTAATAGACCATCTTTTGTGGAGCAACATGTTGGAGTTCAATTTATTTTGAGATGCCAAAATCTGATAAACTTTTAACTTTTTTCGTCTTAATAGCACATCTAATGCAAAGTTTTTGACAGCCAGGAGGTGTTAATAACAAAATTTGTTCTATCTTCTGGAGCTGCTCTATTGCTACATCCCTCTAAGGTATCTCATGAAAACATCCTTTATATTAAGTCTCCATTTTCGAAATAACCAAGTTATTTAGCCATTTGTATGCAAAATTAACCAAGTTTCATCTTGAATTAATCTTCCTTCAAAGTCGGAAATTGTTGAGACATATGATTCAAAATTGATCTTTGTCCCATAGATGAGAAGTGTGACTAAAAATAAATAAATTTAAATTAGACTCTAGCAATGAATGCATTTTCCATCAATGCCCCCTGGTACTGAAACTGGAACTTCTTACAGTATGTCTGTGGCTCCTTTTATTCTATCCTGTGTTTTAAAAGTTTGATTTTTATTTCTAAAAAATGCTCAAGTCACAAAAGATTGTTTTACCTAAAGCACATGGTAAAGTGTACAATCAATTTGTGTATGGAAATTTTGCATCCATTTTATAAGAAAACAATTTTTATGCTATTGGCATCACAAAATACAGGGGAGTAATTCGAATAATAATAATAAATTCCAGGTGTTGACAGGTGGAGAAAATGCATACTTCGTTTCTGGTCAAGCATGGCTAGGCGTAGCTGATGGGGTTGGTCTACGGTCATTCCAAGGTGTCTCATCTATATTTCTTTTCCTCCTCACCCAAAGCTTTTCATTCCTTAAAATGATGAATGCTTTTGTTTGAACTATTTAGGGACTAATCCAGGTGTTTATGCTCAAGAACTCATGAAAAATTGTGAAAGGCTCGTCTCTGTTAAAAATGGCGATTCAATTAACAACACTGTGGAATTGCTTAATCTCTGTGTAGCTGAAACTAGCACCCCTGGATCCTCAACAGTTCTGATTACTCAATTTGATGGTCAGGTATCAACATATACAAAGTTAGAAATTCTCGTTGACACTTCAATGTAAATAATAAAATGGTTAAAATTTATTCATTTGTGTGGGGTATTCATTTGCTAGGTATGTTGAATGTCCAATTTAGTCGTCACCTGAAGCATCATTCTCCTCTTATAGTTTTGGATATTGTGTTCAATTTGATGTTTTTTTATATTTAAAAAAAAAGAATCGTACATTACATACTTATTTCCGACCATGTTGTCTCTAATACGTCACTTTTGACCATTTTGCTTTGGTGAGGGAAGTTAGAAATTTCGTTGGAATTTTAAGTTAGGTTTCGATAAGAAAGCTCAGTACTAAGTTTTGTGCGAAGTCGTTGTTGCTTTTCCTTGGTAGAAAAAGTTGCATGTTATGAGCTTTTTCTGATTGTTTCTGTTGAAGATTATCGTTGTTGTATTTGTTTGTTTTCCACGAGGCCAGTTGTGAATCAAAATGATGTGAAGAAAACAGGCTGTTTGATTTTCGTGTCTGTGGCTGTTTTTGTCCTTTAGAAAATTAATTTGTATTCAAAAGAAAGAAATTAATCGAGATGGAAGGCCTTCTACTCGGAGCTTTACAGGAACACAAGCGAGGAGTTGTTCATAAAGACAGTGATGGACGGCTCGGTTGGAATGCCAGCTCCAACAATGGAGATGTTGGGATTTAAGAACCTTACTCAAAATTTTCGAACGGACAGTGAGGAACCCTTCAAAAAGCTGGCTTACGAATGGCGAGGCAAGCAACTGTATTATTTTCTTATTCACTGATAATTTGCTTGATTGCCAAGAATTTCTCTATTTGATTGAAAAACAACTTTTAGTTATATATATGAATCTAAATAAGTTTATACTTTATTAGTTCTATAAGTTTATAGTACAAACATTGTTTCTCTATATTTTATTTGTTTATTAACTTTTTTTTATTGAAGGCATCTATACAATCATTTGGTCAAATTGAATAAAAAGGACAAATTCATATTTGCAAATCCATGGAAAATATTTGATTCTCACAGCAAGGACAGAACAATTAAGGATGCTCACAATGAAAAAGGGCAAGTGATCTCGCACAAAGGTTGGTCAATGCAACTATTGATCAATTAGTTACAGTGCCGTGCATTCTTTGGGTGAGTATGATTTACAAAATAATATTTAATGTGCTCTCGTGAAAATGTGACTCGTAACTTTATTGATTTATTGTGTCTGTAAATAGTGCTCATTGGATTCTAACAGTCATCAACCCACACAAGGAAGAAGTTTATTTGATTGATCCTCTTTATAACCGCATTGATCCCGAATGGAAAAAAGTTGTGGACATGTAAGTTCATTCCTTTTCATATAATTGCAATAAACATATTATTGGGAATTGTAACATATTTTTGGTTAATTATTTATTGTTGTAGGGCATTATATATCTTTAATGCGGGTGTCTCAAGTAAGAGACTAAAGAAAAAATTAGTTGTGTTTTCTTACAAAAAAGGTGTAAGTGTTTAAACGAATTTTTTTCTTACCTAGGCACCTAAACAAACTGATGTATTTCAATGTGGTTATTTTGTACTACGCTACATGAAGGATATAATCGAGTTTAATGGAATGGTGGGAGCAGTTCGATGCAATCGGTGGTAAGAATAATTTGTGTTGATCATATTTATGTATGTGGTTTTTGGTGAATATTTGATTGGATGGTTGAATTGGTGGCTAAAAGATAATACTTATTTAATTTTATTATTTGTACTTTCACAGTTTTCACAAAAGGATTACTGCGGGAAAGAAATTGACGACATGCGGGAAGAGTGGGCCGATTGCCTTCGGAGTATATGAGTGATGATCGAAGTTTGTTGTTTTTATTTTAGTTTAGTTTTTGTGACATTTGAACATGCTATTGTAGT
This sequence comes from Paraleonurus japonicus, assembly GCA_030762865.1. Lineage (NCBI taxonomy): Eukaryota > Viridiplantae > Streptophyta > Magnoliopsida > Lamiales > Lamiaceae > Paraleonurus > Paraleonurus japonicus. The sequence continues at coordinate 28,958,194 of CM061058.1, read as the reverse complement.
TTAACACTAGACTATTTACATTTTATGACTTAATTTGATGTTTAAACAATGTATGATGCATAATTGATTTCTATTTAATGGTTATTTTTAATTTTATATTATTGTCCAATTAGATAATTCACAATAGGAAAAAAACTACAATAATGGCTAAGACAACGGAAAAAAGCGTAGTCGTAGGTAGTAACCCGTTGTGGTAAAAGCCTAAGACAATGGTGAAATGAAGTTATGACAACGGTTTTTAACGGTTGTGATAAACACCTACGACAACGGTGAAAAATCGTTGTCATAACTTCATTAACCGTTGTGGTAAACACCTACGACAATGGTAAAAAACCATTGTCATAACTTCATTAACCGTTATGGTAAACACCTACGACAACGGTGAAAAACCGTTGTCATAACTTCATTAACCGTTGTGGTAAAGACCTACGACAACGGTGAAACAATGTTGTCATAACTTTATTAACCGTTGTGGTAAATACCTACGACAACGGTGAAACACCGTTGTCATAACTTCATTAACCGTTGTGGTAAACACCTACGACAACGGTGAAAAACCGTTGTCATAACTTCATTAACCGTTGTGGTAAATACCTACGACAACGGTGAAAAACCGTTGTCGAATACCCAGATCCTAAGACATCGGGTTGATAGGCGATGGTGAAAAAACCCCTACGAAGTTAATTTGCAGCTGTATTTTATCAGAGGCGAACCACAATCACATCATTAGAATAATTAAGTGTCTGATAGTATGACATTGATGCTGGAAAAGGCTTCAAATGTAAAGTAGGGAGCATATCTTTACAATGCATCCTTCTAGAAACCGTGGCTAATGGCATCTCCAAAGCCTCCTTCAAGCTAAAATTACATCAATTAAGATGTTACAACCGGCCATGAGAAAAAACACTCAAAATTATCACAGAGGTAAATTCGTGGGCAGGATATATCAGGAGAGAAACAATGATCCATCCCATTCCTTTCAAAAAAATAAAAAAATTGATCCATCCATGGCCTTCATTATTCACCATTTCCGAAACTTACCAAATTGACAGATATCTTCTTTACTGACCACAATGAACACAACTATACAAAACTATAAACCATGTTATGCAATGAAATCAGAGTACATCTTTGTTACTTGGAATATCATAATTTCACAAAATCTATGAAAGATTGATAGCAAAATTTTGCAATGCTTATAAAATGTAGATGAAGGTCAATAATTTTAGCAGCTTAAGTGCATTCTTTTAAATATTTCTTGTCATCATAATATTTGGATAATCAGAAATTACATTAAATGAGTGTCAATTAACTTTTCACTTATTTCATCAAAAGCATTGAATGAAAGGCCAGAATCTCTGGCACAAAGGTCAGTGGAGTATTCTCCTTCTGCTCTACCTGCCATACACATAAATACTGTATAGGTGGATCAAATGTAAATAGGGTTAATTGCACATATCGTCCTGTAAGAAATTTTTCATTTCAAATTTGGTCCTTATATTTGGAAATGGTCCTTTTACATGCACATATAGTCCTTTTTGTTAACTCCGTTAACAGTTTCCGTTAACCTGTGAATCTTGAGGAAAAAAAGTAAAATACACCCATATTCTACAAAATACACCCATATTCTCTGCAAAATACAAGTTTCTCAGCTTCTGCAAATTCATCAGATTCTTGGTTTCCCGTCTCACCTGTTTTAGCTACAGCAGAAGGCATGTCCCAAGCATCTTTAATTGCTTTAAGACCGAAGAACATCAAAAGGGTTACAGCTGCGTATTCTCCAATCGGCAAAGCTGTTAACATATTAGCAAACTCTTAGAATCCTTGTTGCAACAACCTATATGGCCATATATTTAAAAAAAAAAAAACTTGAATAAACAATTATTGAATCAGAGTTTAAGCAGAGCATACTTGTCTGATGTTTAGCTGGAACGGAATGAAATATCCGACCAATTACGACAGACAGGATCGTCATAAGCGAGAGTGCACCCATTGATCCAATAAGAACCTGCCCATTATTAACAAGACTAAGAGAACAATATTTTCTTTTCGTTTCATGAGAGGGAGAAATTAATAAAAGAAAATTGTTGCATGAACAATTGAGAACTCCCCATTTGAGCAAATACAGATTTGAACAATTGGAAAATGTATCCAAAAACGAAAGAACTAAAAGGACCTCCATAGAAACTAATTACATGATCGTTCTACGCAATATTGTCAAAGCATAGCCAAGTGGCCATAAAGTACTAATGATGAAGGCAGAATTTGCCAATATGCCTTTTAACAATGAAATATACAGCAGTTTATGCCTCAAATTTTATCAGGATTTTGGCTAAAGTATTGTGGTAAAAAATGAAAGCAAAAACATGATTACTTACTAAAATCAAAAAAGAAACAAACCCTCTGAAGTTACTTTCCTATATCACTACCCAGACAAAGCATAATTACACTATCAGTTCATTTAAGTTCATTAATTCATTCCGTCCATTGACTTTGACAAGTTAATCTTTTCTTACACGTTTTATAATCTCAATATCTCAATCTATTTGTACACAGTTTTCAAACTTAGTGAAGCAAACAAAAAGATGAAACGTAAGCAGAAGCCTGTAGTGCTCTACAGATAAAGACTTATATACACACACAGAAACATATGCAGAGAGGTATGGAGAGAGAGAGAGAGAGAGAGAGGTACCAGTAATTTATCGTATTGCATTGCCAAGAGAGCAGCAATGAAAAAGTCTGTTACATGAAAGTAAACCTTTAATCAAATTTAATACCCTTACTTTAGAAGCATGAAACAAATATTACGCTAATTCAAGGTTTAAAACATGAAAGTAAACCTTAAATCAAATTATTCACCTGTATCTGCAATATCATACCTTGTCACCAATCTCAGAAACAAATATCAAAGAGAATGCGGCAGTGAAGCCCGACTTTGCAATTGCTGGTAAGATTGAGGATGGCCCTTTCTCGAAGAGAAGAAGAAAACCGATTGTATACTCTTTTTCGAAAAAATCAGAATCTAAAAAACCCTAGGTCGCAATTTGGGTTTAAACAAATAAATATGAGAAAAAACTTACGATTTCGCAGCATTTCATACGAAGGTACAGCGACGGTGCGTGATGGCCTTCGATCTATTTCAGCGGCTTCAACTTTCAGTGGGATTTTCTCGGGATTTTCTTGTCCATTTCAGCGGCTTCGATTTCGACTATGACGATATGGGTACAGCGACGGACTTCGATCGATTGCAGCGGCTTCAACTTTGCGTGATGGCCTTCGATCTATTTCAGCGGCTTCAACTTTCAGTGGGATTTTCACGGGATTTTCCTGTTGATTTCAGCGGCATCGACTTTGACTATGACGATATGGGTTTGATTCCTACGATATTTGGTTGATTTGTTGCGATTTTGGGGTGCAATTTTGGGGTGCGATTAGGGTTCGTGATTTTTTGGCTGAAATTTTCTTGGGCGTGTATCCTAATTTCGCTTGTTGGCTGCGTATTTCACCTACATAACGGGGGCGTGTAAAAGACGCGCTTATTTCTGTTAAAATTAGACGGAAAATTAGTAAGGGACTAATTCAGTATAAAAAATGACTAATTTGAAATGAAAAATTTCTTACAGGACGATATGTGCAATTAACCAAATGTAATTATGAACTGAAGGTATGATCGAATCATACCAGGACTCCAGTTGTTGAAATTGTGTTGCCAATGTTCTTTTCAGTTATACGGAATCTGAAAAACCTCCAAAACAAGCCATCTCTGCAATGTTTCCCTAGCAGTACAAAATTAGTTAATGATAAGTGCACACGGATAAACCTCATTAAGAGTGTCGGCTTCATATTTAAGGGCTGAGGCCTAAGGTCAGAGTTAATGTAACGCCCCAAATTTAATTATAACAAATAATAGATGAGGCGCTACCAAATTGGCTTGTTAACTTAATTAAAAAGAAAATTGTAATTGAATAAACGGGATTTATTACAAAATAATCATTTGAAATTACAATGGAAAACAACGTAAAATAAATTACATGCAACCATCTCCTCATACCCTGTCCGAGCTCCTTAGACCTGTAAAAAATCATAACCGTGGGGGATGAGTGTTTGAAAATACAATCATTAGGGGAAACATCAATGATTGCACAGCTTAAATGACATTCGTAAGCCGCATATAATATTTTCAATAAAGCTCATGAGAACATTTAATGCTTTATCACATAGTACGGGCCATTACCCGGCTTGAACATAGTACGAGTCATTACCCGGCTTGAACATAGTATGGGTCATTAACCAGCTTGAACATATATATTACGGGCCATTACCCAGCTTGAACATATTACACGGGTCATTACCCGGCTTGCACATAGTACGGGCCATTACCCGGCTTGAACATAGTGCGGGTTACTACCCGTCTTGATTAATAATGCAATTTAACATAGCAATCATAACATTGAATGTTAAACTTGATTAAGAGTGGAGATTGCCCTCACTTTAAAAGCGAATCGCAACAAATGATGCAATGAAATACCCCCTTAGTGATCCTCAACTCATGCACAATCTTAAGTTCTCAAGTTTTTCCTCATATCCTACAAATAACATATACTCTTAATAATCTCTAATTTCGGACGCTACGAGATCAACACACTAATTACAAATTTATAATCTACGAGTGGATACGAACATTTTGATATATAATACCACAATTAACGGAGATCGAATACTTACCAAAATGCTTCGAGACCTCTCCCTCGATCTCTCCCTCCCGGCGCCATCTCTTTCTTTCTTTCTTTCTTTCTTTCTTTCTTTCCTTCCTTATTCCTATCTGAATGTTCTCACCACCTTTTGGAAAACTTCCTTTAATTATTATTATTTTTTGATCGGGCAAATAGTGACTCGAACCCATGATCTTTGGGTCATACGTGAGTGGAGCTCTAACCACTTGAGCTATACCACTTCGTCATTTATTATTATTATATTATAAAACTAATTAGAAATGTATTTATATATATTATACTATAATTAACTAAAATGTTTCTATTTTAATTAAACATATCACATTCTAATATTTTATTTATTAAAATTAATTATATATACTCACTCCGTCCCACTCAAAGTGTCCCATTTTTCCATTTTCGTCCGTCCCACCAAAGTGTCCCATTCCTTTTATATCCATACCCTACTTTTATAATTATCCCTATACTACATACATATTTACACAATATGCCACTCATTTAATATATTTAAATACATTTTTTCATCTCTCTCAATCACATCACTTATACTATATTATACTACCTTTCATCTCTCTCGTCTTCGTCACATCACATGTACTATATTATTATTATACACAATTTCTTAAAACATGTGCCCAAAAGTCATGGGACACATTAAGTGGGACGGACGGAGTATATCTTAAGGTTGTATGAGACGGCCTCATACATGAGACGAGTCACTTTTTAATAAATTGTTATCACTTTTTAAAAAAGTGATATAAATTAGTATAAAAGTGGTAACAAATTGAAAAGTGATAACAATTTATAAAAAAGTGATAACTTATAAAAAAATGATAACAATTTATTAAAAAGTGACTCGTCGCATGTCCGTCTCATGCATGAGACGGTCTCATACAAGAGTGTCTCATATCTTAATAATTTACCTAATGATTTTGGGATGTTACAGTTAAAATCCTGCCCTTTCCCTATTTCTTATAAGGTTCCTTAAAACCAAAGGTTGGGAAAAAAAGATAAAGCTACGGTTTCTTATGATGGAAAACCACATGTACAAAGAAAAATTGCAGCTCTAGTAGTAATGCTCAAATTGTGCAAATTTAGAAACTGTTTGTTTGAGCGAGAACAAATTGAGATTTAAGCCAAAATCAATTATCTGGTCCAATCCCAGAATGTTTTGGAAATCTCACTTCTTTAAGTACACTTTTTTTGGATTCCAACATGCTTACTTCAAACATACCGTCATGGCTCCTCAAAAATTTGTTGGCGCTAAACTTGTCTAAAAATTCCTTTGATGTGTTTTGTTGTGCTGAATCATCTTTGTTACTAGTTGCATATTTTTCAAAAATATTGGAATTAACATCGCAATCATACCCAGTTTCTAATTTGTTCATATAGTAACACATCTTTCTCTATATAGTAACACATTTGTGTTCATATAGTAACACATTTTTTTCATATAGTAATACATCTTTCTCTATATAGTAACACATTTGTGTTCATATAGTAACACTCGTGCAAAGACAAAAATAAAACTTCGTTCACAGGTGTGTTAAAATAATAAAATATTTATTCATTTAGTTCTGAACACATTTTTCTTCATACAATAACACATGTTTGACGTTATAGTAAAACACTTGAGACTCGAGTTTTAATTTTACCTTTGCATGTGTTTAGTACACATATTTATCCTTACAATAACACATATTTACCTCAAATCTTATACGTGGGATCAAATAGACCCATGAACTTCTTCTTAACACATTTAAATAATTTCTCTTTAATATTGAGATAAATAAGTCTTCATCTTAATAAAATCACACTCTATTAATGAAAATGAAATTTATTGAAGATTAGAGACTTATTTGATCCCCACATATAAGATTAGAGATTTATTTGAATATTTTTTTATTTTTATTTTTGCATTTCGCCGATTATTTTTAGACAAGTACATATTATTTATTTTACCATAACACATATTTATCATTAAAGTAACACATGTTTAACCTAATAGTAACACCCCGGGAGCACGTGGGGCGAATTTGATTTTTTATCCTCGCGAGTTTTTGGAAATATTCATTGGATCCGACCCGACAAATATATGAGAGAGAGAGTATATATGTGATAATTTAAATTTATTATAAATATTTTAATTTAAATATTTGTTAATATATAATTAAAATGAATATATATGTGTGTGTATTAATTTTTATCGGACAAATATTGATTCGAACTCATGACCTTTAGGTCATAGGTAGTGTGTTTTAATTCAAAATTATTATAAATATTCGATTATATATATGCATTAAAATATTACAAAAATTTTTTTAATGTATTAATACAGTATAAAACAAATAAAAAATAAATTTTATATATAATATATATTTTGCGGGAAAATAATGTAAGAATGAAGTACCTAGCCGAAACGACAGGCATGCTCTTCGACCCTTGCTAATGCCGAAGGCATTTTCATCATTCTTGTTAAATTGTTAGTGAGACTATTTTTGTCCCACGAAGGAGGGCTCTTGTTAATGCCTTGCTAACCTTTTTCACTCCGAGCATTTCCTTGTTAACGCCCTTGGTAAATGATTTTTTTCTTTTTTTTTTAATAGTGATCGCCAAGCAATATTTGTAGAGGTGGGGCAGGGGTTATTAGTGTGGACCATGATTTTGTCTACCAATTGTATTACTCCCAAAATAAAGATAATGCATCTTCTTCTCTTGTGATATAATGTGTCCTTTTTTGTTTTTTTAATATATTTTGAATTTTTCTGATTCAATTGCCTCTACATTTACAGATTTTAAAATATAATGTTCTATATTCATATAAACGTAAAATTATTATCTGAGTTATTGGGCATGCATAAAAATAAATTATTCTCTTAAATGCATTTATCCATCAATAAATTTCCAACTAACACATAGACCTTGACTTAACTCCCTATCAATCTCAGAAAAAATTAAAGCACTTATCCATCAATAAATTTCCAACTAACATGGACCTTGACTTTACTCCATATCAATCTGAACCACACAATTGTTTCTATTGTCGTCCATTTAATTAAACGCGCCTTCTGAAATTCGTATGTTGGCTTTGGGTTTTTGTCGGATTTAAAATCCATAAATAACACCTCTTAAATGATTATCAAATATATTAGCAAGGTTATCAAATATATATGCGGGAGTATCAAATATATGAGCGGGGTTATCAAATATGTGAATATTATATCAACAATGTAAGACGAGGTTAAGGGGTGAGATAGTTTCATACATGAGGCGAATCTTACCTAAGGGTGCCCCAATAACTAAATTAAGGAGTATTGGAATCTGTATATATTTTGGAACTAAGATTTTCGTAACACTAAAAGAGATTTATTTATTTTTACACAAATTAAAGAAAATTAGTTGGAATATGTACTATTTTACTCCTACAAGAGATATGACAAAAAAAAATTGTTAATTGAAATTGAAATACTTTATTAAATAGGATCATTTATTGGTCCAGCAAAAATAATTAATGACTACTATAAAAATAAATTTATAATTTGGTACAGAAGCACTCATATATTGCAACATGGGAAGAAATTGTTATTACATTTTTGCATTTGCAATCCTACTAATTTTATTGCCTTGTCGTCTAGCCAGCGATCAATCTGCTCTTCTTTCTCTAAAACATCATCTCACTTCAGACCCATATCAGTTTCTCACGACTAACTGGACCATTAATGCCAGCGATGTTTGCAGTTGGATTGGTGTCACTTGCGGTTTGCGCCACCGCAGAGTCACGGCCTTGAATATTTCCAACATGGGTCTCTCCGGCACTATTCCACCACAACTAGGAAACCTCTCCTTTCTCGTTTCCCTTGATCTCAGCAGCAACCATTTTAGTGGCACTTTGCCGCGAGAGTTATCTCTCCTACACCGCTTGAAGTATATTTCTCTCAGAGTTAACAACTTCACGGGAGAGATTCCACAAGAGTTGGGGAGACTTGATAAGCTGCAATATCTAAACATGTATTCCAATCATGTATCAGGTGCCATACCCTCCGCCATATTTAACATCTCCACCTTACAAACTCTTGGTTTGGATTACAATGAATTGAGTGGCAGTCTTCCCATGAACATGTGCGATAATCTTCCCTTTATTAACATCATTTCCTTTTCTAAGAATCAGCTGAGCGGCCAAATTCCATCAAATATATCCCAATGTTCAAATCTTCAAGGGCTAAGTCTATCTTACAACATTTTGAGTGGGGAGATACCACCAACTATTGGGAAGTTGAAATCTCTCCAGATATTAGCTCTGGGTGGTAACAACTTAAATGGTGTGTTTCAATTTTAATTTATGCCTCTGCATTTTCTCTTTTAATATCTGCATTTTACTTTCAATTTTAAATTTTTTAACAGGTGTTATACCAAAGGAGATTGACAATCTTCAAAACTTGGTTGAACTTGCAATTGAAAGGAATAATATTAGTGGCAAACTGCCCCTCAACCTATTCAATTTGTCTTCCTTGCAATCCTTATTTCTATGGCGCAACAACCTCGAGTGGGACCCTTTCAAGAGATATTGCAAATCTTACATTGCTAAGAGACTTGGAACTTGGAAAACAAGTTCACGGGTAAGGTAGCTTCTATTCATTCTATATATGATTATTGTTTTTCTATTATTCTCTGTTAAAAATATATTTTTCCCATGCATTACCAAATGAATTTACAAGCTTATATACAAAGTTGGAGCAGAGAGTTAGTTGTCTATAACTAACTTTTCTAACAAACTAACCGGCAAGTGTAACTTACTAACAACTTGCTGACTCATCTTTCTCGATCTTTCTATTCTATCTATCTAGCTAATTCCAGCATTTGCATGCTTAGATTACATGCATTAATTTGTTACAAGTAAACCTGTAAGCTTACACAGATAGTACTGTAAGCTAAACAAGACTAATACTTCAACATGCTCCTGGAGAAGATGAACTTAGGACTTTTGCTAAGCTGATCCTATCCCGAAGCAAACAGAACCGTGTAGGTGAAAGAGGTTTAGTGAACATGTCTGCAGGTTGATCTTCACTTGGAATGAAACGAACATCAAGAACTTTATTACGAACTTTCTCGCGAATGAAATGGACATCTACTTCAATGTGCTTTGTTGGAATGGAAAATGGATTAAAAGCAAGTGTGATAGCTCCTTGGTTGTCACTCCAAAGCAATGATGGTGATGAATGAGGAACATGCAATTCAGAGAGTAAAGATTGTAGCAGATTATATCCGTAGTAGCAAATGCAAGTGCCCTATATTCTGCCTCCGTACTACTTCGTGCAACTACGGTTTGTTTTCTAGAGCACCGTGACGAATATTATTGCCAAGTTTGATATAGAACCTGTTGTACTTCTCCTATCATCGATGCTCGAAGCATAATCAAGATCAACAAATGCTTGCAACCCGAAATCACAAATTGGTGAAAAAGATAAACCGAAAGAAATTGTGCCTTGTATATACTGAGTACCCTTTTGCAAGCTCTCCAATGATTACGTGTAGGAGCCTGCAAAAGCGTGAGAGTTTGTTCACAAATAAAGAAATGTCTCGGTCTAGTAAGAGTAAGGTACCGTAAGACGCCAATAATGCTCTGTACAAGGAAGGATGCTCAAAGGCTGGACTATCGGTGGAGGATAATTTGATGCTAGGACATAGAGGTGTAGGGCGGGGCTCGCTAGCGTAAAGATTAGCTTTGAGGAGAATTTCTCGAGCATATTTCGATCGAAAGAGAGTAATATTTTGTGGAGTACGGTTTGCCTCTATCCCCAAAAAAATAGTTAACAATGCCAAGGTGTTTGAGAGAGAAGTTCTTGTGAAGAGAATCAATTAGAGCATTCACCATACTAGGGTCATCCCGGTGAGAAGTATATCATCAACATAAACTAGAAGGATCAGTGACTTCCCATGAGTTCTTTTGGAGAATAAACAATGATCAGGACATGGAGTGTGTAAAACCTTCCTTGATTAGAAAGTTGCTTAGAGTGTCATACCAAGCTTTTGGAGCTTGCTTGAGACCATATAGTGCCTTGCTCGGTTGCACACCATTTGAGGTTTATGTGGATCTATAAAACCTTGGTGAGAAATGTAAACAGCTTTCCTTGAGTTCTCCATTTAGGAAGGCATTATTAATGTCTATTTGCTGAATAACCCAACCATGAGTAATGGCAAGACTCAAAATCAACCGTAAAGTCACCGGTTTGACAACCGGACTGTAGGTATGAAAGTAATCAATGCCTGCATTCTGCTGAAACCCTCGTGCAACCAACCGGGCTTTGTACTGCCAACAATTCCCTCTTTGGTGTATTTGACTGAAAATCCATTTTGTAGATATCAAATTCATATCGTGAGTGTAAGGAACCAAAGTCCAAGTTTTATTCTTCATCGGAGCGTGTACTCATCATGCATAGCCTTACGCCACTCAGAATCCGTAGAGCATGAGACACAGATACTGGTTCAAGAACAGTATCTCGAATATTGTAAACCTTAGGCCTGAACACACCAGCCTTTAGCTCTAGTGATCATGGAGTGTGTATTACGAGGTAATTGAGGAGCAATAGGAGGAAGTACAACGGTTAGAGGCCGAGATGGACTTGGAGGTGTGATGGAAGTGGTGGAGATTGTATCACCGACTTTGGATAAAGGAAGAGATCTTGATGGAGTAGAAATGGGAGGTCTGTTATTTGATGAGTAATCGGAGTAATGATTAGGAGAGTAAGTAGAAGGAGGAGGATTATGATGAGTTACTTGGGAAAAGAGGAATTATGGTATGGCTTGGGGATGGTGACCATGAGAAGTGTCTCGTAGGCTTAACAAAAAGATGAAAAAGGGAATTCAAACTCATTAAACTCAACGGTACTTGAGATATAAATTCTTCCAGGATGGATGAAGACACCTATAACCTCTGTGAATAGGATCGTAGCCTATGAAAATGCATTTATCTGACCTGTATTGCAGTTTGGAAGCATTATAGGGTCTAAGAAATGGAAAACACGAGCAGCCAAAAACCTTAAGAAAATTGTAGTACGGTGCTTTGTGAAACAACGGTGATATGGAGACGAATGCGTTGTGACAGGAGATGGAAGAAGATTTATCGGATAGGCAGCGGTATGAAAGGAGCACCACCGGTATTCCATAGGTAATTGACTGCGAGCTAGCATAGAGAGACCTAGTTCGGTGACATGCCCGTGCTTTCTTTCCACTAATCCATTTTGTTGGTGTGAATGAGGACAAGAGTGTCTTATTTGAATACCAAGATCAGACAACAAACCATGTAAAGCCACAAATTCCCCACCATTATCACTTTGTACAGCCTTAACTCTTGTGCCAAATTGATTTTCAACAAGTTTTAAGAATCGAGAAAAACTCTCTTAACATCGATTTTAGAACCGGAGGATATACCCAAGAGTATTGATTGGGTTCATTCTTGCATGATATTTGTTGATCATTATAGATCATATTGGGTATTTCATTGCAAAATCTGAGGTTAATGTGCTTAATTTTGTGAACTAATACTTTCATGTAAGTGTTGACTCATTTCTAGGAAAAGGGTGAAAAACGAGCAAAGAATCGAGCGAGACAACAACTTGGTGAGCAAGAGCCAATCAAGGAAGAGCGGAAGCTGAGAAATGAAAAGGAGAGAGATCAAAAGATCGATGCACAAGTGTGAAAGAGGTGATGAATCGAGACGAAGAGTCAAAAAGTCGAGAAGGAGAGAAAACAAGGCCACTCGGCCGAGTGGAATATCACTTGGCCGAGTGAGAGATAAGATGCCCGAGTCAAAGTAAGGCGGAAGGAATGTCACTCGACCGAAGCAATTCCACTCGGCCGAGTGGGAGTATACTTGGCCGAGTCATCCCATTCCAGACGAAATTCCACTCGGCCAAGACGCTTTATGACTCGGCCGAGTGAGACATCAGTGGCCGAGTCGCCACATCCCAAGAAGAAAGTCACTCGGCCATGAGCAAGGCGACTCGGCCGAGTGAGATACTTTGCCCGAGTCATCTAGTGCCGACACGAAGCTACTCGACCAACCTCCAAGTCACTCGGCCGAGTGGTGGCCGAGTGGGACCACACCTGCGCGATTTTGAGTAGAATTTCATCATTTTCGAGGTCCTTAAGTGCAAAATGAAATTTGTAACTTTGCCCCCACTATAAATACTCTCTAATTCAGCTGATGAAGGGAGCTTTTCCACACTTAGAACATTGGATAGGGATTTTAGATTAGAAATTCTTCTGCACTCATTCACACACGCTTACACATAGTGATAGGTGTTCTTAGTTTTTGAAGGATTTGAATTACCCAAGAGTTATAGCTGATAAATTTGATCATTCCAGTTGTATTAGACTCCATCAAGGTGACTTCTACCATTTATTTACAGTTTTGTTATCTAATTCTAGTAATCATGATTCCTATTTACTTATTGTTCATGGGTTTCTATCAATTAGCCATGATTGGCTAAATTTCATATGTGCTTGGGTGTAATGATCCCTTGATAAGTTGATTTTGGTGAATTGATGATTGGGTGTTCATTTGTTAAGGTGATTAATTGTCTTAATGATGCTTGGCATGATTTAATTGCTAAGGTGAGCTTTGATCTTGTGTTTATTGATTTAATTAATGCAAGGATACTTGGTTGATTGAATTGATGCATAGGTGTTAGGTTTGCTAAAGTGATTAAAGTGTATATTTGGTTAACACAAGGATACTTGGTTAATTAATTAGAACCTCATTAAGGCACATTGATTACTTGTTGTTGCTTGTGATTAGTGAGGGTGAGAGTGCCGTCTCTTACATTCCTACGTTCTTTATCGATCATTTAGAACCTAGGCTTATCAAGTACGGTTTTATTTGAATTATGTGTTGGTTATCCCTATGATCCCTCTTTGAATGAACACTTGATTGTTGATGATCCGAATTTGACGAGTTTTTGGTGATTTGCACCCGAGCACTACTATCTCATCCTTGGTAATCTTTGCTTAGTTTAATTTCTTGTTGAATTTGTGTTGTCATTTTGTTGCTTTAATTTTGAAATCGTGACTAGCCACTATAATTCTATGGAAACGTATGTTTTTGAGGCTCCATTGTTCTCCTAGTCCCTTGGGTTCGATATTTGTTTGGTCTAAAATACTTGTTGTAAAAATATAACGATCAAAATGGCGCCGTTGCCGGGACTAGTTGAGGACACTTAGGTGGAACTTGAATTCTAGTTGAGTGGAGTTACTAGTGGCATTTATTTTTGTTGTTTTGTTGTTTTTGTTTTAAGAATTTGATACTTGGTCTCTTGTTGGTAGGTGCTTGATCGAACTTTGAAAATTGATAACGAAGCTCTACCAAGAAGAAGGAATCGGAGGAGGAATCGTAGGACTTTTGATAGAGAAATGGAAGGGGATCCACCCCCACATGGAGAGAGGGTTGCTCATGAAGGAGGAGAAGGGGAGATCAATATTCAAGGCATCCATGTGGAATTGAGAGGTGCTCAACCTCAAAGAGAAGAGATGGTGCATCAAAATCCACCAAATCCCCAAAATCCTTATCCTTACCCATACCCATACCCATATCCATATCCACCACCTCCAATTCAAGGCCAAAATCCATATCCATACTGATCGTAATATTTTAGCAACAAGTATTTTAGACCAAACAAATATCGAACCCAAGGGACTAGGAGTACAATGGATCCTCAAAAACATACGTTTCCATAGAATTATAGTGGCTAGTCACGATTTCAAAAATTAAAGCAACAACAAGACAACACAAATTCAACAAGAAATTAAACTAAGCAATCAACCAAAGAAATACCACGGATGAGATAGTAGTGCTCGGGTGCAATTCACCAAAGACTTGTCAAATTCGGATCATCAACAATCAAGTGTTCATTCAAAGAGGGATCATAGGGATAACCAACAATTAATTCAAATAAAACCGTACTTGATAAGCCTAGGTTCGAAATGATCGATTGAGCACGTAGGAATGTAAGAGACGGCACTCTCACCCCCTCACTAATAACAAGCAACAACAAGTAATCAATGTGCCTTAATGAGGTTCTAATTAATCAACCAAGTATCCTTGTGTTAACCAAATATTCACTTCAATCACTTTAGCAAACCTAACACCTATGCATCAATTCAATCAACCAAGTATCCTTGCATCAATTAAATCAATAAACACAAGATCAAAGCTCACCCAAGCAATTAAATCATACAAAGCATCATTAAGACAATTAATCACCTCAACAAATGAACACCCAATCATCAATTCACCAAAATCAACTTATCTAGGGATCATTGCACCCAAGCACATAAGAAATTTAGCCAATCATGGCTAATGGAAAGTAACCCATGAACATTGAGTAAAGGGAAAACATAAACATGCTGAAATCAATAAACAAAACTTGATATAAATGGTAGAAGTCACCTTGATGGAGTCTATTACAACTTGGATGATCAATTCTAGCAGCTATTACACTTGGGTAAATGAAATCTAACAAAATTGGAAGAACACCTATCACTATGTGTTTGTGTGTGTGAAGGAATGCTGAAAATTAAACTAGGAATTTCTCTAAGTCTAAATTGTGCTCTAAGTGTGTAAAAAAACTCCTCAATCAGCTGAAACAGGGGTATATATAATGAGGGCAAAGTTTTAAATAACGAAAATTGCACCTAGGTCCCTAAAAATCGGATAATACAAAGAAAAACCGCGCAGGCGGTGTCAACTCGGCTCGAGTTGAACCAACTCGGCTCGAGTTGGTCAACTCGGCTCGAGTTGGATGATGACAGTCGAGTTGAAACAAGGATTTTCGGGCGTAAATCTTCTGAGCCCTCAACTCGGCTCGAGTTGAACCAACTCGGCTCGAGTTGGTCAACTCGGCTCGAGTTCATGTGGAACGGGTCGAGTTGGTTTCTGGCTTGGCTTCAATGCTTTCGAATCATGTTTTCCCCCTCCAACTCGGCTCGAGTTGACTCAACTCGGCCCGAGTTGGTGCCGTTCTCGCTCACACGTTCATAACTTCAACTCCCGAGCTCCGATTCGTGATTCTTGTTGCGTTTCGACCCTCACTTCTTTGCCATATAATTTCTCATTTGATTTGACAATATTAACAGACCTCAATTTGCACTCAAAGTTGGCCTAAAACCTGCAATTTCAACTTAAAACACCAAATCCAACAATTAAATGCAATTGGACCAATTAATTATGAATTAACATGAAAATCATATCAAATTGAGACAATTAAGCACACAATTAACCTGCAATAATTCACCCTAATCAACTCCCCCAAACTTAAAGTGTTACTCGTCCCGAGCAACGAAACAAATAAGCACAAAGGGTGAATTGATTGCAACTATGTCACATGGCAAAAAGATGAATTTTTGGACAATCAAACTCATTAGTGAACACAAGTTTTCAATGCCACTTTCAACTAACACTCAAAAATGTCATGCTTTGACAAGATGCAATTTCAAATGCTTTCTCAATGCTCCTTCCAAGGAGTGTATCTCTCATCACACAAGGGTATAAGGACAATTTAAGCACTCAATCATCAAATTACAACCATACACACCATATACTTGCCACAAGACTCAATTTCAATCATTCATTTTGTGCATCAACTACAAATCAAAGAGGTCTTTTCAAGAGGTTGTAATGAAGACTCTTTGGATGAGGTGGGTGAATTTGGAAGAAGTGACTCAATGATAGTAGAGCAATGAGAGTTGAACATATAATTCAATGCCATTTTTCACCTCATTTCAACAAACACCACTCTTTCTTTTCACTTTCAATCTTTTCACATAACATTCACCACCAACACCTTTTGAGACTTTTTTCATTCAAGCTCAAATTGAATTTTCTTCTTCATCATTTTTCACTTCTTTTCTCACTTCAATTTTTTTTTTTTTCATTCCTCTTTTCTTTCTTTTTCTTTTCATCTCAACATACTTATCCCAAACATACCACCACACTTTTTCAATTTCACTTCACCATTCATTGCCAACAATCATGCTCTACTAAACATATGGGAACAAAGGCTCATAAAGATAGGCAAAATGGCTTAATTTCACAAGCTTGCCAAAGAATAAGGCTTTAAGGCACAAATTGGCTTACTAAGGAAATCAATGACGTTGGTGGGGTAAAATTTGGCTAAGTAGCTTAACAAATCAAACATGGCCTCAAATCATCTTCATAGATCCACACAAAACTCAACTTCAATAAGTCTATAGGCAAGTTCTAGCATGCATAATCGCAATTGATGCACTCAACAAGGAATCAAACCGTTTCTCATGCACGATTCAAAAGGTTCAAAAGCTCACGGGCTTAAAAATTAGCAAAGAGAATAAGCATTCTACATCACACTCATCATCACAAGACAACTTCTCATGCTAGACTCAAGCAACAAATCAACTCAATATCACATCACAAGTTCACCATGTCCATCAATCAAAACAAATATGCCACGTACATACCTCCAAGCATAACACCACATCAATTCTCATCAAATAAACTCAAAGATAAGAGTGAAATCCACATTAAAGCTCAAAATTCACAAAAATTTTCACATAATTTTCTCATTACAAATGAGAGGCAAGTTGGTGCAACAAGCAATGCTAACTAACACACACCCCCAAACTTTTTCATTGCAAAACAATTAAAAGTTTGGCAAATGTAGTTAGCTAGGTGAAGTTGCACACAACTACCCACAATGAAATCCAAAACTATCATCAAGTAAGCATATGCACAAGTAAGTTCATCTCAAAATTCATGTACAAGTAAATATATCATATAAGCCCCAAACACGAGGTGCACCGGTGCAAATGGAAAAAGGGTGAAAAAGGCACACCTCCCCCAAACTTAGACGAGTCTAAGTCTAGAGAAGGTGTGGTACCGTAAGGTCTTCACTTCCTCTCAACTTCAAGCTTGTAACTCACCAAGCCTCATTTGCACACCTCGACCTCCTACAAAGGGTCACAAAAAGATTACACACACACTTATTGAAAGCAAAACAAAACAAAAGCAAAGAAAGCAAGAAAAGGATGGGTTGCCTCCCATCTAGCGCTATTTTTAATGTCCTATGCCGGACGTTATTCATTGAGTTCAACTTCCCTATCGGAATGGCCAAGGATATCGGTCCTCCTTCCCACTATATTTCATCCTTTGAGTTTCCAAAGCCATGAGGCTCTCATGGAAGGTGGACCATTCACCCGCATCTTTCGTGCACATCTTCATCATTGGACGTTCCCATTCCTCTTTTACCCTCATTTCTTTCCATTCTTTTTCTTTTTGTCCAAGGATGCCCAAGCTCTTCTCTATCTCCTTCTTTTGATCAAAGTTTTCCAGAGGCAAAACAAAATCAATAGAAACATCAATATCAAATAAAGTACAAATTGAAGAGTTCAAAGGTTTAGAAATGCTCATTTCACTCTTCAATGTGTTGTTTAATGCTTCTTGATTTTCTTGCTCCTTGTAGCTCGTGTCCATCAAGGGACATTCCTCTCCATCTCTCTTGCTCGTAAAATCGATGCCTTGACTCTTCTTCTCACTTGGGTTCTTTTCACCTTCCTCTTCTTCTTCTTTTTCTTCTTCTTCTTCTTCTAGATTTTTCACCACGATGGTCAATTGCTCCAGTTGAAATTCAAGAGTTTTGAGTTGGCTTCCTTGTTGAGAAATTTGAGCTCCAAATAATCCTTCCATTTTATCGAGCCTTGCTTCCATTTTATCAAACCTTGCTTCGAGCTTAGCATCTTTCTCTTCCGTTTTCCTCAACAATAGGAGTAACAAGTCATTTGTTGTTGACTTTTCCTCATTGTTTCCCCACTTTTGATAATTAGGGGAGCTTGTTGCATTTGATAATTGTAGTCGTAGCTCCTCCCATCATCGTAACAAACTCCTTCCCAAACTTCTTGAAATTGAAATCCATCTCGTTGATCAAATTCTTGACTATGATGCCCATCTATGTAGTTCGGGAACGTCTCTTGAAGAGTGGGTGAGGCGTCCTCATTTCTCCAATATTGATAATAGGAGGTAACTTGTTGCATTTGATAGTCATAATCAAAGTTCCTCCAATTATCGTACCCAATTTCTTCATGTTGTGGAGGATAAACCATACCATTTTGATTATAGCAATGATTCCATGGGTATTGGTTATATCCATCCATCTTCTCAATGAGCTCTTCACTACCCTTGCCTTCTTTCGGTGGCTAAGTTCGAGGTTCGATTTCTATTAAGAAATTTAACCCCCTAAGAACAAGTGAGTGCCACCTACGAAAGAGAGCAAGTATCAAATTCACAAAAACAAAATAAAATAAAGCAAGTAAAACATGCCACTAGTAAAACTACTCAACAAGAATTCAAGTTCCACCTAAGTGTCCTCAACTAATCCCGCAACGGCGCCATTTTGATCGTAATATTTTAGCAACAAGTATTTTAGACCAAACAAATATCGAACCCAAGGGACTAGGAGTACAATGGATCCTCAAAAACATACGTTTCCATAGAATTATAGTGGCTAGTCACGATTTCAAAAAATTAAAGCAACAACAAGACAACACAAATTCAACAAGAAATTAAACTAAGCAATCAACCAAAGAAATACCACGGATGAGATAGTAGTGCTCGGGTGCAATTCACCAAAGACTTGTCAAATTCGGATCATCAACAATCAAGTGTTCATTCAAAGAGGGATCATAGGGATAACCAACAATTAATTCAAATAAAACCGTACTTGATAAGCCTAGGTTCGAAATGATCGATTGAGCACGTAGGAATGTAAGAGACGGCACTCTCACCCCCTCACTAATAACAAGCAACAACAAGTAATCAATGTGCCTTAATGAGGTTCTAATTAATCAACCAAGTATCCTTGTGTTAACCAAATATTCACTTCAATCACTTTAGCAAACCTAACACCTATGCATCAATTCAATCAACCAAGTATCCTTGCATCAATTAAATCAATAAACACAAGATCAAAGCTCACCCAAGCAATTAAATCATACAAAGCATCATTAAGACAATTAATCACCTCAACAAATGAACACCCAATCATCAATTCACCAAAATCAACTTATCTAGGGATCATTGCACCCAAGCACATAAGAAATTTAGCCAATCATGGCTAATGGAAAGTAACCCATGAACATTGAGTAAAGGGAAAACATAAACATGCTGAAATCAATAAACAAAACTTGATATAAATGGTAGAAGTCACCTTGATGGAGTCTATTACAACTTGGATGATCAATTCTAGCAGCTATTACACTTGGGTAAATGAAATCTAACAAAATTGGAAGAACACCTATCACTATGTGTTTGTGTGTGTGAAGGAATGCTGAAAATTAAACTAGGAATTTCTCTAAGTCTAAATTGTGCTCTAAGTGTGTAAAAAAACTCCTCAATCAGCTGAAACAGGGGGTATATATAATGAGGGCAAAGTTTTAAATAACGAAAATTGCACCTAGGTCCCTAAAAATCGGATAATACAGCAAAAACCGCGAGGCCGGTGTCAACTCGGCTCGAGTTGAACCAACTCGGCTCGAGTTGGTCAACTCGGCTCGAGTTGGATGATGACAGTCGAGTTGAAACAAGGATTTTCGGGCAGAAATCTTGGAGCCCTCAACTCGGCTCGAGTTGAACCAACTCGGCTCGAGTTGGTCAACTCGGCTCGAGTTCATGTGGAACGGGTCGAGTTGGTTTCGGCTTGGCTTCAATGCTTTCGAATCATGTTTTCCCCTCCAACTCGGCTCGAAGTTGACTCAACTCGGCCCGAGTTGGTGCCGTTCTCGCTCACACGTTCATAACTTCAACTCCCGAGCTCCGATTCACCTGATTCTTGTTGCGTTTCGACCCTCACTTCTTTGCCATATAATTTCTCATTTGATTTGACAATATTAACAGACCTCAATTTGCACTCAAAGTTGGCCTAAAACCTGCAATTTCAACTTAAAACACCAAATCCAACAATTAAATGCAATTGGACCAATTAATTATGAATTAACATGAAAATCATATCAAATTGAGACAATTAAGCACACAATTAACCTGCAATAATTCACCCTAATCACATACCCACCTCCATATCCACCATATCCTCCATATCAAGACCAAAATTACATTGATCCATACAATCCTCCACCACCACCCTTGCCTAACAATCAAAACCCACAAAATCCCCCACCTCAAAGGGAAGGTAGACCCATTCGTGCTTATTTTGAGCCTCAACTACGGAGTATTACGATGGGATAGCTAGGCCGAATATCCAAGCTAATAATTTTGAGATTGCACCGCTATGATCAAGCTTCTCATGCGTAATCAATTTGAGGGAAGAGATGGGATAGATGATCCTCACAAACACTTGGATAGATTCTTGGAGCTAGCGGACACTATGAAGTTCAATGGAGTCACCGAAGACGCTAAGAAGTTGAGGATGTTTGCATTCACCCTCACGGGAAAGGCCAAGCAATGGCTTAGCAAAACTTTACCGCCGGGAGTGTACGCACTTGGGACGAGATAAGTCAAAAGTTTTTGCTTAAATTATACCCTCCTTCTAGAACCGTCCAAGCAAGGAATGAGATTGCGGTTTTAAGCAAAAGCCAAAGGAGAGTATCAAGGATGCATGGGAACGCTTTCAACAATTTGTTGATTTCGTGCCCCCAACACGGCTTTCGGAAGAGCAAACCATATGCTTCTTCTATTGTGGAGTGGATGAAGCATCTCAACTACATTTGAATGCATGTGCTAAGGGGGATTTCTTATTCTTGACCTCACAAGAAGCCATTGAGATTTTAGATGGTGTAGCCAACAATGCCTCCCAATGGAACACAAATCAAGGCCCCAATCAAAGAGTAGCCAATGTGGAGCAAGGAGACTTAATGAAGTCTATGATGATGACACTTATTGACAAGGTAAGCTCCTTACCGCCAATCAACAAAGGGATGTCACTCCTCTTCCAATGATGCAAGATGGGCAAGCTCTTAATCAAGTTGGGCCATGTGAAGATGTAAATTATATGGGAAGGCAACCTCAAGGAGGATATCAACAAGGCTACCAAGGAGGAAGCAATTCAATCAAGGGGCAATTCCGACCACCTTATCAACAAGGAGGTCAATCTTCTTTTCAACAAAGAGGTCAATTTGCTCAAGGTAACAATTCCTATAACTCAAATGTTCGTAAGAATGAAAATTTCTCATATGCAAATCCGAAGGCCGCCATACAATTTCCACCCGGTTTTGATCCGGGTGCTAAACTACCTAATGGAGAGGAAGCCTTCAACGGATGAGTTGTTAGCCTTGTTGATCAAGAAGACGGAAGAGAAAGATGCGAAGCTCGAGGCAAGATTTGATAAGATGGAAGCAAGGCTTGACAAGATGGAAGGTTTGTTTGGGAGCCAAATTTCTCAACATGGTCACCAACTCAAGACCCTTGAATTCCAAATGGGACAATTAGCCAATACCTTGGGAATTTGCAAAATAAGGGAAGTTTCCTTCAAATACCGAGGTGAACCCAAAAGAGCAATGTAAGGGAATTCTATTAAGAAGTGGTACTAAGTATGATGGACCATCAATGCCAAGAGAAGGGGAGTTTGAAAGGGAGAATTCTCATGAGAAGAAAGGGATTGAAGAAGAGAGTGGTGAAGAGGAAGAAACCGAGTTTGAGAGATTTGATGAAGATGAGGAGGAAAAAGGGATGAAGAAGGAGAAGGATGAAGCCTTGTTGAAGAAGAAGGAAAAGGTGCTTGAAAAAGGGGAGTGTTCAACTCGAATTCCAAAGTGGAAATTGGCCAAGGAGTTGAGAGAAAAAGAGGAGCATGTGCCTTGTGATAGATGGGGAGTGCCCAAGACACCAATTCCACCTCCTTTTCCAAAAAGGTTCATGAAGCAAAAGATGGAGGAAAGATTTGCTAAATTTTTAGAAATCTTCAAAAAGATTCACATCAACATACCTTTTGCCGATGCCTTGGAACAAATGCCACACTACATGAAGTTCCTCAAAGATGCGATTTCCAAGAAGAAGAGGCTCCAAGAGCATGAAACGGTGAGTTTGACGGAGGAGTGTAGCGCCTTGCTCCAAAAGAGTGTGCCACAAAAGCTTAAAGATCCGGGAGTTTCACAATTCCTTGTGAAATTGGTGGAAGTGATACAATGTGGGCGTTATGTGATCTTGGAGCAAGCATAAACCTTATGCCCTACTCTATTTACAAAAGGCTTGATCTCGGTGATATTAATGAGGTCTCTATGACACTCCGGTTTGCCGATCGATCAATTAAGAGGCCTAGAGGAATGGTTGAGGACGTGCTTGTGAAAGTAGATCGATTCATCTTTCCGGCGGACTTTGTGATTTTAGACATGGAAGAAGATCAAGATGTGCCTCTCATTTTGGGGAGACCGTTTCTTGCAACGGGGAGGCTATGATCAATGTGAAAGATGGAGAGCTCAAATTGTGTTTCAACAATGAGGAGATCAAGTTTTCTATCTACAAGACGTTGGAAAAGAATGATCAAGCGGAGAGTGTTAGCTTCGTTAGCTTAATTACGGGGTCATTCAAGATGAATGGGAAGATTTCTCAAACTCTTCTTTGTCTCTTGATTCTTATTCGTTCTTAAATAGAAATTTGCATGCATTGCATTTGGGTGAGTCTAATGAATTTTCTTTGCATATTTCTAATGATTGTAGGGGCAAAGTTGATGAGAACATGAAGGGATGTGATCAATGGAAAGTGGCAACCAAAATTTCTACCCTTGAAAATAGAAGGAGAAGAGGTGCCTAAATTGGAGGAAAAGAAGGACAAGCTCAAGCCTCTACCCGATCACCTTCGGTATGCTTATCTAGATGAAGAAATGAGGTACCCCGTGATTGTTTCTTCTACTCTAAGTGCTAATGAACTTGAGAAATTATTGCATGTGTTAGCTAGAAACAAGGGTGCTTTGGGTTGGTGTATTGATGATTTGAAAGGGATTAACCCATCTATTTGTATGCATAAAATAAGGGTAGAAGAGGGTAGTAAGGCTATAGTGCAACCTCAAAGACGGGTTAACCCTTTAATTCAAGAGGTGATTAAGAAAGAGGTGATTAAATTCCTTGATTCGGTATGATTTTTTCTATTAGTGATAGCCCATGGGTATCTCCTTTACATGTGGTGAGTAAAAAGGGAGGGATGACGGTGATTACCACCGACTCCAATGAGGTCATTGCTACGGGTAGCGACCGGTTGGAGAGTGTGCGTAGATTATAGAGAATTGAATAAGGCTACATGCAAAGACCATTTTCCCCTTCCCTTTATGGACCAAATGTTGGATCGTGTGAGTGGACATGCATTTTATTTCTTTCTCGATGGTTATTCGGGTACAATCAAATCATGATTGCCCCGAAGATCAAGAGAAGACTACATTTACATGTGCTTATGGAACGTATGCGTGGAAGCGTATGCCATTTGGATTGTGTAACGCTCCCGCAACGTTTCAACGTTGTATGATGTCTATTTTCCATGATATGATTGAAAATGTGATGGAGGTCTTTATGGATGATTTTTCAGTTTTGGAAGTTCATATGATGTGTGCTTAGCTAATCTTGAAAGTGTTCTTAAGAGGTGCCAAGAAACTAACCTTGTCCTAAATTGGGAAAAATGTCATTTTATGGTAAGGGATGGGATAGTTCTTGGCCATCATGTGTCTCATGCAGGAATTCAAGTGGATAGAGCCAAGGTTGTGGCCATTGAGAAGCTCCCTCCACCCACAAACATCAAGGGGATCCGTTCTTTCCTTGGACATGCCGGTTTTTATAGGAGATTTATAAGGGATTTTTCCAAACTCTCTAAACCCCTTTCACATTTGCTTGAGAAAGATGTTCCTTTCGAATTTAATGATGATTGCTTGTTTGCTTTCAGGGCTTTAAAGGAAGCATTGATTTCTACGCCTATCCTTGTGGCACCAAATTGGGAGGAGCCTTTTGTAGTGATGTGTGATGCTAGTGATTGGGCTATGGGTGTGGTGTTGGGACAAGTGAGAGAGAAGAAGTTTCGAGCCATTTATTATGCGTCCAAGACATTCAATTCTACCCAACTCAATTACACTACAACGGAGAAGGAGCTCTTAGCGGTGGTGTATGCGGTGGATAAATTTCGACCCTACCTAGTAGGTGCGAAAACCACCGTTTATACCGACCATGCGGCCATAAGGTACTTGATGACGAAGAAAGACTCTAAGCCAAGACTCATTCGGTGGATTCTACTACTACAAGAATTTGACTTGGACATCAAGGATAAGAAGGGGAGTGAAAATGTAATTGCCGATCATTTGTCACGGTTGGAGCATGATGAAGGGTATGATGAAGAAGGGGGAGAAGTGAAAGAGGAGTTCCCGGATGAGCATTTATTTGCTATCAAAACCAAGGAGGATGGAGAAGAAGGGCCATGGTACGCGGACTTTGCTAATTACCTTGTAGTAGGAAGGTTGCCTTATGATTTGAAACCACATGAGAAGAAGAAATTTTTGAAGGATGTGAAGGATTACTTTTGGGATAATCCCTTCTTGTACAAGAAAGGGGTTGATTCCATTATTAGAAGATGTGTGCCTCAAGAGGAATGGGAGAGTATAATGACTCATTGTCATTCATCACCTTGTGGAGGACATTATGGAGGGGAAAAGACCACCTTTAAGATTCTTCAATCGGGTTTCTATTGGCCAAAAATGTTCAAGAGTTGCAAAGATTTTGTGATGAGATGTGACAAGTGTCAAAGAAGTGGGAACATATCGAAGAGGGATGAGATGCCATTGAACAACATGCTTGAGGTTGAATTATTTGATGTTTGGGGCATGGATTTCATGGGACCTTTTCCTAATTCCTTTGGCAATGAGTACATTTTGCTAGCCGTGGATTATGTCTCTAAATGGATTGAAGCGGTTGCAACAAAGAACAATGATGCCAAAACCGTGATCGAAGTTTCTAAAGGGGAACATTTTTGCAAGATTCGGTGTGCCAAGAGCATTGGTGAGTGATGGGGGTAGCCACTTTGTGAACAAATTGTTGGGTAATGTTTTAACTAGTTATGGAGTGTCACATAAGGTTTCCACACCTTACCATCCTCAAACGAATGGACTTGCCGAAGTGTCTAATCGCCAAATTAAAAAGATCTTGGAGAGAACGGTGAGCATTTCAAGGAAGGATTGGTCTAAGAAGCTAAATGACGCATTGTGGGCTTACCGCACGGCATTCAAAACTCCTATTGGGATGTCTCCTTATAAATTGGTGTTTGGAAAGGCATGTCATTTGCCGGTGGAGTTAGAGCATAAGGCGTATTGGGCTACTCGGAAGGTGAATTTGGATAGTGATTTGTGTGGTGAGAAGAGGATGTTGCAACTCCATGAGCTTCAAAAATTTAGAGAGGATGCTTATGAAAATGCTAAATTGCTCAAAGAGATGACAAAAATGGCATGACCAAAGGATCAAGAAAAAGGAGTTCAAGGAAGGTGATAAAGTGCTTTTATTCAATTCCCGATTAAAGCTCTTTCCGGGAAAACTAAAGTCTAGATGGAGTGGTCCGTTTGTGGTGGTGCAATCATTTCCTAATGGCCACGTTGAATTGATAAATGAGAGAGGTGATAAGTTTGTGGTTAATGGTCATAGAATCAAGCACTATCTTGTACCCTCTCAAATTGGCCTTGTGGACGAGCAATTTTTGGAGTAAAGTTGAGCAACTCACGCTCCGTCCGGCATAGGACGTTAAACCTAGCGCTAGATGGGAGGCAACCCATCCTTTTTCTCGTTTTCTTTGTTTTGTGCTCGTTTTTTTTTTTTTTGCTTTCAATAAGTGTGTTTTGGTTGTGCTAGGTGTCGATTTGTGCTACTAAGAGTGTGGAAAGTTACGAGATTCAAGGAGACATTGTGGGAGGTGAAAGGAAAAGAATGGTGCAAGAGGTGCAATATAGGTACATTGTTGGTAAGGAACCACTGGCTCGAACTTAGACTTGCTTGCAATGTCTAAGTTTGGGGGATTTTATTCGTTGAGCATGTTGACAATGCACCGCGCACACCCTTGTCGGGTTATATTCATGCTTTGAATTGTAACTCCTGTTGGATTTTTGTGCTTGTGATTGAGCTTTAGATGGATTGTTGTTGTTGTGTTGAGCTTTTAGTTATTTAGTGCACACTCTATTTGAAACACTTTTCGTTCCAAACTTTTAATTGCATGGCCATGAAAAAGTTTGGGGGTGTTCGTTTTTCAATTCGTGTTGCACTAAAATGTTTTATTGGTGTTGTGAGTTTTAATTGTGGTGTCTTGTTGATTTGGGGATGATGTTTGTTGGTTTAAGGCTTATAAAGGTTTGATTATTTGAGAAAAGGGGTGTATTTGTGAGAAAACAGGGACAGTTCGAGTTGAATCATGACTCGGCCGAGTAAGGGATCACTCGGCCGAGTGGTATTGTCCCAGAAAGAATTCCACTCGGCCATGAGTAGTCGGCTCGGCCGAGTGGGGACCGAGGAGGTCGAGTAGGGTCGTTTCAAGAGAAAATCCACTCGGCTAGAGCCAAAGTGACTCGGTCGAGTGAGAGGTGTAATGACCGAGTCATGTCTAACCAGATTAAATCTCACTCGACCAGAGGCAAAGTGACTCGGCCGAGTGAGGAAGGTGAAGCCCGAGTGATACATTCCCAGAAAGAATTCCACTCGGCCATGAACCATGCCACTCGGCCGAGTGGAATACAGTCTGGCCGAGTCGATGTCGCGTTTCAGGTAAGTTTTCTTTAATTTTCGGCCCTCCTTCTTTCTCATATTGCATTTTGACCCCTCCCTTTATTTTTAAAACCCCACTTCGCATTATTCACACACTCAAACACACACAAACACACACACAAACTCACACACAAACTCACGCACAAACTCACGCTTCCCCCTTTGAAATTCACTGCTATTTCACTCGGTCAAGTCACTCGGCCGTTTCCCTCTCAAATCCTCAAGGTATGTGCTTCTATTCCTTATTTCATACTCTTCTCTCATTCTCTTGGATTAAATATGACATTCTCTTACCTAGGGTTCTTATTCAAAATTGGGGATTTTGTGTAGTTGATGAGGAATGTGATGAATTAGCCTAGAATTGATGTTGAATCATGTTTATATGTTATGGGCATCCCAATTCCTTGTCAATTTTGTGCTAATTTGTTGGAATTTTGGAAGAAATTGAAATTTGCATTCTTCATACCTTGTGAATTTGAATTTGCTAAGTAAGAGATGTTGTTGATGCTTTGATGCAATTTTCTTCATGAAGTGGAATTGTGTTCAATTATATATGTCATGGGTTGCTCAAATGCAAAGTCAATTTTAAAAATTTCTCTTGGGATGTTTTGTGAATTTGACTAGGCTAATGAGGAAATTGTTGAAAAGTTGAAACTTGTGTGAATGAATTGAGATAAGTGTTGTTTAGAATGTTAAAAAAATCCTTGAGCATGATTTACACTTTGAAGAGTCTTATGTTTGCTTGTGATTATTTAAGTTTGATTGCAAATTGTGCTAGGATAGGATTGAAATTGATGTTACAAGAGTTGTGAATGAGAATATTGAACCTTGTGTGAGTGATTACATATGCTCTACTCATAGAATGAATGATTTTTGCAGAAAATGAGTAAAAGAGCATCGACTTCTCGAGTAAGAATTCAGGTGAGGATGAAATGAATGCTAGGTGCAAAGCCTTGTGTGGACAACAACCATCTGATTATGGAATTGTATTTGGGCCACGAGAGGGACGAGTTTGCTGAAAAGTTTGTGAAGTTGGTGAAGGCGAAGATGAGGCCCACCCGATACTATGATCCGGTAGTGGCCAGCAAAATGGGAATCAAAGAAGAAGTGGAGCAACTTTTCGACAATATAGGATGGAAAGATTTTACGGAAGTCCAAGTGAAACTTACTTGGCACCGGTGCTAGAAATTCTAAGCACTTTGGAGGTGTATACGGACCAAAAGGACGTTCCGTACAAAATCCATTTCAAGAGGGAATGCTAAAAAAATATTGCGTAGAGAGCAGCTCAACATCATCTTCGAGACGCGACAAAATGTCCCCATCGATTCGTATCAAGCAATGGAAGATTTCGACAAAAATGCGATGTGGGACAAAGCATTTCGAATAGGGTTCGTGATGGGAGATGCGTGTTTGATGCAAAGACGATCTAAGGCGTCCAACATCTTGAACCCCGTTTTCCGGCTAGCACATCGGATTCTAGCAAACACCTTGTTTGCTAGACATGAATGTGGATCGGTTCGAAATGAGGAGCTATACATCTTGCATTGCATGGCTAACCGTATCCCTTTGAATTTTGGGATCTACTTGATTGGGCAATTGGGAAGACAAGATAAAGTGAAGAATTGCTCAATTGGTGGATTGGTAGTCCGCATAGCCGAGGGAGATAAGCGGGAGCCTAACTCGGATGAGGGTCCTTAGACGGGGGAATAGATTGGATAGCAAGACGTTGGCGAATGGGTGTCATAGAGAAGATAGGGGACACAATTTGTCTTTGCATGCATGATGGCGTGAAGTTCCTATGAACAACCCATCTCTCATCACCGTGATAAACAGAGCTAATCGGCGGATGAACTCTCCGGCTCATGCGAGAATGGGTACGGGTTTTTATTGATGGCAGAGTGGAAGGACGGGAGAAGCGATCAAGAAGGGAGAGAGGAGAAACTAGTCGTGCTCGAGTCACCGAAGAAGATTATGAGATGCAGCAAGAGGCGAGGCACCGGCACCGCACCGCAACTTGTTCAACCTCTCCCTTACTCATACGTGAGGAGGACGGAAATGCAACGCCTAGCTGCGAGTATGCGGTCCATGAACGTCCGCATGCAGAGCTTGGAGGAAAGGCAAGAAGGGCTTGGCACAAGGATGGGCGGCTTGGAGGAAAGGCGATTCGCTATGGAGAGCCGGATGATGGAGATGGAAGCGGCGAATAGGGCTGCCCATGACGAGCAACTTATGATGCAGCGAGCGATGTACGAGTGGCATGTGGCTCAAGGGCATTTTCCGAGATATACCCCTCCACAATGAATTGATCGGGGTGGTATCAAGACTCTTATCTCTTGTTCCTTTTGATTCTTAAACTCCTTGTTATTCATGTCATTATGGGATTGTATTAATTCGTATTTGATGGATGTGTTGGATGTTAATTTTATTTGTGGATTAATTCGATGTGATGCTCTTGTTGGTTGAGATGTTTGGTGGATTGTCTGTAGGTAGTTGTGTACAAACAAAATTGCCCTAATTATCTTACCAAATTTTTAATTGCATGGCAATGAAAAAGTTTGGGGGTAGGTTAGTTGTGCAACTTTTTGTTTGTACCAATTGGCCTCTCATTTTTATGAGAAAATTTTTGAAAAATTGATTGTGATGAGTATTGTTGTGAATGGAGGTATTTGTTGAGATTACGATCATGAGCTCATGTGATTGATTGGTGGATTCATTAGACTTTGGATGTGATAATAAGTGGATGTGTAACATAATGCTATCATGATTGATTGACTTGTGACGATGAGTGTAGTCAAGATTGCAATACTCTTTGTTCATGTGGAACCGGTGAGCTTTAGTGCCTTTTGAAATCGCACGATTTATACGGTTGAATTCCTTGTTGAGTGCATCATTCATGAATTTGCATGCTAGAACTTGCCTAGAGACTTGTCAAAATTGAGTTTTGTGTGGATTATGTGATGATGATGAGAGGCCTTGTTTGTTATGAAAGTCACTTAGCCAAATTGGACCCCACCAAAAACATTGATTTCCCTAGTAAGCCAATTTGAGCCTAAAATCTTTATTTCTTTGGCAAGCTTGTGAAATTGAAGCCATTTTGTCTACCTTTATGAGCCTTTTTGTCCTAATGATTAGTAGAGCTTGATTGTTGACAAAAGAATGGTGAAATGAAAAGAAAAAGTGTGGTAGTTTGATTTGGAAGGATAATGAGAGAGAAAGAAAGAAAGGTTGAAAAAGAAAAAATTGAATTGTGGAAAGATGAAAAAAAATGAATGATTGTGAAGAAAGAAAAATTCAATTTTGAGCTTGAAAATGCAAGAAAGTCTTAAAAGAGTTTGGTGGTGAAAGGTGTTTGTAAGAAAGAAAAAGAAAAGAAAGGGTGATGATTGTTGAAATTTGAGGAGAAGCGTTTTGTATTGCATTGCTTGATCAACTTTCGTTTGCTCTACTAATTACTGAGTTACTTGTCCAAAAATTCACCTACCATTCTCCAAAGAGCCTACATTACAACCTTTGGAAAAGTCCTCTTTGAGTCATATTTGATGCACAAAAAGATATGATGGAGATTGAGTCTATTGGCAAGCATATGGTGTTCATTTTTGTGGATCGATGATTGAGTGCATACACGTCCATAACACTTTGAGTGATGAGAGAAACACTCCTTGGAAGGAGCATTGAGTTGAGCTTTCGAGATTGCATTCGTTTGAACATGACAATTCTTGAGTGGTGGTTGATTGTTGCACTGAAGCATGTTTTCATTGAAGGAGTTTGATCATCCTATTTCATTCTTGTGCTCGTTGAATGTGATTGAAACGAATTCACCCAAATGTGCTTATTTGTCTTATTGCTTGGGGACAAACATGTTTTCTATATTTTCTCTGTGGTTCGTAATGGAAATAAGTATTGATGAAATTCTAATAATGTCATTCTTATTTCAAATATTGAGATGGCCGCATGTTGCTTACAATTTATATACTCCCTCCTAGGCCAACACCAAAGCAAAAGAAATCGATTCATGGTTCTAGAAGAGAAACCCATGACTAAAATGCTAACATAAGAAATAAACATTAAAGCTTAAAATTAAAGAAAGATATTACCTTAAAAGTCTTCAAATTCTTCCATCCTCACAAGAAATTAAACTACTCACTAATTTATAACTAAGAAAGCATTAAAATTATCTAATATTTTAACTAAGAAAATATTAAAACTAACTATGTGAGAATGGGGGAGAGAGGCTCCCCAATGAGTAGCCCTATAAATTCTAAAACTCCCCTTCTTGTTTCTGTAGCTGCTGCCTTTCTTATCCAGCAAGGAAATTGCCCTCGGTCAACCTGAAAGTCGCTAAAAAATGTAGGAACAACTTCTCTTTTTAATAGAATATGCAAGCCTAGCTGAATAGTAAAATGACTACTATCTCTTCATTACTCACATAACTTGATAACGACATTGTTTATAAGCGAAAAAAGAAGCAGAGGACTTAGCTGTTAGATTTGAATATTAGAATTAGTGGCGGTTAGTAGGGTATTTTGAATTAGGGTCCACTAACTTCCTATATCAGTTTAGAGGAAAGGATTATGTGTGGTTATTGCAAAAGTGTATCGGCGTTTGGCTTGGGACGGGTTCTCCCGTATAATCAATCAATTACTCTTTCTATCTTTGAATATTTTGTGGTGTTCGACTCTTAAACCCTAACAATTTGGTCCGACCTACCGGATAATCATGACGAGAAGTGATTCACGAATGGACGCCCGAAACAGGGCTTTCTACGTTGGGGAAAGAAGTCGAAGGGTTATCACCTGACTTCAAAGAACGATTTGAAGGCCAAGCTGAACAATTTAATGAAAGAATCGATGGGCTTGAAGCCCCGCTAAGCAACTCGTGAAGGATAAAGGTAGGGTTCAAGATCGTGGGGAATCTTCGAACGCAGCGCCAAATCGCCAAGATTCATTGAGAACCTCGAATCTTAAAAGGTCGCCGCCAATGCGCACGCAGCCAAACTGGAGTTACCCTTCTTTACGGGTGAAAACCCATCCGCATGGATCTCAAGGGCTGAACAATACTTCCAGTTGACAACACCCGGAAGAAAAGAAGTTGCAGCTTGCGTTAATAGCCATGGAGGGCACAACTCTGCAGTGGCTCCAATGGCTCCTCTCACGGTTTCCCGATTTGGGATGGGAGGATTTCACCGTTGAACTCTTGCGGAGGTATGGAGATGATCCGCGTACCAACCCATATGAGGCTTTGGCGGCTACAAAGCAGGTGGATTCCGTTGATGAGTATGTCGAGGAATTTATTTCGAGACTCTCTTCGGCAAAAGGCTTGTCGATGCGATCGCCCTTGGTCCGTTTCTTGAACGGGTTAAAAGAAGAGATACGGTGAAAATCCGATCCAAAGATACAAGTGAGACATACACTCAACAATGCATTTAGCAAGAGAAATTGAAAGGGAATTAGATCCCGTACGTTATAGCCCAGGAAAGCTGATGAGAACTTATAAATCAAGTCAACAAATTGAATTGCCCTGAATTCTGCATTTAGTCCTTTAACTTTTTGTATTGCATATTAGGACTATTTTACAAGAGTTGTATTTTCTTGTTAGTTGTTAGTTGGAGTTGTTAGGAGTTAGTTAGTTGGTTAGGTAGAATTGATGGCTATATAACTAGTTGTATAAGATCATTTGAGATATATGAAAAATATAGCAAACTAGTTCTTAAAGCAAATTCTTGCTTTGTGAATTGATTCGATAGCTTGCTAGCCCGAGCTAGAGCTTCGAATCGGGTTTCGTTGCTTGCCAACCTGAGTTGGGGCATCGAAATTACGTGGGATTGAGGGATTCGTTGCTTGCCAACCTGAGTTGGGCGTCGAATTCATCGAGCCTAATTCGCGGTTCTCATCAATTGGTGCTTTCATTGAGAGTTATCGTCGACGAGAATCGCGCTTCAAAATTAAAAGAACGATGGATGGTGTAGGCACTCTCGAAAAAAGAATTGAGATCCTGGAAAATCGATTCGAGGTCATTGAGAGAAGGATGAAGAGAATCGTCAAGAGGATGGAGAAGGTGTTGCAACGGAAACAAACAAATAAAATTAAATCGTCATCAAGAAAATCAAAGAAAATACTGCCACATTTTCCTTGCTATCAACGGGAAGATTTTGTTCAAAAGGAAATAAAGGAAGCAAGTTTAAAGCAAGAAAATGAAGAAAGTAGAGTTGTTAAAAGAAATGATGAAATGTGCAATGAAGGTGTTGGTGAAAATATCAATGAAGAAGCAAGTTTTGATAGAATGCTTGAAAGAGAAATTTATCTTGACAAAGGTTCGTTTGACGAATCGGAAGAAGGAGAAGAGGGGAAGTGTAGAGAAAAAGATGATGATGTTGAAGGACGTTATATCATAACTCTTCATGAACAATTCATTCTTTTCAAGGTGGGAGTCTTTTCTTGGCCAAGGGTGAAGATAGATGTTGTCAAGAATGGAAATGAGAAGAAGAAAATTGTGATGGCCAAAGTGGAAATTTTCACACGATTTGGTTCAACTTTGGATGATCGGTTTTTCGTTTTCGATAGAGGAAAAATAATGTCATCTTCTTTTCGACGTTCCAAGAAATAAGAAGACCAATCGAAGCTTATCCTTGAGGACAAGGATGTTCTTTATGGGGCCGGGAATGATGAGAACTTATAAATCAAGTCAACAAATTGAATTGCCCTGAATTCTGCATTTAGTCCTTTAACTTTTTGTATTGCATATTAGGGTCTATTTTGTAAAAGTTGTATTTTCTTGTTAGTTGCTAGTTGGAGTTGTTAGGAGTTAGTTAGTTGGTTAGGTAGAATTGATGGCTATATAACTAGTTGTATAAGATCATTTGAGATATATGAAAAATATAGCAAACTAGTTTTTAAAGCAAATTCTTGCTTTGTGAATTGATTCGATAGCTTGCTAGCCCGAGCTTGAGCTTCGAATCGGGTTTCGTTGCTTGCCAACCTGAGTTGGGGTATCGAAATTACGTGGGATTGAGGGTTCGTTGCTTGCCAACCCGAGTTGGAGCGTCGAATTCATCGAGCCTAATTCGCGGTTCTCATCAAAAGCCCACGACGTGGAACCCTTATCGTGCACTAAGGAATGATTCTTTCTCAAGAAACGATAAGTTTGTTTCGGTAGTGAGCCAAACACATTCCCAAGGATCGATCCGGCAACACCACATCTTCCCACCTGTGTCGGGAATCCGGCAGCGGTCACCGGCGGAATCAAAGGGTTCAATTAATCCTTCTCGATCGCGCCGTACGCATTATATGTCGCACAACGAGTATGCGGACTTGCGAGCTGTGGCCTTTGCTATAAATGCCGTGAGCCATATACTCCTACTCACGTTTGCACGGAGAAATCGTTGCGGGTAATGATAATTGATGAAGACATCGAGGGATGAGACGCTGAATATGGAGAAAATTCGAATGATGAGATTCAATTACAGAATTAGCCCTATCTAAGATTTCTGCGTATGGGTTCGATGGGCCGCGTACAATGAAGTTAATGGGTGAGATAAATGAACAACCCATTGTAGTGATGATCGATAGCAGCGCTACGCATTGCTTCATAGCGAAGGAAATGGTGACGAAGCTTGGTTTATCCATCGACGATACCACTATTTTGCCTGTTCGTCTTGGCGATGGTAACGATACGCAGACCGCTGGCCTTTGTTCTAATGTGGAGTTAATTTTGGGTGGAGTAAAATTTGAAATCGCTGCGTACGCCTTTCCGGTGACGGGAGTTGACCTCATTTTGGGGGTTACGTGGCTCTCCATTTTAGGAGATGTTTCTGCAGATTGGAATGAGATGACTATGAGATTACATTATCGGGGAAAATAGTATCTCTGATTGGCGATCCACGATTGGCGTTCAAGCAGATTAAGGCTGTGGAAAGTTTGAAATTAGGAGACGTTGACGGAGCATGGGCGGATGAGGAGCATTTCCGAGCACGGTTCCCAAATTTTAGCCATGAGGACAAGGCTATTCTTAAGCGGAGGGGAATTAATAAGGACATTGTTTATAAGCGAAAGAAGAAGCAGAGGACTTAGCTGTTAGATTTGAATATTAGAATTAGTGGCGGTTAGTAGGGTATTTTGAATAAGGGGTCCACTAACTTCCTATATTAGGGGCTGTTGTTTAGAGGTCAGGATTATGTGTGGTTATTTCAAAAGTGTATCGGCCTTTGGCTTGGGACGGGTTCTCCCGTATAATCAATCAATTACTCTTTCTATCTTTGAATATTTTGTGGTGTTCGACTCTTAAACCCTAACATAACTGAAGTGGGCCTTTGACTTCCAAGTCAATTTTCGGCATGAAAAATGTTTCTCCAATACAAATGCAGCTGCTTGCTTGCTCACTTTCTTATGTTCCCAAAATTCTCGCAACTTAGCGAATCCAATGCCTCCAAATAAGTTTCAAATGGGCTGATACTAATTCAAGGCAAATGGGCCACCTTTTTAACTCTTCCATCGCATGTTGGGCCGTGAATGCCTGGGCTTCAATTTCTTTTTTTTCTTTCTTTTAAATTCTCGAGCTCAATTGTAATTTTTCGTATTTTGCTAGACTCTCGAGTCTCTCCTTCAATTGATCTCACAAAATAAAAAGCACGTATTTTTCTTCCAAAAATGCTCAATTCCTACAAAATAAACAAAACACTACCTTTTAATTTTCAATAGTTAAGCGCAATTAGTAAATTTAATGTAAATAATGCATGAAATTCTATTAACTTATACAAATAAAACACATGAATTTCAAGCAATTATCAAACTAATAAAGGGTCCCATCAATATCATAAATTAATAATTTCTTTAAATTACAAAAATAACTAGGAAAATTTAGTATAATTGGAAAAATTATAGTTTTGGTCCCATGAGAATTTTTCAACGACAATGTTAATCCCACGTTCTTTTTGGTCCTTTTTTTTTTTTGCAAAAATAGTCCCAACCATTGTTTTTTAGGACCAAAACTGCAATTTTATCTCATTCTCTTGGGACCAAAATTGCAATTTATCATTCTCTTGGGACCATAACTGTAATTTTCTTAGGACTAAAAATGCTCGAAAAAACTACGGGATCAAAAGTGTCAAAAAAAGAAAATTTTGCAGACCACTTATTCTCTTGGGACCAAAAATACAATTTACCCTATAATTATTATATATTGTTGATTGTTTCTTGTTAAATTTCAAATTTACTTAGATCTCATTCGTTACGGTGTTGCATTTTCAAATTGCACCAAAAAGTTATGAAACGTTTTGGATGTTATAATTGATTCCAAGATTATTGTATAATTGATTCCAAGATTATAGTTTTAAAATCAATATTTTAAAACTATAGGTGATGTTCTTTTTGGGTTTTAAGTAACTTTTAAAAATTATATAGTTTTTAAAATGGAGTGGTTTTTGAAAAATATATTCTTATTATTATGAAAATGTATGGATAATATATAGGTGGACTCAATCAGCTGAATAATTTCCCATTAGATTCTTCAAATGTTCAACGTGGCATCACTCTACCTTAACCACAAACTTTTCCGTCATGACTTTTCTTATTGCCAAATGAAGCACGCCTTAATTTTGAAAATCATCCATATATATTGTTGCAATTATATATCTGCAGCAACTCACCCATCCAATTAGCATTACAGCATGGAAAGAAATTGTTATTACGCTTTTGCATTTGCAATCCTACTAATCTTATTGCCTTGTCGTCTATCCACTGATCAATCTGCTCTTTCTCTAAAAGATCATCTCACTTCAGACCCTTATCACTTTCTCACGACTAACTGGACCATTAATACGAGCGATGTTTGCAGTTGGATTGGTGTCACTTGCGGCTTGCGCCACCGCAGAGTCACGGCGTTGAATATTTCCAACATGGATCTCTCCGGCACTATTCCACCGCAACTAGGAAACCTCTCCTTTCTCGTTTCCCTTGATCTCAGCAACAACCATTTTAGTGGCACTTTGCCGCGAGAGTTATCTCACAACTCTCGATCTCGGTTATAACAGATTCACTGGTATTGTGCCCCACTTTCTGGGCAACCTAAGTCTCCTTGAGACTCTTCAACTACAAAGCAACAATCTAAGGATTGAATCATCTTCTACCGAGTTGAGCTTCATTACCTCCTTAACAAATTGTAGATCTTTAATGAGATTGGATATTGAAGATAATCCTCTACGCGGAATCATTCCACCCTCCGTTGGGAATTTATCTTCTTCATTGCAATATTAAGGGTAGCATTCATGCAGGTATAGGTAATTTAAGCAACTTGATCACACTTTCATTATCCGGGAATGAGTTTTCTGGTAATATTCCTCTTACTCTCAAACTTGTGCATAAGCTTCAAGGATTAGACCTAAGTAGAAACATTCTGGATGGTCTCATTTCACATGGTCTGTGTGATTTACACAGCATCAGTGAATTATCCTTGAGCCAAAATCACTTATCGAGTTCGATTCACGAATGTTTTGGAAATCTCTCTTCTTTAACTAAAATTTTTCTGGATTCCAACGTACTAACTTCAAGCATACCGTCAAGCTTGTGGCTCTTCAAAAAGTTGTTGGTGCTAAATTTGTCCATAAATTCCTTTGACGGAATTTTACCACCAGAGATGGGTAATTTAGTGGCAGAACTTCCATCGATCTAGCCATGAATCAATTTTCGGCCAATATCTACAATTATGGGACTAAATTAATTTTCTTAACTATGCTATGAAACTTGATAATTGTAGGAGAAATTCTTCCTTATTAATGTGAAGCACAAAAGAGTAGCGACTCAATGGTGTAGATGGTTTCAATTATAGTATGAGCAGGGCTGATTGGATTCCCTTAGCTGCAACTGTACGACCATGTGCTCCTATTATATATGCATGGGCTCCACGCGTTGTAACCGTTCAACATTTCTGTCATGACTTTTCTTATTGCCGTCTGAAGCACGCCTTACTTTTTTCATAAGACTTGATCGTCGACTTTGATAACAAAGTCTTGCCAAGTCAACTCCGGTGTGCCATGTAAACTGTCTTCAACAGAAATCATACAATCGTTTTTATAATATTTTTAATAATTAAAATGAACATATATATATGTGTACGTGGTTTAGTTCAAATTTATTATATATATGTGTGTGATAAAATATTATAAACAATACAGAAGCAACAACAAATAAAAATAAATTTTGTATATAATATATATTTTGTGGGAAAATAATGAAAGAATGAAGTACCTAATCAAAACGACAAGGCATGCTTGCATAAGTGCTCTTTCCCGCGAAAGGTAGCGATTCAATTACTTGTAGAGGTGGGGTGGGGTTGGGGGTGGGGGTTATTATCTATGGACCATGATTTTGTCTACCAATTGTATTACATCCAAAATAAAGACAATGCATTTCTTGTCATGTGATATAATTGTCCTTTTATGTGTTTTTCTTAATATAGTTTTGTGTGAAGATGTTTTGAAGAAGACTTGAGTCTCCGATTACAAAGTGTTAAAGCTACATTCCTATATATGGTTCTTATCCAAAAACAACTAATTCTTATGTTTGCATGTTACTTTTAATTAATTTGTTATATATATATATATATATATATATATATATATTATAAATAATACTCCCTCCGTCCCATACTCATTGTGACATTTGTCAAAAAGTGTGTTCCGTACTCGTTGCATCTTTTATTTAATTGGTAATAAAGCAATTTTTCCACTTTTATCTATCTCCCTCAAACACTACAATATTACACCATATGTCACTATTTTTCCCCCACTAACTCAATTTAATATTATTAAACAACTCTTGTTGAAAAGACTGAGTATGGGACGGAGTAGCTTAAACTCCCTTCGTCCTATAGACATTTGCACACATTTTTGGCACTAATATTAAAAAAGTGGGGATTGTACACTTTTGTTGACTTTTTTAAAGAGTCAAATCAGACAATTTACATGGTGAATTAGAGGGAAGGTTGTAAATATAATGAGTTTAATAATGACATATGTGTAAAATATGTGTATATTTTGAAGATGTGTGAATAGACTTACTATTTTTAGGATGTACAAATAAATGTGTGATGATGAATGAATTAAAAAGTGTGAAAATGAGTATATCATTCTCCACCACATAATTGTTGCCATTGCCGTGTTTTTTTTTGATCAAAGGACCATTGCCGTGCTTTTTGTGTGCAAAAATCTACGTAGAGTAAAAATTGACTCTCATGGTGAGTGGCGTATTAAATGCGCCTTCTAGAATTCGTTTGTTTGCTCTTGGTTTTCAATTATCTTATATTGTTGGGGCACAAATCATAGATTCGCGTACTTAACACGTTTTAATTATATTAATCAACATATATCAGTTATATTAGGCTGTATATTTCACTTCACATTTTCAATCAAATTTAATTTCTATGTTGCAGTAATAATTATCTATATATTTAAGTTATATTAATTTGTATACTTCACCCTTTTATCTTGTAAGTAGGAACCACTCTTATTAAAAATCAATATTTTAAAACTATAGGTGATGTTCTTTTTAAATTTATGTGACTTTTAAAAATTAAATTTTTAAATCTGGTGGTTTTTTAAATCTAATGAATTTTAAGAATGTGTGTTAGTTTCGAGTTTTTAAGTAAATTATAATTTAATTTTATGATGTAACAAATAATGATGTTGTATTATTATATATATTAGTGTAACTTTTTTTTTTCAAAAAAAAAAAAGAGAGAGGGTTCAACCTTGTCAAAATTGGTATTAAGTTGAGTTGAATTAGAATAATATTTAATTAATATTAATTGATAAGTTTCATAGGTTATTTCTAGGGATGTAGTATAGGTTTTTGAAAACCATTATGTAAAGGGGCGGGGGATTTATGCCCTTCCACTATATAACAAAAAGAGTTTTTATCCACTTCATAAAAAAATGAGTTTTATACTCAATTTTAACTTGTAAAGATCAAAATGTCCTATTCATTAATTTTTCACTAATGTTGTCAAAATCCCAATATTTGAAATTAAATTACATGGTCCTAATTTTATCCCTAAGGGGAAACCCAATGAGAAGA
Source organism: Paraleonurus japonicus (assembly GCA_030762865.1). Lineage (NCBI taxonomy): Eukaryota > Viridiplantae > Streptophyta > Magnoliopsida > Lamiales > Lamiaceae > Paraleonurus > Paraleonurus japonicus. The sequence goes on along the minus strand of CM061058.1, from coordinate 28,917,651 downwards.
ATACATGGTTGACGGCGGGAGAGTGGAAGAGAGCGCAATGGAAGGAGAGTGGAGAAGGCGTCAGCCACGGGGCGATGCGACGAAGAAAAAATGTCTCTTTCTGTGTTTGTCTCAATGGAAAAATATTTGTCTCGCTGGTGAAAAGAATTTGTCTCATTAGGGAAAAATATTTGTCTCGATGACAAAAATATTTGTGTACAATATTCAAATCTTAGATCTTCATAACTTGAAGATTTGAATCTCTGTCTCGATGGGTTCCATCAAGACAAACATTTTTCCCAGCAATACAAAACATTTTTGACTATGGAGACAAAGCATTTTCATAAAACTAAATACTAAAGTGATTATTGAGTGGTCTTGCAACTTACAGAAATTCTTGAGTCTCTGTAAATCTCTGTATATTGTAACATTGATATAATTTTATGGACTGATAAAGATGTGAAGAGGTCAAGAGAGAAGTGGGAATGACACGTCTTTTTGCCGTATGAAGCACGCCTAATTTTTGCCGTATCAATCATAATTAAGAAATAGATAATATCTTCAAATTAATATCTTCACTGGGATTGAGATGATTCGCCTAATTTATAGTGATTAAATTTTTGTACCTCTTATATATAACTTAACACAGATTTGTGCCTAAAATTCAAAGCACTTCCATTCAGAAAGCAGAGTGGGTACTTCTTCCATTCAGAAAAGTTTGTTGTTAGGTAGAAAATCAAAGCACTTAGTTAACATTCTTCCACTATGAAATGTTTTGACCATTATTAATGGTGCCAATTAGGTAAAAAATCAACGCACTTAGTTAACATTCTTCCGTAGAAAATCAACGCATTTAGGGTGCGTTTGTTACGAGCTCTTCAATGGGAATGAGAATGAAATTGGTTTTCCCCTATACCCCTAGATTTATTGGAGGAAGGAATGTCCCCATGTTGGTTACATCATTGGTGTTGTGCTCCAATTTTGGATAAAATGAGACACAAAAAGTTTGTTATTGGTGGTGGAGAGGGGGATGATTGTAGATGGGGAAAAAGTTAATTATAATGGGTAATGATTACCTTATTTAGGAGGGAATATAATGTTATTCACCATCTTTATTATCATTAAGCACCACAATTGTCTTACACTAATTCTCATTCCCATTTCCAACCAAGTGCCTCCTTAGTTAACATTCTTCCACTCAAATTAAGTTAATTGTCCATTATTAATGGTGCCTACAATCAACCTCCTATTTTCCTTGTCAAGTGGAGTATATTCTTGAGAAAACTTGATCTTCTTTGATTACAAAGTCTTGTCGTGTCAAGTAAAATATTCTAACCACAATCTTTCCATCATGACTTTTCTTACTACGTCTGAAGCACGCCTTAATTTTTATATATCTGCAGCAATGCAACTCACCCATGCAATTAACATTATAACATGGAAAGAAATTGTTATTACTTCTTTGCATTTGCAATCCTACTAACCTTATTGCCTTGTCGTCTAGCCAAAACATCTACCAACCTCACCACCGATCAATCTGCTCTTCTTTCTCTAAAAGATCATCTCACTTCAGACCCTTATCACTTTCTCACGACTAACTGGACCATTAATTCCAGCCATGTTTGCAGTTGGATTGGTGTCACTTGTGGCTTGCGCCACCGCAGAGTGACGGCGTTGAATATTTCCAACATGGGTCTCTCCGGCACTATTCCACCACAACTACGAAACCTCTCCTTTCTCATTTCACTTGATCTCAGCTACAACCATTTTAGTGGCACTTTGCCTCGAGAGTTATCTCTCCTACACCGCTTGAAAATTATTTCTCTCAGAGTTAACAACTTTGAGGGAGAGATTCCACCATGGTTTGACCATCTACCTAAACTTGAGTTCTTGTCCCTAAGTAATAACAGCTTCAACGGTCTCATCCCAAAGTCTCTTTCAAACTTATCAAATCTGCAATTTTTTGATTTTGCTTACAATTCTATCCATGGAGAAATTCCACGAGAGTTGGGGAGACTTGATAAGCTGCAATTTCTAAGCATGTTCTCGAATCATGTATCAGGTGCTATACCCTCCGCCATATTTAACATATCCACCTTACAAACTCTTAATTTGGCATTCAATGAATTGAGTGGCAGTCTTCCCATGAACATGTGCGATAATCTTCCCTTTGTTAATTGGATTCAACTTTCTAGGAATAAATTTAGCAGCCAAATTCCGTCAAATATATCCGAATGTTCAAATCTTCAAGGGCTAGGTCTATCTTACAACATTTTGAGTGGGGAGATACCGATAAGAACCGCGAATTAGGCTCGATGAATTCGACGCCCCAACTCAGGTTGGCAAGCAACGAACCCCTCAATCCCACGTAATTTCGATGCCCCAACTCAGGTTGGCAAGCAACGAAACCCGATTCGAAGCTCTAGCTCGGGCTAGCAAGCTATCGAATCAATCCACAAAGCAAGAATTTGCTTCAAGAACTAGTTGGTATCTTTTTCATATATCAAATGAGATTATACAACTAGTTATATAGCCATCAATTCTATCTAACCAACTAACTAACTCCTAACAACTAACAAGAAAATACAATTCATGCAAAATAGTCTCTAATATGCAATATAAAAGTTAAAGGACTAAATACAGAATTCATGGCAATTCAATTTCTTGACTATATTTCTAAGTTCGCATCATTCCCGACCCCATAAAGAACATCCTTGTCCTCAAGGATAAGCTCCGGATCGGTCTTCTTATTTCTTGGAACGTCAAGAGAAGAAGACGTGATTTTTCCTCTATCGAAAACAAAAATCGATCATCCAAAGTTGAATTAAATCGTGCGAACACTTCCACTTCATCCATCACTATTTCTTTCTTCAAATTCCCATTATTTACAGCATCTTTATTTGCCTTCCCATTCTTGACAGCAACAAAGCCACTAGCAGCTTCACTAGACGAACCAGACATTATTGATCCAAGGAATTTGTTTGATTTTCTGCTCCTCTCAATTAGATCAAAGCCCAGGGAATAATATGGATGGAACCAGAAGAGCTTGTTGCAAGAAGTATATCGGGAAGATCAGCTGAAAATGTACCAAATACTTGTAAATTTGGCACTGTATCAATGATATTCTCCGATCCGTTACTTCCCCCTTGCGTTTGTATCATTGATTTTAGCACGCATCGATCAAGCCCGTATCTCCAATATGGAGGTAGGCATCATGAGCGTCTTGTCCGGTAATTCCACAGCTTCCCACATTTTTGCTGCTCTTTTTCCTTCCTAAAGGGGCTGGACCTCACAAGCTGCTCATTTCTTGAAAACTTTATATGACATCTTTGAATAGGAGTACTAAAGGCTAATTTCTTCTCCGAGGACCATGGCTGAGTGGCAGAATATCTTGCAGATGAAGGTGTGTACCTTAGTTCCTCTTGCATGAAATCTGTATGATGATGACAAGAAAAACGCAGCGGTGTTTTCTTTGATTTTCTTGACGATGATTTAATTGTATTTGTTCGTTTTCGTCGCCTTACCTTCTCCAACATCTTGGCTATCTTCGTCATTCTCCTCTACATGACTTTGACTCGATTTTCCAAGATCTCAATTCTTTCTCCGAGAGTACCAGCCATTGCAATTCGAATACGATTGATTATCTCTCGCGATTCTCAAGAACGACTCTCTCAATGAAAGCACCAATTGATAAGAACCGCGAATTAGGCTCGATGAATTCGACGCCCCAACTCAGGTTGGCAAGCAACGAACCCCTCAATCCCACGTAATTTCGATGCCCCAACTCAGGTTGGCAAGCAACGAAACCCGATTCGAAGCTCTAGCTCGGGCAAGCAAGCTATCGAATCAATCCACAAAGCAAGAATTTGCTTCAAGAACTAGTTTGCTATCTTTTTCATATATCAAATGAGATTATACAACTAGTTATATAGCCATCAATTCTACCTAACCAACTAACTAACTCCTAACAACTAACAAGAAAATACAACTCATGCAAAATAGTCTCTAATATGCAATACAAAAAGTTAAAGGACTAAATACAGAATTCATGGCAATTCAATTTCTTGACTATATTTCTAAATTCGCATCAGATACCAACAACAATTGGGAAGTTGAAATCTCTCCAGATATTAGCTCTGGGTGGTAACGACTTAAATGGTGTGTTTCGCTTTTTATGCCTCTCGCATTTTCTCTTTTAATATATGCATTTTACTTTTAATTATCAATTCTTTTTACAGGTGTTATACCAAAGGAGATTGACAATCTTCAAAACTTGGTTGTGCTTGGTATTGAAAAGAATAATATTAGTGGGAAGCGCCCCTCAACCTATTCAATTTGTCTTCCTTGCAAACCTTAGTACTATGGCGCAACAAACCGAGTGGGACCCTTTCAAGAGATATTGCAAATCTTACATTGCTAAGAAACTTGCAACTCCGGAAAACAAGTTCACGAGGTAAGGCAGCTTCTATTCCCGCTTAGGCTGAGTGAGATTCCTTATAATGCAGACAAGTGTGATTTTGATATTGCACACATTATATTACATATTCAACTATATATATATGTGTGTGTGTTTGAAAAATTAACAAGATAGAAATTAATTCAATGAGCGAAATTAGATACGAGACATTAGTATAGGTATCACAATTAAAGTGAAAAACTAATATATAAATACAAACGTAATGTAAGTAATTAGATATTATAAAGGTGATACAAGTTTTTTTATTTAAAAATTATTTTATTGTAAACAAACAAACTAATCGAGCCTAAATAATCAGGATAGACTACAAGAATCAATAATAGAACTATATTAGTTCTCGTGCAAGAATTAGTAAGTATGAATATGTTATACATATTAATTATTTTTATCGTTTTAAATATATAGTGATTTTTATATTTTTCTTCGATTTTCTATTGTCGTTTTCTTTGTATATATTCTACGATCTTTATTTTTATCTTTTTGAAATACATCTTTATAAACTATGTTGATGGTTGTTTTTCTATTATTGTCATTCTCATCGCATTCAAAATGTTAAACCTTCTTGGTTAATATGGACAAGACAACACACAACTATTCTATGATTGAAAATCGGTAAAAATGTCCTGCATGTTGACAATAATTATAAATTGCCGTATTTAAACCACTTTTTAATTTTGCCCATTATGTTTAAAAAAACATGTAAAAAATTACCGCGATACCGGCTACAACCAGTTTCTAACCGGTAAAAGCTGACATGGATGTATTTTTGATGAAAAAATCCTTTAAGTTTCAGATTAATTAATGAAAATTAATAACGAATAAAATATAAAAAAACTATTTAATAATTAATTAAATAAAAATGCTTAAAAAAACAATCAAATTTATTTTATTTTATTAGTTTGGTAATTAATTTTACAATTTTTATAATATTAATTTATTTTTATTTTTGCAATTTCTAATTTTTAGTTAATTTTAAATTTTAATATGTTATTCATTTATTTTAGAAAATATTTATATTTTAAAAAAATTGGTGTATTTTGTTTTATTTTAAGTACATTTTTCATTTAAGTAAATTTTATTAAAGAGTTTTTTTATCTTTAAATCACTAATTTTTAATAATTTTAGGGAGGATGGGGCATTTTCATTAAAAAGGCTTTCACGTCAACTTCTACCGGTTAAAAATTGGTTGTAGATCGTATCAGTGCATTTTTGACAAGTTTTGAAACATAATGGGTAAAATAAAAATGATTTAAATATAGGGTAATTATAATTATTATCAACATACGAGATATTTTTGCCAATTTTCTCAAATTGGCATCCTAAAGAGATGTCATAAGTCTTATCTTTATCACAATCAATATGGTGTCGTTACTAAAATTCAGCTTATATATATTTCTATCATCGTAATCAAAATTAAATGTTAAATTTTAATTGAACGTATATGCATATTGTCCACCTACTCACTAATATTTATTTATTTGAGGTGGTAAGATATACGAGTATCTCATAATTATTTAATTAATAATATAATTTTATATTATAAAACAAACAATTAACAAATATAATATTTCATACTGCATTTTTATATAAATTAATTTTTCACGTTCATTATATATTCCATTGTCAAGTTCTTTATAAATTATGAGTATAAGAATTTTAATCATCTTTATTCGGATCTATTATTTCTTTTAATTTAAATTATTCCTCATCCATATTCTTCAATTTGTAAAATAATTTGATATATTATATATTTTCTCTGTCTCTCTATAAGTTATCTATTTTATCAAAATTGACATCCCATAAGTTATTCATTCATTTTTTTTTTTTTGGCAAAGATTCTCCACATACCACTCTCTACCTTTTTACTTTCCCATCACAAACATCTCAACACACACTACACATTTCAGAGGCGGATCTAGTGTGGTACATGGGGGTACAATTGTACCCCCAAATTGAAATAACATGACTAGATTTACACTGATGAAAGATAGTTTGTTCTAGCAGTTTTGCATGTTTCTTTCATATGATATATGAAGGGTCCTGTGTTCGAAACTTGACCACCTAGTTTCCCAGCTTCTCCTAATTGGTTTTGACTCCAACATCTAGTTTTTTTTTCTTTATTAAACTTAATCAATGTAATGAATAATTTGTACGGTTCAAGTTTTTTCTGCTTTCTTTATTGTTTTTCTTGTTCCTTTTAAATTAAACCCCAACATTTTTGCATTCACGCAACTCCTTCACGTTTAAGTTTATTTTTAATAAATAATTAATTAGTAATAATTTAAATACATTAATGTTTATTATTTATGTGAATGTTGGGTTAACTCATTAAAGAGTTTGATATGAACTTCAAAAATTTGTTATAAATTAGAGTTTATATAATTTTTGTTATATTATGTGTTGTCCTTTCAATTGAATGCTATTATATTTTTCAGAAAAATGTGTTTCGAAATTTAATTATGATGTCATAGATTATTTAATTTACATCAAATTGTATAATTTTTTAAGTATTAAATAATATTTTAAAATTACTCCCTCCGTTCAGATTAGTTTTCATACTAATCTGGGCATACATTTTAAGAAAAATGTAATGAGTGGAGTATTGAAGGGTAATTTTGTAAACTTTTATTATAAAAGAAAGGGAGGTGGTTGGATTGAGTGTAAAAAGTAATGACATTTTGTGTAAATATATGAATATTGTGAGGGTGGAGTTTAAGGAGGAATTTCCTTTTTCGGAATGTGAAAACTAATGTGGGACAAACCAAAAGGAAAGTGTTAAAACGATCGATCATGTGGGAAAGAGGGAGTATTTTCGTACCCCCAAATTTAAATTTACTGGATCCGCCACCGACACATTTAATATTATTTTTTCTTAAAACCTGTGTCATTTAAAAATGAGTAGCATATAGAGGGACGAATGGTATATTATCTTTTCTTAATATTTTCAAACACACAAACTGTATATTTTACAAAGAGAAGCAAATTGTTGGGAAAAGTTTTCTTTTAATAAAAAAATAGTTTTATATGTTTTATGAAGAATTAATAGTTTTTTCTTATATGACAAAAAAAAAAATTCAACTTTTTCAACTACAAAACAAATTAAGCTGAAGTTAATTGAATACTATTTTATAGTATTACGTAATGTAAAACTTTTATTTACATAACAAATTTAGCAATAATCTTTTAATTTGATGATTTTGTTTCTATTTTTACTATAACATTTTGTTATTAGATATATAATAATAATATATATTGATATTGATATTTTGAGTAATTACATATATATTGGGTAAAAAGGTCAAAACCTTAGAACAATATTTATATGCTCTGATTGCAATTTAACGATGTTCATATTATATTTATTTTATTAACATAATTAAAATAAAATTTTACTTGTAAACTAAAACATGAAAAATTTCAAGAGTTCTCAAATTATTATGTGACATATGAAGTGCAAGCATCAAAACTAATGATAACTTATAAAATTACTCGTTTCAATATAAAAGCATAAAATAATGTGATACGAACCATCACCATTGCAGGTGTTTTACCCACAGAAATTTCTCAACTTTACCAATTTGGAGGAATTACTATTAAGCGAAAACAACTTCATTGGTTCAATTCCATCATCGCTCTTTAACATCTCAACTCTTCGTTTTCTTGACCTTAATGTTAATGGTCCTGTCAAAGTGTCTTCCCACCAACTTGTGCTATGGAACACCTCTTCTTGAAAGCCTTTTCCTCGCTCAAAATAACTTGAGTGGACCAATACCAACCTCTATTTCTAATTGTGCTTATCTCACGTAACTCGGTGTCTCGACATGATTCACCAGGTGTTGTGCCACACTTTCTGGGCAACCTAAGTCTCCTTAAGACTCGCAACTAGCAAGCAATAATCTAAAGATTGAATCATCTTCTACGGAGTTGAGCTTCATTACTTCCTTAACAAATTGCAGATCTTTAAAGGTATTGGATATTCGTTATAATCCTCTAGGTGGCATTATTCCACACTCCATTGGGAATTTATCATCTTCATTGCAATATTTCTATGCCGGCATTTGCAAAATCAAGGGTAGCATTCTGTTGGTATAGGCAACTTAAGCAACTTGATCACACTTTCATTATTCGGGAATGAGTTGTGCTGGTAATATTCCTCTTACTCTCAAACATGTGGATAAGCTTCAAGGATTGTATCTTTCTAGCAACAATCTGGATGGTCTCATTTCACAAGGTCTGTGTGATTTACAACGCATCGATGAATTATATTTAAGCCAAAATCAATTATCAGGTCCAATCCCGAGAATGTTTTGGAAATCTCACTTTTTAAGTAAACTTTTTTTGGATTCCAAAGCATGCTTACTTCAAGCATACCGTCAAGCTTGTGGCTCCTCAAAAATTTGGTGGACCTAGACTTGTCTAGAAATTCCTTGGATGGAAATTTACCACCAGAAATGGGTAATTTAGTGACCTTAACTTCTATCGATCTAGCCATGAATCAATTTTCGGAGACTATCCCCACCACGATCGGGAAGTTACAGAATGCGAAATATCTGTCTCTCGCACAAAACAAACTTGAAGGCTCAATTCCCGTGTATGTGGAAAGCATGATCGGTTTGTCAATTCTTGACCTCTCTCACAATAACCTTTAGGTCAAATCCCAAAGTCCTTGGAGACACTTCGAGATTTCCTCTTCTTCAATGTCTCTTTCAATGATTTAAGTGGAGAAATTCCTACCGGTGGTCCATTCATATATTTCACATCCGAGTCTTTTAAAGCAAACAAAGCATTATTTGGAATCCCGAGGTTTCATGTCCCTCTCTGCCATGTTGTTCCCAAGCGTAGGTCAAGTAGAAAAAATGTGAAAATTTCTTTATTTGTCCTTGCTGGAGTGGTTGCACTTATCACCATTGTCATTTTATCCTTCTTAAGATATAGAAGGAATAATATGACAACTTCTAGAATTGATGAGCAGGTGAACTCTACTATGCCGAGAAAGAATTTCGTATTACGAACTCCTGCGATCAAGCGAGCGGTTAAGTGAAAGCAATTTCTTGAGCCTTTGGGAGTTTCGGTTCTGTTTATAAAGGAGTTCGCGAGGATGGAAAGATTATTGCTGTGAAGGTGTTTAGTCTACAAAGCGAAGGCTGCTTTAAGGAGTTTTGACGTGGAATGCAATGTCTTTGCGTAACATTCGTCATAGAAATCTAACCAAGGTTATAAGCGGTTGCTCCAACGATGAATTCAGGGCATTGGTACTTGAATATATGCCCATGGGAAGTCTTGAAAAATGGTTGTATTCCCACAATTATTGCTTGAATGTCAAGCAAAGGTTGAACATAATGATTGATGTGGCATGTGCATTGGAATATCTTCATTATGGCTATTTGACTCCCATAGTTCATTGTGATTTGAAGCCTAGTAATGTGTTGTTAGACGAAGAGATGACTGCCCATGTAAGTGATTTCGGGATAGCTAAACTTTTAGGTGATGGGGAGACCATTGTTCTAACAAACACCTTTGCCACACTAGGGTACATTGCTCCGTGTTATCTTTCGTTTTCCTCAATTCATACCAATTCTACTTTTGATTATATCTTATGCACTTTACATAATTAATTTTGATTTTTGTTGCAGAGTATGGATTGGAAGGATTAGTTTCGACGAGGTGCGATGTTTACGATTATGGCATTATGTTGCGGGAAACATTTACAAGAAAAAGGCCAAGTGATGAAATGTTTGGTGGAGATTTGAGCTTGAAGAGTTGGGTTGAAAGCTTAATTCCACGATCATTGGATCAGGTTATGGATATTAACTTACTCACAAATCTTGATGATGAACAATGTGACAAGATGATGTACTGTGTATTCTCCATATTTGTGTTGGCCTTGAAGTGCTCGGCTAAATCTCCTACGAGACAGGATAAACATGAAAGAAACTCTGTCGGAGCTACAAAAATCAAACAATCGTTGCTGTAAACCTTGAAATACTGGTAAGTCATTGCTATCTCTATATTATGCTAAAGTAGATTATAGTATTCTGTTCAAAATCATAAAATTTTAAAGATTTGTGATATTTTGTCCATTGTGGAAGGATGAAATACATCTAATATTACTAACATTTATCAAACTCGATCTAGTATTCATCAAGGGCCTTGCATTTCTTGATTTCAAATCATGTCACGTGTTAATTAATTAGTGTGAACTATATAAGGTGGAATGATCTTTAATGCACTTGTCAATAATGCCTTCTGAATTTGCAAGGAAGAAGTCGCCGACAGATCAAAATGACAGTCAAAGTCCTGCCGGAGAAAGCCCAGGAGGACTTGATCAACATCACATTCTAATCTTGAATCTCTACCGTTTATCAGTTGATTGTGTTTGCATTTAGGAATTAGGTGCGTGTAAAATCAAATATTCTCTGTTGTTTGTAATTGCAATAAATATTTTCTATCATCTCAAGTGTTTCTTAAATATTTTCATTCAAGCTAAAACACGTACAGGGAAAATTGTAATTTTGATTCCATGAGAATTTTCCATCGGTAATGTTAATTCCACGTTTTTTTTTTGTCCTTTTTTATTTTGCAAAAATAGTCCCGATCATTATTTTTAGGATCGAAATTGCAATTTTATTTCGTTTTCTTGGGACCAAAACTGCAATTTATCATTCTCTTGGGACCAAAACTGCGATTTTCTTGTGACTAAAAATGTCGAAAAACTACATGACCTAAAATGTCAATAAATGGACCATTTTGCAGATCACTCATTCTCTTGGGACAAAAATGCAATTTACCCCTAAAACACACTCTCATCAAGTATGAATAAATAGATCAAGAATTAGAAGAAAAACGTGAAATAAATGATGACCTTTTATATGTATGAGCCGAAAATCACATAATTCTGTTGTTTAGGAAGAACATGACTTGAAAAAAACTATATTACTATATTTTTGCATTTGTTTCTTGAAATTTACCATTTTGTAAAATAAGTAAAATTTCATTTGCCATATCCATGGTTGAGGTGCAGGCCCAAAGAAAATTGACAAAAATGCATTTTTAAAAGTGAAAGTCTTGTATGCAAAAGATTCACCGTGCAACTCAAGTGTATTTTTAAAGAGGATCAGTTATTTTCACTTAATAATTGCAATTGTTTGCATTGAACAATTGTAGTTGTCCAACTGTTACTGTTGAGTGAAAAAAACCATAATTATTCTGTGAAAACAATTAATCCAGTTTAAAAATCCACTTGAATTGGACAATATATTTGATGCACAACAGACTTAATTTTTTTCTGTTTAAATAGGATCTGAATATGAAGAGTTAATAGGGTCGAGTACTTGTACACGGATCTCACTACTTTGCACCTTGTGTACATATTACTTTGCAATTTCAAACAGATCCAACACAAGAAGATCTGTATAACATAAATATCCAATCGGAGTAGTGCTTATAAATATTGAAAAATTGCATTATCAAAATGCATATTCCTTAAATTTTACATATGTTGTACACCTCAAACCAAAGGGGTGTGCTGAAGAGATCTAACATTAAATTATTCAGAATCAGTAGCTTCGTCTTTGTCTCATCTTCCTCTAGAATATATACCAAAGCGCGTTTTTTTACAGCAAAAACACAAGCAACACCCCTGGATACTGAAATAGGAATATAGGCCATAGTCTGATCAGTCCAACTTCAAAATTTAATAAACACAAATTTTTGTTGGTGATATATTCAATGAAAGTGAACTAATTCCCTTTCCTCTTTCATTTATTAGCTAGGGAGAAAATAACTTTCTTTTTAGTTTGGTTACCCCTCTCGTCACGAGCAAATTGGAGAGTATCGTTGGAGCAGTGCCAAAGGAAGTGAGATTCCAGAATGGGACCAAATATATTAGATCATTCAGAAAAATCAAAGCACTTAGTCAACTTTCTTCCACTGCGAATATATTAGACCATTATTAATGGTGCCTATTAGGAAAAAATCAACGCACTTAGTTAACATTCTTCGGTAGAAATCAAAGCACTTAGTTAACATTGATCCACTCCTAAAAGTTTATTGTCCATGATTAATGATGTTTGAACAAAATTCATCTTCTCTAAAAAGCTCAAACTTGTAGAGAAGTGTGGTTTTAATTCATTTATATTATTTCTGTAACATTCATATAAGCGGAGTTGCTTTTGTGAAAATCGAACCCAAAATTTAGGCGTGAGCCAAAGACTCTGATAGCTTGAAAGAAGGCATACAAATCTAAATCTTTGTCAGTTAGACTCCTAATCACCCCTGGCCACCCCCTTCCCCAAATCTAATCCCCAAATCCAAACCCAAAAATCACACCCCTTCCTCTGTAAATAAAAAAATATCCCAGTTAGTCCTCTAATTAACAACCTTTTTTTTTTTTTTTTAATTTTATTTTGGCCCTATAACCGGCTATCACAGGTATTTCAAAACAGTTGGTCAACAAAGTTGGACATCCCCTATATATTCTTGCAATTACATGCAGCAACTCACTCAATTAGCATTAAAATATTTGGAGCCACGGAGAGAAGTACTTATTATATATTTTCTTGCATTTGTCCTACTAACGTTATTGTCTTGTCAAGCCAAAACTTCTACTAACCTTACTACTGATCAATCTGCTCTTCTTTCTCTTAAAGCTCTTGTCACTTCAGATCCTTGTTAAATTCTTACAGGAAACTTGACCATTAATTCGAGCGACGTTTGCAGTTGCGTAAAAAGGTCCAATACATATATATATATATATATATATATATATATATATATATATATATATATTTGCATTATGTTATCATATCCTTTCTGCAAAGGACGTTCATTATTTAGCAACTTAAACATTGAATTATAATATTTTATTTTTTTATGAACTTTACATTATTTTATTAACGTAATTAAATAAAAGTTCACTTGTATAAGTAAAACATGAAAAATTATTGTAAAATATTTATAAGACTTATGCAGTGCAAGCATCAAAAGTAATGAAAACTTATAAAATTACTTGTCTTAATAAAAGCACAATAAAATGTGATCTGATTCTCCACAGAAATTGCCCAACTATACTCCAACACCTTCATTGGTTCAATTCCACTTGGGCTCTTTAACATTTCAACTCTTCGTGCTCTTGATCTTATTAATAATCGTCCTGTCAGGCGATCTTCCCACCAATTTGTGCTATGGAACACCTCTTCTTCAAAAACTTTTTCTCGCTCGAAATGACTTGAGTGGACCAATACAGCTCTCGGTCTCGATTACAATAGATTCACTGGTATTGTGCCCCACTTTTGGGCAACCTAAGTCTCCTTGAGACTGCTGGAACTACAAAGCAACAATCTAAGGATTGAATCATCTTCGACAGAGCTGAGCTTCATTGCTGATTTGACAAATTGCATATCATTAAAGACTTTGAATATTGGTGATAATCCTCTAGGTGGCACCATTCCACCCTACATTGCTAATTTATCCTCCACATTGCAATATTTCTATGCCGTCAACCGCAAAGTTAAGAGTAGCATTCCTGCTGGTATAGGCAACTTAAGAAACTTGATCACACTTATGTTATCTGGGAATGAGTTGTCTGGTAATATTCCTCTTACACTCAAACATATGCATAAGCTTCAAGGATTAGATCTCGAGTGGAAACAATTTAGATGGTCTCATTTCACATGGTCTCGTGATTTACACAACATCAATGTATTATATTTAAGCCAACACAAATTATCAGGTCCAATCCCAGAATGTTTTGGAAATCTCACTTCTTTAAGTGCACTTTGGTTGGATTCCAACATACTAACTTCAAGCATACCGTCAAGCTTGTGGCTCCTAAAAATTTGTTGGAGCTAAACTTGTCTAGAAATTACTTGGATGGAATTTTACCACCAGAGATAGGTAATTTGGTGGCAGTAACCTCTATCGATCTAGCCATGAATCATTTTTCTGACAGTGTTCCCACCGCGATCGGTGAATTACAGAATCTGAAATATTTGTCTGGCACAAAGCAGACTTGAAGGCATAATTCCCGTGTCTCTGTGATTCGGTGATTTTTGCATGATTTTGGGGTACATTTTATGCTTATTTTTCATACATTTTCATGCTTTTATTGCCTAAGTTGAGCCAATTGCATTTAATTATTTAAGTTGGTGTTTTAAGTGTTAAATTACGGGTTTGAGGCCAACTTTGAGTGCAAATTGAGGATATTTTTGGTTTTCAATTAAATGGAGCAATTGCATGGATGGAATGAGGGCTGAGAGACGGTCGTGATGCAAAAAGAATCAGGTCATTCGGAGTTCGTATGGAGAAGTTACGGTCGAACGAAGTTGGGACGGTGAAATACACAACAGTCGCATACACCCATCGAATCAGCGAATACACCCACCCAGCACACCCACCATTTGGATAAGCACACCCCCATCGTCTTCAACAAAATCTGTTGCAGATCGCAACCTTCTCCCACCTGCAACAACCAATTTCCAGCCAATAACCACCACCCATCCATCAAATCAACCATTTTCCGACCACCAAATCGCGGCGACACCACCCAGCGCCGCCACCACCATCCATCGCCGCCGACGCAGCCCAGCCGCCGTCGCGGGTTCCTCCGACAACACCATTCAGCGCCGTCATCGTCCATTCACAGCCCAGCGCCGCCGCGCCCCCAATCGCAACAGTCCAGATTTGCAACGCAGCTTCTCCAGCAGCGCACTCCAAATCGTCAATCTCTTCACCGTCTCATTCAACTCGATCCAAGCCATCGATCCCTCGATTCGAGATGCCTCCGCTCGCTCGAGTCAAGCCGCCTGACTCGAGTCGAGCGGCACTTGCAGCAGCCCAGAATCGCGAACACGCTTTCTTTCCTGCGTAAATTATTTTTGTTGTCTACAAATGGGAGCGTGCCACGTGGAGGTTGAGCAATATTTTCCAGCGTGAATTAGCAGAGGGGAATATAAAGCAGATTGGAAAAAAAGATTTAGGATGGGGGCTTAACCCCTACACGCACAACACACACACTTGGAGGTTATTTTTGTGCCTTCTCCCTCAAGTTTCATCATTTTGGAGCAAGAAAATATGTTTTGAGCTCGGATTTGCATAACATTTCATCCCCAAGAGACTAAGCTTCCTTTTCCCCTTCTTTTATTTCAGTTTTCATCCTTTAATTTTGTAATAGTTTGATTATGTAGGAATTTTCCTAGAACCATTTTGGTTCTAGGGATTGTGAACCCTAAATTGATATCTATGGTTTAATTCTTCTTTTATTTGGTATTTGTTGGTGATTATTGTTTATGTGTTCAAATTATCATTTATTATAAGCATGCTTTTATTGGCCATGATTGTGTGCTTTACTTATTATTGATTGGGTTTAATTGAGAAATTGGATCCAACAATTGACCTTGGACACATAACTCATTAATTGTCGCTTGAGAAAGGATTAATTAGTGGGAAGGTATTGAGGGTCTTAGGGGTTTATTGGGTTGATTATGCTAGTAGGGTAGAGATGCATGCTAGTTTAATTTTCCTTTGAGTTGATTGGATTTAATGAATCATTCGAACTCTTGCTTAGTGACCCACCTTACAAAATCATCACTAATACCATTTGAATTTAGTGTTCTACCATAGATGGATATTTAGATGTAGCAACTCCCTAGGACCACCTTTTTTATTGTTTATTTGTTTTAGCTTGTTGTTGGGTTGGACTATTTTTATTTGCTTTCTTAGTGACAATTTTAGATAGCATTTAGATTTAGTCTTAGATTTTAGATTCGTTTCTTTGAATCGCTCGTGTCTAGATAGAATCGGGCCAACGCACATCGCTTTTACACTAACCCTTCCTGTGGGATCGACTCGTACTTACCACACTAGGATAGACACCGTACACTTGCGGTTGATTATTTTATGTGTTGGGAAAATACGGAACACTGTGGAAAGCATGATCAGTTTGTCAACTCTTGACCTCTCTCACAATAGCTTTTCCGGTCTAATCCCAAAGTCATTGGAGGCACTTCGAGATCTCAACTACTTCGATGTCTCTTTCAATGATTTAAGTGGAGAAATTCCTACCGGTGGTCCATTCATAAACTTCACAATGGATTCTTTTAAAGCAAACAAAGCATTATGTGGAATTCCGAGGTTTCATGTCCCTCTCTGCAAGGTTGTTCCCAAGCATAGGACAAGTAGGAAAAAGGTGAAAATTGCTTTATTTGTTCTTGCAGGAGTGGTTGCACGTATCACCATTGTCTCTATGTCCTTCTTAAGATACGAAGGAATAATAAGACAACTT
The DNA here is from genome assembly GCA_030762865.1 of Paraleonurus japonicus. Classification (NCBI taxonomy): domain Eukaryota; kingdom Viridiplantae; phylum Streptophyta; class Magnoliopsida; order Lamiales; family Lamiaceae; genus Paraleonurus; species Paraleonurus japonicus. The sequence goes on along the minus strand of CM061058.1, from coordinate 28,900,915 downwards.
CTAGAATTGAAGAGCAAATGAACTCTACTATGCCGGAAAGAATTTCCTATTACGAACTCCCGCAGTCAATCGGCAGTTCAATGAAAGCAATTTATTGGGCATTGGGAGTTTCGGTTCGATTATAAAGGAGTTCGCACGGATGGAAAGGTTATTGCTTTGTGAAGGTGTTTAGTCTACAAACCGAAGCCGCTTTCAGGAGTTTTGACGTGGAATGTAATGTACTACATAACATTCGTCATAGAAACGACCAAGGTTATAAGCAGCTGCTCCAATGAAGATTTCAAGGCATTGATACTTGAATATATGCTAATGGGAAATCTTGAAAATGGTTGTATTCCCACAACTATTGCTTGGATGTCAAGCAAAGGTTGAACATAATGATTGATGTGGCATGTGCATTGGAATATCTTCATCATGTCTATTCGACTCCCATAGTTCATTGTGATTTGAAGCCTAGTAATGTGTTGTTAGACGAAGAGATGACTGCGCATGTAAGTGATTTTGGGATAGCTAAACTTTTAGGTGATGGGGAGAGCATTGTTCTAACAAACACCCTTGCCACACCGGGGTACATTGCTCCAGGTGACTTTTTTCTCAATTCATACCATTCTACCTTTGATTATATATTTCTTTCTATACATAATTATTTTTTATTTTTGTTGCAGAGTTTGGTTTGGAAGGATTAGTTTCGACGAGGTGTGATATTTACAGTTATGGCGTTATGTTGCTGGGAAACATTTACAAGAAAAAGGCCAAGTGATGACATGTTTGGTGGAGATTTGAGCTTGAAGAGTTGGGTTGAAAGCTTGATTCCACGGATCAGGTTATGGACATTAACTTTCTCACAAATCTTGATGATGAACAATTTGAGTATTTGACAAGATGATGCACTGTGTATTCTCCATATTTGTGTTGGCCTTGAAGTGCTCGATGAATCTCTAGCAAACAGGATAAATATGAAAGAAACTATATCGGAGCTACTGAGAAGATCAAACACCAGTTTTCAAATAATATTGTGATAAGGCCTTGAAATATCCATATTCTTTCACATAATTAACATATATTATGTGTATTAAAGTGAATAGAATACTAATATGGATACAAGTGTAAATGTGTGGTTGATATTGCACCTGAGTAGAATCTAACACATTGATCATTTAGGACAATTAATTTTTAGGGAACATCACTTTTCTGAACATGAAATTTGTTTCTCTCCCATGAATTTTTGTCGGATGATAGCAATTAATGTGATATCATAAACATAAACATGAGTAGTTTGAAATACTTATTAATGAGAAGCCTTATTACTTTGCAAAGAAGAAGAAGATGGATCAAAATGACCTACCAAGAAAGATCTGGAGGATCTTATCCAATATCATCATTTTTAATCTTTGCATCCCTACCGTGGATCAGATTTCATTTGATTGTATTTTTATTCTATATTTTCTCTGTTGTTCGTAATGGAAATAAGTATTAATGAAATTCTAATAATGTCATTCTTATATCAAATACTGAGATGGCCGCATGTTGCCAAAATATTATATACTCCCTCCTCCCATAAAAAGTTTTACACATACTAATAAAACATCACTAATTATGTTTGAAAATTCTGGATTATACCTTGTATTCTTGGTGTATCCTAATTTATTAAACCCAAAAACATTTGGGACTCCGACCGAGGGGAATCAAAGTCTCGACTAGGAATAATGACTATGCAACAATGTCCATTCCTTTAGACTTCTTCATGATCAATCCATATTCTCTTGTGTCAGCCAGATATCGGAGGAATACACTTAGCATTTAGATCAAGAACGTGGGTTGAGATCTTATCTTTGCCATTGGAAGATTTAGTCAATCAATCTCTACAATCTTTGCGTTCACTCAGTTATAGTGAAACTTTTCGCCATTAAATTTTATTATTCCCATCATATCAAAGTTCAGAACTTTGATTTTATAGCAGGGATGCAGAACTCGGTCTAGGCGGCCGTCTAGTCGGGCGCTTAGGCACTAGACTGCCCCGTCCATCCGAATTTCTTTAATATTGGTAGTGTGTTTTTCTAATTAGGCGGCCAAGTCAGAAAAATCGGACAACAAATTATTATTTTTCCATCAAAACGACATCGTCAATTGTTTTAACCTAGAGAACTTGATGAGGAAGTAGAGGCTAACAATGAGTTTGAGTCCGATGATGAAGACCGTGTGTTCGGAGATGAACAACCTTTGTTTTCCCAAGTTTCCCAACAAGGCTCAAGCATTCAAGCCAAGTAATTTGAAGTGTAACATATGATTTGTTTTCTTATATAGTCTATATTAAATTGTTATTTTGGTAATTATCTAGTTTGACTACGACCAAAAAAAATTATCTAGTTTGACTACGACCAAAAAAAAAAATTATCTAGTTTGACTATTTGAATTTGAAAGTTAAAATTATGTTAATTATCATGTATTTTTTAATTGTTGCTCAAGAAAATAATAAAATCGAACCGACTAGGTGGTCTAGGCGCTAAGCGGTAGAATCGCCCGACTACCAATTTCCAAGTTACTGCACTCTTGTTTAATAGTGGTTAAAAACTTAAATTCGATTTCAAATGGGGTCGCAAATGTCATCTTTAACTCTCAAATAATTTTCCACTAAATTATACGAGTTAAATTTTTTAATTGAATTCGAGCACATTTTTGCTCTCAAACACAAAATATTTATTCTTGAATCAAATTTTATTTTGATATCATTCAAAAGGACCCAAAACTAAGAAAGAAGGCAAAAACTTGTGTGCGACCGTCTCACGGATCTCATTACAAAAATTATGGGACTAAATTAATATTTTTAACTATCTTGGGACCAAATCGAAAAGCAGATAGTTATGGGACCAAAATGACTTTAAACTCCAAGAGAAGCATTGAGTGACTTTGCAAGAAGAAGATGGATCAAAATGACTTGCCAAGAAAGATCTGGAGAATCTTATCCTATCATCATTTTTAATCTTTGCATCCCTACCGTGGATCATATTTCTTTTCATTGTATTTTTATTCTATATTTTCTCTGTGGTTCGTAATGGAAATAAGTATTGATGAAATTCTAATAATGTCATTCTTATTTCAAATATTGAGATGGCCGCATGTTGCTTACATTTTATATACTCCCTCCTAGGCCAACACCAAAGCAAAAGAAATCAATTCATGGTTCTAGAAGAGAAACCCATGACTAAAATGCTAACATAAGAAATAAACATTAAAGCTTAAAATTAAAGAAAGATATTACCTTAAAAGTCTTCAAATTCTTCCATGAAACAAGAAATTAAACTACTCACTAATTTATAACTAAGAAAGCATTAAAATTATCTAATGTTTTAACTAATGTGTGTGGTGTGTGAACTCTCCTTCTTGTTTCTGTAGCTGCTGCCTTTCTTGTCAACCTGAAAGTCGCTAAAAAAATGTAGTAACAATTTCTCTTTTTAATAGAATATGCAGGCCTAGCTGAATAGTAAAATGACTACTATCTCTTCATTACTCACATAGCTGAAGTGGGCCTTTGACTTCCAAGTCAATTTTCGCGGCTGGAAAAATGTTTCTCCAATACAAATGCTCACTTTCTTATGTTCCCAAAATTCTCACAACTTAGCAAATCCAATGCCTCCAAGTAAGTTTCAAATGGGCTGCTGCTAATTAATTCAAGGCAAATGGGCCACCTTTTTAATTCTTCCATCTCATGTAGGGCCGTGAATGCCTGGGCTTCAAATTCTTTTCTTTTTTTCTTTCTTTTAAATTCTGAGCTCAATTGTAATTTTTTCGTATTTTGCTAGACTCTCGAGTCTCTCCTTCAATTGATCTCATAAGCTCGTATTTTTCTTCCAAAAATGCTCAATTCCTACAAAATAAACAAAACACTACCTTTTAATTTTCTATAGTTAAGCGCAATTAATAAATATAATGTAAGTAATGCATGAAATTCTATCAACTTATACAAATAAAACACATGAATTTCAAGCAATTATCAAACTAATCAAGGGTCCCATCAATATCATAAATTAATAATTTCTTTAAATTATAAAAATAACTAGGAAAATTTAGTATAATTGAAAAAATTATAGTTTTGGTCCCATGAGAATTTTTCAACGACAATGTTAATCCCACGTTCTTTTTGTTCCTTTTTTTTTTTTGCAAAAATAGTCCCGACCATTGTTTTTAGGACCAAAACTGCAATTTTATCTCATTCTCTTGGGACCAAAATTGCAATTTATCATTCTCCTGGGACCATAACTGTAATTTTCTTGGGCTAAAAATATCAAAAAAACTACGGGACCAAAAGTGTCAAAAGAGGAAAATTTTGCGAGACCACTTATTCTCTTGGGACCAAAAATACAATTTACCCTATAATTATTATATATTGTTGATTGTTTCTTGTTAAAATTCAAATTTACTTAGATCTCATCTCTAACTTTTCGTTCTAGTGTTGCCTTTTCAAATTGCACCAAAAAGTTATGAAGCGTTTTGGATGTTATAATTGATTCCAAGATTATTGTATCATCCTCGTTGTCATCCTCCACATTATTCTCGAAGATGATTGCTATACATTATTATGTTATTTATGATGAATATATTTATTCTAATAATAGTTCAATGAATATAATGCATATATTAATTAAATGCACTCATTTTTTATAAAAATAATTTTTTATTTTATTGTACTAAAAATACTCATAAAATTAATAAATTATTAATTTATTAATAAATTACTACCTCTCTAAAATAATAAATATTTATGATCACAACAATATTAATTTATAAAGATTTTACTGTAGTTCTAAGCAAGCATGGGAAACTCTTCTAAGAAGGTACGTCGCTAGAAGTTGAGGATATGTTACATCAATTCGGGGTGCGGGAGTATTTTCAAAAATCGACCTACGCTCTGGATACCATCAGCTCGAGGTCAAAGAAAACAACATTCAAAAGACAGCTTTCCGAACTAGATATGGACACTACGAATTCACGGTAATATCATTCGAGTCACCAATGCCCGAGTTAAACTAGCTTCGTCAAAATAAATTTTAAATAATTTAAAAAGGGGTTGCAAACACTCTATAAGTGATTTTTTTCAAAATAAAGTGATTCTCCCCATGAAATTGGATTTGCAAACACACACTATAAATATAGGGCATTATCGTATAATTCTTCTTTACATATTCTTTTCATAAAACCGCAAAAGTTAAAGGACATTATCCCAATATATTTTGGAACAAATAGTTCAATCTACCAATTGTACTTAAATTTATAACAACGCAAATTAGAGAAAAAATAAATTTGGTCCCATAACTTATTGGGTCTCCAGCTTTGGTCTAAAAAGTTGTCTGCCCAATTTTGATCCCATAACTTTTGAATTTAATCCAATTTTGGTCCCATAAGTTTTGAAATTATCCAATTTTGGTCCCATTTTCGCGAAAAATCTAAAATGACATCGTTTTTGTCATGTGACATGCGCGTACCGACGAAAATTGGGACCAAAATTTGTTAAATTCAAAAGTTATGGGACCAAAATTGGACTAATTCCCATGTCATGGGACCAAATATGACATCGTTTTAGATTTTCCGGTGAAAATGAGACCAAAATTGAACAAATTCAAAAGTTATGGGATTAAAATTGGCCAGACATTTTTTGGGACCAAAATTGGAGAACCAACAAGTTATGGGACCAAAAAAACTTTTCTCAGCAAATTAGGTCAAGGAAAAAGATAATCTGAAGTAAGTGGATTGAAAACACTAGCTGCATTAATCTCTATCAACTCAATTTGTGATTTCAGCAGATGCATGTAAACCACCCAATCCCCATTACCATTAGGACTTGGCATCGGCATCACATATCCAGATTTTCCTCCCCATGGGAAATGGTATGAACCAAACACCGGCAAGCCCCACCCAAAGTCCATATTTCTCACCGGAAAATCCCGCCCGATGACACCACCACGGCCGACTCCTCCTCCCGGCTGTGGCGGCGTATATCTTGGACAGCCCCATCTCGGGCGGTGCTCCTCCACCCAATCGATCAATCCAAGAAAATGCTCCTTCGTCACCGCAGTTTGCAAGAACTCGTGCACTTCATTTGCCACCCAATTTAATGATTTTTCCTTCAAATCTTCTACTTTTTTCTCACCGAATGGGATGGATAAGACATTGCCAAAATATGAAGCAATGAGACTGGAATCTTTGTCTTGTCCATCCATTAATCTGTTTCTCCCATCAACCACAATCCCCAGCTTGCAACAATTATGACCGCCATAATCTTTCCCAGAAACAATCGTTTTCCAGAGGAATGCGCAGAATGCCTCCAGCTTGCTTCTTCTATTCTCCTTCCTTGTACCTTTTGAATGGTTTTATATTTATTCCCATAAAAATATTTAAGGGTTAAATTTATATAAATTGACGACGTCTAAGCTAAATATCAATTTAATCACTTCGAAATTACTTTAAAAAATTAGATTAATTACCAAAAAAATCACAACCTTTAGGGTTTTTATAAATTACACCATATCTTCTTTTTTGTTTGCAATTCAAAACACCACCTTTTTAAATTTTGTAATTCAATGCATTTAACCTTTTTCAATCACAATTAAATGACAAGGTTGTCACATAGATGCCAACAAATAATTTTAAAAAAATTGAAAGTAATGTCTTTTAAAAATAATTTTTCTAGAAATTATGACTTCATGTTATGTTTAAAATATTTTAAATGTCGTTACTTTCAGTTTGAAAATATATACGGGCATTTACGTGGACATCTATGTGGCATCATATATATTGTAAAACATAAAAAATGTTTAATAATAATAATTTAGTTTTTATAAAAAGTACGTGTTGAGTGTTTGACCAAAAAATTTGATTTAAATAAAATATTATTGTAGAGAAAAATCAGGTAGAAGTCCACTCTAATGTGTTTTCAAATTTTAGATTTTAAATAATTAATTAAGTAAAAACATACTCTTTGAAAACATTGATTAATCATAGAAAATTTTACCTACATAAAGTTAAAGGTAAAATGACATTATAATAAGTGATATAAAGTTTTAGATTAGGCGGAAATGATCCTATACCCAGTAGACACCAATTTATATATCCACCACTAATTTCATTATGACACATATGAGGAGCGCCCACGATTATTATATAATTGATTGTTTACGTGTGCTTATGTATTATATATATATATATTAATATGGTGGGTATATAAATTGGTATTCATTGGTGCAGATATGATCATTTCCGATGGATGATGGATATAATAGTTATTAAAATTTACCCATATTGGCTAATTTTTGGAGCTCATTGACGGAGTTAGCCTTGATGTAATATACGCGGCTGATTGCGACTTGATCCTCATATTTGCCATCCTCTTGTGGCGGTGGTAGAGCTGACATAGGAACATACATGTTGTCAACTGAAATGTGATACACACCTGGCCGCCTCGGAAGGAGGAGCGACCGGCGGAAGGACGGCGACCGAGATAGTGGCTTCGACCGCGCCATCTCCGTCCATGAAATGAGAAACATATTAGCGAGTAAGCGTACGCCACCGATGAGCAAATGTGCTTGCCACCACCACTCCTCCACATTTAAGTTGAGTCACCTAATTATATTTTTTAGATCGTTACGTTATTTTTTTTATTTTGGTTCATTTTTGAAATTGGTCTTGTAAGTTTACCATATTCGACTTTTTTCGTGCGGCAAAATGATCGGCTGAGCTATTGAGGTTAACCCAGCCGGTCATTGCGTCACTTTTAAAATGGTCATATAAGTTTACCATTTTCATTTCGACTTTTAAATTGGTCATGTAAATTTACCATATTCCATTTTTGAACTTTGCACCTCATGAACAATATTTACAATGCTTACCAACTATATTAATTTATATATCATTACATATATTTAAGGAATTATTACTCTAAGGTACCATGTTAAGAGTTTTATTACTCTAGGGTACAATCTAAAAACACAATACAATCAAATACAATTACAATTTTCCATTTCCCATTTTACCCTTAAAAATTCACTTTTTGTCTTTGATCGACACGTCTCTTTCACTCTACTCAAGTTCATAGTTCACACACGTTAATTTCTCTCACACACTTCTCTTTCACTCTCCTAACAAAAAACCCTCCCCCATCTCATTTATCATCTGCCTCTCACTCTCGTCCGGTGCCGAGATTTTTTGAAGCGGCAGCGATGATGAATTGCGCTGGTGAGGTCAACGGGATTTGAAGGCGGCGATTCGCGGCGGCGGATCCGAAAGCAGGGGCTGCGGCGCCGAGGACGGTGGCCGCGACTCACGGCGCTGAAGGCATTGGCGATGGCGCGGCGACGGCTTCCCACGAGAGGCGGTGGTTCTCCCGTGCAACGCGACGACGATGACGATGGGGTGCTCCTCTTGCGGTGGCAATTAAGATGATCGGCGGCGGGGTTCTAGAGGAAAGATCCGAGTCCCACGGCGTATTCGATGCAGATCTATGTTGTCGGCGACGAGCGACAACGAAGGTGATGATGGCGACGGTTGTGGGAGGCGGTGGTTAAATGTTTTTCTGTTTGTGTTGAATGTTGCGGTGGGCGTGCAGATCCGGGAAGGAGATTCAGTGGGTGCACTCAATAATTCGGTGGGTGCATTCACAATTTTGTGTTTTTTTACATTTTGATGTTATTCTACATTGGGTATGTGGTTTTTTTTTTTCCTGCACATGTGCAACATTTTTCTTTGCACATGTGCAACCTTTTTTGTTTTTTTTCGCACGTGGGAGTTAATTTTGAATTATTTAATTTACGAAACAAATGCAATTGAATTATTTGATTTACGAAATAAATGTAAATTTTGAATTATTTATTTTCGCACATTGTAAATTTTGACTTATTTAATTTCTAAACATTCTGGTTCTGGTTATGATGTTGTTAATGAGATGAAAAATACCTTCGTTTAAGGCGTCAAATGAAGAAAGAAAAACAAAGCTGGTACAATCGAGATACGAGAGGAAAGAATGAAGACTGTGGAAATGAAATTATTGGGAAGAGTAATGGACGTGTCATCAAAATTGCTTTGAATGTGTACCATTTAAAAAAGGAAGGGTAAATTGGGTAGATTAGATGAAAATGTTGTATCTAGTAGTAGTAATTTCAACAAATGTAGTATCTTTTAGTGTTAGGACCTCTAATTTTGTACCTTAGAGTCATTCACCCTATATTTAATTTGAATTTTTATTTTATTTAACACTTCTTGATTTTACATCTAACACTTATATAAATGCATACATATATTAAACAAAAATTTAATCTGTTAATATATTTAACACTTTTTGAATATCATATATATTTTTAGAATACATTGTCTATTGCTAGAATAACTTCAATTTTTTAAAAATTTATAAGATGAATTGAATACTATTTTTTTATTAATTTAGAATTTAATTTTTAATCAATTTAGGATATTATAATTTAATACAGTAAATATTATATAATTAAATTTATAAATTTTATCAAATATTTGAAAATTCGGATAGCAGGCGGTGTCTATCATGCTTTTAATCATCCAAACACAATGGGTAAAAAAATTGGCCCAGGTTTCATGCACCATATTTTAGGTATTACACACACTTTGTAATATTATTATTTTTTAGACTCATGTGAAATGACATGCCCTCATCACCCTCCCTCTCAAAACACATACACCCACCCTTAGAGAAAAAAAAAACTTCCGATTCTTATTCTTGCTACAAAGTTTAAATTAATTAAGAAAAAAAAACGAAAATAAGTGCAAAAATCTTTATTTTTGCAAAGGAACCCTATTATATTTTTACAACTATTTTTTCATAAAAAGTAAAATATTCGAGAACAAAATTTCAAAAAATCGAAAAATATTTTCGGTAAAAATTTCAAATATAACAAAATAATCGAAAATTAGAAATTTTATAATTTTTCATAGAACAGATTCGAGAAAAAGATGAAAAAAATTAGTTTAGTGGTGTCGGGTGATTAGGGTGAATTTGTGCATGTTTTTACTGTGATTTAATTGCTTATTCATATATATTTTATGAGCATTTTCTCCCTTATTCAAACACTTGTGAGGTTTTACGGTTGTGGAAGGTTTTTGTCGGTTTTGTAGGTGTTGATCATTCTTTTGATACGATTCAACCTTCCATCAAACCTCTCCTAGGTTCATATTCTCTGTAAAAGTGAAGCATCGAGTGGAAATTAGAAAGGCATGAAGCCGAGGGTCGAAACGCAAGTGGAATCGTCAAAATCGGAAGTCAAATGCACTTTGTCTCGAGCTCGTCTCGAGTGAGGTCTCGAGTGAAGTCTCGAGTCGAGACAAAGCTATGGATCGAGTCGAGATGTAAGGGGGTTTACGTGAACAAGCTATCATGTCTCGAGTGGTGTCTCGACCCCTATCTCGAGTGGCGTCTCGAGTCGAGACAGGTGACTCGAGTCGAGACACCCATGGAAGCTCGAGACGAACAGTCGGCTACGGTTTTTGGAGACCAACCTGTCTCGACTCGAGTCGAGCAAATGTCTCGAGTCGAGACAGGCTTCTCGGAGCAGTTTTTGCAGAATTTAATTTAATTGCAGAATTTAAATTTCGAGCCCCCTGCTATAAAAGCCCAATTTTCTCGAATTGAAGAGAGGAGAACTCATTTGGGAACACAATTCCACACTTGGATTAAATTAGCTTGGATTAGAAACATAGAACTCCATTTCCACTTTTCTTGTTCTTCAAATTCATAGCTAGATAGCTTTAAATTCTCATTAGATTAAGTTTACCCATAGCTTATCTTAGTTTAATCTTTCAATTCAAGTAAGGAATTAGCTATTGTAAGGATCTATTGCAAGTTTTCATCCAATTCAATTAAGGTGATATTTCTCAATTTATTGTTTTCATCTATTTCATCATGGGTAATGTTTCTATTGCTTTGATTTCTATTTTGTTGATCAAATTAGCCATGGGCTAACCCTCTTGATTGCTTGGGTGTTGGAATTACACATGAATTTGGTGTTGATCATGAATTAATCACTTTGATTGGCATGTGTTTGTGGTTTTAATGTTTCTACTATTGGGCTTTGTGATGATCTCTTGATTAATTGATTTTATTAGCTTGATTCGTTGAATTAGCGTGTTGCAACGAGAGTTGGATATGCTTAGGATAGGATTAAGTGAACTAATTGATTGATTTTGATGATTTTGATCGTAATTGATTGCACCGAAAGGTGGATTAGTTGCTAGATTCCCCATTAGTGGACATTGCATGCCTAGGTGTGTAGTGAAGGGACGACCCTAGACATTAGTACCCGATTGTGAAAGTGTTTAGGTGATCAACGGTCCTAGGTGCTAGCTTGTTAGAATTTACGTGATCGCTCTTAGCTTTGCCCCTTTCCATGCCTTGATTTGTGGTTGATTTGTGTGATTCTCTAAGGATTGTGTAAGGAAGACACCCGAGCGATCGTTTCACACACCTTGCACTCGTTAGAGTTTTAATTGCTTTCTTTTGTTATTTGTCGTTGCTCTTGTTTTATTTGTCGTTGTTTTATGTGTTAGCATCCCGGTTAGCCACTATAATTCCATGGAAACGTATGTTTTTGAGGCTTCGCCGTTCTCCTAGTCCCTTGGGTACGATAATTTGTTTGGTCGAAAATACTTATTGCTAAAATACAAGCGATCATCGGGCGACTGTGAAATCGAGTTTAGTGGAAGAGAAGAGGAGAAATGGGTGTGGGGGTGAGGTGGAGAAAAAAACAGGCAAAAGGTAGAGGGGTGCACAAAAGGGGAGATGGACGTGGGTGTGGAGAAATGAGTGCAGGGGAGATGGGATTAGATGTGGGGGAATAGGGGGATGAGGAAGGGTGCGGATAAAACTGGCATTTTAATGTGGGTGTATTAGTTCTATTGTGTGTACTCACTTAGTGGGTGTACCGAGGGGTGTACATAACCTATGCCAAAAAAGTTGCAATAGAAGCCCATAAGAAAAGACATGTAGTGGACAAAAATCAAAATAAATGCAAAGCCCAAAAGTGGCCGAAACGAAAACGGTCCAAAGCAAGCCTAATGCCAAGTCTAGAATAAAGGTCCAAAGCACATACGTTTTAATTAGTCCATCAAATAACAAGCAAAAATTTATTTTCGTCATCATTAAAAAAATTAATTATAGCAATATCCACGTGGAACGATAATATATTTTTCTTTCGATATTTTTCAAGATAATTTATGCTGCACTAGTTATAAACTAGATGGAGAAAAACACTACTCCCGCGCGAATCTGTTTTAATCAAATTATGAGAAAAAAATTGTTCCAAAAATATAATTTGTTCCAAGGTATTTAAATGTTATTTTTAATTTTATCCTTTTCTTAAAAATAATGTCAATGGCAAAGCATACTTTGAATCAGTTTCACCATATACCGTGAATTTTGTTTATATTTTGTATATTTTTTAACAATATTAGTTGTTTCATTAAAAATATTTGTTAGAAAGAAATATTATATAATAAAATGGTAAAATGCATTTTTGGTCCTAAAAGAATGAATGGTTTGGTACCGAAAACTTATTTATAAGGGCAAAATCTTGTGTTAACAGTTTCATAGTATGAAATTAATACCATTAGAATCATTTACTCGATACCATAACATTTATTTAGTGATACCATTACACTTATAAACTGATATCACAAGTATAAAATGGTTATGGTATCAGAATGATTCTAATGGTATCGTAGAGTGATTCTAATGGTACCAATTTTATACTATGAAACCGCTTCACCGGAGAGTGACTCTATTTATAAGAATCTTACTCTATAATGAGTAATGAATGGGTTACTACTTAACTTATGGCCGGGTTCCTAATTAATGAACTAATATTTATGAACATTAAGTTAACTCTTAAAAATTAATCCTTGTTGATAAATTCTTTTAAAATTGTTCACTGTATGACGGACTGAATATAACGATAGATATTAATTCACACTGTGAACAAATTTTACAAAGAGAGTATATTTTTAATGTGTTATAACCGTATAATTTATGATTTTCTTTTTCATTTAAAATTGGACCTTGTCTTTCCTATTGCATTATAATTGTACAAAATCTTTTTCACATGTCGCATATGAATGTTAGGCATTAAAAAGAAAAAAGGAAAATTGGCAAAGATGATACTTATATTGGCCATAAATATGAAATTACCCTATATTTTAATTATTTTTAATTTTGCTATATATGTTTTTATTTCTTGATAAAACTACCCTAATCGCTCACCTAATTAAAAAAAAAAAAATTTAAAAGTGCCACATCATGAGGACTTCTTGCTGAAACAGCTGAGACAAAATAAAATATTCCAACATAAAATAAAATCCCTCCACGATAAAGTTGACCGTCCCTTTCAGTTAGTTAAATCATATATAAGGATATTTTAGTTTAAAAATAATTTTGGTTGTGTGTAGAAAATTCAGAAGTCTATTTAACCACGATCAAAGGTTTATCGTATAACAATTAAATATAAGATACTCGGTATCTAGCCCAAGAATCGACTAATTCGGGGACCAATCCCACCGTCCACTAGCGGAAATCCCACTTAAAGCCTGAGCAAAGCTCAAGATGGACTCGACCCATCTAAGAAATTGTTTGCACCCAATGAATTTCGATCCCGAGACCTATAGAGCATCACACTCCTAAGCATCAATCCCTCACCACTAGGTCAACCCCTTATATGGAAAAATTATAAGATTTCTTAACAAAAATTATAATTGTTAACAAGTCTAAGTATTAATTAAACTTTACATTATTTGGAAATATGAAAAGCATTTTTTTAACACAAATTTCTTATATGTACTATATGATGCAGAGAGGCTGGGCACATAACTGAGAGGGCCAGGGTCCCCCTACATAACACGTGCCTCAACATATTGAATTGGGTGTATTTGAGAATCAATTCTGCTATTCCATAAATAAAACTATATAGATAGATAGATTTGATATAATGGGCTCCTTATTGGGTCAAAAATGATTTGATAATTAATAGACACATCATCATATTTACATAATTAATTATTAATTAGATTTAAAGTATTTAAAATAAAATTTATAAAATATTTAATAGCATATCTCACACCATTTAACATAAACTTAGGCATTAAAATTTCACAACACTTCCATAATAGATAAATAATGATAATAAAATGAAAAATCACACGCCACAACTAATTTCTGTTTTTTTTTTTTTTTTTAAACACAACATAAACAGTTTTAATATGCCACAAAAATCACACGCCACAACTAATTTCGTTTTTTTTTTTTTAAACACAACATAAACAGTTTTAATATGCCACAAAAATCACACGCCACTACTATAGTTAAATATCAAAATAAAATTAAAAATACTTCTCCCCCAACACAAAAAATAAATTACTTATTCATTACTAATCTGATTATCAGATATTATTTTAACGTGCGGAGTCAATTATTTCCAATTTAAATCTCATTTTCATGACATGAATCTCATGACCATCACCTTGATTTATTAAAATGATATTTTCCATATTTGAATCAAATATTGTAAGAACATATATATATATATATATATATATATATATATATGTAGACCATGCATATAATCGCAAGAATTTTTTTGTCCCCATAACTTTTTGTCTTTTTGCAAAGGTTCCAAAAAAGTTAACTTTAATTTAGTCCAAATTTTTTGAAAATTATCCAATTTTGATCCCAAAATCGTTGAAAAATTACAAAATGTTGCCGTTTAAATAACATGAAAATTGAGAATTTTTGATGAAATTGTTGACGGGGCGCATAGTTGATAGGTGATAAGAACGGTATAATTTTTCGTCCCACAATTTTCTTGTTTTTTGCAAAATGTTCCAAATATATTTACTTTAAAACTCAAATATATTTTTAAACGGTTTTAGTTGTTTTTATTAAATAATATTACTCAAATATAATAAAAAGACTTGGCAAAAACTCGTATAAAACAGTCTCGAGTTTCACCTCACAAGAGCATCAAATATATTTGCAGGGAATATCAAATACATATGCGAAATATCAAATATGTGAGCAAGGGTATCAAATATATTGTTAGTAGGGATATCAAATATGTGAGCAATGATATTAACTACGTAAGATATATAGGTCAGGAGTGAGACACGTCTCATGTATAAGACCGTCTCACCCAATACTGCCCCAACAAATTAATACTGTAAACCAGTTTCACGATTAACATGACACTCACCTGAACGGCGAGAACGCGCGCGTTTCTTGCCGGCACGAGCTTGCCTTCAACACTTTCATCAGGATTATACAAATTAAGATCCTCCATTTGCACATCGGCGATTGCTTCGACGAAATCTACGCCGCCGTTGTTGCAGAGGAGCTCCGGCTCACCAGCTTTGTTCTTCACCAATTCTCCGGCGAATGCATAATACGTAACTAGTGTTTGGGCCAAGGCTTTTTTCAGAATACCAACTATATGGCCAAAGGACAGTTCCGCAGGGTTGTAACTGTAGCAGAAGAAAACTCCGACGTCAACCGGCAGCAACAGCAAGTCGAGGTTCGAAAGCGGCAGCCAGTGGTCTTGCATTGGCAACACCGCAGCAACCACCTCCGTTTTGGTCACCTTCACCTCAAAACCTCTTACCATGCACATGTTTCTTTTCCTTTTTTAAATGTTTTTTTCTTTTCTCTTTTGTTGGTAGTTAGGGTTTGGTGAGGATCTGAGGATGCAGAGATACTAGGTTTGAAAAGAAAACAAAAATGGGAGTGTGAAATGGTGAAATTTTTCATTAATGATTTGTATGTATTTATAGGGTGGGGGACCTATTTAACGAGTATTAATTTGGGAGTAGGTATGCGTGAGAGCATACATCTCATGAAAAATGTGTTTCTTAGACGAATAATAAAAGTTTCTTGTGCATTACGTGTGTCGTGTACCTAAAAATTATTTTAAGCAGTCATTCTAATTTTAACTAAATAATCATGACTATTTTTACTGAACAGATACAATCAGTTATGGTTTAATAATAGTAACGGTTTAGTGAAAAAATAATCATGATTGTTCAGTAAAAATAAAAAAATAGTTTAAAAATGGACTTGATCAGTTGCACGGTGTACTTAGTGCATGCAAAACTATAAGTCATTATTAATAAAAACAGCCTCAAGCAAGAAGTAATAATTTGGAGCTTTAACTAAAATAAATTATATTAGTGCAACACTGATTTTAGTGCTAATATGAAGCTAATGTCAAGTTCTTTATGAAGCTAATTAGTTACAAAATAAAAGCAATTTATGCTGCGTTTTACTTATTAAATTCAATCTTGAATTTCATATCAAAACTATTGAGTGTGTTTTTTTAACATGATGTCATAAATGAAACATAACTTCAATTTAATTTATAGATCATACTTTTCATTATTTTGGTCAAATTAATAAATGCATGGGTCATATAATATATTAAATGGGGCTACGACGTAACGTCTCCGTATGAGAGTGTCCCAATATTAATGTTTCCCTAGGACGATTAATTTTGAGTATTTAAGTTGAAAGAAAAATTAACAAGTCAACCTAATTTAGTGTTAGCAAGTGGTTGAGCACTACACGGAAACTAAAATTTTAAGGAACATTGAATTTGTATATCCTAACCTGAGCGCCACACGGAAACAATTTTTTTATTTTTTTTTATGGAACAATTGAATTGATATATCTAAATGTGTAAATTTTGTTTTGGTTTTATAGAATTTTTTGAAATACATTTTGTATTTATGATATTTATGTTTAGAAATGAACTTTCTTTCCATAATTTTTTCTCAACCATTAATAACATTTGGATGGATTTGTTAGTTGATCATATTGAACGGATTCCCATATATATGCTATTAATTGGGTGGCTATCACAAATCACTTGTGTGTTTCAATATTGTTTGATTCAGCCTAATAATCCATATATATACACATGGACATGAGCCCGAAAATTATTACTACCTCCATCTCAAATCGGTTTTCACAGGTTGACTTTTTCAACGTTTTTTGTGTGAGAATTATTTCATAGTAATATTTGTACAAAAGTTGTTTTATATGAATGATATGATAGTTGACCTTGTTAACTAGCATACCATTAATATAAAACAACTTTTGTAAATTATTTTTTGTGATATGGCGTCTAGTGAGAGAGAGAGGTTAGAGAGAGAGTGAGTGGACGGTGGTGAGAAAAGGGAGAAGGGTAGGTGACCGGCGGCCTGGCCGCATTTCCGAGTGGCACCCGGTAAGGCAACAAATTGAACCTAGCCGTAGGTTTAACCCTAGAACCCATAGGACAGATGGTGATATGGTTACCAACGGTAAGACCGGAGATCGCTTGGAGTTTCTCGGTTTTGAAGGAGGAGGAGACAACGACGATTTTTTCAAAAATTTCCCAGAGAACCGCTGGTGGAAGACTTGAAACAACAATTTTCGAGAATAGGAGAGGTGAAAGATGTTTTCTGTCCAAGGAAGAGAGATCAAACGGGAAGTCTTTTTGGTTTTGTTCGATTCCCTAAGGATTATCACGCAGAGGTTATTACGGAAAAATTAAATAATATCTGGATCAAGAGTTTTAAGTTACGTGCGTGGGTACCAAGATTTAGAAGGGAACCTATTCCACAAAAATTACTTCGGGCATCTCAGAGAAATGCTTTTCCAGAAGGATATGGTATGAGAATAGGGAACAAATCTTTTGTGGATACAGTGAAAGGAAAACCTGCTTTACAAGAAGAAGAAGGTAAAGTGTTTACATGGGACAAAAACCAGGAGATCATTAGTTTCAAAACAAAGGACGAGGACAAAAAGTGGTTGGAGGAATGCTATTCGGGTTATCTCAAACCTAGTTTTTCATGGGAAGATCATGGAGAAGAGTTACTTAGCGAAAGTAGTGGGATTTTGTATCTCGGACCGATGGGGGCAATCTTATTCTAATCCAAAGTGCGAACGACAAGAAAACAGAGGATGTTCTCTTTGATTTTGATGAGTGGACGTCATTTTGGTTTGAATGGATTAGACCGTGGAAGGATATAGATGTTAATAACAACGTAAAGGTGTGGACATTATGGTACGGCGTGCCTTATCATGCATGGTCTTTGAACTTCTTCTCTCTAATATGTGCTCAAGTGGGCAGTTTTGTTAAATTTGATGAGAAAACGGAACTTAAACAGTAACCTGGAAGTAGCAAGAGTATTGGTTTCTTCGTCAAGTTTGAGTCATATTAATAGAGTTTTGTCCATAAAAATTGATGGAAAAGTGTTTGCGATCAGAGTGTTGGAGGAATCTCCATGTGCATGTAACTTTCCGAAGGAGGAAGAAGAGGATGACGAGTCGAATCCCAATGGGAAAAAGAATCTGAAAACGAAAATGTCACGAGTCCGAGACCGGCAAAGGCGATGTTGAAGGGTGGTGAGTCGGATAGCGCCGCCGTTCGTGGCGGATCCTACGCGGACAAGGGATCTGACTGCTCAGTTGACATAGGAATGATTCGGACTTCGAAAAGACAGTGGGTCCTACCTCGAATCGTACGATTGTGCCTTCCCAGAGTAATGCAGTTAATATTGGAATTATTTCTCCTAGAAAAAGCAATGTAGGAGTTAATGATGTGGTGGGTCCCAGAGAGAGAATAGGAGATGCAATTGCAGAGAATAATTTTGAGCTTTCACAAGAAATTCCATATGAGTTTAATTTGGAGGTCCATCAACAAGATAATGAAAGCCCACCTCTGGATAATTTAATTGATCCAGTATCTCAAGAAAAGGCCCAAGTGATCTTCGCCCAAGTATTAAGGAGGAAGCCCAAAGTGATATTGCAGAATGCACGTCTTGATGGGCCGCGATTCAATTGGAATCGGGGATGACACGTCGCCTCTCATATGATTAAAAACAACCTTATGTTCTTCTAATAATTTTGGGGATCGAGATTCTCGCGAAAGAGGGGCTTTTACGTAACAACCAAAATCCTATCAAAATAAATAATTTGGAGGAGAACGGCGAAGTGAATCAGATTTCGGTGGGGAAAATTGTTGTAAAAGAGAGTTCATTGGGATGGGGCAAATCACGAAAAGGGAAAAATAAAGATTGTATGAGAAGCGCAGAGTCTAAACGGATGGAAGAAAAACAGAATTGGGCATCTTTCGCTAAGAACATGATATCCGAGGAAGATGTCGTGGCTATGGAAAATGATTTGAGGTATAGAAGCAAAGACATCGAAGCGTATTAGTATCAGATTCTGATCGAGCGTAAGCTGTTCAAACTTGGAAATTTGGGAAACAAATTGGCTTGCAAGGCAAAGATGAAGTGATGATCGAGAATTTACAGGAAATTGTGGGCCGTGTTAGTAGCTCGAACTTGATGGGAAAGGAGATTTTAAAGGATAGTTTTTAATGAAGATAATGTCTTATAATATAAGAGGGGTGGGGAGTAATCGAGGAGAAGGGAGTTACAAGAATTGGTTCTTAAACATAAAATTGATATGATTTGCATTCAGGAATCTAAGTTAGAGCAGGTTAATGAGGAAGTGTGTAGATTGATTTGGGGAAGAAATAACGGTGGGTGGGCGGCAAGAGAGGCGCAAGGCGTATCGGGGGTTGATAACGTTGTGGAACTACGAAAAATTTAAATGTGTTAGCTGGTGGCATATGGAAGGAGTTGTAGTTGTCAATGGATATTGGGGGTCGGATAACGTGCGGTGTTGTATTTTAAACGCCTATGCTCCCGGTCCCTTAGAAGAGAGAGTTGAGTTGTGGGACGTAATCAAGTTAGTAGTTCAACAAGATGAAGACACTTGTATATGTATTGGTGGGGATTTCAACTCGGTGAGGACAAGCAGATGAGAGAAGTGGGGATAGTAATGTAATCAATGGGAGGGACATTCGAGCGTTCGATGATTTTATCTCGTGAAGCAAGTTTGGTTGATTTGCCATTACACGGTCGTAAGTTCACTTGGTATAGGCTAAATGGTAGATGCAAGAGCAGATTAGACAGATTTTTGTGAACTCGAATGGCTATCTAAGTGGCCTCATACAGTTGAGAAGGTCTGTCTAGATCGGTATCGATCATTGCCCGTTAACGCTGGAAACAATTTTTATTGATTAGGGACCGCGTCCTTTTCGATTTATTAATGCCTGGGTGATTCATCAGATTTCAAAGAATTAGTGGAAACAAACTGGAAGAATTCAAGAATTGAGGGATGGGGGCTTTGTTATGAAGGAAAATTTGAAGTTGTTGAGAGAAGCTCTAAGAAGTTTGGAATCGTTCGGTGTTTGGAGAAATTGAAGAAAATATTGATAGTTTGAGAGGAGAAATACAGGAGTTAGATGTGATCGATGATGTGTTCGGCTTGGAAGAGACAGAAGCGAGCAAAGGAGGGTAGCTACGGCTAACTTATTCAGGAATCTAAACAAAAACATAGTTTGGCAGCTCAAAAGCAAAGGTTAAATGGGTCAAAGAAGGGGATGCCAACACAAGTTTCTTTCATAGAGTTGTGAATCGAGGAGAAAATCTAATGAAATCATTGGAATTCAGTTAGGAGAGGATTGGATCGAGGAGGTGGGTCTTTGTGAAGTCGAATTAAGAATTTTTGAGAACCATTTTCGAAAGCAACAGTGAGAAGACCATCTTTAGATCAAAGTCTTTTCTCGAAAAGGTTTCGGCGGAAGATAATAATATGTTGTGTGCACCTTTTTTAGAAGAGGAAGTTCGTAGAGCGGTTTGGAGTTGTGACAGCTCAAAAGTCCCTGACCGGATGGTTTTAATATCAAATTCTTCAAAGAGTGTTGGGAAATAATAAAAGGGGACTTGTTGCGCATGGTGGATGAATTTCATCAGAATGGCAAAATTGTGAAGGGTCTTAACTCGTCTTTTATTGTTCTTATTCCAAAGAAGGAGGATGCTCGACAACTTGGAGAGTTTAGACCTATTTCCTTAATTAGCGGCACTTATAAAATTTTGGCAAAGATCTTGGCAGGAAGATTGAGTAAGTTTTTGGATTCAATTATATCGGAAAATCAGAGTGCATTTGTGGGGGTCGATCGATTCATGATGGGGTGGTAATATTCAATGAAACAATAGAGGAAGCAAAGACAAGGAAGTTGGAGAGGATCTTATTCAAAATTGATTTTGCAAAGGCGCATTTACGACTCGGTGGTGGATTGGAATTTCTTGGATCAAATGCTAAAGAATTTCAACTTTTGTGATAAATGGAGAAAATGGATGATGGGTTGTGTGTCATCGGCTTCGGCTAATGTATTAGTAAATGGTAGTCCATCCGGTGAATTTATGTTAGAAAGAGGTTTGAGACAAGGGGATTCTCTTTCCTTTTCTCTATCTCATTGTGGCGGAAGGGCTCGGCATTATGGTGGACAAAGC
Organism: Paraleonurus japonicus; assembly: GCA_030762865.1. Classification (NCBI taxonomy): domain Eukaryota; kingdom Viridiplantae; phylum Streptophyta; class Magnoliopsida; order Lamiales; family Lamiaceae; genus Paraleonurus; species Paraleonurus japonicus. The sequence continues at coordinate 28,879,519 of CM061058.1, read as the reverse complement.
GGTTGAAGTGGGGCTTCTCGAGTCTTTGTTGAGTTAGGGATTGAGAGAATGAGAATTTCTCATCTTCAATACGCAGATGATACTTTATTTTTGGCTTCAGCGGATGTGTCGAACAGCTTTCGCAGTCGCAACCTTCTTCGGAACTTTGAGTTCTTTGTCAGGTCTAAAGGTGAATTATAATAAGTGCAGCCTTATGGGATTGAATGTGGAGAAGACAAAATTGGTCCAAATGGCGAGTATTCTTCATTGTGAAGTTGGATCGGTCCCTTTCTCTTATCTTGGGATTAAGGTAGGGGTCAATTATAAGAGAATTGTTGAATGGGAGCCTCTTGTCCAGAAGGTGAAGAAAAGATTAAAGAGCCGGGAGCACGTAAAGTGTCCTTTGGGGTCGGGTGACTCTACCGAATGCGGTGTTACTAGCGGTTCCGATTTACCATCTGTCCTTCTATAGGATTCCTTGCAAAACCCCGAGTGCTCTTAATTCTTTGTGCTGTAATTTCTTATGGGGGTGGTGAGGGTGTTAGAAAGATTGCGTGGATCAAATGGAACTCTATTTGTTTACCAAAATCGAATGGGGGTTTGGGGGTTAGAGAATTGGGAAGTTTTAATAAGGCGCTTATGGAGAAGTGGTTGTGGAGATTTGTAGTGGAGAAAGATAGATTATGGGCTCGAGTGGTGTCGTCTCTACATGGGGATATTAGCGTTAGTGATGCTGGTGTTTTAGTTAGAGGGAGGAGGAGAGTAAGGTCTAAGTGGTGGAGAGATGTGATTAATTTAGGTGAAGGAGAGGGTGGAAAATGGTTGGCGGGGGGTATGGAAAAGGTCATTGGGGATGGGAAATACTGATTTTTGGAATGATATTTGGGTAGGTAATTCGTCGTTAAAGTGTCGGTTTCCTAGAGCTTTTAACTTAAGCGGGGTGAGGATAAGTCGATTAGAGAAATGGGTTATTGGGAGGAGGTGTGGAGGTGGAAGTTAGAGTGGAGGAGAAATTTACTAGATAGGGATTTTACTCATATTTCTCAACTCATATCCATTTTGAACAGGTGCAATGTATTTAGGAACAAGAAGGACAGCTGGAAGTGGGTTTTTGATCCGGTGGCCAATACACAACTAAATTGGTGTACAAGGTATTGGTTGAAATGAAGCGGGAGGGTGATCATCAAGCAATCCCAGAAGATATTGCGAAGAATGTGTGGAATAAAGTTGCTCCACTTAAAGTTTCGGTAATGGCTTGGAAGCTGTTATGGGATAGACTCCTACAAAAGATAATCTAGTGAGAAGAGTTGTTCCTATTCTGTGGAGGAGAGAAAATGTTGCTGGTGTAATCAATTAGAGGAATCAGCCTTTCATCTTTTTGGAGTGCTCTAAATCTATTCAGGTGTGGAAGGAGATTCACAATTGGTTGGGTGTTGCTATGGTGCCAAATACAAGTATACAGGAGCATTTTCGTGCACACTTGGACTTCATCCATAAGAAAAAAGGTACTGTTTTTGCTATATGTGTATGGGAGTGTACGGTTTGGGCTATTTGGAAAGCAAGAAATAATTTTTTATTTAAGGGAAAGGAGTATTCGGTTGTGTCTTTGTTAGAAGAGGTTAAGGGGAGAGTTTGGAGTTGGTGTTTAGCGAAAAATTTTATTTCTTGTAATGCTTCTCTAGCTGCTTGGTTTCGGATCCTAAGTCTTTATTGTAGATAGGTTTCGAGATGTATATTTTCTTTGGTCCTTGTACTCTCTTTGGGTATTTCTTGTACCCTGGTATTTTTTAATAAATACCTTTTTTCCTGATCAAAAAAAAATAAAACAACTTTTGTACACATATTACTATGAAATAATTCTCACACAAAAACCGTTGAAAAAGTCAGCTGTGAAGACTGATGTGGGACAGAGGAGTAGTTTATTAGCTCCGTCAACAATATGTATTCGACTCAACAACATAAGAGGCAGTAAGGCGGTAAGGTTGAGTATTCCCAATATCTCGACACTTAGGATGTGTTTTTTTCCGACTTGAGTGGGATGGAAAAAATCGGATGGACAAATAAAGTTGATGAGCAATCCAATGAAAAGTAAATCTTTGTTATAGTTTGGATGAAATAGTAGAAGTGGATGAAACTAGCTATATGTCAATTAATACTTTTGAGTGATGATGATATATTACTTTATTAGTGTTCGTGTTGGAATTAAAGTGTGTTATCGAAGTGAGCTTCAATGATATATTATTCACACAATTATGAGTTTGAGTGAATGAGAAATTGAATTTCTAAGTTTGTTGTAACAAAGGAAAATAACTACATTGTTTACTGAGAAAAGCTAAAGGCTTGTTGTCCCACATTGAGAAATTGTTGTTGAGGAAGTGGGTATATATATAAGAAGAAACCCAAAAAGTAGCTTGTAAGATGCATGGAAAAATGTTCCTTCACCTTTTACGCATGTATGCACGGGGTGCAAATCATGACTGAAATTGACTTACGTAACATGCACAAACTGTGTGTGAGCACGAACTGCGTACATGAATGTCGCATCAAATTGGTGGCGGATTGACAAGCTAACTTTTTTCTCATTTTTATTTTCCAATGGACCGCTGATTCTTGAAGTGTCCGGATGGTCATTGAGTTTTGGGTGTTAAGTCACGAAGTCTATAGCCAAATGAGAGTTGACAAGTACGTGAGCTATTGAGACCAACTTCTCAACATTTATAGTTTTGAACTTTCAATTCAGAGTTAATGGTACATTATTGATTTGATTACGGTCGGAGGTCATTAATGGCTCATAAAATCCACACTCAAGAGTCATATTTTAATCTTATAAGTAACATATCAAATGTTGTTGCAAGACACGCTTGAATACATTCTTGAGCAACTTGAGAGAAAATGATACAAATACTATTCCAACAGATTGACATTGTCCTTAGCTTTCTGTCTCGATTAAATTTTGTTGGCACTACGGTGATATATTTCAAGCATATCATCTCAATTTGCTTTGTAAAGCAAGATATAGTATTAATATTTGTGTTCATATCTATTGTATCCTCGGGAAACAAATTGTGTTTACACAGGCCTCGATTTTACGATTTAATCCTATTTTCAGCCATCTACAATGCTATCCAACTAATAATTAGTCAAGTATTGATTAGGTGGAAGACAAGTAGAATCGAATTAGTAAGTGCAAGAAAAATATAAGAGAGAATGAATGAATAAAACAAAAGTAGTGATGCGATTGTTTTAGGTATGTAGATTTATAATATGGTGGATGTATATTTGGATGAAGAAACTGAATTTTTAAATTCAAATAGTGAATGAGATGGAGAAAATAAAACTCCCATATACAAACGAGGTCGTGCCTCCGTTGAGGCCATCGAGTCGATCGATTAGGACCCAGTAAAAATATAAATATTGAGGGGCCAAATTTTTGTATAAGACATATAAAGGAAAAATTGTAATTTTGGTCCATGAGAATTTTCCAACGACAAATAATTATTATTGTAATTTTTAATGGTAATTAGAATCATAAATAATTATTTATTTATACTTTAATTTTTAATAAATTTATTATAATTTTATCATAATGCATGCCAGGTATAATTGTTATAAGTATGTGAAAAAATATTCTAAAATTCTTTTGAAAATTATTTTACAATGAGCAAAAATATAATAATTAACTAAAGAACTCTTATATAATTGATGTATAAATATCATAATATGTATCGTATATGATTATATTCAGTTTTTCTTAATACATACTAATATATATACATATATATGGATTTTAGGATTGAATAAATTAAGGTGATTGTATCATATACTAATACTATATTATATGAGACTAATCATATATTGACACATCATCATTACTAATATATCAAACTTTTTATATACTTGACACCTACTCGGATATATAATTTTATATTCTCGATTAATGTCACGTCATCGAACTCACAAAAATTTGACACATAATCTTTATAAACTTCCTACTATTTTATAGAGGGATTCACGTGTTCGAAATACTCACAAATTAATATTTCATAAATATTGTATATTCTCAAATATGATAGATAAAATATAACTTGATATGATCAAAATAAAAATCTAATACACTTTTATAAAATGAAGTTAAACAAAATAGTTTTTAAAATATATAAATATTAATGGATTTATTTAGTGGTAAACATTACACTTATGCAAGAGGTGCAATGATCAAATCCCAACTAATACTTTTACAAACTCAATATATAATTTTCACATATACACAAACATAAATTAACTTCATAATGAGACGACACGTGATAATGGAGACACAAAATCGACACGTGGTAATGGAGACACGAGAAAATCGACACATGGTAATGGAGACAACAAATCGACATGTAAGCAAAATGCACCACAAATCAACACATAAGTCAAACAACTCCCTATTAGTATATAAGGGGATTTGTCATGTTATTTAAGTATAATTTTTTTAGTATTGCATATTTTTCAATTCAACATTTTTTTATTAAGGGTATTTTTTATGAGACGATTTCATTCATGAGACAATGATCCCTTAATTTTTTTTTTTTTTTAGATTATACGCTATTTTAAAACATAGCCTCATAAACTCACATGTCACATCGTAAAAATAGATTTATCTCATGTATGAAATCGTCTCCTACAAATTTTTATTTTTTATATTATACTCCCTCTGTCCTAGATTAGTTTTCATACTAATGCGGCGCATGATTTTAAGAAAAACGTGTAATAAGTGGAGTATTGAAGGGTAATTTTGTAAATTTTTATTATTAAAGTAAGGGAGGTGGTTGGATTGAGTGTAAAAAGTAATGGCATTTTGTGTAAATATATGAATATTGTGAGAGTGGAGTTTAAAAGGGGTTTCCTTTTTGGATTGTGAAAACTAATGTGGGACAACAAAAAAGAAAAGTGTAAAAAGCGATGTGGGGTGAGGGAGTAATACTTGAATTTTTATAAGAAAAATATAAGGGCTTATTATAAAATTTGACTCAGGTGAAATAATTTGTATAATCCAATAACATCAAAATGTTGTTGCAGATGTCACTTGCATGACTAGTGTTAAAATTTTGCAAATCCAATAACATTACAATTAATAGCTACTACACGACTTTTTAACATTTGTTTTTTGAAAGCACGACTTATAACACGACTTTTAACATTTAATAACTATCACAGTTGGAACTTGTAACTAATTATCTAAGAAATCTAATTAAACCGATAGAATAATTATTGATTAATACTTTAATTAACAGCTGTAACTTTGATTAACTCCAGATTCAGAGATTTAAAAATGAATGTTTCCAAGTTGGGTGAACGTCCAATCTTTTTGATATAAAACAAGTCTCAGTATATTAAAGTATTTGTATCGGTTAAACTGCATCGCTAAAGTTAACAACTCTTATGTCATTATGTCACCTGAAATTAATGGACTCCCAATTATAAATTGATCATACTGAAAGTAAATAAATAATTATTATTATTTATTTTAGTAATCCACTTCATGGATAAGTGAGAAAATGATCTCATTAAAACGTATCACATGGCATATACATATCAAAAGGGTATTTAAATGGTGAACAAATGAAAGCAATTCGTACAAATAATGTGATTGTATTTCCGACTCTGAGGATCACTTTGTACGTATGTAGAATTCAACCGGAGTTCGATTTAGTTCCACTGCAGTAAAGGTTAGCAATATTTTGACCATTTATTTCCAACACATACTTTATTTTATTTGTTTCCATTTTAATAGGTCATGAAATGAAAGTATCGGAATTGACCATATGTCCACAAGTGAACCCAAATTTATATACTCACAACTTATTATGTGGTGACACATAACTAATTAACTCTCCTATATATGTGACACATAAAGTGGTGTCCACAGGGGCAAAAGATCCAATACGATGAAAATATATCTCACAAAATAAGAATAGTAAAACGTTTATCTTTCTGAAGCATTTGTTTCAAATTTTGTGTTTTGATAAAATTTCATTCAATGTAGAAAATCATACCTCCAGGTAACGTGCAACTATGAATAAAGATGTAGAGGGTCCCTAACTATTGTTTGTTAGTTTGCATACCATGATATTAATGGGACCGTTAATTTATATGAATTTTTTTTTTTTTGAAAAATGGTTATTTTATTATTTTTCAAAATTGGTATATTTTTAATTGGACCAAGTTGGGATCGGATAAAATTATTATTTTAGAGAGTTTATTAATATATAAAGGTTTGTTTCATTGAAAAATATTAAATGTTTTTTTAAAATATTAGATGCAAAACTAGTTCTGAATCTTATATAATTAATTAGTTGGGTTGACCGCCATGGATTAAACTTCAAAGTAGTACTCATACGTGGCCATTACATGTAATTAATGACACGACATTCTCTAATTAATGTCAACATGAATTTAAAGAGTCCACATAACTACAAGAAAACGATATTCGTGTTAGGAGGTGATTTGATGATGTTAGTTTGATGATGGTCTTCACTTTGCATACTCAGCTTTTTTAATTAACGATTTTCTGTTTTTTTTTTTTTTTTTTAAATTAATGAGTTGTATGGAGAATTAATGCGGTGAGATCCAACCGGTGCCACGTAGGATAAATACACACGCTCGACCGGAAAATAGAGTCACGTAACTTGCACGTGCTCAAAACGGTGACGTTTTGTGTATTTTCCTGCGATTTAGGACAAACTTGGATATATTTAAATAGTTAGGGGACTAAATTAGACAATTCACAAGATACAAGACCATTTCGCAATTGTGAAAAAGTTATTGGACGATTTCGGCTTAAATCTCTTTTTTTTTTTAGTATATATAATAGTACGAATAAATTAGTAAATTGAAACCTTGATTAAAAGAAAATGTAGATTTTATATGATCATGGTTTAATATAAGATCAATTAGAGCGAACCTTTGTCTAATTCTTAATACTTTTGGTCAAATACTTATACTTTAAATGATTTTTTTAAAAAAATAGGAATAATTTTAAATAGTAAAAAAATAATTGTTGTTGAAACTTCTAAACAATAATATAATACCACCGATCGTAATACTTGATACTTGAGATTCTTATGACCCGATACTTGAAAATTTTCAAAACAGTTTCATGATAAATTTATCAAACTTTGTTAAAAAGAAATACTTAATAATAATTAATCTTGTTATCATCATTTATTAATATTTGCTAGGTGGCTGGATTAATGTACAAAACATGCTTTACTTGTACAAAAATTTTACGCGTGCCACGTGTACAAAGTTTACGCATCGGCGGCTTCCGCGAAAAAAATTACACACCTACGACACAATGTTCAAATCTATGTCAGAGTTAATGTGTTTTCTTGCCCTACGAGACTGAATTGGAAAAATTTGAATATACATGAGACTAAATTAATATACTAAACAAATAATAATAATTATGAGACCATTTCAAATAAAGGTAAAAATATATAAGATAAAATTGGTTTTAATTATATATATATATATATATATATATATATATATATCTTATAATTTATGTGAATAGAGATAACTTCTGTGAGAATGGAGAAAAGAAATATGATATGAACTTTTAAAACTGCATAAAAATATATACAAATCTTAATTACATATAAAATAACGAAAAAATAATATGAGACCGTTTCACGTAATGCGCTCCATGAATATAAAATTATTGATCACTTATGTTTCCTCATCTATAAAATATATTTATTATATTAATTTTAAAGAGTAATGTGTTATGCATTTTCAAAGTTGTACTTTTTTAAACGATATTTTTCTTTCTTCCGCTGCCACACATTTTTAAAATGATATGTTCATCTTAAATTGAGTTAATTATAAATATGAGTGGTGTAGTCCCTCTCGCTTAGGGTTTGTCTCTCCGGTAGGGCCTTTTCCTTTGTGTCTTGTAGTGAATCCACCGACAACCCCCAAAATTTGTCGATTACACAAATTAAAACTATCTTGATAAAATAAAATCCGAAATAGATATGAAAAACAAAACAAGGCTATTAAGTTTATGAAGAATGTAGTTGACGGCCGGTAAACAACTTTTCAATAGTTTTAACGCGCATGCTACCTTGCTCATTGGTTGGGCATAAATTATAAAAACCACTATATCTTGCATTATGTCATAAAAGTAGAGTAGAATAGGAAAAATATTGTACGATGATTGGTTCGTTATTAAATAAACCAGTTTAGGTAAGGAGTGATGACATACTAGTTAATTAGTTAACAAGTTATGTGCCACTAGGGACAATTATAGTAAAATTTATTTGTATTTTTCATATATTTTTTATTAGTATTAGTTTTTCATTAAAATATATTAATTTGATATTATTATTGTATAATAAAAATAATTAATATTATTATAAATTATACGGTTAAATTGGTTTACAAAGAGAAGTTCTAATTAAATGTATATTACTCAGCTTATTTACTAATTCGGTTTCTAGGCAGTCGTTAAATTTAGATCATATGTATATCTCTTTAGGGTTTCATATTTGAAATAATGAATACTTAAATTATCCTTCATTAATTGTTTTGGACTAAGACACACTAAATTATTTTTCCTTTTAAAATTTATTAATATATATAGTCAATAATAAATTATTACTAGACAGAAATAATTTCCGTGTATTATTCAGGACAAAAGAAAAATATTAATTTAGGTTAAATATTATTTCTTCAAGGACATACATTAATTATAGAGTATAATAGTAAAAATTAATCGCAATTGATCAATATTAATGCTGGTCATTTACATATAGATTTTTTAAAAAAGACTAATTACAAATAAGTTCAAAAATTTTGAAAAGAAAAACACAAAAATATTTGAAACAAATGGACAAAAATATTTGAACATGAACCTCTTTGTAACTATAAATTTTTCTTGAACTTATTTGTAATTTCCCGTATTAATGCATAGTTTTCTTATGTAGCATTTTATGGTCAAAATTATATGTAAAAGATGTATGGTCGAGATTACAAATTTTAGTAACTTTTTTCTTGGGAATGTAAAAATTCTTAAACGAAATAATTTGGTAAAATATAATTGATGTAGAGAATTGTAATATTGCCACATAAGTTCTCAAAATTTGTATTTATATAATATAAAGATAAATATTTGTTCAACAAAATATATCATTCGTATTAGAAGGAAAACGACCCATTGCTACCACAATAGACCACGCATTTTTTCATTAAGTATTATAAGCTGAATAATTGTGATAGTCACTTACAACACAAATTAGTCTTCAATAGTTCTTGATTTGTCAAAGAGAGGTTGAGAAAAAATGGGACTAAGGACATGATCGCTTTCTTTCACCTTACATCTCGTATAAATATGCAACACAAAAATATTTGGTGGTTTAGATGTATATTTCAGTGATAATTTGGTGGGTTTAATGCAATTAGGCCATATTATCCATATTTTTTAAATAAAATATCTTCTTCTAACTTATCAAAAAATTAAGAATATTAAATGGACTGGTGTGTTGATCCTAATTTATTATGATTCAGTCCTACGGTGTTTCGAGTTAAAAGATTCGGGCCGTAACGGTTCACATTTAAACAGTCTGTGAAAAGCTAGCTAGCTCAAATTAACCCTTGCTTTTTTGAGTTTAAACAAGCCGACACTATTGGTCACGACTATTTTTAACATTTCTAATAATATATATATATATATATATAAATATATATATATATAGAAATAAAATACCCTAAAATTTGTAGTTTTCTCTAATTGGTCAACTTTTATTAAATTTTTTTCCTAAAAAATAACATTATTATTATTTATTTATTCCATAAAATTTAAATCATTATTTTCTAAAAAAATAAAAAATCAAATGGCGGACGTGGGACCTTGGGACGTCCCATAAGTTTTCCTGACAAATTACTTATTTTCAATAATCTATCATATTCAAAACGTTTTGTGTTTCTAAATTATTTAGTTCTTTTGTCTTCATCATCTGTTTTGCATATTCTTTAGATTAAATGATTTAGTAATTATAGAAATTGAAAAGGATTTATTTGTTAAATTTGGAAAAAAATTATACATCTAACCACCAAAGGGACGAGGTGGCTGGGGAATTAAAGATATCAGGCTATTCAATTTGGCTCTTCTTGGAAAATTGTGTGCTCAAAATATGGTGAGGAAGCTTTCGATAATTGGGGCGGACAGATTGACACCTGCAGCAAGACGTGGAGGAAAAAGTCAGCTTGGATAAAGGGTGTTTTGAGTATCTCTCGGGGAAGTCATGGTGAGTGGGTTAGTGATAACTTAGTGAAAAGAATTGGTAATGGAAATCAGACTAATTTCTGGGGAGAGGCCTGGTGTGGTGAAAAAGCTCTTTGCGAATTATTCCCTCGGTTGTTCTTGCTCTCGTCGGACAAAGAGAAGAAGGTTGCGAACTGTTGGAGTAAACCAAAACAATGAATCAAGACCAGTCAGAAGTGTCTTTCAAAATTCTAGTCTAAGCGTCATCTTGTATTTAGTTCTTTCAATTATTACTTGCATGATTCCTATGTTACCAAGTAGTATAAATATGTGAACTTGGTTTGATTTGTACGTAAGGCAAAAATCAGAAATTGATTAATACAATCTCATCAAATTCAAGCCTTCAAATTACCCATTTTTCTCTTTTGTACCAACAAACTGGTAGCAGAGCCTCGTTAACAAAAATGTCAAATAATCATGTTTCAAATAATCTTGTCTCTCTTGTGTTCACCGGCGAAAGGTTCGATTATTGGAGCAACCTAATGAAGCTGTGTCTTGAAGCTCAAGACTTGTGGAGTGTCGTTGAAGAAGGTGTTGGGGCACCAACAGACGAGTCCCAGCTCACCAACGCTCAAAGAGATCTCCTGAAGAACAAAAAGCAAAAGGATAGGAGGGCTCTCTTCCAAATTTATCAAGCACTAGAAATCCCTGTTTATGAGAGGATTTCAAAAGTCGATAGTGCTCAGGAAGCATGGAAAATATTAAATACAACATATTCCGGACAAGATCAAGTAAAGAAGGTTCGATTGCAGTCGTTGCGAGCGGAATTTGAAAGACTTGAGATGAAAGAAAGTGGAAAGATCTCAGAGTATTTTACTCGTCTATCCTCTATTATAAATCAAATGGCATCGAATGGGAAGTCGTAGAGACTCAAAGAGTGGTCGAAAAATTCTCACGAAGCTTACCGATTAAATTTGACCATATCGTGGTCGCCATTGAAGAATCAAGCGATCTCTCTTCAATGTCTCTTGAAGGCTTGCAAGGAAGATTGGAAGCTCATGAAGCTAGAATACTGCAGAGAAGCAATCAAAATAATTCTTCTCATGAACAAGCTCTAAAATCCCAATTTACATCCACTAGAGGTCGGGGCTCATTTCGTGGACGTGGCAAAGGACGAGGCGGAAAACGCTCCTCAAATACCCAAGACAGAAGAAATGAAGAATATAAAGAAGAGGAGAAGTCGACATCCCACAACACTCAAAGAGATAGAAGAATGAGTACTTATAAAGGCACAAAACCATACTTTGAGTGCAAATACTGTCATAAACCCGGACACAAAGAAATTGATTGTTGGGAAAAGCATCCCGAAAAGAAACCTGTGGTTGGGTTCATGCATAGTAAAGGTGAAAACTACTGAAACTTTGTTGATTGCTTACGAAGGAAAGGTCGATAATATATGGTACTTGGATAGTGGAGCAAGTAGACATATGACCGGAAACAAAAAATTGTTTTCTACTTTTGTGGAAACTAACGGTGGACAGTTACCATTGGAGATGCCAAGTCCTACAAAATCCAAGGCATTGGCGAAATAGCATTCAAGTCAAAAATGGAAAAGTCGAGAAAATGTCGGATGTACTCTACGTGCCGGGATTACAGAGTAATCTTCTCGGTGTTGGTCACTTACTACGGAAAGGGTTTGATTTCCAATTCGTAGGAAATATGTGTACCATGAAGAAGAACAATCAAAACGTCGCAAAGATTGTTTTGGGATCAAACAATTTGTTCCCCATCAAACTTGAGATTGTCAATGGTGCGTACTTTGTTGCTACTTCCACTAATGAAGTTTCAAAATTATGGCATGATAGGTATGGACATCTGAATTTTCGAAGCTTGAAGGAGCTGTCCGCTAAAGGTATTGTCCAAGGATTACCTAAACTTGAGGTGGTCAACGAAGTATGCGAAGAATGCCAATTGGGAAAGCAACATCGAGAATCATTCCTTCTAAGTGGCATTCACGATCACCGTTGGAGCTTGTCCACACCGATCTTTGTGGAGCGATGCAAGCACCATCACTTGGAGGCAGCAGGTACTTCTTATTGTTTGTCGATGATTAGACAAGAAAAATATGGGTTTATTGTGTAAAAGAAAAATCAGAAGCTTTCTCTGCTTTAAAGAATTCAAATTTCAAGCTGAAAAATATTCTGGATTTCAAATAAAGAATCTTAGGAGTGACCGTGGAGGAGAATACATGTCATCTAAATTTGAAGAATTTTGTCAAAATCATGGAATTCACCATGAGTTAACAGCCCAGTACTCACCACAAAGAAATGGAGTCGTGGAACGCAAGAACCGGACAATAATGAACATGGTGAGATGCATGTTGAAGAAGAAAATATGCCAGCATGCTATTGGGCAGAAGCTGTGTCTTGTGCCGTTTACCTACTCAACAGGTCACCGACAAAGAATTTGAATAATTCTACCCCAAATGAGGTTTGGTACAATGGAAAGCCAAATGTTTGCCACTTGAAAACTTTCGGTTGTCTTGCATATTCTCATATTCCTAATGCTTTGAGATCAAAGCTTGATGACAAATCTGAGAAGTGCATTTTCATTGGTTATAGCCAAAGAACTAAAGCTTACAAGCTTTATAATCCAATGACGAAGAAAATCGTGATTAGTAGGGACGTTCATTTTGATGAAAATGGCATTTATTATGATTTTGATTCTTCAGGATTACCGGATGGCAAATTCTTAATCTTGAAGAAGAACATTTGGAGAATGATGCTGATGTTTGTGTTGAGCAAATTCAACTTTGATAATAATGTCTGAACCACAACAAGATTCACCACCAAGAAGAATGAGATCGGCTGAGAGAGATCTATGATGCAACTGAAGAAGTTGACACAACAGATCATGTATACTTTGCATTCCTTGCAGGACAAGATCTAGTCTCTTATGATGAAGCATCAAAAGATGAAAAATGGGTGGATGCAATGAAAGAGGAGATCGAATCTATTAAGAGGAATGGTACTTGGGAGCTTACTACGTTGCCTTCACATAAATACGCCATTGGCATAAAGTGGGTATTCAAGTCCAAAACCAATCTTGATGGTCCATCAATAAGCACAAGGCGCGGTTAGTTGCAAAAGGATACAAGCAAAAGGAAGGCGAAGATTTCGGTGAGGTGTTTGCTCCTCGTTTCAAGACTTGATCTGATTCGTTTGATAATTTCTCTTGCTGCTCAAAATGGTTGGAAATTATTGCAAATGGATGTAAAATCAGTGTTCTTGAATGGCTTCCTTCAAGACGAAATTTACCTTGAGCAACCTCCGGATTCAGTAAAAAAAAGGTGAAGAAGAAAAAGTGTACAACTTGCCCTCTCTAAAAACCTCCTCGGTAACATATCCCTCGACTCGCCCCTCGCTAATTAGTGACTAGGCACGAGAGGTTAAGAAAATACATTTTTGGAGTTGACCTTGTGTAAGTGAAGAGTATAATTGAAAACCATAGATGTAGCTTGTAATACCAAATTAGTCAAATTAGAAAATATTTGATCATTTAATTGTATATTTTGGCTAGTGACAAGTTTTTGTTGGCCTCGGAAGCTAAACTTGGATGTTTTTATACTTATTTTCTAAGCTTGTAATTGTTAATTAACTATGTAATTTAAGTTTCTGGCATAATTTAATGAAAATACCATTATCTTACTAAGATTTTTTTTTTTTTGTCCTAATTTATCTTCTATGGTCATTATAGTTGTTGTTTTGCATTTATAATCTTCTTTGGGTGTGTACGGTAGGAATTTTGAGGAAAACAATCTTCTTTAAGTTCTCAATATCAAATCTATCTTAACACTTTTAAGTGTACATGTTAATATTTAATCAATCATAATATTTTGCGGTGTGTTATAATCTAAACAATATTAACACTTTTAGGTGTGATAATATCTAATTACCATACCCTCACATAAAAACAGGTCACACCAAAAATCAATGTGATAATAGATGAATTGTCATAATATATAGTTGTTCTATTATAACATTTTAAAATGTGTTAAAAACATTTTTATTTTTTTGTAGTGTTGGTACCAAAGCTGCAATTTTCTTGGGACTAAAAATATCAAAAAAACTATGGGACCAAAAGTGTCAAAAAAGACCATTTTAGAGCGGTGTAAGAATGAAGTGAAGGGTAGTGGAAGCTTATATAGGAGAGCAAATAGGATCTCCAAGCTGCCAATTGAGAGAGTGACTGGATATATAATTATTTTTGTTGGAGTAGTAACATGATAAAATTGAGTTGTGTTGTTTCAATATAATATTTTCGCTTTTTAATGTATTTAATAGTGATTTTTTTATATATAATACTCCATACCATGATAAAATTGAGTTGTGTTGTTTCAATAAAATATTTTTCATAAAAATGTATTTAATAGTGAATTTTTTTATATATAATAGTACTCTCTCTTACGTTTTAGATTGATCAAAACTAAATGTGACAGATTTTAATAGAAATATTGTTTAATAGTATTAAAAGGTGAAAGTGAAATATAAATAAATATTTTCAACTTTATTGATTTGAATAATGAGCGAGGAGATTTAATTATAGAGGAAATTGATGAGATGTAAATAAGAGTTGTTTGTAAGGGTTTAGTTTTAGATGATATATTTATTTTTGCTATTTTGGACATAAGAAAATAAAAATGTAACGTTCATTTTGAAATATTGAGCAACAATTTTTTTAACCCCTCCACATTTTTTCCAAGTGACTTGAACCCATGACTATCTTGATCTATGTAGTGGTGCTTTACTACTTATAATTAATATTTATATTATAATATTAAATAATAATATTGATATTTTTAATTTTAAAGATATTTAATATTACTCCTCTGTCCAATTTTAATTAGTCGATATACCTCTTTAGTCCATCCAAGTTTAATATATGTCATCCGAATATGAAAAGATATTTAGTTTTTCTACCCTCACAACATACACTTATTTACATCATTTGTCATTTGAACCCCACACTATTTTCTCTCTCCAATTAATGATTTGACAATAATACCTTTACTTTTACTCCACTCATTTATGTTATACATAAACAACTAATATTTCTTAAAACGTGTGTCCAACTTTTTGCCTAATTAAAATTTGCTATATTTTTAAATTATAATAATATTTAATATCAATATATTTTTATTATATTCATATTTTAAATATTAATTCTATATATAATGAGGTTACATGGTAACTAAGCGAGGCATAGAAGTGAGGGAAGGAAAGTTACATGGTAACCGAGTTAAAATTCGATTATGTCCGATGACTTTAAACTTTTCTGTGAGAGGTAGATGAGGGAAAATGCAGACTTCTTATGCTTATATAGGAGAGGAAACATCTCCAAAGCTGGCGAAATTATAATTATTTTTCTGACAAATATATTATATAAGAAATGGTTCCTTTATATTTCTTTTATGTAATTTTTTTATTAGGGAAAATTGGTGAAAATGTCTCGTGCGTTGGCCATAATTATGAAATTACTGTGTATTTTGATCACTTTTTATTTTGCCCTGTATGTTTTTGTTTATTGGTAAAAATTAATACCCAGCTAGCACCAGTTTCTAACGGTAGAAGATGACGTAGATATCGTTTTATGAAAATGTCCTTTATGTTTCCTTTTACTCAATGAAGATGTCCTTCATATTTTATGATGAAAAATTATTGATTAAAAATAAAATAAAAAAATACTTAATAATTAAACTAAATAAAAATATTTAAAATATAACAATCAAATTCAACATTTTATCATAAAAATATCTATTTGAAATACACCGAATTAGAAAAATTAAAAAGTAATTCATATTGCTTAAAATAAAAATAAAAATACACTAAATTGTTAAAAATATAGATATATTCTGAAACTTAGGAGTTAATTATTGAAAATTAGAAATAATACTATGATTTTAAAGTTACGAAGAGAACTAAAGAAAATAGAAAAATAAAATAAAATCATAAAATACCCTAAAAATCTCAAAATATATTTAAAACATATAACACTATTTTAAGATTTTAAAAAATCAACATTTTTAGTGAATAAGAATATAGAAATACATTTCATTAATTTTATATTTAATTATCATTCAAGTACCATATATTATCGACCTATTTGACTATTTTTATATTTTGATCACTAATTTTAATTATTTAAGGGTTTTTTTTGGAGTAATAGAAACAGAGGATGAGGCATTTTCATTAAAAAAAGGCATCCACGTCAGTTTCTACCGGATAGTAACTGCTGGTATCCGCTAGCAAGGCATTTTTATCATGAACTGAAATGCATATAAATAATTTACAATCACTAAAAAAATGGTTGCATATGCTGGATGGGAAACGTACTTAGAGATTTTTTGGCTTAGGGATTGAAAGAAAGATCATAAAAAAATTAAGCATTTAGAAAAAAAAAAATAAATGGATTAGTTAAGAAAATATACTTTTTGGTGTATTGACAAATTTAAATGAAGGGTATTATAGGTAAAACGTATGTATATAAAGTAAGAGATTAGTTTAATTGGTTAAAAAAGCAATGTCGTTGTGGAAACAAATTTGTAATGTGAGAGTGTTAAAAATGAAGGCGTTTTTATTTATATGTGTGCAAAGAGCTGTGAAACGAAGATAATATATATTTAAAATAATTAATTTAAATTTTTTTCTTTCAACCCGCATAATACACGAGATTTTACTGTAGTATGATCTCTTAACACAAATTAAACAAAATATATCTAGGAAGATGATGATGATTTTTTCTTATAAAGTTGAAAGAAGATAATGATGTTGATTTTCAGGAGGCTAATATAGAGACATTAATTGATTCCATTTCAATTGCATAGTGACTTTCGACATACACCACAAATATTTAATAATAATTTCTCCCTCCGTCTCATTTTAAAAAGATGCTAAAGGTTTGTCTTTTAAATTAGTAACTAAAATTTCTTTTCTTTTTTTGTAAATACATATTTTGTGTGTTTAACATTATTAAGCACTGAATATAATTAATCGAGTCGAACACGTATAAAAATGTTAATAAAAAATACATACAACCTTCCATCACCATTTCCCTCATCACTCAATAATACATACATACTTCCATCCATCCATCAAATTTTTCTTACTCTCAGCATGTTTATTTTATCGTTGGCGCTCTATTTTCCAATTATGCAAAACAAAAAAAAAAAAATGATTACTTTTGAATAAAGGGTTTAAAAGTGTTTTGAGAATATTACTAAATATACAATCATCCTAAAATTAATATATTAACCATAACAACTTTCATTTTTAATATGTGTGAAAATAACTACATGTATTGTTAAAATTATTACAAAAATACGTTCAAGTCAAAGTCCTTCCATAGTATTATATAAGAAATTGATCCTTTATATTTTTTGGGGATAAAATCCAAAATAGTCCTATAACGTTTTACCTTTTTTGATTTAGTCCCAATAAAGTGTAATGTGTCAATTTAGTCCCAAATTTTTCGTGAATTGTACCATTTACGTCCAAATTTACACGAGAATCAGCAATTTGGGACGTAAATGGTACAATTCACAAAAATTTGGGACTAAATTTGTAACGCCCGAATTTAATAATAACATATAATAGCCGAGGCGCTACCAAATTAACCCGTTAACTCAATTAAAGAGAAAATTGTAATTGCATAAACGGGATTTATTACAAAATAATCATTTGAGATTTACAATGGAAAACAATGTAAAATAAATTACATGCAACCATCGCCTCGTGCCTGCTCGAGCTCCTTTGACTTGTAGAAAATCATAGCGTGGGGAATGAGTGTTTGAAAATACACCCGGTGAGGGAAACATCAATGATTGCACGGTTAAACAACATTCGTAAGCGCATATGATATTTTCATATATAAAGCTCATGAGAACATTTAATGCTTTATCACATAGTACGGGCCATTACGGCTTGAACATTACGGGTCATTACCCGGCTTGAACATAATATGGGTCATTACCCATCTTGAACATATACACGGGCCATTACCCGGCTTGCACATAGTACGGGCCATTACCCGGCTTGAACATTATGCGGGCCATTACCCGGCTTGAACATAGTGCGGGTTACTACCCGTCTTGATTAATAATGCAATTTAACATAGCAATCATAACATTGAATGTTAAACTTCGATTAAGAGTGGAGATTGCCCTCACCTTAAAAACGTAGCTGCAACAAATGATACAATGCAATACCCCATTAGTGATCCTCAACTCCTTGATAATGCATAATCCTAAAGGTCTCAAGTTTCTCCTCATATCCTACAAATAACATATACTCTTAATAATCTCCAATTCCAAACGCTACGAGCGTCGGATCAATAAACTAATTATAATTCTATAATCTACTAGTGGATACAAGCATTTTGATATATAATACCACAATTAACAGAGATCAAATACTTACCAAAATGCTTGAGATCTCTCTCTTTCTCTCTTCTCTCTCTCCCCCTCTCTCCTTTCCTTCCTTCCTGCGCCACTTTTCTCCCTTTCTTTCTTTTCTTTCTTCCCTCTTATCTTTTTCTTTCCTTTCATTCTAACTGTAATCTCTAAGTGGGCGTGTGTATATTACCCATAAGGATTCCACCGCCTTAATTAACATATTAGATAAGATTGTTTTATTTAATATTATTATATTATTATAACTATATAATATATTATATACATATATATATTGTAACACACGCACACCACATGCACACCACACGCACACCTACACACACCACACTCCTATATATATTATATATATAATATATTATAATATACATTTTATATTTTCTATTTTAAAAGATTTATATAATTTAATTAAAAGCTAATTATTAATACTAATACTCAATTTATAAATATAAATAATTCACGTAGTGATTTTGGGATATTGCAATCTACCCACCTTGTAAAAATTTCGTCCTCGAAATTCGGTTATAGCTTAAATCATCACAACTCACTTTTCATGCTAGATTATCCTATAAATTATTTCTTCATCATTTAAACTCCAAATGTGGTTCACATCTATACTATTAATCCTTATGATTAGGGAATCAACCCAAAATAATTTCTATCACACAATGCATAGATCGCACTATATTTATCACTCTATTTTCTCCATACTTATTGCTAAAAGGTAACCCAATTGCATAATAATTGTTATACCACACTCCAAAATCCATATCGAATAATAAATTTCATTCTTATATTATTGCTCCAAATCTAAACCACCAAACCATAAGTCACTTTGCATACGCACTACAAATTTCATTCTTAAATTATTGCTCCAATTCTAAATCACCAAACCATAAGGCACCTTTGCATACGCACTACAAATTTCATTCTTAAATTATTGCTCCAATTCTAAATCACCAAACCATAAGTCACTTTGCATACGCACTACAAATTTCATTCTTAAATCATTGCTCCAAATATCAACCATAAAACCATAAGTCAACTGTCACACACTACATGTCAATATACCAGCATGACCACACACGCTCACGAGCACACGTTGCCGGTTCGGCTCGGTGGCGGCGATTACACAAAGTATATTGACTATAGTGGCATTATGCAGAAATAAGGTAACTAAAATCAGCCTTATAATCCACTAAGTATCCCATATCAAACAACTTATAATTATCTAATGGGGTATACATGCATCAAAAATTGCAATTAAATTTAAAAATTTCTAAACCCACATTGTATATAAAACCAAAATTTTAATAAAACTGAACATAATGATATCTCATACCTTTTGGAGTCTGTCGAGACAGGAAGATGGAAGCAAGTAATTTACAAACTATCTTTTAAAAGAGAAGTTGACTTATAATTACAAAATTTTTATATAAAGTAGCAAGTCTAACCGAAATGCTCGATACCATTTGTAACGCCCGAATTTAATAATAACATATAATAGCCGAGGCGCTACCAAATTAACCCGTTAACTCAATTAAAGAGAAAATTGTAATTGCATAAACGGGATTTATTACAAAATAATCATTTGAGATTTACAGCGGAAAACAATGTAAAATAAATTACATGCAACCATCGCCTCGTGCCTGCTCGAGCTCCTTTGACTTGTAGAAAATCATAAGCGTGGGGGAATGAGTGTTTGAAAATACACCCAGTGAGGGAAACATCAATGATTGCACGGTTAAACAACATTCGTAAGCGCATATGATATTTTCATATATAAAGCTCATGAGAACATTTAATGCTTTATCACATAGTACGGGCCATTACCCGGCTTGAACATTGTACGGGTCATTACCCGGCTTGAACATAATATGGGTCATTACCCATCTTGAACATATACACGGGCCATTACCCGGCTTGCACATAGTACGGGCCATTACCCGGCTTGAACATTGTACGGGCCATTACCCGGCTTGAACATAGTGCGGGTTACTACCCGTCTTGATTAATAATGCAATTTAACATAGCAATCATAACATTGAATGTTAAACTCGATTAAGAGTGGAGATTGCCCTCACCTTAAAAACATGTAGCTGCAACAAATGATACAATGCAATACCCCATTAGTGATCCTCAACTCCTTGATAATGCATAATCCTAAAGGTCTCAAGTTTCTCCTCATATCCTACAAATAACATATACTCTTAATAATCTCCAATTCCAAACGCTACGAGCGTCGGATCAATAAACTAATTATAATTCTATAATCTACTAGTGGATACAAGCATTTTGATATATAATACCACAATTAACGAGATCAAATACTTACCAAAATGCTTCGAGATCTCTCTCTTTCTCTCTTCTCTCTCTCCCCCTCTCTCCTTTCCTTCCTTCCTTCCTTCCTGCGCCACTTTTCTCCCTTTCTTTCTTTTCTTTCTTCCCTCTTATCTTTTTCTTTCCTTTCATTCTAACTGTAATCTCTAAGTGGGCGTGTGTATATTACCCATAAGGATTCCACCGCCTTAATTAACATATTAGATAAGATTGTTTTATTTAATATTATTATATTATTATAACTATATAATATATTATATACATATATATATTGTAACACACGCACACCACATGCACACCACACGCACACCTACACACACCACACTCCTATATATATTATATATATAATATATTATAATATACATTTTATATTTTCTATTTTAAAAGATTTATATAATTTAATTAAAAGCTAATTATTAATACTAATACTCAATTTATAAATATAAATAATTCACGTAGTGATTTTGGGATATTGCAATCTACCCACCTTGTAAAAATTTCGTCCTCGAAATTCGGTTATAACTTAAATCATCACAACTCACTTTTCATGCTAGATTATCCTATAAATTATTTCTTCATCATTTAAACTCCAAATGTGGTTCACATCTATACTATTAATCCTTATGATTAGGGAATCAACCCAAAATAATTTCTATCACACAATGCATAGATCGCACTATATTTATCACTCTATTTTCTCCATACTTATTGCTAAAAGGTAACCCAATTGCATAATAATTGTTATACCACACTCCAAAATCCATATCAGAATAATAAATTTCATTCTTATATTATTGCTCCAAATCTAAACCACCAAACCATAAGTCACTGCATACGCACTACAAATTTCATTCTTAAATTATTGCTCCAATTCTAAATCACCAAACCATAAGGCACCGCATACGCACTACAAATTTCATTCTTAAATTATTGCTCCAATTCTAAATCACCAAACCATAAGTCACTTTGCATACGCACTACAAATTTCATTCTTAAATCATTGCTCCAAATATCAACCATAAAACCATAAGTCTTGTCACACACTACATGTCAATATACCAAAGCATGACCACACACGCTCACGAGCACACGCTGCCGCGGGTTCGGGCTCGGTGGCAAGCGATTACACAAAGTATATTGACTATAGTGGCATTATGCAGAAATAAGGTAACTAAAATCAGCCTTATAATCCACTAAGTATCCCATATCAAACAACTTATAATTATCTAATGGGGTATACATGCATCAAAAATTGCAATTAAATTTAAAAATTTCTAAACCCACGCTTGTATATAAAACCAAAATTTTAATAAACTGAACATAATGATATCTCATACCTTTTGGAGTCATCGAGACAGGGAAGATGGAAGCAAGTAATTTACAAACTATCTTTTAAAAGAGAAGTTGACTTATAATTACAAAATTTTTATATAAAGTAGCAAGTACTGAACCGAAATGCTCGATACCATTTGTAACGCCCGAATTTAATAATAACATATAATAGCCGAGGCGCTACCAAATTAACCCGTTAACTCAATTAAAGAGAAAATTGTAATTGCATAAACGGGATTTATTACAAAATAATCATTTGAGATTTACAATGAAAACAATGTAAAATAAATTACATGCAACCATCGCCTCGTGCCCCGCTCGAGCTCCTTTGACCGTAGAAAATCATAAGCGTGGGGAATGAGTGTTTGAAAATACACCCAGTGAGGGAAACATCAATGATTGCACGGTTAAACAACATTCGTAGCGCATATGATATTTTCATATATAAAGCTCATGAGAACATTTAATGCTTTATCACATAGTACGGGCCATTACCCGGCTTGAACATTGTACGGGTCATTACCCGGCTTGAACATAATATGGGTCATTACCCATCTTGAACATATACACGGGCCATTACCCGGCTTGCACATAGTACGGGCCATTACCCGGCTTGAACATTGTACGGGCCATTACCCGGCTTGAACATAGTGCGGGTTACTACCCGTCTTGATTAATAATGCAATTTAACATAGCAATCATAACATTGAATGTTAAACTCGATTAAGAGTGGAGATTGCCCTCACCTTAAAAACAGAGCTGCAACAAATGATACAATGCAATACCCCATTAGTGATCCTCAACTCCTTGATAATGCATAATCCTAAAGGTCTCAAGTTTCTCCTCATATCCTACAAATAACATATACTCTTAATAATCTCCAATTCCAAACGCTACGAGCGTCGGATCAATAAACTAATTATAATTCTATAATCTACTAGTGGATACAAGCATTTTGATATATAATACCACAATTAACAGAGATCAAATACTTACCAAAATGCTTCGAGATCTCTCTCTTTCTCTCTTCTCTCTCTCCCCCTCTCTCCTTTCCTTCCTTCCTTCCTGCGCCACTTTTCTCCCTTTCTTTCTTTTCTTTCTTCCCTCTTATCTTTTTCTTTCCTTTCATTCTAACTGTAATCTCTAAGTGGGCGTGTGTATATTACCCATAAGGATTCCACCGCCTTAATTAACATATTAGATAAGGTTGTTTTATTTAATATTATTATATTATTATAACTATATAATATATTATATACATATATATATTGTAACACACGCACACCACATGCACACCACACGCACACCTACACACACCACACTCCTATATATATTATATATATAATATATTATAATATACATTTTATATTTTCTATTTTAAAAGATTTATATAATTTAATTAAAAGCTAATTATTAATACTAATACTCAATTTATAAATATAAATAATTCACGTAGTGATTTTGGGATATTACAAAATTGACACGTCACACTTTATTGAGACTAAATCGAAAAAGGTAAAAAGTTATGGGACCATTTTGGATTTTATCCCATTTAAAACATGTAACACTATTTTAAGAAATCAACATTAGTTAGTGAATAAGAATAGAAATATATTTCAATTTTATATTTAATTATTATTTATTTTTAATAGGAATATATTTTATTCAAATTAATTAAATTATTAATTATGAAACTTTGTATAGTAAAACTAATAAATCCCTTTCAATTTTTATTTTCGGTAATTGATAATAAATTCATGAAAATTAATAATGGATAGGTCTTGCATGAAAATTTTAACTTAATTCTCAATAAAATCACTTCAAAATATTAGGGAAAATTAGTGAAAATGTCCTGTATGTTGGCCATAATTATGAAATTACTACGTATTTTGATCATTTTTTTATTTTGCCCCGTATGTTTTTCGTTCTTAGTAAAAATTAATACCCAACTAGCACCAGTTTCTAACTGTAGAAGATGACGTGGATGTCGTTTTTATGAAAATGTCCTTTATGTTTTCTTTTACTCAATGAAGACGTCCTTTATATTTTATGATGAATAATTATTGATTAAAAATAAAATAAAAAACTACTTAATAATTAAACTAAATAAAAATATTTAAATAACAATCAAATTCAACATTTTATCATAAAAATACATATTTGAAATACACCGAATTAGAAAAATTAAAAGTAATTCATATCACTTAAAATAAAAATAAAAATACACTAATTTATTAAAAATGTAGATATATTCTGAAACTTAGGAGCTAATTAAAAAAATTAGAAATAATACTAAGATTTTAAAGTTACGAAGAGAACTAAAGAAAATAGAAAAAAATAATAACATAAAATACCATAAAAATCTCGAAATATATTTAAAACAAGGATAAAATCCAAAATGGTCCCAAATATTTTTACCTTTTCGATTTAGTCCCAATAAAGTGTGATGTGTCAATTTAGTCCCAAATTTTTGTGAATTGTACCATTTACGTCCCAATTTACATCGAGAATCAGCAATTTGGGACGTAAATGGTATAATTCACGAAAATTTGGGACTAAATTGACACATCACACTTTATTGGGACTAAATCGAAAAAGGTAAAAAGTTATGGGATCATTTTGGATTTTAACCCTATTTTTGTGTATATTATATAAGAAATGAATCGTATACATTTTTTTGTGTATATTATATAAGAAATAGATCCTCCAATGATTTACTACGACTATATGCAGATTTTTTCGTAAAATGAACCGACAGATTATTAAGTGTGCATGATTGGATATGAAAATAGCGAAGAATTTATCCCTGCAAGCGACAAAATGCAGACCCCACTTAGTAAATTCACAATTTATCACCGGAAATAATTTAGTATGATTTTGGGATGGAATTTTGAAAAGAAACTATTTCTTTTAACTTAACATAATTTCCTAATTAATAGAGCATATGGTTATATTAGGGTGTTATTCTCTTATATGTAAATTTTGATGTATATACACTTAATTTTTTCACATATTACCTGTCTTTACACTCATAAACAACCAGTTAACTCATAAATGAATCACATAATACACCAAAATATCCTTATCTTATCTATTTTATCTAAGTTTTCTTAAAACCTATCAAAACCAAACGGACATACTTTTGGTGGACGGAGGAAGTATGTATTAACATTATTCAAATAGAGAAATAATTTTTCACTTTTTTTAATCTCCTTTTTTATTTGTTTCATTTTGGCGTAATTTTGGGATTGAATTTTGAAAGGAAATTGTTTCTTTTAAATTAACATAATTTCCTAATTAATAGAACATATGATTATGTTAGGGTGTTATTCTCATATTTGTAAATTTTGATGTATGTACGCATGACACAAATCTAATTAATATAACAAGAGATATAACACCATTATGTAACAGGGGATCCGGACCATCTAAAAGATGTGTGCCATTAATCTAACGTGGATAACAAAAATTATTACATCATTGTGTTACGAGATAATCGACCGTCTAATCACCTTTCCCAGCCTTCATATGTGTAGCACCCTAAAATTCTATAGTCAGTTATTATTAGATATACACTACTTTTTTATTATTATTTATTAAATATATAAGATGTATATATATATATATATATATATATATATATATATATAATTTATTTTATCTTTTACCCCAAGTTTCTCTTATTTAAAAAAAAAATATTGTCCCACATCAAACGTGGGATATTCAATTGACTCCATACTCTTTAAAATCTCAACTTCAATCCTATTTATTTCTTTTTATACACGGTCCTTCACTGAAAAATTGAATTGTCTACCTCATCAAATTTCTCTTCCAAAATTTTTGACCGTCCAATAGCAAAGTTGACAGAATTTACGGTCTTTCATCTACTATAAAACAAGTAAAAATTTCTCTCCCTTTTTCCTATTTCTTGTTCTTTCGTTGATGATACATATGCTCGTGATCCCATTTATTTTATTTTAACCGAAGGTGTGTTTAGGCGTTGCTATGTATCTCTCTTATTTTTATTGTTTCTTTTAATGTCTTGTAGTCGATATCTATTTGATTTCTAAGCCTTTTGGTCACGTCAACCTAATTCATAAAAGAATTTTATATACAAACTCTATTTTTTCGTATTGTTATTCAAGCTTGTCTTTCTGAAGAAAAAAAAAAGGACTAGTGCCTAAAACCATTGTCTAAGCAAATACTTATATTTTATTTTAAGTGCCTTGTGGTCCTATAAGCCATGCCACGTATTCAATCTTTACAAAGTTGGGGTTGTTGTTTGGATGGTTTGGTTTTATATTTTTATTTATTGTTATTAATTTATTTATAGTAAAATTAAGACACATTATTTTATTATTTTTAGGCGGCAAGAATTAAAGTGTTTCATTGCATCCATTTGCATCCACAACATCAAAATAAGGTGGGAATTTCTATTCAAGTTTACCTTTTTATCTATTAAATGCTTGAATGTGAATTGTTATTGTTTAAATGCGACATTCCATAGGCAATGCTACAACTACAGATTACATGCTATGTTATATTCAACAGTTTCTATAGTAGCTCGGATCACAAGTGAGTCCTTGCTAAAATTTACGAGTGTGTTGTAGGTGATTGTAGTATTTTAGCAACAAGTATTTTCGACCAAACAAAATATCGAACCCAAGGGACTAGGAGTACAATGGAGCCTCGAAAACATACGTTTCCATAGAATTATAGTGGCTAGTCAAGAATTCAAAATTAAAGCAACAAAATGACAAACATAAATACGACAAGAGATTAAACTAAGCAATCAACAAAGGAATACCAAGGATGAGATAGTAGTGCTCGGGTGCAAATCACCAAAGACTTCGTCAAATTCGGATCATCAACAATCAAGTGTTCATTCAAGAGGGATCATAGGGATAACCAACAATTAATTCAAATAAAACCGTCTTGGATAAGCCTAGGTTCTAAATGATCGATTAAGCACGTAGGAATGTGAGAGACGGCACTCTCACCCCCTCACTAATCACAAGCAACAACAAGTAATCAATGTGCCTTAATGAGGTTCTAATCAATCAACCAAGTATCCTTGTGTTAACCAAATATCCACTTCAATCACACAAGTAAACCTAACACCTATGCATCAATTCAATCAACCAAGTATCCTTGCATTAATTAAATCAATAAACACAAGATCAAGGCTAACTTAAGCAATTAAATCATACAAAGCATCAATAAGACAATTAATCACCTCAACAAATGAACACCCAATCATCAATTCACCAAAATCAACTCATCAAGGGATCATTACACCCAAGCACATATGAAATTTAGCCAAACACGGCTAATTGAAAGTAACCCATGAACATTGAGTAAAGGGAAAACATTAACAAGCTGAAATCAATAAACAAAACTTGATATAAATGGTAGAATTCACCTTGATGGAGTCTATTACAACTTGAATGATCAATTCTATCAGCTATTACACTTGGGTAAATGAAATCTATCAAAATTGATGAACACCTATCACTATGTGTTTGTGTGTGTGAAGGAAAGCTGAAAATGAACTAAGGAATTTTATCTAAGTGCGTAATGTGCTCTAAGTATCCAATTCTCCTCAATCAGCTGAAATTGGGGGTATTTATAGTGAGGGCAAAGTTAAAATAACGAAAATTGCACCTAGGTCCCTCAAAATCGAGATAATTCAAAAAATCGCGCAGGCTGCTGGTCTACTCGAGTTGGTCAACTCGGGTCGAGTTGAAGGCAACAGTGCAATCTGGAGGATTTTTCTTAGTCAACTCGGGCCGAGTTGGGCCAACTCAGTCGAGTTGGTTTCTCATTTCTCTCTTCCGACTTCGTTCCCCATATCTTGAGCATCCGACCTCCGATTGAGCCAATTCTTTTTGCGTTGCGAAGCTCTCTCGACCCTCTTTCAAACCATATAATTTCTAATTTGAATTGGCAATGTTAACAGACCTCAATTTGCACTCAAAGTTGGCCTAAACCTGCAATTTCAACTTAAAACACCAAATCTAACAATTAAATGCAATTAGCCAATTAAATGTGAATTACATGAAAAATGATATCAAATTGAGACAATTAAGCACACAATAATTACGCAATTTTCACACTAATCAGTAGGTATTCAATGATGGTTTACATGAGTTGTGTTTAACATTGACAAGCGAATCCCCACCGAGCTAGTTGTTTGCTCACCTTTCATAATTCTACTCATTTCAAATTAAGGAGGCTCGACCGTGGTGGCAAGGTGGTGGAGATTATTAGATCTATTACAATAAAATATTTTCTTTTAAATAGTTGTACCTATTGTTTATTTCCAATTTGGTTATAGGAAGAGTTTTGTTATCTTCTTGGATTAAATTTGTTTACAAGTTTGATTACTCTAGTTTTTGTTTAGAGTATTTTTGGTTTTCTATAAAAAAATAACTTTGAAATTCATGTGACTTCCGCTGCAAGATTTTACAAAAATGTTTGTTTCAGTTCCTTTTATAAAATATATGAGTCTTTGTGTTAAATCTTTTACCTATGTTATTCTTTAAATATTTGTGTAAAGTTTCAACCATGTTTATCCTCAAAACTTTCTAGTATATTTAAAAAAAGCTTTCAAAAATTAGGATGTGGCAATATGCCACCAATTTTTTATTGGCAAAGTATTTGCCAACACATCTCTAGCCATGGTTTCATCCGTTTCCTCATACATTCATGATTTAAAGGAGAATTGAATATTATATTATATATTATTGAAACTAATGGATATAAATTCAATACAGTAATTTTGGCCCCTAATTTATTTCAAGTATGTCGGTATTTTATTTGGTGCCTAATTTGTTTCAAGTATGTCGGTATTTTATTTGGTCCCTAATTATTGTAGGAGGGGTGTGCAATAAATTGAGAATTTATTAAGTGGGGTCTGCATTTAGTTGGTGCATGTCAATCAATTATTTGAAATTTTCGTGCTGCAGGGATAAGGTTTCCTACAAGGACCATTTTGTTTTGAGATTTAGAGAGAGAGTATAACATGTGATCAATGCATTTGATCTATTACCTGCGATATATTATTTATCAAATCATACAAATCATATTTTTATTAATATATATTAAAACAAGCAATAATATTTTTGAAAAATTGGCAATAATACCTAGTATTATGACCATAATTATGAAATTGCCCTATATTTTGATATTTTTTTATTTTGTCCAGTGTATTTTCAGTTCATGATAAAAATGTCCTGCTACCGGATACCACTAGTTACTAACAGGTAGAAACTGACGTGGGTGCCTTTTTAATAAAATGCACCATCCTCTATTCCTATAACTCAAAAAACCCTTAAATAATTAAAATTAGTGATTTAAATATAAAAACTAGTCAAATAGTATTACTTGAATGAAAAGAATTACTTAAAATAAAACAAATTACATTAAATTATTTTAAAAACTAAAAATATTTAAAAATTATTTAACAAAATATTCAAGAATTTTTTTTTAATAATTATCATTGAAATCCAAAAGTTCTCAATTAAAACCTATTTTAATAATTCGCAATTAATTCATTAATTTGAAAAATAATAATAATATATCCATAATAATAAATCATTCCTATTAAAAATTGAATAATAATTAATAATGGAAAGATATATTCCTAAAAACAGAATCGATTATTAAAATTGTAAAAAAATGGAAACTTATTAATTATTAAAGATTGATATATATTATTAATGGAAAAATTTGTGTGAGAATGTGGTTTTATTGAGAATTAAGTTAAAATTTTCAATACAGATCATTCATAAATAAAATTATATAAAAGAAATATAAAGGAACCATTTCTTATATACTATATTTGTCAGAAAAATAATTATAATTATAAGCATAAGGAGTCTGCATCTTTCCCTCATCTACCTCTCACACTTAAACCAACCACTCTAAAATATATTATCTCACACTTAAACCAACCACTCTAAAATATATTATTTCTCTCTTCCTCTCTGCAAATATGTTTCGTTTCGGCGCTATCGTGCCTAATGAGTTAAAAATTTAATTTGGTTCCATTACTTTAGATTTTTATGTAAAAGGTCCCAAAAATTTGAAGATTTTCAATTTTGTCTCATAATTCCTTAAATGACCTGATTTCAGTCCAAAAGTCACTGAAATTCCATAACCAACGTCGTATTGATACATATTTTCTTGGGATCTTTTGCGAAAAGTTCAAAATATGGGACAAAAGTGCACAATCCGGCAATAAAAGGACCAAATTCAAACAGTTAAAAGGTTATGGGCAAAATTGAAATTTTTAATCTTTTTGGGATCTTTTGCGAGAAGTTTAAAGTTATGGGACAAAATTGAATTTTAACTCGGTTACCATGTAACTTTCCTGCCCCCACCTCTATGTCTCGCTTAGTTACCATGTAACCTCATTACATATAGAATTAATATTTAAAATATGAATTTAATAAAAATATATTGATATTAAATATTTTTACAATTTAAAAATATACTCCCTCCGTCCAATTTCAATTAGGCAAAAAGGTTGGACACATGTTTTAAGAAATATTAGATGTTTATGTATAAAGTAAATGAGTGGAGTAAAAAGTAAATGTATTATTGTCAAATCATTAATTGGAGAGAGAAAATAGTGTAAGGTTCAAATGACAAAAGATGTAAATAAGTGTATGTTGTGAGGGTAGAAATAACTAAAAATCTTTCCATTTGGGGATGACATATATTAAACACTACATAGATCAGTATGGTCATGGGTCCAAGTCACTTGGAAAAAATGTGGAGGGTTAAAAAAATTATTGCTCAAAATTTCAAAATGAACGTTACATTTTTATTTTCTCAAACCCAAAATAGCAAAAAAATAAATATACCCTCTAAAACTAAACCCTTACAAACATCTCTTATTTATATCTCATGTCACTCATCAATTTTCCTCTATAATTAAATCTCTCTCGCTCATTATTCAAATCAATAAAGTCGAAAATATTTATTTATATTTCACTTTCACCTTTTAATAGTAATAAATAATATTTTTATTAAAATTTATCTCATTTAGTTATCATCAAGCTAAAATGTAACGGAGAGTATTATATATAAAATAAAATTCACATTAAATACATTTAAATGAAAAATATTTTATTGAAACAACACAACTCAATTTTATCATGGTATGGAGTATTATATATAAAAAAATTCACAATTAGTTACATTAAAAAGCGAAAATATTTTATTTGGAAAAACACAACTCAATTTTATCATGTTACTACTGCAACAAAAATAATTATATATCCAGTCACTGTCTCATTTTCAACACACATATCGCATCAACCCTAATCATTATATAATTTTTCCCACCCAATTTCCTCTCCTATATAAGCTTCCACTACCCTTCACTTCATTCTTACACTGCTCTAAAATATCTCTTTCTCTATATTTCTTATTCTCCTTCTCCCCTAGAATTAACCATGTTTACTTTTGGCTATGGCACAGCTGAATTGCCATTTCCACCAATGAAGTAAATATATATATATATATATATATTGGCTTAGTACTTTTTATTCTTCCGTTTCCCGGTTTAATTTATTTGAAACATTTTTTTCTCTTTCATGTTAATTGATGACATTATATCTAACTAGTTTTGATTTGATTCATCTTTATTTGGAAGTAATTATTATGCGACAATTATTTATATTCTTCAAGTATATATAGTTGTTGATTTCTAAAATAGATTAATTCCTATATTATGTTAACGTGTCAATTTCATTGATTTCTTTAGTTTTTAAAGAAATCGTTCATATATGTCTTTTTTTGTTATATTGTGCGTGCTCTTGTAATATTTTAATGAGTTTTCGTCGTTTCTATACATATGCAGATGGAAACGTTCCTAAACCATCACCCAAAGAAGAAGGTGGATATCCCATGAAACCGGCAGATGTTAATCTCTGTTGAGAAGATGTCTTGGAAGGACTTTGGCCTAATTACAAAATATATCCTAAAGTAGTCCACCTTCTTTTTGAAGTGTGTTGTATTGAATAATTATGGTATTTTGTTATTGTCGTCGTATCGGTTGAACAATAATAATTGGGGGTTCTACGTGAATCCTCACTTGTTTTAATAAACTTCGTTTAGTGTTTTTGTGTTTATTATTTGTTTTTTCAACTCTAATTATATATATATATATATATATATATATATATATATATATTTTTACCCGACACTTTGATACGTTACATTATTATGTTGGTAAGTTGTACCTTAAATAAAGAGCCAAGTCCTGGTCATAAATACTATTAGAATAATATTAATTGGGTAACTTACATTTTAGTCCCAAAAGAATGAGTGGTCTGCAAAATGGTCCTTTTTGACACTTTGGTCCCGTAGTTCTTTTTATATTTTATGTCCCAAGAAAATTACAGCTTTTGGTCTCAAGAGAATGATAAATTGCAGTTTTGATCGTACAAAATAATGGTCGGAACTATTTTTGCAGAAAAAATACAAAAATGAATGTGAGACTAATATTATCCCCGGAAAATTCTCATAGGACCAAAATCGCAATTTTCTCAATATTAATTTAATGCAAATTATAGAGAAAAGACTTCAAGACCACAATTGTACACAAAAATCAAGCATATACGCCTGTAAGGTACCCTATATTAGGTTATCACACGCAAATTTATATATATATATATATCGGCAAAAACTTGTATGAGACGGTGTCATGCATGAGATCGAGTCACTTTTTAATAAATTGTTATAACTTTTTTTTAAAGTGATACAAATTAGTATAAAAGTGATAACAAATTGAAAAGTGAGTATAAAAGTGAAAACAATTTATGAAAAAGTGATAACAATTTATGCAAAAGTGATAACAATTTATTAAGAAATAACTCTGTCTCATGTACGTCTCATGCGGATGCATGAGACGGTCTCACTCAAGAGTGCCCCATATATGTATAGGTATCATATCTGTTGATGATATGTATACTTGAATATTTTTGATGATTTGCATAAATCCAAAAAAAAGAACGTGTGTATGCAATTAAGAACTTTTGGTTATTCCTTTTTATTTTTTATTTGTTAATTTCATGTTTAAAGTAATTAGACAATTTTATAAATTTTTTATTTGTTAATTTTAATAAATATTTTTTTCTTATTTGTTGCAATCGATCCTTAGCTGACTTGAAATTTACATCAATATCATTTTAGAGTACTTTTTCATTCACCCTAAAAATTCAATGATGCATTTTTAATTTAGAGGGCTATTGAATATATTAATATGAAAACTAATTCATATAAAATTCCGTATACATGATGTTAAAGTAAATTTGACGCTATTATTCAAAATATTACAAGCGGCCCTTAATTTATTTCAAATTAATCTGTCTGTTTTTTTCAATAAAATTAATTGAGATTCGAAGCATGCAGGGACACGTGGTGGTAGATGTTTCCAGCGGTGTAGAAGTTTTTTTCTTTTAATTTTAATTTCTGTGTTGTACTAATTTAAATAGAGATTTGTTTTAACTTCAATCACGGCCAATAAACGGTGAGCTTTGCTTTAACTTCAATCACTTTTAATGGACTGTGAAATTATTTGCCTAAATTATATAAGTTGTCTTCTCTTCAACATGAAATGCACTCTAAAATGGTTATGGAAGCAATCAAATAGAACTGATATACCCACCACGTACGACGGATGATGAATACTAGTATCACACCCGAACACTCAGGAATTGGCTTAATGGTGTAGGTTTGAAATTTAGGAATAATGTTTCTTTCTAAATATCAGGTTCAAACCCCAAATTTCTAAGATATATGAGTCAGTCCATACAAAACTTTGTTTTATCTTCAATCGAAACTCCCGCCGGTGAGTGGACGGGATCAGATGCCCAAATCTTGCTTTTATCTTGCTCAAACCTAATCTCTTATTGATGGAGATAAGATTATATTTAATTGTTTATTATTATTTATATTTTATATAGTTTTAGGGTTTTATTCATGTTTAAATTAATTAATTGTGAGACGGGCTTTTAGGACTTACACGCTTAAAACTCTAGTTTAGCTCTAATAAATAGGAGTCCCCAGATCTTTGTTATACAGTTGATATTGAATAATAAATAGGAGTCTCAGCATATTGGGTCATTCGGAGGTTGAACTTTGATGAAGATTTAGTGGGTGAGAAGAGGATGCTTCAATTACATGAATTGGATGAGTTCCGAGAGAAGGCTTATGAAAGCTCAAGAATCTTCAAGGAGCAAACTAAGAGATGGCATGACAAGAAGGTGGAGTTGAAAGAATTCCATGAAGGCCAAAAGGTGTTGTTGTTCAACTCAAGACTCAAGCTATTCCCGGAAAAATTAAAATCACTATGGAGTGGACCTTTTGAGGTCGTGAAGATATTCCCTAGAATGATCACTTCTTTGCTAATGGACATAGGATCAAGCCTTATTTTTGTCCAACTCAAGTGAGGAAGGTGGAGAATTTGTTCTTAGAGGAAAGTTGAGCAACTCACGTTCCGTCCGGCATAGGACGTTAAAACTAGCGCTAGATGGGAGGCAACCCATCATTTACTTGCTTTTTATATTTTCGTTGCTCGTTTATTGCTTTGAATAAGTGTGTTTTGTGTTGTTTTGTAGGAAGTCGAGGTGCGTGATCGTAGTGTAGTTCTAGTGGATAGAAATTACGACCAAATTTATCGAACCCAAAGGACTAGGAGTGAAATGAAGCCATGAAATTGCACGTTTTCAAGGATTATAGAGGCTAGTCAAGATCGCAAAATTAAAGCAACAAAATAACAACTCAAATTTCAACAAGAAATTAAACAAAGCAAATAACAAAGGAATACCAAGTCGGAGGGAGTAGTGCTCGGGTGCAAATCACCAAAGACTCGTCAATTTCAGATCATAAACAATCAAGTGCTCATTCTAAGAGGGATCATAGGGATAACCAGCAAATAATTCAAATAAAATCATCTTGGATAAGCCTAGGTTCTAAATGATAAGTAAGCATGTAGGAATGTGAGAGACAACACTCTCACCCCGCACTAATTACAAGCATGACAACAAGTAATCAATGTGCCTTAATGAGGTTCTAGTTAATTAACGAAGTATCCTTGAGTTAACCAAATATTAACTTCAATCACAAAAGCAAACCTAACACCTATGCATCAATTCAATAAACCAAGTATCCTTGAGAAAAATTAAACCAATAAACACAAGATCAAGGCTCACCCAAGCAATTAAATCATGCAAAGCATCATTAAGACAATTAATCACCTCAACAAATGAACACCCAATCATAAATTCACCAAAATCAACTCATCTAAGGGTCATTGCACCCAAGCACATAAGAATTTTAGCCAATCATGGCTAATTGGAAGAAACCCATAAACATTAAGTAAAGAGGAAGCATGAACAAACTGAAATTAAGGGACAAAACTTGATATAAATGGTAGAAGTCACTTTGATGGAGTTTAATACAACTTGTATGCTCAATTCTATCAGCTATAACTCTTGGGAAATGTAAATCTATCCAAATGTGAAGAACACCTTTCACTATGTGTAACTGTGTGTAACTATGTGCAGAGAGAATTCTCAAATTAAAACCTAATGAATTGTGCTAAGTGTGTGAATCTCCTTAATCAGCTGAAATTATGAAGTATGTATAGTGAGGGCAAAGTTATAAACTCCAATTTGCAAAAAGGGCCTCGAAAATAATAATATTTCACACAAAATCGCGCAGCAAGTGGTCCCACTCGGCCACCGGTTGTTCACTCGGCCGAGTGGCCTTGGTTTGGCTTGGCCGAGTGGTTTCTTCCGGCATGACTCGACTCGGGCTCTGTATTCTCACTCGGCCGAGTGACTTGTGTTATGGCCGTGTGAGAATCTTACGGCAAAATGTGACTCGGGCCTCTTCAATCCCACTCGGCCGAGTCAAGTGTGTTATGGCCGAGTGGAGATTCTTACGGGATGGGATGACTCGGGCTCCTGTATTCTCACTCGGCCGAGTCACTTGGGCTCTGGTCGAGTGAGATTTCCTCTGCAACAAGTCGACTCGGGCATGGCCATTTCACTCGGCCGATGATTAGGGTGAATTTGTGCGTGTTTTTCTTGTGGTTTAATTGCTTAATCTTATATATTTTATGAGCATT
This sequence comes from Paraleonurus japonicus, assembly GCA_030762865.1. Classification (NCBI taxonomy): domain Eukaryota; kingdom Viridiplantae; phylum Streptophyta; class Magnoliopsida; order Lamiales; family Lamiaceae; genus Paraleonurus; species Paraleonurus japonicus. Next base: position 28,843,006 of record CM061058.1, on the reverse strand, counting down.
TTCTCCCTTATTCGTACACTTGTGAGGTTTTACGGTTGTGGAAGGTTTTTGTTGGTTTTGTAGGTGTTGATCATTCATTTGAGTACGATTCAACCTTCCATCAAACCTCTCTTATGTTCATATTCTCGGTAAAAGTGAAGCATCGAGTGGAAATTAGAAAGGCATGAAGCCGAGGGTCGAAACGCAAGTGGAATCGTCAAAATCGGAGGTCAAATGTACTGTCTCGAGCTCGACTCGAGTCAGGTCTCGAGTGAAGGTTCGAGTCGAGACAAAGTTGTGGATCGAGTCGAGACGTAAGGGGATTTACGTGAGCAAGCCGACATGTCTCGAGTCGTCTCGAGCTCTGTCTCGAGTGCCGTCTCGAGTAGAGACAGACCCATGGCTCGAGTCGAGACACCCGGGAAGCTCGAGACGAACAGAGTCAACTGTCTCGACTCGAGTCAGTCAAATGTCTCGAGTCGAGACAGGCTTCTCGGAGCAGCTTTTGCAAAACTTAATTTTTCGAGGGACTCACTTGAAATTTCAGCCTTTTTACTCGAGCCCCCGCTATAAAAGCCAAATTTACTGAATGGAAGAGTGGAGAACTCATTTGGGAACACAAATCCACACTTAGATAGAATTAGCTTGAATTAGAACATAGAACTTATCTTCCCCTTTCCTTGTTCTTCAATTTCATAGATAGATAGCTTTAATTTCGATTAAATTAAGTTTACCCATAGCTTATCTTAGTTTAATTTTTCAATTCAAGCAAGGAACTAGCTATTGTAAGGATCTATTGCAAGTTTTCATCCAATTCAATTAAGGTGATATTTCCCAATTTATTGCTTTCATCTAGTTTATCATGGGCAATGTTTCTATTGCTTTGATTACTATTTTGTTGATCAAATTAGCCATGGGTTAACCCTCTTGATTGCTTGGGTGTTGGAATTACACATGATTTTGGTGTTGATCATGAATTAATCACTTTGATTGGCATGTGTTGTGGTCTTAATGCTTCTACTAGTGGGCTTTGTGATGATCTCTTGATTAATTAATTTCATTAGCTTGATTCGTTGAATTGGTATATTACAACGAGAGTTGGATATGCTTAGGATAGTATTGAGTGAACTAATTGATTGATTTTGATGATATTGATCGTAATTGATTGCACCGAGAGGTGAATTAGTTGCTAGATTCCCCAATTAGTGGACATTGCATGCCTAGGTGTGTAGTGAAGGGACGACCACTAGACATTAGTACCCGATTGTGAACGTGTTTAGGTGATCAACGGTCCTAGGTGCTAGCTTGCTAGAAATTACGTGATCGCTCTTAGCTTTGACCATTTCCATGCCTTGATTTGTGATCGATTTGTGTGATACCCAAAGGATTGTGTAAGGAAGACACCCGAGCGATCGTTTCACACACCACTTGCACTCGTTAAAGTTTAATTTGCTTCCTTTGCTATTTGCTTGCTCTTGTTCGTTTTGTTGTTGATTTAAGTGTTAGCATCCGGATAGCCACTATAATTCTATGGAAACGTATGTTTTTAGGCTTCGCCATTCTCCTAGTCCCTTGGGTTCGATATTTTGTTTGGTCGAAAATGCTTTTTGCTAAAATACAAGCGATCAAAATAGCGCCGTTGCCGGGGACTAGTTGAGGACACTTAGGTGGAACTTGAATTCTAGTTGAGTGGAGTTACTAGTGGCATTTATTTTTTCTTGTTTTGTTATTTTTGTTTTAAGATTTTGATACTTGGTCTCTTTTTGGTAGGTGCTTTTTCAAACTTTGAAAATTGATAACGAAGCTCTACCAAGAAGAAGGAATCGGAGGAGGAATCGTAGGACTTTTGATAGAGAAATGGAAGGGGATCCACCCCCACATAGAGAGGGGTTGCTCATGAAGGAGGAGAAGGGAGATCAATATTCAAGGCATCCATGTAGAATTGAGAGGAGCCCAACCTCAAAGAGAAGAGATGGTGCATCAAAATCCACCAAATCCCCAAAATCCTTACCCTTACCCTTACCCCTATCCTTATACATATCCACCACCTCCAATTCAAGGCCAAAATTCATATCCATACCCACCTCCATATCCTCCGTATCAAGACCAAAATTACATTGCTCCATACAATCCTCCACCACCACCCTTGCCTAACAATCAAAACCCACAAAATCCCCCACCTCAAAGGGAAGGTAGACCCATTCGTGCTTATTTTGAGCCTCAATTATGGGAATATTACGGTGGGATAGCTAGGCCGAATATCCAAGCTAATAATTTTGAGATTGCATCGGCTATGATCAAGCTTCTCATGGAGAATCAATTTGAGGGAAGAGATGGGATAGATGATCCACACAAACACTTGGATAGATTCTTGGAGCTAGTGGATACTATGAAGTTCAATGGAGTCACCGAAGATGCTAAGAAGTTGAGGATGTTTGCATTCACCCTCACGGGAAAGGCCAAGCGGTGGCTTAGCAAAACCTATCGCCGGGAAGCGTGCACACTTGGGACGAGATAAGTAAAAATTTTTGCTCAAATTCTATCCTCCTTCTCGAACCGTCCAAGCAAGGAATGAGATTGCCGGTTTCAAGCAAAAGCCAAAGGAGAGTATCAAGGATGCATGGGAACGCTTTCAACAATTTGTTGATTTCGTGTCCCCAACACGGCTTTCCGGAGGAGCAAACCATATGCTTCTTTTATTGTGGAGTGGATGAAGCATCTCAACTACATTTGAATGCATGTGCTAAGGGGATTTCTTATTCTTGACCTCACAAGAAGCCATTGAGATTTTAGATGGTATAGCCAACAATGCTTCTCAATGGAACACCAATCAAGGCCCCAATCAAAGAGTAGCCAATGTGGAGCAAGGAGACTTAATGAAGTCTATGATGATGACACTTATTGATAAGGTAAGCTCACTTACCGCCAATCAACAAAGGGATGTCACTCCTCTTCCAATGATGCAAGAAGGGCAAGCTCTTAACCAAGTAGGGCCATGTGAAGATGTGAACTATATGGGAAGGCAACCTCAAGGAGGATATCAACAAGGCTACCAAGGAGGAAAGCAATTAAATCAAGGGCAATTCCGACCCCGTATCAACAAGGAGGTCCATCTTCTTTTCAACAAGGAGGCCAATTTGCTCAAGGTAACAACTCCTATAACTCAAATGTCCGTAAGAATGAAAACTTTTCATATGCAAATCCTAAGGCCGCCGTACAATTCCCACCCGGATTTGATCCGGGAGCTAAACCGCATAATGGAGAAGGGAAGCCTTCAACGGATGAGTTGTTAGCCTTGTTGATCAAGAAGACAGAAGAGAAAGATGCTAAGCTCGAGGCAAGATTTGATAAGATGGAAGCAAGGCTAGATAAGATGGAGGGCTTGTTTGGGAGCCAAATTTCTCAACATGGTCACCAACTCAAGACCCTTGAATTCCAAATGGGACAATTAGCCAACACCTTGGGGAATTTGCAAAATAAGGGAAGTTTCCTTCAAATACCGAGGTGAACCCAAAAGAGCAATGCAAGGGAATTCTATTGAGAAGTGGTACTAAGTATGATGGATCATCAATGCCAAGAGAAGGGGAGTTTGAAAGGGAGAATTCTCATGAGAAGAAAGAGATTGAAGAAGAGAGTGGTGAAGAGGAAGATAACTTGAGTTTGAAAGATTTGATGAAGATGAGGAGGAAAAAGGGATGAGGAAGGAAGAAGCCTTAATAAAGAAGAAGGAAAAGGTGCTAGAAAAAGGGGAGTGTTCAACTCGAATTCTAAAGTGGAAATTGGCCAAGGAGTTGAGGGAAAGAGAAGAGCATATGCCTTGTGATAGATGGGGAGTGCCCAAGACACCAATTCCGCCTCCTTTCCCAAAGAGGTACATGAAGCAAAAGATGGAGGAAAGATTTGCTAAATTCCTAGAAATCTTCAAAAAGATTCACATCAACATACCTTTTGTCGATGCCTTGGAACAAATGCCACACTACATGAAGTTCCTCAAAGATGCGATTTCCAAGAAGAAGAGGCTCCAAGAGCATGAAACGGTGAGTTTGACGGAGGAGTGTAGCGCCTTGCTCCAAAAGAGTGTGCCACAAAAGCTCAAGGATCCGGGAGTTTCACCATTCCTTGTGAAATTGGTGGAAGTGATACAATGTGGGCGTTATGTGATCTTGGAGCAAGCATAAACCTTATGCCTTACTCTATCTACCAAAGGCTTGATCTCGGTGATATTAATGAGGCCTAGAGGAGTGGTTGAGGACGTGCTTGTGAAAGTGGATCGCTTCATCTTTCCCGCGGACTTTGTGATATTGGACATGGAAGAAGATTAAGATGTGCCTCTCATTTTGGGAAGACCGTTTCTTGCAACGGGGAGGCTATGATCAATGTGAAAGATGGAGAGCTTAAATTGTGCTTCAACAATGAGGAGATCAAGTTTTCTATCTACAAGACGTTGGAGAAGAATGACCAAGCGGAGAGTGTTAGCTTTGTTAGCTTAATTACGGGGTCATTCAAGATGAATGGGAAGATTTCTCAAACTCTTCTTTGTCTCTTGATTCTTATTCTTTCTTAAATAGAAATTTGCATGCATTGCATTTGGGTGAGTCTAATAAATTTTCTTTGCATATTTCTAATGATTGTAGGGGCAAAGTTGATGAGAAAATAAAGGGATGTGGATCAATGGAAAGGGCAACCCAAATTTCTACCCTTGAAAATAGAAGGAGAAGAGGTGCCTAAATTGGAGGAAAAGAAGGACAAGTTTAAGCCTCTACCCGATCACCTTCGGTATGCTTATCTAGATGAAGAAATGAGGTACCCCGTGATTGTTTCTTCTACTTTAAGTGCTAATGAACTTGAGAAATTATTGCATGTGTTAGCTAGGAATAAAGGTGCTTTGGGTTGGTGTATTGATGACTTGAAAGGAATTAACCCATCTATTTGTATGCATAAAATAAGGGTAGAAGAGGGTAGTAAGGTTATAGTGCAACCTCAAAGACGGGTTAACCCTTTAATTCAAGAGGTGATTAAAAAGAGGTGATTAAATTCCTTGATGCCGGTATGATTTTTCCTATTAGTGATAGCCCGTGGGTATCTCCTTTACATGTGGTGAGTAAAAAGGGAGGGATGACGGTGATTACTACCGACTCCAATGAGGTCATTGCTACACGGGTAGCGACCGGTTGGAGAGTGTGTGTAGATTATAGAGAATTGAATAAGGCTACATGCAAAGACCATTTTCCCTTCCCTTTATGGACCAAATGTTGGATCGTGTGAGTAAACATGCATTTTATTGCTTTCTCGATGGTTATTCGGGGTACAACCAAATCATGATTGCCCCAGAAGATCAAGAGAAGACTACATTTACATGTGCTTATGGAACGTATGCGTGGAAGCGTATGCCATTTGGATTGTGTAACGCCTCCCGCAACGCTTTCAATGTTGCATGATGTCTATCTTTCATGATATGATTGAAAATGTGATGGAGGTATTTATGGATGATTTTTCAGTCTTTGGAAGTTCATATGATGTGTGCTTAGCTAATCTTGAGAGTGTTCTTCAGAGGTGCCAAGAAACCGACCTTGTCCTAAATTGGGAAAAATGTCATTTTATGGTAAGGGATGGGATAGTTCTTGGCCATCATGTGTCTCATGCAGGATTTCAAGTGGATAGAGCCAAGGTTGTGGCCATAGAGAAGCTCCCTCCACCCACAAACATCAAGGGAATCCGTTCTTTCCTTGGACATGCCGGTTTTTATAGAAGATTTATAAGGGATTTTTCCAAACTCTCTAAACCCCTTTCACATTTGCTTGAGAAGGATGTTCCTTTCGAATTAAATGATGATTGCTTGTTTGCTTTCAGGCTTTAAAGGAAGCATTGATTTCTACGCCTATCCTTGTGGCACCAAATTGGGAGGAGCCTTTTGTGGTGATGTGTGATGCTAGTGATTGGGCTATGAGTGTGGTGTTGGGACAAGTGAGGGAGAAGAAGTTTCGAGCCATTTATTATGCGTCCAAGACATTCAATTCAACCCAACTCAATTACACTACGACGGAAAAGGAGCTCTTAGCGGTGGTGTATGCGGTGGATAAATTTCGACCCTACCTAGTAGGTGCGAAAACCACCGTTTACACCGACCATGCAGCCATAAGGTATTTGATGACGAAGAAAGACTCTAAGCCAAGACTTATCCGGTGGATTCTACTCCTACAAGAATTTGACTTGGACATCAAAGATAAAAAGGGAGTGAAAATGTAATTGCCGATCATTTGTCACGATTGGAGCATGATGAAGGGTATGATGAAGAAAGGGGTGAAGTGAAAGAGGAGTTCCCGGATGAGCATTTATTTGCTATCAAAACCAAGGAGGATGGAGAAGAAGGGCTATGATACGCGGATTATGCTAATTACCTTGTGGTAGGAAGGTTGCCCTATGATTTGAACCGGTATGAGAAGAAGAAATTCTTAAAGGATGTGAAAGATTATTTTTGGGACAATCCCTTCTTGTACAAGAAAGGGGTTGATTCAATTATTAGAAGATGTGTGCCTCAAGAGGAATGAGAAAGTATAATGACTCATTGCCATTCATCACCTTGCGGTGGACATTATGGAGGAAAAGACCACTTTTAAGATTCTTCAATCGGGCTTCTATTGGCGAAAATGTTCAAGAGTTGCAAAGACTTTGTGATGAGATGTGACAAGTGCCAACAAAGTGGGAACATATCGAAGAGGGATGAGATGCCGTTGAACAACATTCTTGAAGTAGAATTGTTTGATGTTTGGGGCATGGATTTCATGGGACCGTTTTCTAATTCCTTTGGCAATGAGTACATTTTGCTAGCCGTGGATTATGTCTCTAAATGGATCAAGCGGTTGCTACAAGGAACAATGATGCCAAAACCGTGATCGAGTTTCTAAAGGGGAACATTTTTGCAAGATTCGGAGTGCCGAGAGCTTTGGTGAGTGATGGGGGTAGCCACTTCGTGAACAAATTGTTGGCTAATGTCTTAACTAGTTATGGAGTGTCACACAAGGTCTCCACACCTTACCATCCTCAAACGAGCGGACTTGCCGAAGTGTCTAATCGTCAAATTAAAAAGATCTTGGAGAGAACGGTGAGCACCTCAAGGAAGGATTGGTCTAAAAGTTGAATGATGCGTTGTGGGCTTACCGTACGGCATTCAAAACTCCTATCGGGATGTCCCTCTATCAATTGGTGTTTGGAAAGGCATGTCATTTACCGGTGGAGTTAGAGCACAAGGCGTATTGGGCCACACGAAAAGTGAATTTGAATAGTGATTTGTGTGGTGAGAAGAGGATCTTACAACTCCATGAGCTTCAAGAATTTAGGGAGAATGCTTATGAAAACGCTTAAATTGCTCAAGGAAAAGACAAAAGATGGCATGATGCTAGGATCACAAAGAAGAAATTTTCCGAGGGTGATGAGGTGCTCCTTTATAATTCAAGGTTGACAATTTTTCCCGGAAGTTGAAATCGAAGTGGAGTGGGCCATTCAAAGTGAAGAAAGTTCATCCATCCGGTTTTGTGGATTTAGTGAATAAGAAAGGTGAAGAGTTTACGGTGAATGGGCATAGAGTTAAACCTTACTACTCCCTTGAGGATAAGGGGGTAGTCCATGAGATTGAATTGAGGGAAGTTTGAACTCTTAGAGTTTCGTCCGGCATAGGACGTTAAAAATAGCCATTTGGATGGGAGGCAACCCATCGGTTTTCTTGTTTTTGTGTTCTTTGTTTTTGTTGTTTTTAATAAGTGGATGTTTCCTTGTTTTGCTTGTAGGTTGTCCGGATTCATTTGGAGATGGGGCTTATTTGCTAGGGACGTGTGCAAATATCGTGCCGATGTATTAAGGTATACCGGGCTCGAACTTAGACTTGCTTGTCAATGTCTAAGTTTGGGGGTTAGATTTAGGTATTGCACAGGCGCACGTCACTTGTTATGTTTTTGAGCTTTATTGTAGGGGGTATGCTTAGTGGTGTATAATGTAGAGCTTTTATCCTCTTGTATCTTTTGGTTTTGTGGCCTTGTGGTGCCTAATTGTGGGTAGTTTTGTGCAAACTAGATTGCTTGCACTATTGTTCCAAACTTGTAATTGCTTAGCAATGAAAAGTTTGGGGGTGTGCTCGTTTAGCAATTCTCGTTTGCACTAACTTGCCTTTCACGGTTCGTGGTAATCGTGAAAAAAATTTTGTGGAGTTGTTAAGGGGTTTGTGCTTTATTTTGCATATCATTGTTGGATGACTTATATTTGGTGATTTTCTGAGAAATATGTGAGATTTTGGAATATTTGATGCATTGCTTTTGGTGTATAAGTGCCGTGTTGAAAAGGGAGGAGAAAAAGGTGAAAAAGTGCTCGAAGCCTTGTCTCGAGTCGAGACATTGGACCAACTCGAGTCGAGACGTAAGGAGATTTACGTGAGCAAAGGATCATGCCTCGAGTGGTGTCTCGACCCTTGTCTCGAGTGCCGCCTCGAGTCGAGACAAGTCAAGTGACTCGAGTCGAGACGTAAGAAATTTTACGAGCCAAGCCACCCTATCTCGAGTGCCGTCTCGAGTCGTGTCTCGAGTGGCGTCTCGAGTCGAGACGACCACCGACTCGAGTCGAGACGGAAACAAAGATGGGTTTCGACTCTTTTAAAGGTAAGTTCCCTCATTCCCTCCATTTCATCTCGGTTTGAAACGTTCTCTTCTTCTTTTAAAACACACGAAACGTCCATACTCTCCAATTTCTCACATCATAAACATCCCAATCCACACAAATTTACAATCCCTCATCTCATACACTTGAATACTTCCATAATCCTTGAAATTTTGGGCGAATTCATCCATTCCCATTCCTCTCTCGGGTCGAACCGAAACTCTAGGGACTTGAAGTCTTCTTGTTTCACTTCTTTATCCACACAAAGGTATGTGTTCTTCACTTTTCTCTATTTAATTTCCATGAATTCATGAATTGTTGGTGAACTTGTGTATGAACCCTAGAATTTGAGAAATTAGGAATTCTTGGATTAATGCCTAATTGGATGAATTGCTTGATGAATTGTGAATTATTTGTCATGGGTTTGATGATTTTGAGTTCAATTTGAGATGGGTAATTCCAATTTGTGATGAATTTCGAATTTTGGTCCCTTAGGTTTCAAATTAGGCATAAGTGGAGATGTTTGGAAATGTTGCATATTTGTGTGAATTGAGAGTGAATTTTGCATGAAGATTGCTTAGGTTTTGTTGCTAGAACATGGAAGAGTTCATGGTTTGATTTTGATTGGTAATAGTTGAGTAATTAAGATAATCTTTGCATGCCCCTTTTCGAATTGTTTGGAATTATTTTGGCTAAGGGTTGAAGTTATGAGGATAACTCTTGCATGCCATGTTATTAAATTGTTGATGATCTCATGTGTATTGTTTTGTGTTTTAGTTTTGCATAATTTGGTAACAAGTTGAGGTTGTGAGAGGTCCTTAATTATTCTATGGCTTAAACACTTAAGAACTCTTCTTGCTTTGTGTAGGAAGAAAAATGCCACCTAGAAGGAGGAACCCACGGAGGGGAGCTCAAGAGCAAGAGGAGAAATTGGTTCCTCAAGTGCCGTATGATATGGCGTGGTACCCGGCCGAAGAGCGCCGAATGATACACCAGCTTATGCTTTCAGGATGTGGGCTCAAGCCCAAGCATTTTGGTATCAACTTCGGTGAGGGTGGCATCGTTTACGTTGATCGGTTTATCGAGTTGGGAAACATGAGCTTCAGACCAACTCGGTATTATGATGAGGATGCGCCGAGGCTCTTGGTATTCGGGGAGATGTAGAGGAGTTGTTCCGGAGAGTGGGATGGGGAGATTTTATTTTAATTCGGAAGCCATCCTACAAGGGGCTTATGATGGAATTCTTGAGCACGGTGGAGGCTCATGGGCAAAATTCGATGGGGTTTGCAACGAGCATCACTTTCAGACCGGGAAACGAAGATCGGACATCGACAACAAGTGAGCTCGCAACAATATTCAACACGGAACCATATTCCGCCCCATCCGATGAATGGTTTGATGCCACGAATTACTCGCAATCAATTGTAGCTAGAAACGAGGACGATTTGCCCGGTTTTCATCCAAGCAAGACTAAGGCCTCGCAGATACGTAACCTAGTGCTTGCACATTCACAAGATCATAGGCCAAACTGTGTTTTCAAGATTTGAGGCCGGGTTCGTGAGAGAGCACGAACTATTCGTCATGTACCGGATGAGTCAAGGCCTACACACGCACCTTGGATACTACTTGATTGATCAGTTTGTGCTCAAAAGAAACCAGGTGAAGAATGTGCAATGTGCGGGATTGATTACTCATCTCGCCGAGCATTTTGGGTGGGATGCCGAGAGAACTCGAGCACAACCTCTTGAAGGACCGATGAGACTAGATTTGAAGGCGTTAGCCAATATGAAGATGCTCAAGAGGGTTCAAGACATTATTACTTCAATCTCGAGGCCGATGGATGGTTCCCACTTCCGAAACCGGAGTTGACCACGATTATTGAGGGAAGCGTGGCGAACCTCAACTTATCCTCTCGGGAGCACAGCTTGGATGAATTTCGTTGGAGACTTGAGATGAACCGGAGCCTAGAAGAGAACGAGGTGAGTCATCGAGGATGCAAGTCGATCGGGAGGATGAAGAACATGAAGATGAGGAGGAGAGAGATCCACCACCACCGCCACCGCCAAGAAGAAGAGAGCCGCTTGCCGAGGTGATGGCACATACCTACCATCGTCGTAACGAGTATCGTGACACTCTTGCAGAGCAGCGAGAGATTGCATAATGTGATGGAGGCTCGACGCCAGACGACATTACCGGATTGGAGCAAAGAGTGGTGGGGTTGGAGCAGAGCAGAGGCGGCAGAGGGAGATTACGGAGGAAATTCTCAAGAACTGATGAGGCGGCCTTCAGATGCAGGAGGCGATGTACTCATGGTTCACTTCTCAAGGCTATTTTCCTCCGCCTCCGCCTCCGAATGCATGAGTGGTGGTATCTCTCGGATTTAATTTCAGTATCTCTTTTCTCTTGATGATTGTATTTGATTTGAAAAGATTGTTTTTAATCTTGATTTGATGGGATGTATTAATGATTGTGTGATGTTTGTTTTTAATTTCTTGGATGTTGTTGATGGATTGTAGATGATGTTTTTAGTGTTGATTCGATGATTATTCTTGAGCTTAATTGTGGATGATTGTTGAAAATCTTTGAGTTTATTTTTGTGAATGGATGTATTTGGGAGGAATGATTTTTAGATGTTCAAAAGGCATGTGAATTGATAGTGGAAAGTTGAACTAGTGAAGTGAAATGAGTGATGTGTTGATTTGAAGCTTGCATGAGATAATATGTGTAGTGGATGTGTGAGTAATCATGCTTGAGTTCATGTTCATGGAAACCATGTGAGCTTTAGAGCCTAATGTTCCGTGCATCTTTACGGTTTCATTCCTTGTTGAGAGATTCGATCACATTGGTGCATACTAGAACTTGCCTCGAGACTCGTCGAAATTGAGTTTTGTGTGGAATTCGTAAAAATGACAAGAGGCCATTTTTGGTTTTGAAAGTCACTTAGCCTAAAATTTCCTCACCAAAACAATAATTTCCATAGTTAGCCAATTTGAGCCTTGAATCCAAATTTTCTTTGGCAAGCCATGTGAATTATAGCCATCGTTATTCATTTTGAGCCTAATTGTCCATATACTTTTAGTAGAGCATAATTGTTGAAATGATGGTTGAAAGAAAAGATTGCGTGTGGAAGTTGATAGCAAGAGATGAATAGAGAAATTGAAAAGAAGGGTTGTAAGCAAGTAAGATTAAGTGTGCAATGAAGGTGAAAGAAAGAAAAAGGAAATGTGAAAGAAAATTCAAGTTAGAGTTGAAAGTGAAAGACAAAGAGACTCTAAGGAGTGGAATCGTCAAAATCGGAAGTCAAATGCACTGTCTCGAGCTCGCCTCGAGTGAGGTCTCGAGTGAAGTCTCGAGTCGAGACAAAGCTATGGATCGAGTCGAGATGTAAGGGGATTTACGTGAACAAGCTATCATGTCTCGAGTGGTGTCTCGACCCCTATCTCGAGTGGCGTCTCGAGTCGAGACAGGTGACTCGAGTCGAGACACCCATGGAAGCTCGAGACGAACAGAGTCGGCTACGGTTTTGGAGACCAAGCTGTCTCGACTCGAGTCGTGCAAATGTCTCGAGTCGAGACAGGCTTCCTCGAGCAGCTTTTGCAGAATTTAATTTAATTGCAGAATTTAAATTTCGAGCCCCCGCTATAAAAGCCCAATTTTCTGAATTGAAGAGAGGAGAACTCATTTGGGAACACAATTCCACACTTAGATTAAATTAGCTTGGATTAGAAACATAGAACTCCATTTCCACTTTTCTTGTTCTTCAAATTCATAGCTAGATAGCTTTAAATTCTCATTAGATTAAGTTTACCCATAGCTTATCTTAGTTTAATCTTTCAATTCAAGTAAGGAATTAGCTATTGTAAGGATCTATTGCAAGTTTTCATCCAATTCAATTAAGGTGATATTTCCCAATTTATTGTTTTCATCTATTTCATCATGGGTAATGTTTCTATTGCTTTGATTTCTATTTTGTTGATCAAATTAGCCATGGGCTAACCCTCTTGATTGCTTGGGTGTTGGAATTACACATGAATTTGGTGTTGATCATGAATTAATCACTTTGATTGGCATGTGTTTGTGGTTTTAATGCTTCTACTATTGGGCTTTGTGATGATCTCTTGATTAATTGATTTTATTAGCTTGATTCGTTGAATTAGCGTGTTGCAACGAGTTGGATATGCTTAGGATAGGATTAAGTGAACTAATTGATTGTTTTTATGATTTTGATCGTAATTGATTGCAATTGAAAGGTGGATTAGTTGCTAGATTCCCCATTAGTGGACATTGCATGCTTAGGTGTGTAGTGAAGGGACGACCCTAGACATTAGTACCCGATTGTGAAAGTGTTTAGGTGATCAACGGTCCTAGGTGCTAGCTTGTTAGAATTTACGTGATCGCTCTTAGATTTGCCCCTTTCCATGCCTTGATTTGTGGTTGATTTGTGTGATTCTCTAAGGATTGTGTAAGGAAGACACCCGAGCGATCGTTTCACACACCTTGCACTCGTTAGAGTTTTAATTGCTTTCTTTTGTTATTTGTCGTTGCTCTTGTTTTATTTGTCGTTGTTTTATGTGTTAGCATCCCGGTTAGCCACTATAATTCCATGGAAACGTATGTTTTTGAGGCTTCGCCGTTCTCCTAGTCCCTTGGGTACGATAATTTGTTTGGTCGAAAATACTTATTGCTAAAATACAAGCGATCATCGGGCGACATGTGAAATCGAGTTTAGTGGAAGAGAAGAGGAGAAATGGGTGTGGGGGTGAGGTGGAGAAAAAACAGGGAAAAGGTAGAGGGGTGCACAAAAGGGGAGATGGACGTGGGTGTGGAGAAATGAGTGCAGGGAAAGGGAGATGGGATTAGATGTGGGGGAATAGGGGGATGAGGAAGGGTGCGGATAAAACTGGCATTTTAATGTGGGTGTATTAGTTCTATTGTGTGTACTCACTTAGTGGGTGTACCGAGGGGTGTACATAACCTATGCCAAAAAAGTTGCAATAGAAGCCCAAAAGAAAAGACATGTAGTGGACAAAAATCAAAATAAATGCAAAGCCCAAAAGTGGCCGAAACGAAAACGGTCCAAAGCAAGCCTAATGCCAAGTCTAGAATAAAGGTCCAAAGCACATACGTTTTAATTAGTCCATCAAATAACAAGCAAAAATTTATTTTCGTCATCATTAAAAAAATTAATTATAGCAATATCCACGTGGAACGATAATATATTTTTCTTTCGATATTTTTCAAGATAATTTATGCTGCACTAGTTATAAACTAGATGGAGAAAAACATTACTCCCGCGCGAATCTGTTTTAATCAAATTATGAGAAAAAATTGTTCCAAAAATATAATTTGTTCCAAGGTATTTAAATGTTATTTTTTAATTTTATCCTTTTCTTAAAAATAATGTCGATGGCAAAGCATACTTTGAATCAGTTTCACCATATACCGTGAATTTTGTTTATATTTTGTATATTTTTAACAATATTAGTTGTTTCATTAAAAAATATTTGTTAGAAAGAAATATTATATAATAAAATGGTAAAATGCATTTTTGGTCCTAAAAGAATGAATGGTTTGGTACCGAAAAACTTATTTATAAGGGCAAAATCTTGTGTGAACAGTTTCATAGTATGTAATTAATACCATTAGAATCATTTCATCGATACCATAACATTTATTTAGTGATACCATTACACTTATAAACTGATATCACAAGTATAAAATGGTTATGGTATCAGTGAATGATTCTAATGGTATCAGAGTGATTCTAATGGCAGCTTCATACTATGAAATCGCTTCACCTGAGTGACTCTATTTATAAGAATCTTACTCTATAATGAGTAATGAATGGGTTACTACTTAACTTATGGCCGGGTTCCTAATTAATGAACTAATATTTATGAACATTAAGTTAACTCTTAAAAATTAATCCTTGTTGATAAATTCTTTTAAAATTGTTCACCTGTATGACGGACTGAATATAACGATAGATATTAATTCACACCGTGAACAAATTTTACAAGAGAGTATATTTTTAATGTGTTATAACCGTATAATTTATGATTTTCTTTTTCATTTAAATTTGGACCTTGTCTTTCCTATTGCATTATAATTGTACAAAATCTTTTCACATGTCGCATATGAATGTTAGGCATTAAAAAGAAAAAAGGAAAATTGGCAAAGATGATACTTATGTTGGCCATAAATATGAAATTACCCTATATTTTAATTATTTTTAATTTTGCTATATATGTTTTTATTTCTTGATAAAACTACCCTAATCGCTCACCTAATTAAAAAAAAAAAAAAATTAAAAGTGCCACATCATGAGGACTTCTTGCTGAAACAGCTGAGACAAAATAAAATATTCCAACATAAAATAAAATCCCTCCAAGATAAAGTTGACCGTCCCTTTCAGTTAGTTAAATCATATATAAGGATATTTTAGTTTAAAAATAATTTTGGTTGTGTGTAGAAAATTCAGAAGTCTATTTAACCACGATCAAAGGTTTATCGTATAACAATTAAATATAAGATACTGTATTCTGCCCAAGGATCGACTAATTCTGACCAATCCCACCGTCCACTAGCGGAAATCCCACTTAAAGCCGAGCAAAGCTCTGTATGATCGACTCCATCTAAGAAATTGTTTGCACCCAATGAATTTCGATCCCGAGACCTATAGAGCATCACACTCATAAGCATCAATCCCTCACCACTAGGTCAACCCCTTATATGGAAAAATTATAAGATTTCTTAACAAAAATTATAATTGTTAACAAGTCTAAGTATTAATTAAACTTTACATTATTTGGAAATATGAAAAGCATTTTTTAACACAAATTTCTTATATGTACTATATGATGCAGAGTGGCTGGGCACATAACTGAGAGGGCCAGGGTCCCCCTACATAACACGTGCCTCAACATATTGAATTGGGTGTATTTGAGAATCAATTCTGCTATTCCATAAATAAAACTATATAGATAGATAGATTTGATATAATGGGCTCCTTATTGGGTCAAAAATGATTTGATAATTAATAGACACATCATCATATTTACATAATTAATTATTAATTAGATTTAAAGTATTTAAAATAAAATTTATAAAATATTTAATAGCATATCTCACACCATTTAACATAAACTTAGGCATTAAAATTTCACAACACTTCCATAATAGATAAATAATGATAATAAAATGAAAAATCACACGCCACAACTAATTTCGTTTTTTTTTTTTTTTTTTTAAACACAACATAAACAGTTTTAATATGCCACAAAAATCACACGCCACTACTATAGTTAAATATCAAAATAAAATTAAAAATACTTCTCCCCCAACACAAAAAATAAATTACTTATTCATTACTAATCTGATTATCAGATATTATTTTAACGTGCGGAGTCAATTATTTCCAATTTAAATCTCATTTTCATGACATGAATCTCATGACCATCACCTTGATTTATTAAAATGATATTTTCCATATTTGAATCAAATATTGTAAGAATATATACATATATATATATATATATGTAGACCATGCATATAATCGCAAGAATTTTTTTGTCCCCATAACTTTTTGTCTTTTCGAAAAGGTTCCAAAAAAAGTTAACTTTAATTTAGTCCAAATTTTTGAAAATTATTCAATTTTGATCCCAAAATCGTTGAAAAATTACAAAATGTTGCCGTTTAAATAACATGAAAATTGAGAATTTTTGATGAAATTGTTGACGGGGCGCATAGTTGATAGGTGATAAGAACGGTATAATTTTTCGTCCCACAATTTTCTTGTTTTTTGCAAAATGTTCCAAATATATTTACTTTAAGACTCAAATATATTTATAAACGGTTTTAGTTGTTTTTATTAAATAATATTACTCAAATATAATAAAAAGACTTGGCAAAAACTCGTATAAAACAGTCTGTGTTTCACCCCTCACAAGAGCATCAAATATATTTGCAGGAATATCAAATACATATGCGAAATATCAAATATGTGAGCAAGGGTATCAAATATATTGTCGGTAGTGATATCAAATATGTGAGCAATGATATTAACTACGTAAGATATATAGGTCAGGAGTGAGACATGTCTCATGTATAAGACCGTCTCACCCAATAGTGCCCCAACAAATTAATATCTGTAAACCAGTTTCACGATTAACATGACACTCACCGAACGGCGAGAACGCCGCGGTTTCTTGCCGGCACGAGCTTGCCTTCAACACTTTCATCAGGATTATACAAATTAAGATCCTCCATTTGCACATCGGCGATTGCTTCGACGAAATCTATGCCGCCGTTGTTGCAGAGGAGCTACGGCTCACCAACTTTGTTCTTCACCAATTCTCCGGCGAATGCATAATACGTAACTAGTGTTTGGGCCAAGGCTTTTTTCAGAATACCAACTATATGGCCAAAGGACAGTTCCGCAGGGTTGTAACTGTAGCAGAAGAAAACTCCGACGCCAACCGGCAGCAACAGCAAGTCGAGGTTCGAAAACAAGGATAAAATCCAAAATGGTCCCAAAACTTTTTACCTTTTTCGATTTAGTCCCAATAAAGTGTGATGTGTCAATTTAGTCCCAAATTTTTGTGAATTGTACCATTTACGTCCCAATTTACATCAGAATCAGCAATTTGGGACGTAAATGGTATAATTCACGAAAATTTGGGACTAAATTGACACATCACACTTCATTGTGACTAAATCGAAAAAGGTAAAAAGTTATGGGATCATTTTGGATTTTAACCCTATTTTTTGTGTATATTATATAAGAAATGAATCGTATATATTTTTTTGTGTATATTATATAAGAAATAGATCCTCCAATGATTTACTACGACTATATGCAGATTTTTTCGTAAAATGAACCGACAGATTATTAAGTGTGCATGATTGGATATGAAAATAGCGAAGAATTTATCCCTGCAAGCGACAAAATGCAGACCCCACTTAGTAAATTCACAATTTATCACCGGAAATAATTTAGTATGATTTTGGGATGGAATTTTGAAGAGAAACTATTTCTTTTAACTTAACATAATTTCCTAATTAATAGAGCATATGGTTATATTAGGGTGTTATTCTCTTATATGTAAATTGATGTATATACACTTAATTTTTTCACATATTACTGTCTTTACACTCATAAACAACCAGTTTAACTCATAAATGAATCACATAATACACCAAAATATCCTTATCTTATCTATTTTATCTAAGTTTTCTTAAAACCTATCAAAACCAAACGGACATACTTTTGGTGGACAGAGGAAGTATGTATTAACATTATTCAAATAGAGAAATAATTTTTTTCACTTTTTTTTAATCTCCTTTTTTATTTGTTTCATTTTGGCGTAATTTTGGGATTGAATTTTGAAAGGAAATTGTTTCTTTTAAATTAACATAATTTCCTAATTAATAGAGCATATGATTATGTTAGGGTGTTATTCTCTTATTTGTAAATTTTGATGTATGTACGCGTGACACAAATCTAATTAATATAACAAGAGATGTAACACCATTATGTAACATGGGATCCGGACCATCTAAAAGATGTGTGCCATTAATCTAACGTGGATAACAAAAATTATTACATCATTGTGTTACGTATAATCCTGACCGTCTAATCACCTTTCCCACCTTCATATGTGTAGCACCCTAAAATTCTATAGTCAGTTATTATTAGATATACACTACTTTTTTATTATTATTTATTAAATATATAAGATGTATATATATATATATATATATATATATATAAATAATTTATTTTATCTTTTACCCCAAGTTTCTCTTATTTAAAAAAATATATTGTCCCACATCAAACGTGGGATATTCAATTGACTCCATACTCTTAAAAATCTCTTCAATCCTATTTATTTCTTTTTATACACGGTCCTTCACTGAAAAATTGAATTGTCTACCTCATCAAATTTCTCTTCCAAATTTTTGACCGTCCAATAGCAAAGTTGACAGAATTTCTCGGTCTTTCATCTACTATCTCAAACAAGAAAATTTCTCTCCCTTTTTCCTATTTCTTGTTCTTTCGTTGATGATACATATGCTCGTGATCCCATTTATTTTATTTTAACCGAAGGTGTGTTTAGGCGTTGCTATGTATCTCTCTTATTTTTATTGTTTCTTTTAATGTCTTGTAGTCGATATCTATTTGATTTCTAAGCCTTTTGGTCACGTCAACCTAATTCATAAAAGAATTTTATATACAAACTCTATTTTTTCGTATTGTTATTCAAGCTTGTCTTTCTCAAGAAAAAAAAAAGGACTAGTGCCTAAAACCATTTGTCTAAGCAAATACTTATATTTTATTTTAAGTGCCTTGTGGTCCTATAAGCCATGCCACGTATTCAATCTTTACAAAGTTGGGGTTGTTGTTTGGATGGTTTGGTTTTATATTTTTATTTATTGTTATTAATTTATTTATAGTAAAATTAAGACACATTATTTTATTATTTTTAGGCGGCAAGAATTAAAGTGTTTCATTGCATCCATTTGCATCCAATACATCAAAATAAGGTGGGAATTTCTATTCAAGTTTACCTTTGTCTCTATTAAATGCTTGAATGTGAATTGTTATTGTTTAAATGCGACATTCCATAGGCAAATGCTACAACTACAGATTACATGCTATGTTATATTCAACAGCTTTCTATAGTAGCTCGGATCACAAGTGAGTCCTTGCTAAAATTTATAGTGTGTTGTAGGTATTCAATGATGGTTTACATGAGTTGTGTTTAACACCGACAAGTGAATCCCCACCGAGCTAGTTGTTTGCTCACCTTTCATAATTCTACTCATTTCAAATTAAGGAGGCTCGACCGTGGTGGCAAGGTGGTGGAGATTATTAGATCTATTACAATAAAATATTTTCTTTTAAATAGTTGTACCTATTGTTTATTTCAATTTGGTTATAGGAAGAGTTTTGTTATCTTATTGGATTAAATTTGTTTACAAGTTTGATTACTCTAGTTTTTGTTTAGAGTATTTTTGGTTTTCTATAAAAAAATAACTTTGAAATTCATGTGACTTCCGCTGCAAAATTTTAAAAAAATGTTTGTTTCAGTTCCTTTTATAAAATATATGAGTCTTTGTGTTAAATCTTTTTACCTATGTTATTCTTTAAATATTTGTGTAAAGTTTCAACCATGTTTATCCTCAAAACTTTCTAGTATATTTAAAAAAAAAGCTTTCAAAATTAGGATGTGACAATATGCCACCAATTTTTTATTGGCAAAGTATTTGCCAACACATCTCTAGCCATGGTTTCATCCGTTTCCTCATACATTCATGATTTAAAGGAGAATTGAATATTATATTATATATTATTGAAACTAATGGATATAAATTCAATACAGTAATTTTGGCCCCTAATTTATTTCAAGTATGTCGGTATTTTATTTGGTCCCTAATTTGTTTCAAGTATGTCGGTATTTTATTTGGTCCCTAATTATTGTAGGAGGGGTGTGCAATAAATTGAGAATTTATTAAGTGGGGTCTGCATTTAGTTGGTGCATGTCAATCAATTATTTGAATTTTTCGTGCTGCAGGGATTAGGTTTCCAACAAGGACCATTTTGTTTTGAGATTTAGAGAGAGAGTATAACATGTGATCAATGCATTTGATCTATTATCTGCGATATATTATTTATCAAATCATACAAATCATATTTTTATTAATATATATTAAAACATAGTTTTAATATAAGCCATAATATTTTTGAAAAATTGGCAATAATACCTAGTATTATGACCATAATTATGAAATTGCCCTATATTTTGATATTTTTTTATTTTGTCCAGTATATTTTCAGTTCATGATAAAATGTCCTGCTATCGGATACCACTAGTTACTAACAGGTAGAAACTGACGTGGGTGCCTTTTTTAATAAAAATGCACCATCCTCTATTCCTATAACTCAAAAAACCCTTAAATAATTAAAATTAGTGATTTAAATATAAAAACTAGTCAAATAGTATTACTTGAATGAAAAGAATTACTTAAAATAAAACAAATTACATTAAATTATTTTAAAAACTAAAAATATTTAAAAATTATTTAACAAAATATTCAAGAATTTTTTTAATAATTATCATTGAAATCCAAAAGTTTTCAATTAAAACCTATTTTAATAATTCGCAATTAATTCTTTAATTTGAAAAATAATAATAATATATCCATAATAATAAATCATTCCTATTAAAAATTGAATAATAATTAATAATGGAAAGATATATTCCTAAAAACAGAATCGATTATTAAAATTGTAAAAAAATGGAAACTTATTAATTATTAAAGATTGATATATATTATTAATGGAAAAATTTGTGTGAGAATGTGGTTTTATTGAGAATTAAGTTAAAATTTTCAATACAGATCATTCATAAATAAAATTATATAAAAGAAATATAAAGGAACCATTTCTTATATACTATATTTGTCAGAAAAATAATTATAATTATAAGCATAAGGAGTCTGCATCTTTCCCTCATCTACCTCTCACACTTAAACCAACCACTCTAAAATATATTATCTCACACTTAAACCAACCACTCTAAAATATATTATTTCTCTCTTCCTCTCTGCAAATATGTTTCGCTTCGGCGCTATCGTGCCTAATGAGTTAAAAATTTAATTTGGTTCCATTACTTTAGATTTTTTTATGTAAAAGGTCCCAAAAATTTGAAGATTTTCAATTTTGTCTCATAATTCCTTAAATGACCTGATTTCAGTCCAAAAGTCACCGAAATTCCATAACCAACGCCGTATTGATACATATTTTCTTGGGATCTTTTGCGAAAAAGTTCAAAATATGGGACAAAAAGTGCACAATCCGCAATAAAAGGACCAAATTCAAACAGCTTAAAAGGTTATGGGCAAAAATTGAAATTTTTAATCTTTTTGGGATCTTTTTGCGTAAGTTTAAAGTTATGGGACAAAATTGAATTTTAACTCGGTTACCATGTAACTTTCCTGCCCCCACCTCTATGTCTCGCTTAGTTACCATGTAACCTCATTACATATAGAATTAATATTTAAAATATGAATTTAATAAAAATATATTGATATTAAATATTTTTACAATTTAAAAATATACTCCCTCCGTCCAATTTCAATTAGGCAAAAAGGTTGGACACATGTTTTAAGAAATATTAGATGTTTATGTATAAAGTAAATGAGTGGAGTAAAAAGTAAATGTATTATTGTCAAATCATTAATTGGAGAGAGAAAATAGTGTAAGGTTCAAATGACAAAAGATGTAAATAAGTGTATGTTGTGAGGGTAGAAATAACTAAAAATCTTTCCATTTGGGGATGACATATATTAAACACTACATAGATCAGTATGGTCATGGGTCCAAGTCACTTGGAAAAAATGTGGAGGGGTTAAAAAAATTTATTGCTCAAAATTTCAAAATGAACGTTACATTTTTATTTTCTCAAACCCAAAATAGCAAAAAAATAAATATACCCTCTAAAACTAAACCCTTACAAACATCTCTTATTTATATCTCATGTCACTCATCAATTTTCCTCTATAATTAAATCTCTCTCGCTCATTATTCAAATCAATAAAGTCAAAAATATTTATTTATATTTCACTTTCACCTTTTAATAGTAATAAATAATATTTTTATTAAAATTTATCTCATTTAGTTATGATCAAGCTAAAATGTAACGGAGAGTATTATATATAAAATAAAATTCACATTAAATACATTTAAATGAAAAATATTTTATTGAAACAACACAACTCAATTTTATCATGGTATGGAGTATTATATATAAAAAATTCACAATTAGTTACATTAAAAAGCGAAAATATTTTATTTGGAAAAACACAACTCAATTTTATCATGTTACTACTGCAACAAAAATAATTATATATCCAGTCACTGTCTCATTTTCAACACACATATTGCATCAACCCTAATCATTATATAATTTTTCCCACCCAATTTCCTCTCCTATATAAGCTTCCACTACCCTTCACTTCATTCTTACACTGCTCTAAAATATCTCTTTCTCTATATTTCTTATTCTCCTTCCCCCTAGAATTAACCATGTTTACTTTTGGCTATGGCACAGCTGAATTGCCATTTCCACCAATGAAGTAAATATATATATATATATATATATATATATATATATTGGCTTAGTACTTTTTTATTCTTCCGTTTCCCGGTTTAATTTATTTGAAACATTTTTTTCTCTTTCATGTTAATTGATGACATTATATCTAACTAGTTTTGATTTGATTCATCTTTATTTAGAAGTAATTATTATGCGACAATTATTTATATTCTTCAAGTATATATAGTTGTTGATTTCTAAAATAGATTAATTCCTATATTATGTTAACGTGTCAATTTCATTGATTTCTTTAGTTTTTAAAGAAATCGTTCATATATGTCTTTTTTGTTATATTGTGCGTGCTCTTGTAATATTTTAATGAGTTTTTGTCGTTTCTATACACATGCAGATGGAAACGTTCCTAAACCATCACTCAAAGAAGAAGGTGGATATCCCATGAAACCGGCAGATGTTAATCTCTGTTGAGAAGATGTCTTGGAAGGACTTTGGCCTAATTACAAAATATATCCTAAAGTAGTCCACCTTCTTTTTGAAGTGTGTTGTATTGAATAATTATGGTATTTCTGTTATTGTCGTCGTATCGGTTGAACAATAATAATTGGGGGTTCTACGTGAATCCTCACTTGTTTTAATAAACTTCTGTTTAGTGTTTTTGTGTTTATTATTTGTTTTTTTCAACTCTAATTATCTATATATATTTTTACCCGACACTTTGATACGTTACATTATTATGTTGGTAAGTTGTACCTTAAATAAAGAGCCAAGTCCTGGTCATAAATACTATTAGAATAATATTAATTGGGTAACTTACATTTTAGTCCCAAAAGAATGAGTGGTGCAAAATGGTCCTTTTTGACACTTTGGTCCCGTAGTTCTTTTTTATATTTTATGTCCCAAGAAAATTACAGTTTTGGTCTCAAGAGAATGATAAATTGCAGTTTTGATCGTACAAAATAATGGTCGGAACTATTTTTGCAGAAAAAAATACAAAAATGAATGTGAGACTAATATTATCCCCGGAAAATTCTCATAGGACCAAAACCGCAATTTTCTCAATATTAATTTAATGCAAATTATAGAGAAAAGACTTCAAGACCACAATTGTACACAAAAATCAAGCATATACGCCTGTAAGGTACCCTATATTAGGTTATCACACGCAAATTTATATATATATATCGGAAAAAACTTGTATGAGACGGTGTCATGCATGAGATCGAGTCACTTTTTAATAAATTGTTATAACTTTTTTAAAGTGATACAAATTAGTATAAAAGTGATAACAAATTGAAAAGCGAGTATAAAAGTGAAAATAATTTATGAAAAAGTGATAACAATTTATGCAAAAGTGATAACAATTTATTAAGAAATGACTGTTCATGTACGCCTCATGCAGATGCATGAGACGGTCTCACTCAAGAGTGCCCCATATATGTATAGGTATCATATCTGTTGATGATATGTATACTTGAATATTTTTGATGATTTGCATAAATCCAAAAAAAGAACGTGTGTATGCAATTAAGAACTTTTGGTTATTCCTTTTTATTAATTTTGGTTATCACTTTTGAAAAGTGAGTATAAAAGTGAAAACAATTTATGAAAAAGTGATAACAATTTATGCAAAAGTGATAACAATTTATTAAGAAATGACTCTGTCTCATGTACGTCCTCATGCGGATGCATGAGACGGTCTCACTCAAGAGTGCCCCATATATGTATAGGTATCATATCTGTTGATGATATGTATACTTGAATATTTTTGATGATTTGCATAAATCCAAAAAAAGAACGTGTGTATGCAATTAAGAACTTTTGGTTATTCCTTTTTATTTTTTTATTTGTTAATTTCATGTTTAAAGTAATTAGACAATTTTATAAATTTTTTATTTGTTAATTTTAATAAATATTTTTTCTTATTTGTTGCAATCGATCCTTAGCTGACTTGAAATTTACATCAATATCATTTTAGAGTACTTTTTCATTCACCCTAAAAATTCAATGATGCATTTTTAATTTAGAGGACTATTGAATATATTAATATGAAAACTAATTCATATAAAATTCCGTATACATGATGTTAAAGTAAATTTGACGCTATTATTCAAAAATATTACAAGCGGCCCTTAATTTATTTCAAATTAATCTGTCTGTTTTTTTTTCAATAAAATTAATTGAGATTCGAAGCATGCAGGGACACGTGGTGGTAGATGTTTCCAGCGGTGTAGAAGTTTTTTTCTTTTAATTTTAATTTCTGTGTTGTACTAATTTAAATAGAGATTTGTTTTAACTTCAATCACGGCCAATGAACGGTGAGCTTTGCTTTAACTTCAATCACTTTTAATGGACGGTGAAATTATTTGCCTAAATTATATAAGTTGTCTTCTCTTCAACATGAAATGCACTCTAAAATGGTTATGGAAGCAATCAAATAGAACTGATATACCCACCACGTACGACGGATGATGAATACTAGTATCACACCCGAGCACTCGGAATTGGCTTAATGGTGTAGGTTTGAAATTTAGGAATAATGTTTCTTTCTAAATATCAGGTTCAAACCCCAAATTTCTAAGATATATGAGTCAGTCCATACAAAACTTTGTTTTATTTTCAATCGAAACTCCCGCCGGTGAGTGGACGGGATCGTAGATGCCCAAATCTTGCAGCATCACTTCCAAATCTTTTATCTTGCTCAAACCTAATCTCTTATTGATGGAGATAAGATTATATATAATTGTTTATTATTATTTATATTTTATATAGTTTTAGGGTTTTATTCATGTTTAAATTAATTAATTGTGAGACGGGCTTTTAGGACTTACATGCTTAAAACTCTAGTTTAGCTCTAATAAATAGGAGTCCCCAGATCTTTGTTATACAGTTGATGTTGAATAATAAATAGGAGTCTCAGCATATTGGGTCATTCGGAGGTTGAACTTTGATGAAGATTTAGTGGGTGAGAAGAGGATGCTTCAATTACATGAATTGGATGAGTTCCGAGAGAAGGCTTATGAAAGCTCAAGAATCTTCAAGGAGCAAACTAAGAGATGGCATGACAAGAAGGTGGAGTTGAAAGAATTCCATGAAGGCCAAAAGGTGTTGTTGTTCAACTCAAGACTCAAGCTATTCCCGGGAAAATTAAAATCACTATGGAGTGGACCTTTTGAGGTCGTGAAGATATTCCCTAGAATGATCACTTCTTTGCTAATGGACATAGGATCAAGCCTTATTTTTGTCCAACTCAAGTGAGGATGGTGGAGAATTTGTTCTTAGAGGAAAGTTGAGCAACTCATGTTCCGTCCGGCATAGGACGTTAAAACTAGCGCTAGATGGGAGACAACCCATCATTTACTTGCTTTTTTATTTTCGTTGCTCGTTTATTGCTTTGAATAAGTGTGTTTTGTGTTGCTTTGTAGGAAGTCGAGGTGCGTGATCGTAGTGTAGTTCTAGTGGATAGAAATTACGACCAAATTTATCGAACCCAAAGGACTAGGAGTGAAATGAAGCCATGAAATTGCACGTTTTCAAGGATTATAGAGGCTAGTCAATATCGCAAAATTAAAGCAACAAAATAACAACTCAAATTTCAACAAGAAATTAAACAAAGCAAATAACAAAGGAATACCAAGTCGGAGGGAGTAGTGCTCGGGTGCAAATCACCAAAGACTCGTCAATTTCAGATCATAAACAATCAAGTGCTCATTCTAAGAGGGATCATAGGGATAACCAGCAAATAATTCAAATAAAATCATACTGGATAAGCCTAG
Organism: Paraleonurus japonicus; assembly: GCA_030762865.1. Taxonomy (NCBI): domain Eukaryota; kingdom Viridiplantae; phylum Streptophyta; class Magnoliopsida; order Lamiales; family Lamiaceae; genus Paraleonurus; species Paraleonurus japonicus. The sequence goes on along the minus strand of CM061058.1, from coordinate 28,816,494 downwards.
GTTCTAAAATGATCAAGTAAGCATGTAGGAATGTGAGAGACAACACTCTCACCCCGCACTAATTACAAGCATGACAACAAGTAATCAATGTGCCTTAATGAGGTTCTAGTTAATTAACCAAGTATCCTTGAGTTAACCAAATATTAACTTCAATCACAAAAGCAAACCTAACACCTATGCATCAATTCAATAAACCAAGTATCCTTGAGAAAATTAAACCAATAAACACAAGATCAAGGCTCACCCAAGCAATTAAATCATGCAAAGCATCATTAAGACAATTAATCACCTCAACAAATGAACACCCAATCATAAATTCACCAAAATCAACTCATCTAAGGGTCATTGCACCCAAGCACATAAGAATTTTAGCCAATCATGGCTAATTGGAAGAAACCCATAAACATTAAGTAAAGAGGAAGCATGAACAAACTGAAATTAAGGGACAAAACTTGATATAAATGGTAGAAGTCACCTTGATGGAGTTTAATACAACTTGTATGCTCAATTCTATCAGCTATAACTCTTGGGAAATGTAAATCTATCCAAATGTGAAGAACACCTTTCACTATGTGTAATCGTGTGTAATCGTGTGCAGAGAGAATTCTCAAATTAAAACCTAATGATTTGTGCTAAGTGTGTGAATCTCCTTAATCAGCTGAAATTGTGAAGTATGTATAGTGAGGGCAAAGTTATAAACTCCAATTTGCAAAAAGGGCCTCGAAAATGATAATATTTCACACAAAATCGCAGCAAGTGGTCCCACTCGGCCGAGTGGCCTTAGTTTGGCTTGGCCGAGTGGTTTCTTCCGGCATGACTCGACTCGGGCTCTCGTATTCTCACTCGGCCGAGTGACTTGTGTTATGGCCGAGTGAGAATCTTCCTCGGCAAAATGTGACTCGGGCCTCTTCAATCCCACTCGGCCGAGTCAAGTGTGTTATGACCGAGTGGAGATTCTTCCGGGATGGGATGACTCGGGCTCCTGTATTCTCACTCGGCCGAGTCACTTGGGCTCGGGTCGAGTGAGATTTCCTCCGCAACAAGCTGACTCGGGCATGGCCATTTCACTCGGCCGAGTGACTTCCCACTCGGCCAAGTGACCTCATTTTCTCTCGTTATCGACTTTTGACCCTTCTCCAAGACTTTTCACATCTTCTAAACTTGTGCATCGAACTTTTGATCTCTCTCTTTTCACTTCTTAGCTACCTCCTTGCCTTGAATGGATCTTGCTCACCAAGTTGTTGTCTCGCTCGATTCTTTGCTTGTCTTTCATCCTTTTCCTAGCATTGATTCAACACTTGCATGAAAGTATTAGTTCCACAAAATTAAGCACATTAGCTTAAGATTTGCAATGAAATACACGGATATGATATAAAATGATCATCAAATTTCATGCAAGAATGAACCCAATCAACTCCCCAAACTAAGAGATTTGCTTGTCCCCAAGCAATAAGACAAATAAGCACATTTGGGTGAATTCATTGCAGTCACGTTCAACGAGCAAAAGAATGAAATGGGATGATCAAACTCCTTCAATGAAAACAGGCTTCAATGCAACAATCAACTAACACTCAAGAATTGTCATGTTTAAACGAATGCAATCTTGAATGCTCAACTCAATGCTCCTTCCATGGAGTGTTTCACTCACTCTCTAGTGTATAAAGGCATGATAAGCACTCAATCATCAATCCACAAAAATGAACACCATAGGCTTGCCAATAAACTCAATCTCCATTATTTCTTTTATGTTTCAAACATGAATCAAAGAGGGCTTTTTTCCAAGGTTGTAGTGTAGGCTCTTTGGAGAAAGGTGAGTGAATTTAGGTAAAGTAACTCAACAATTAGTAGAGCAAATGAAAGTTGACTATACAATACAATGCAATTCTCCTCTGTTAGGAAAGAAAAGTTGTATTTAGTTTTGATGTGTTAAAAGTGTAAAATAGGATGACCAATGAGTATCATGTATAGACAGTGAAGTAAGTAATTGTAAATAATTCTAAGTACAAATCGACTAGGACAAGAAGACAGATGAGGTCAAGATATCATACTAGGACGAACCTCGGATAAGGACATAATATCAGATGTGGTCAAGATATCGGACAAGTACAACACGTAAGACAAAGTATAATATTACTCAAATATAAGAACGGTATAATTTTTCGTCCCACAATTTTCTTGTTTTTTGCAAAATGTTCCAAATATATTTACTTTAAAACTCAAATATATTTTTAAACGGTTTTAGTTGTTTTTATTAAATAATATTACTCAAATATAATAAAAAGACTTGGCAAAAACTCGTATAAAACAGATCTCGAGTTTCACCCTCACAAGAGCATCAAATATATTTGCAGAATATCAAATACATATGCGAAATATCAAATTTGTGAGCAAGGGTATCAAATATATTGTCAGGTAGGGATATCAAATATGTGAGCAATGATATTAACTACGTAAGATATATAGGTCAGAGTGAGACACGTCTCATGTATAAGACCGTCTCACCCAATAGTGCCCCAACAAATTAATACTGTAAACCAGTTTCACGATTAACATGACACTCACCTGAACGGCGAGAACGCCGCGGTTTCTTGCCGGCACGAGCTTGCCTTCAACACTTTCATCAGGATTATACAAATTAAGATCCTCCATTTGCACATCGGCGATTGCTTCGACGAAATCTACGCCGCCGTTGTTGCAGAGGAGCTCCGGCTCACCAGCTTTGTTCTTCACCAATTCTCCGGCGAATGCATAATACGTAACTAGTGTTTGGGCCAAGGCTTTTTTCAGAATACCAACTATATGGCCAAAGGACAGTTCCGCAGGGTTGTAACTGTAGCAGAAGAAAACTCCGACGTCAACCGGCAGCAACAGCAAGTCGAGGTTCGAAAGGGGCAGCCAGTGGTCTTGCATTGGCAACACCGCAGCAACCACCTCCGTTTTGGTCACCTTCACCTCAAAACCTCTTACCATGCACATGTTTCTTTTCCTTTTTTTAAATGTTTTTTTTTCTTTTCTCTTTTGTTGGTAGTTAGGGTTTGGTGAGGATCTGAGGATGCAGAGATACTAGGTTTGAAAAGAAAACAAAAATGGGAGTGTGAAATGGTGAAATTTTTCATTAATGATTTGTATGTATTTATAGGGTGGGGGACCTATTTAACGAGTATTAATTTGGGAGTAGGTATGCGTGAGAGCATACATCTCATGAAAAATGTGTTTCTTAGACGAATAATAAAAGTTCTTACCTAAAAATTATTTTAAGCAGTCATTCTAATTTTAACTAAATAATCATGACTATTTTTACTGAACAGATACTGATCGGTTATGGTTTAATAATAGTAACGGTTTAGTGAAAATAATCATGATTGTTCAGTAAAAATAAAAAAATAGTTTAAAAATGGATTTGATCAGTTGCACGGTGTACTTAGTGCATGCAAAACTATAAGTAATTATTAATAAAAACAGCCTCAAGCAAGAAGTAATAATTTGGAGCTTTAACTAAAATAAATTATATTAGTGCAACACTGATTTTAGTGCTAATATGAAGCTAATGTCAAGTTCTTTATGAAGCTAATTAGTTACAAAATAATTTATTTTATTTTTTTATGGAACAATTGAATTGATATATCTAAATGTGTAAATTTTGTTTTGGTTTTATAGAATTTTTTGAAATACTTTTGGTATTTAAGATATTTATGTTTAGAAATGAACTTTCTTTCCATAATTTTTTTCTCAACCATTAATAACATTTGGATGGATTTGTTAGTTGATCATATTGAACGGATTCCCATATATATGCTATTAATTGGGTGGCTATCACAAATCACTTGTGTGTTTCAATATTGTTTGATTCAGCCTAATAATCCATATATATACACATGGACATGAGCCCGAAAATTATTACTACCTCCATCCCAGATCGGTTTTCACGATTGACTTTTTCAACGGTTTTGTGTGAGAATTATTTCATAGTAATATTTGTACAAAAGTTGTTTTATATGAATGATATGATAGTTGACCTTGTTAACTAGCATACCATTCATATAAAACAACTTTTGTACACATATTACTATGAAATAATTCTCACACAAAAACCGTTGAAAAGTCAACTGTGAAGACCGATGTGGGACAGAGGGAGTAGTTTATTAGCTCCGTCAACAATATGTATTCGACTCAACACCATAAGAGTCGAGAACGGTAAGGTTGAGTATTCCCAATATCTCGACACTTAGGATGTGTTTTTTTCCGACTTGAGTGGGATGGAAAAAAATCGGATGGACAAATAAAGTTGATGAGCAATCCAATGAAAAGTAAATCTTTGTTATAGTTTGGATGAAATAGTAGAAGTGGATGAAACTAGCTATATGTCAATTAATACTTTTGAGTGATGATGATATATTACTTTATTATTGTTCGTGTTGGAATTAAAGTGTGTTTTCAAAGTGAGCTTCAATGATATATTATTCACACAATTATGAGTTTGAGTGAATGAGAAATTGAATTTCTAAGTTTGTTGTAACAAAGGAAAATAACTACATTGTTTATTGAGAAAAGCTAAAGGCTTGTTGTCCCAAATTGAGAAATTGTTGTTGAGGAAGTGGGTATATATATAAGAAGAAACCCAAAAAGTAGCTTGTAAGATGCATGGAAAAATGTTCCTTCACCTTTACGCATGTATGCACGGGGTGCAAATCATGACTGAAATTGACTTACGTAACATGCACAAACCTGTGTGCGAGCATGAAGCTCGCGTACATGAATGTCGCATCAAATTGGTGGCGGATTGACAAGCTAACTTTTTTCTCATTTTTATTTTCCAATGGACTGCTGATTCTTGAAGTGTCCAGATGGTCATTGAGTTTTGACTGTTAAGTCACAAGTCTATAGCCAAATGAGAGTTGACAAGTACGTGAGCTATTGAGACCAACTTCTCAACATTTATAGTTACGAACTTTCAATTGAGTTAATGGTACATTATTGATTTCGATTACGGTCAGAGGTCATTAATGGCTCATAAAATCCACACTCAAGAGTCATATTTTAATCTTATAAGTAACATATCAAATGTTGTTGCAAGACACGCTTGAATACATTCTTGAGCAACTTGAGAGAAAATGATACAAATACTATTCCAACAGTTGACATTGTCCTTAGCTTTCCCGATTAAATTTTGTTGGCACTACGGTGATATATTTCAAGCATATCATCTCAATTTGCTGTAAAGCAAGATATAGTATTAATATTTGTGTTCGTATCTATTGTATCCTCGGGAACAAATTGTGTTTACACAGGCCTCGATTTTCTGATTTAATCCTATTTTCAGCCATCTACAATGCTATCCAACTAATAGTTAGTCAAGTATTGATTAAATGGAAGACAAGTAGAATCGAATTAGTAAGTGCAAGAAAAATATAAGAGAGAATGAATGAATAAAATAAAAGTAGTGATGCGATTGTTTTAGGTATGTAAATTTATAATATGGTGGATGTATATTTGGATGAAGAAACTGAATTTTTAAATTCAAATAGTGAATGAGATGGAGAAAATAAAACTCCCATATACAAACAGGGTCGTGCCTCCGTTGAGGCCACCGAGTCGATCGACTAGGACCCAAGAAAATATAAATATTGAGGGGCCAAATTTTTGTATAAGACATATAAAGGAAAAATTGTAATTTTGGTCCATGAGAATTTTCCAATGACAAATAATTATTATTGTAATTTTTAATGGTAATTAGAATCATAAATAATTATTTATTTATACTTTAATTTTTAATAAATTTATTATAATTTTATCATAATGCATGCTAGGTATAATTGTTATAAGTATGTGAAAAAAATTCTAAAATTCTTTTGAAATTTATTTTACAATGAGCAAAAATATAATAATTAACTAAAGAACTCTTATATAATTGATGTATAAATATCATAATATGTATCGTATATGATTATATTCAGTTTTTCTTAATACATACTAATATATATACATATATATGGATTTTAGGATTGAATAAATTAAGGTGATTGTATCATATACTAATACTATATTATATGAGACTAATCATATATTGACACATCATCATTACTAATATATCAAACTTTTTATATACTTGACACCTACTCGTATATATAATTTTATATTCTCGATTAATGTCACGTCATCGAACTCACAAAAATTTGACACATAATCTTTATAAACTTCCTACTATTTTATAGAGGGATTCACGTGTTTGAAATACTCACAAATTAATATTTCATAAATATTGTATATTCTCAAATATGATAGATAAAATATAACTTGATATGATCAAAATAAAAATCTAATACACTTTTATAAAATGAAGTTAAACAAAATAGTTTTTTAAAATATATAAATATTAATGGATTTATTTAGTGGTAAACATTACACTTATGCAAGAGGTGCAATGATCAAATCCCAACTAATACTTTTTACAAACTCAATATATAATTTTCACATATACACAAACATAAATTAACTTCATAATGAGACGACACGTGATAATGGAGACACAAAAAATCGACACGTGGTAATGGAGACACAGAAAATCGACACATGGTAATGGAGACAACAAATCGACATGTAAGCAAAATGCACCACAAATCGACACATAAGTCAAACAACTCCTATTAGTATATAAGGGGATTTGTCATGTTATTTAAGTATAATTTTTTTAGTATTGCATATTTTTCAATTCAACATTTTTTTATTAAGGGTTTTTTTTTATGAGACGATTTCATTCATGAGACAATGATCCCTTAAGTTTTTTTTTTTTTAGATTATACGCTATTTTAAAACATAGCCTCATAAACTCACATGTCATATCGTAAAAAATAGATTTATCTCATGTATGAAATCGTCTCCTACAAATTTTTATTTTTTATATTATACTCCCTCTGTCCTAGATTAGTTTTCATACTAATCTGGGCACGCATTTTAAGAAAAACGTGTAATAAGTGGAGTATTGAAGGGTAATTTTGTAAATTTTTATTATTAAAGTAAGGGAGGTGGTTGGATTGAGTGTAAAAAGTAATGGCATTTTGTGTAAATATATGAATATTGTGAGGGTGGAGTTTAAAAGGGGTTTCCTTTTGGATTGTGAAAACTAATGTGACAACAAAAAGAAAAGTGTAAAAACCGATGTGGGATGAGGGAGTAATACTTGAATTTTTATAAGAAAAATATAAGGGCTTATTATAAAATTTGACTCAGGTGAAATAATTTGTATAATCCAATAACATCAAAATGTTGTTGCAGATGTCACTTGCATGACTAGTGTTAAAATTTTGCAAATCCAATAACATTACAATTAATAGCTACTACACGACTTTTTAACATTTGTTTTTTTGAAAGCACGACTTTTAACACGACTTTTAACATTTAATAACTATCACAGTTGGAACTTGTAACTAATTATCTAAGAAATCTAATTAAACCGATAGAATAATTATTGATTAATACTTTAATTAACAGCTGTAACTTTGATTAACTCCAGATTCAGAGATTTAAAAATGAATGTTTCCAAGTTGGGTGAACATCCAATCTTTATGATATAAAACAAGTCTCAGTATATTAAAATATTTGTATCGGTTAAACTGCATCGCTAAAGTTAACAACTCTTATGTCATTATGTCACCTGAAATTAATGGACTCCCAATTATAAATTGATCATACTGAAAGTAAATAAATAATTATTATTATTTATTTTAGTAATCCACTTCATGGATAAGTGAGAAAATGATCTCATTAAAACGTATCACATGGCATATACATATCAAAAGGGTATTTAAATGGTGAACAAATGAAAGCAATTCGTACAAATAATGTGATTGTATTTCCGACTGAGGATCACCGTACGTATGTAGAATTCAACTCGGGTTCGATTTAGTTCCACTGCAGTAAAGGTTAGCAATATTTTGACCATTTATTTCCAACACATACTTTATTTTATTTGTTTCCATTTTAATAGGTCATGAAATGAAAGTATCGGAATTGACCATATGTCCACAAGTGAACACAAATTTATATACTCACAACTTATTATGTGGTGACACATAACTAATTAACTCTCCTATATATGTGACACATAAAGTGGTGTCCACCTGTGGGCAAAAGATCCAATCGATGAAAATATATCTCACAAAATAAGAATAGTAAAACGTTTATCTTTCTGAAGCATTTGTTTCAAATTTTGTGTTTTGATAAAATTTCATTCAATGTAGAAAATCATACCTCCAGGTAACGTGCAACTATGAATAAAGATGTAGAGGGTCCCTAACTATTGTTTGTTAGTTTGCAAATACCATGATATTAATGGGACCGTTAATTTATATGATTTTTTTTTTTTTTTGAAAAATGGTTATTTTATTATTTTTCAAAATTGGTATATTTTTAATTGGACCAAGTTGGGATCGGATAAAATTATTATTTTAGAGAGTTTATTAATATATAAAGGTTTGTTTCATTGAAAAATATTAAATGTTTTTTTAAATATTAGATGCAAAACTAGTTCTGAATCTTATATAATTAATTAGTTGGGTTGACCGCCATGGATTAAACTTCAAAGTAGTACTCATACGTGGCCATTACATGTAATTAATGACACGACATTCTCTAATTAATGTCAACATGAATTTAAAGAGTCCACATAACTACAAGAAAACGATATTCGTGTTAGGAGGTGAATTGATGATGTTAGTTTGATGATGGTCTTCACTTTGCATACTCAGCTTTTTTAATTAACGATTTTCTGTTTTTTTTTTTTTTTAAATTAATGAGTTGTATGGAGAATTAATGCCAGGTGAGATCCAACCGGTGCCACGTAGGATAAATACACAAGCTCGACCGAAAATAGAGTCACGTAACTTGCACGTGCTCAAAACGGTGACGTTTTGTGTATTTTCCTGCGATTTAGGACAAACTTGGATATATTTAAATAGTTAGGGGACTAAATTAGACAATTCACAAGATACAAGACCATTTCGCAATTGTGAAAAAGTTATTGGACGATTTCGCTTAAATCTCTTTTTTTTTTAGTATATATAATAGTACGAATAAATTAGTAAATTGAAACCTTGATTAAAAGAAAATGTAGATTTTATATGATCATGGTTTAATATAAGATCAATTAGACGAACCCACTATCTAATTCTTAATACTTTTGGTCAAATACTTATACTTTAAATGTTTTTTTTTAAAAAATAGGAATAATTTTAAATAGTAAAAAATAATTGTTGTTGAAACTTCTAAACAATAATATAATACCACCGATCGTAATTCTTGATACTTGAGATTCTTATGACCCGATACTTGAAAATTTTCAAAAGCAGCTTTCATGATAAATTTATCAAACTTTGTTAAAAAGAAATACTTAATAATAATTAATCTTGTTATCATCATTTATTAATATTTGCTAGGTGGCTGGATTAATGTACAAAACATGCTTTACTTGTACAAAAATTTTACGCGTGCCACGTGTACAAAGTTTACGCATCAACGGCTTCCGCCGAAAAAATTACACACCTACCGACACAATGTTCAAATCTATGTCGCTTAATGTGTTTTCTTGCCCTCCGAGACTGAATTGGAAAAATTTGAATATACATGAGACTAAATTAATATACTAAACAAATAATAATAATTATGAGACCATTTCAAATAAAGGTGAAAATATATAAGGTTAAATTGGTTTTAATTATATATATATATATATATATATATATATATATATATATCTTATAATTTATGTGAATAGAGATAACTTCTGTGAGAATGGAGAAAAGAAATATGATATGAACTTTTAAAACTGCATAAAAATATATACAAATCTTAATTACATATAAAATAACGAAAAATTATATGAGACCGTTTCACGTAATGCGCTCCATGAATATAAAATTACTGATCACTTATGTTTCCTCATCTATAAAATATATTTATTATATTAATTTTAAAGAGTAATGTGTTATGCATTTTCAAAGTTGTAATTTTTAAACGATATTTTTCTTTCTTCCGCTTGCCACACATTTTTAAAACGATATGTTCATCTTAAATTGAGTTAATTATAAATATGAGTGGTGTAGTCCCTCTCGCTTAGGGTTTGTCTCTCCGGTAGGGCCTTTTCCTTTGTGTCTTGTAGTGAATCCACCGACAACCCCCAAAATTTGTCGATTACACAAATTAAAACTATCTTGATAAAATAAAATCCGAAATAGATATGAAAAACAAAACAAGGCTATTAAGTTTATGAAGAATGTAGTTGACGGCCGGTAAACAACTTTTCAATAGTTTTAACGCCGCATGCTACCTTGCTCATTGGTTGGGCATAAATTATAAAAACCACTATATCTTGCATTATGTCATAAAAGTAGAGTAGAATAGGAAAAATACTGTACGATGATTGGTTCGTTATTAAATAAACCAGTTTAGGTAAGGAGTGATGATATACTAGTTAAATTAACAAGTTATGTGCCACTAGGGACAATTATAGTAAAATTTATTTGTATTTTTCATATATTTTTTATTAGTATTAGTTTTTCATTAAAATATATTAATTTGATATTAATATTGTATAATAAAAATAATTAATATTATTATAAATTGTACGGTTAAATTGGTTTACAAAGAGAAGTTCTAATTAAATGTATATTACTCAGCTTATTTACTAATTCGGTTTAAGGCGATCGTTAAATTTAGATCATATGTATATCTCTTTAGGGTTTCATATTTGAAATAATGAATACTTAAATTATCCTTCATTAATTGTTTTGGACTAAGACACACTAAATTATTTTTCCTTTTAAAATTTATTAATATATATAGTCAATAATAAATTATTACTAGACAGAAATAATTTCCGTGTATTATGCAGGACAAAAGAAAAATATTAATTTAGGTTAAATATTATTTCTTCAAGGACATACATTAATTATAGAGTATAATAGTAAAAATTAATCGCAATTGATCAATATTAATGCCGGTCATTTACATATAGATTTTTTTAAAAAGACTAATTACAAATAAGTTCAAAAATTTTGAAAAGAAAAACACAAAAATATTTGAAACAAACGGACAAAAATATTGAACATGAACCTCTTTGTAACTATAATTTTTTTCTTGAACTTATTTGTAATTTCCCGTATTAATGCATAGTTTCCTTATGTAGCATTTTATGGTCAAAATTATATGTAAAAGATGTATGGTCGAGATTACCAATTTTAGTAACTTTTTGGGAAAATGGAGTTTTTTACCCTTTAAGTTTGGCTGACTTTGTTTTTCGTCCTCTTATCTTTTGACCTTTTATTTCAGTCCTATAACTTAAAAAAATTGATTTTCGTCCTACAACCGATTGTCCCATGTTACCCAACCGGTGACGCTGACGTGAAAATAATTTTTTTATGTAATGACGTGGATCGCCACGTGGAAATAATTTTGATTTTAAGTAATGACGTGGAAATAATTTTAAAAAATTTTGCATGTATAAGGTTCAAACTCGAGACCTCTCCACACTTGGGCGAAAGGCTTACCAACTCGGCTAGGCATAACTTTAGTATGAATGCGCCTTTTGTAATATATATTCAACTTCAAGTGTGACATGCCTTTATAAAAAAATAAGAAAAAATGAATTGACATAGAACATTATTATATTAGTGGATGAATTGACAAAAAATTAAAAATATTATAATAAATTCTAAAAATAAGTGAAACATCAACAACACTTTTTTAATAATTGACGCATATTTTTTTAATATACAATATAATGTTAAACTAGTAATAAAAAAGAAGATAACTAATTTAATATAATGAATTAAAAATAAAATTAAAATTAAAAAATCATAATATTAAAATTCGTAAAAATAATAAAGAAATTATTTTTAAAAAATACGAGACTATTACGTTTACAATTTATATATATACTTTTATTATTTTAAAACTATAATTAAAGGGACCTTCATGTCTCATTTTATTAGTTGAAGAACATATGTATTTTATTTAAAAAGTTAAAGTATTTATTTGTTAAAAAAATTGTACTCAAAATGCTAGTTCAAGGTCCAATTTAGAATTTGTCATAGTTTTTATTGATAAATAATTTTTTTTTATAGTTTAACATTATATTGTATATTAAAAAAATATGAGTCCATTATTAAAAAAGAAAAAGTGTTGTTGATGTTTCACTCATTTTTTAGAATTTATCATAATATTTTTAATTTTTTTGTCAATTTATCCACTAATATAATAATGTTCTATGTCAATTCATTTAATAAAATGGTCTCCATATTTTATTTTATTAGTTGAAGGGCTTATTTGTTCAATTTTAAAAGTAAAAGTGTTTATTTGTTAAAAAAATAGTTTGGGGTCCAATTTGTTGAATTATGGGCGCACTCAAGTCATATAGATACTACCAAAAGCGTGTTTGTTAACAAAATAGTGTCTAGCTTGAGTGGTTAGTTGCTTTTACATGTGTGCACATGTCCTGTGTTCCACCCTTGGAAGTTGTATTTTTCTTGATTTTTTTATAAAGGCATGTCACACTTCAAAAGCTGAATATATATTACAAAAGGCGCATTCATATCAAAGTTGTGCCTAGCTGAGTTGGTAAGCCTTTCGCCCAAGTGTGGAGAGATCTCAAGTTCGAAACCTATACATGCAAAAATTTTTAAAATTATTTCCACGTCATTACTTTTTTTTTTTTTTGAACACACGTCATTACTTAAAATCAAAATTATTTCCACGTGGCGATCCATGTCATTACATAAAAAAATTATTTCACCGGTTGGGTAACTGGACAGCCGGTTGTAGGACGAAAATCAAATTTTTTTGAAGTTATAGGACTGAAATAAAATGTCAAAAGATAAGAGGACGAAAAACAAAGTCAGCCAAACTTAAAGGGTAAAAACTCCATTTTCCCTAACTTTTTCTGGAGATTGTAAAAATTCTTAAACGAAATAATTTGGTAAAATTTAATTGATGTAGAGAATTGTAATATTGCCACATAAGTTCTCAAAATTTGTATTTATATAATATAAAGATAAATATTTGTTCAACAAAATATATCATTCGTATTAGAAGGAAAACGACCCATTGCTACCACAATAGACCACGCATTTTTTCATTAAGTATTATAAGCTGAATAATTGTGATAGTCACTTACAACACAAATTAGTCTTCAATAGTTCTTGATTTGTCAAAGAGAGGTTGAGAAAAAATGGGACTAAGGACATGATCGCTTTCTTTCACCTTACATCTCGTATAAATATGCAACACAAAAATATTTGGTGGTTTAGATGTATATTTCAGTGATAATTTGGTGGGTTTAATGCAATTAGGCCATATTATCCATATTTTTTAAATAAAATATCTTCTTCTAACTTATCAAAAATTAAGAATATTAAATGGACTGGTGTGTTGATCCTAATTTATTATGATTCAGTCCTACGGTGTTTCGAGTTAAAAGATTCGGGCCAGAACGGTTCACATTTAAACAGTCTGTGAAAAGCTAGCTAGCTCAAATTAACCCTTGCTTTTTTGAGTTTAAACAAGCCGACACTATTGGTCACGACTATTTTTAACATTTCTAATAATATATATATATATATATATATATAAATATATATATATATAGAAATAAAATACCCTAAAATTTGTAGTTTTCTCTAATTGGTCAACTTTTATTAAATTTTTTTCCTAAAAAATAACATTATTATTATTTATTTATTCCATAAAATTTAAATCATTATTTTCTAAAAAAATAAAAAATCAAATGGCGGACGTGGGACCTTGGGACGTCCCATAAGTTTTCCTGACAAATTACTTATTTTCAATAATCTATCATATTCAAAACGTTTTGTGTTTCTAAATTATTTAGTTCTTTTTGTCTTCATCATCTGTTTTGCATATTCTTTAGATTAAATGATTTAGTAATTATAGAAATTGAAAAGGATTTATTTGTTAAATTTGGAAAAAAATTATACATCTAACCACCAAAGGGACGAGGTGGCTGGGGAATTAAAGATATCAGGCTATTCAATTTGGCTCTTCTTGGAAAATTGTGTGCTCAAAATATGGTGAGGAAGCTTTCGATAATTGGGGCGGACAGATTGACACCTGCAGCAAGACGTGGAGGAAAAAGTCAGCTTGGATAAAGGGTGTTTTGAGTATCTCTCGGGGAAGTCATGGTGAGTGGGTTAGTGATAACTTAGTGAAAAGAATTGGTAATGGAAATCAGACTAATTTCTGGGGAGAGGCCTGGTGTGGTGAAAAAGCTCTTTGCGAATTATTCCCTCGGTTGTTCTTGCTCTCGTCGGACAAAGAGAAGAAGGTTGCGAACTGTTGGAGTAAACCAAAACAATGAATCAAGACCAGTCAGAAGTGTCTTTCAAAATTCTAGTCTAAGCGTCATCTTGTATTTAGTTCTTTCAATTATTACTTGCATGATTCCTATGTTACCAAGTAGTATAAATATGTGAACTTGGTTTGATTTGTACGTAAGGCAAAAATCAGAAATTGATTAATACAATCTCATCAAATTCAAGCCTTCAAATTACCCATTTTTCTCTTTTGTACCAACAAACTGGTAGCAGAGCCTCGTTAACAAAAATGTCAAATAATCATGTTTCAAATAATCTTGTCTCTCTTGTGTTCACCGGCGAAAGGTTCGATTATTGGAGCAACCTAATGAAGCTGTGTCTTGAAGCTCAAGACTTGTGGAGTGTCGTTGAAGAAGGTGTTGGGGCACCAACAGACGAGTCCCAGCTCACCAACGCTCAAAGAGATCTCCTGAAGAACAAAAAGCAAAAGGATAGGAGGGCTCTCTTCCAAATTTATCAAGCACTAGAAATCCCTGTTTATGAGAGGATTTCAAAAGTCGATAGTGCTCAGGAAGCATGGAAAATATTAAATACAACATATTCCGGACAAGATCAAGTAAAGAAGGTTCGATTGCAGTCGTTGCGGCGGAATTTGAAAGACTTGAGATGAAAGAAAGTGAGATAGCTACAGGATTAATGGGTGGGGAAGCTTCATCATTAAAGAAAAACTGAAACTTTTGAAGGAAGATCTCAAGAAGTGGAATGCGGAAATTTTTGGGAAGGTGGAGAATAACATTGAAAAACTGAGGCAAGATATCCAACAGCTTGATATTATTGACGATACATTTGGGTTAGAAGACCAGGAAGTCATACAAAGGAATGAGACTGCAGCCCACTTGCTTCGAGAACTCAAAAGAAAGGATAATACGCAGATGCAGCAGTCTCGAATCTCATGGCTTAAAGATGGAGACCTTAACTCAAGATTATTCCACAGCTTCATCAACAAGAGACGTAAGAAGAATGAGGTGATGGGAATCAAAATCAATGGGGAATGGAAAGAAGAGGTGATAGAGGTGAAGAAAGGGGTTTTTGATCATTTTAGCAATCACTACAAGAGGAACGACTTGGTACGTCCATCTCTTGCTAGGGATTTCTCAGACAGAGGGATCTCGATGGAGGACAATAACATGCTCATTGCCCCTTTCTTGGAGAGTGAAATTAAAGAAGCTATCTGGTCATGCGAGAACTTTAAGAGCCTGGGACCGGATGGTTTTAACATGAATTTTTTCAAGGATTTTTGGGAGATTTTGAAATCTGACTTGCTGAAATTATTTGAATAATTTCATCAATCTGGCTGTTTTGTGAAAGGATTAAATTCAACGTTCATAGTGCTTATTCCTAAGAAAGAAGCTTCGACCGAGCTGGGGATTTCCGTCCAATCTCATTGGTAGGAGGGGTCTACAAGATCATCTCTAAGGTTTTAGCAAAACGCCTCACTTTGGTGCTGCACTCCATCATTTCGTCATCTCAAAGTGCCTTTGTGAGTGGTAGGCAAATCTTGGACAGTATTGCAATTTTGAATGAAGCAATTGATGAGGCAAAACGAGATCGAATTGAGAGGGTGTTCTTCAAGATTGATTTTGCTAAGGCGTACGACACGGTGGAATGGAGTTACTTGAACCTAATTTTGGAACGCTTTAACTTCCACCCGAAATGGAGACATTGGATGATGAAGTGTGTATCAACAGCCTCTGCTAATGTTTTGATCAATGGTAGCCCTTCAGGTATGTTCAACTTGCAAAGGGGTCTACGTCAAGGAGACCCCTTATCCCCTTTTTTATTTTTGATCGCTGCTGAAGGGCTTTACATTCTCATGAGAAAAACAACTAGTATTGGTTTGTTCAAGGCAGCTGAAATTGGTAGGGAGAAGGTGGTTGTGTCACATTTACAATTTGTTGACGACACAATTCTTTTGGGATCAGCGTCTATGGAGAATGCGAGGACATCGAGATGAATTTTACGCAATTTAGAATTATTATCGTCTCACAGTTAATTTTGAGAAATGCAGTGTTTCAGGGGTTAATGTTGATGAGGCTAGGCTTAGAGATTATGCAGAAATTCTGGGTTGTAAAATTGGTACTATTCCTTTCTCTTACTTGGGTGTTCGGGTCGGCATAAACCACAGAAAGTCAGCAGAATGGGCGATAGTGGTGCAAAAATCAGAAATAAATTAAGAAGGTGGGATGATAAGAAACTTTCGATAGGGGCAGAATTACTCTTCTAAACTCAGTTCTCTCTTCCATTCCGACGTACTATCTATCCTTCTACTCCATTCCAAAAAAATTGTGTGTGAGATTGTGAGCTTACAACGTAATTTTCTTTGGGGGTGGGGAAAATGAGAGAAAAATTGCTTGGCTTGAGTGGAAGAAAGTCTGTCAACCAAAACAATTAGGAGGCTTAGGGGTACGGGATTTGAATCTCTTCAATGAAGCTTTACTTAGTAAATGGGGATGGAGATTTCTAGTGGAGGGTGATAATTTGTGGGTAAGGGTGGTAAAGTCGAGATATGGTGGGAGGTGGGGAGGGAGATCGGGTTGCTTACCTCTGGGAAGGAATGGGAAAGTGTCATTGTGGTGGAGGGATATATTACGAACAATAGAAGGAAATGGTGGGGGTGATTCTGGGATTCGGTGGAAAGGGTTGTGGGTGATGGGAGTGAAATTCTTTTTGGGATGAGAACTGGACAGGTTGTGGGCTTTTGAAAGAGAAATTTCCAAGACTCTTTCAAAATAATCTTGATAAATTAGGTAAAATTAGTGATATGGGAGTGTGGGAGGGGAAAATTGGAGGTGGTCTTGGAGATGGAGGAGACCCTTATTTGAGCGTGAACTTAATGCTTTTAATGAATTATCTTCTTTGATTAACAGGTTCTCTATCAAGACGAATAATAGGGATTCTTGGAAATGGAAGTTAGCAGAGGGAGGTAGATTCACAACAAAGAGACATATAACTTGCTGCTAGCTCGTAGTCGGGATGCTGCGTTGGACGATAACTTTGGTGAAGGGCTAAAGGTGATTTGGAAGAATTATGCTCCTCACAAAGTAATGGCACATGCGTGGAGACTTGTGTGGGATCGGCTGCCTACGAAAACAAATCTTTGTAGACGTGGAGTTCTTGATCTAAATGGTGACATAAATTGCAGTTTTTGTGGAATTGTTGAGGAGTCAGGAAGGCATGTATTCTTTGAATGTGCAAGATCATATTCACTATGGATGAGTTGTCTGCAATGGTTGAGAGCCCCAATGGCGATTCATAGAGGTACTATTCCTAATCTATTGGCTTTTAGAAACATTTTGAGTGGGAGAAAAGGGAAAAAAGTTGCTGTTAGCATTTGACTTGGTGTTGTCTGGCTTATTTGGAAAGGGAGGAATGCTTTAATTTTTAGAAATGAGCAATTCTCTGAGGAAACTGCTTTGGAAGAACTTAAGAGAAGAGTTTGGAGTTGGGTGGTCATTAAAGAAAACAACTGTAGGAATATTTCTTTTTGTGACTGGGTTTCTAATCCTAGAAGGTTGATTGTCTGATGATTGAGACTTTCTGTTCTTCAGATTGTATTTTGCTTCTATGTACTCTGTTTTTGGTATGGGTATTCCTCATACCCATTACCACTTTTTTTTTTTTAATAAAAGTTCCCTTTTATATGATAAAAAAAAATTAGTCACGTTAGAAGTGGGAGATTATGATTACTTTCGGGCAGTAAATCAATTATACATATTGAGAATGAAGCAAAGTAATCAATTTCTAAAAATAAATTTAAAATTTAAAAAATTCAAAATTATGAAAAAATTAAAAATTTAAATAGGAGATATTATATTAGTCACATTAGAAGTAAGAGATTGACAATTAAACGGAATATATATATATATATATATATATATATATATATATATATATATATATAAAGAGATCCATGAAAAATAATTGATTAGATGAGATTAGAACAAATCTTATTTTTGCACATATCTTATTTGATCCATGAAAAAGAGATCATATATATCTTTTTTTTTTTATCGGTAATTTAAATTTAAAAAATTAGTGACTTTATTAATAGTAAAGATCAATAGTTTGATTAATTGTATAATAAATATATGAAATAATTATTCAATCAAATATATATATATATAATTTTATCTAGCAACCCCGAAATTCGCAGGCCTAATTTCTAGTAAGTAATATCTGTGTGACCCAAATTCATTCATTTGATTTTTCCCTATTTTGATTTGTAAATATATGGTATTATCCTCAAATACATTGATTTCAAATGACTCCATCCAATTGGAGCTTTAGATAATTTTAATACTTTCTTAGTTAGATAGTTTTAATGCTTTCTTAGTTATAAATTAGTGGGTAGTTTAATTTTTTGGGGATAGAGTTTTTTTACGTCCCATAACTTATTGCGTTTGATGAAAACGTCCCAATAAAGTTAAATTAGCTAAATACGCCCTATTTATTGCTAAGTCTGTTATTTACATCCCAAATATCATCGGAGTTCATCGGAGATGACGAAATGACATTGTTTTTGCCCCATGTGCCGTGCACATGACTACTAAACGACATCGTTTGGTAGTCTCCGCGAACTCCGATGAGATTTGGGAAGTAATTTATGGACTTTTAAGTTAACATTATTAGGACGTTTTCATCGAACTCAATAGGTTATGGGATGTAAAAACTCCATCTGAAACGTTGACAGAGGCGGTAATGAGGGAGGTGTCTTACGATCCCCACTACAAGAAAAATGAGATTTTACAACGCTTGAAAGACAACGGTTTTAAAAAACCGTTGTCTAAAGTAAAGAAATCAAGTTGTCTAAAGTCGAACCGTTGTCTATCGAGAGCAGGCTTACGCTGATAGACAACGGTTTTAGCCAACCGTTGTAGTAAGGCATTGCGAAATTAGAGAGAAAGACGCCGAAAGACAACGGTTATCTTTAACCGTTGTAGATTCACATTTAGGCGCCGATAGACAACGGTTCTAAACCCATATCCATGAGTACAACGAAAGGTCTATAGAGAATGATTACTTGGAGAGGAGAGCACTTATGTACGAATTTTACTCCATGTTTACGCAAGATGAATTTCTACACGCACCTCCCGAAATAGTTCATGCTCTCCAGACGGAGCCGGATGATGCCATATTGAAGGTGATGCGATCACGAGGCCAAACCCATTATATTTGGGAGTTCAGAGCTAAGAATGGGGTAGAGGCATTGAGGCCAACCGAAGGATAACGCTCTACGAGAGGCCCGAACACTCTTATTTATTGTGCCTGAAAAAACGCCTCAATAAAATTAACTTAGCCAATTACGTCCCAAATTTTTGCTAAGTCCGTAATTTACGTCCCCAAATCTCACCGGAGTTTCTGGAGACTACGACGAACTCGATGAGATTTGGGATGCAATTTACGGACTTAGCAAAAATTAGGGACGTAATTGGCTAAGTTAAGTTTATTGGGACGCTTTCATCGAACGCAATAAGTTATGGGACGTTAAAAAACTCTATCCCAAAAATTGTAAGGATTGAAGAATTTAGAGACTTTAAGGTGAAATCTTTCTTTTATTTCAAGCTTTAGTGTTTAATTTCATTTTTATTTCTTATGCTAGTTTATTAGTTATGATTTTCTCTAGAACCATGAACTAATTTTATTTTGCTTCGGGTGTTGAATTTATATATGAAATTAGTGTGTTGATGAATTTAAAGCTTTGATTATGCTTATTTCTTGATGTGAATGCTTCTATTGATGGGTTTTGTATGTCTCAATTGATTAGTTGATTTTATTAGCTTATATATTAAATTGTGTGTATTGAAATGAGAGTTGGATATGCATGATTGGGTATTCGGTGAAAGCTTTGATTAATTAATTTGAGTTAAATAGTAACTAGCATGCACCGAGATGGGGTTAGTTGCTTAGATCCTCATTAATAGACATTAAATGCTTGAATGTAAATTTGGGTGTTTAGTGAAGAGACGAAATATAGGCATTAGTAACCATGTTGAAAGTGTTTATGTATTCACGATCTTAAGAGTTTATGGGATTTGACTAGGTGTCAAGAAATTCACATGTTCACCTGAGCCTCAAAAGGGATGTCTACACACATAAGTGATCGCCCTTAGCAAACATCTAGAAAGAGGCATTGATAGGTTGTAATTTTATCGCACATTCTAGTGGATTGTATAGTGAAAACACCGAAGCATCTCTCTCTTGCACTTTCGTAGAACGTTAGACTTAGTTATTTAATTGCTTTCTAGTTTTAGTTTTCGCTTAGTTTAGATAACACATAGCCTTGAGGCCCCACCGCACTCCTAAATCTTTTGGGTTCGATAATACTTGTCCAAATACTTGCATGCTATATACGATACCATGCTCTTGTGGTTTGTATTGGTTGCTCAATTATATGCTAAAATGCGTCCAAGTAAATGGCGTCGTTGCCGGGGACTAGTTTAGGATACTTAGGTGGAGCTTGAAATTGGTTGAGTAGTGTTACTAGTGGCATTTTTACTTACTTTATTTTATTTTATTTGTGTGAATTTTGTACTTGCTCTCATTTGTAGGTGGACACTCACTTGTTCTTAGGGGGTTAAATTTCTTAATTAAAATCGAACCTCGAACTTAGCCACCGAAAGAATGCAAGGGTAGTGAATTGCAAGTGGCTAAATTTCCTTGTTGAGTGCATTATTTGTGACTTTGCATGCGAGAACTTGCCTCTAGACTAGTTGAAGTTGAATTTTATGTTGATCTATGAAGATGATTAGAGGCCTTATTTGGTTTGAAAAGCTACTTAGCAAAATTTTACCCCACCAATAACATTAATTTCCCTAGTGAGCCAATTTGAGCCTTAAGTCCTTATTCTTTGGCAAGCTTGTGAGATTAAAGTCATTTTTCTATCTTTATGAGTCACTTTGTCCATATAATTAGTAGAGCATGATTGTTGGCAATTGAATGGTGAAGTTAAAAGAGAAAAGTGTGGTGGTATGATTTGATAAGTTTGTTGAGAGAAAAAAATATAGAAGGTTGAAAAGAAGAAAAATTGACTGGTGAAAAAAAGATTGAAAGAAAAGATGAGAAAGTGAAATTAAATTTTGAGCTTGAATGAAAAAGAAAGACTCATAGGAGTGTGGTGGTGAATTACATGTGAAAAGAATGAGAAAGAAAAGAAAGAGTACGATTGTTGAAACTTGAGATGAAGTGTATTTAATTGCTTAATCAACTTTAATTTGCCCTATTAGTTGTGAGTCACTTCTTCCCAAATTCACCCACCTAGTCCAAACAACCTACACTACAACCTTTTGAAAAACCCTCTTTGATTCATAGTCTTGTGGCAAGCATATGTTGTGTATTGTTGCGAAATGACGATTGAGTGCTTTCATTTCCCTTATACACTTGAAAGTTGGAGTGAAACACTCCGTGGAAGGAGTATTGAGTGAGCATTGTAAATTGCATTTGTCAAAACATGACATGTTTTAGTGCTAGTGGAAGAGTGACATTGAATACTTGTGTTCATTGGATAAGGTTTGATTGTCCTATTTTCATCTATTGTGTCATGAGACATGATTGCAATCAATTTCACCCTAATGTGCTTATTTGTCTTGTTGTTTGGGGACAAACAACATCTTAAGTTTGGAGAAATTTGATTAGTGTGAAAATTGCTTTCGAAATTCATTTGATTTAATTGCTTAATTTAATAGGATTTCTTGCATTATTTACACTAAATTGACTAATTGCACTTGAGAGAAAGGTATTATTTTGTTATTTTTTTAGGTAAATTGAATATTTTTGATGCAAAATACATGTCCATTATTTATTGAGTCAATTGAAGGAGAACTCAAGAGACGAGATAAAATACGAGAAGAAATTACAATTGGGGTCAAGAAGAAAAATGGAATTGAGGCCCAAAAGATTGGAAGCACACGTGATTGAAATGATTTAAAAAAGGAAGAAGTTGTTTCCATTTTAATTGGAAAAATTGGAAAATGAATTAGAAAAAAAAAATAAAAAAAGCAAGTAGCTAGCAGACCAAAAAGGAGAAACGCTTTTAGAAAAAGCGTGAAACAGAAGAGGGGGCTGTGAGCAACAATTATGGAGAAGCAACAGTAGAAGGAAAAATAAAGGCAGCAGCGTGGGTTTTGGGGGAAGGAATTAAAAAGAGAGGCGCAACAGTAGAGAAAAGAGAAGAAGCACAACGTGAATAGCAGCAGTTTTAGTTTTAGAATTTTTAGGGCTTCTTCCCATTTACTTCCCCACACACTCTCTCACTTTACACACTTTAACACGCACTTCCTTAGATTAAACACACACATTAACACATAGTTTAGGTGTTCTTCATAGTTATTTCAATTTCTTGCAAATTAGATATAGATTTCATACAATCAAGTGTATTGCACTCTCACAAGGTGACTTCACTATGACAAATTTGTGGAAAGACAGCGGTTTTTTACTGCTGTTAAACAGGATAAAAAATCTTAGCTGGTGATGTTAAAACACGGCACCTTTAGACAGCGGTTTGAAAGTGATGTTATAGGTACCTATAACAGCGGTTTTTACCCGATGTTGTATCCTAATACCCGATGTTGTTTGAACTTCGAATGAACTCCTCCGCATTCCTACAACATCGATTAGGCACCTACGACAGCGGATAAAAACCATTGTTGTAACTAGTTACTACATCAGCTTTTAACCGATGTTGTATATTAAAAACTGAAGTTAAAATTATTGTTTAACAAAGTGGTTAATAACCGCTGTTATATCCTTATATATATTAAAAATGGGTAATTATTACCCATATTAATATTTTTCAAATTTTAATAAAATACCACCATTCATCAATTAAAAATAAATTAAAATTTCATAAAATATTAAAGTCTAAATGCATTAAAATACAAACTATTCATCAATTAATTCAATTAAACGATTCACATTCATTCAACTAAACGATTACACATCCAAAATATAATGAGCTAAGTTAATCAATACTAGATATTCAACATAAAATATAAATTTCACGAGTCTAGTCAAACCACACCATCCAAAAGATTATGACCACTACACCGCATTTCTCTCAAAACCTACAACAGAGAGAACGAGGTACACAATCAAAGAAAATAGAACACTCAATCTCGCAAAGAAATATATCCAAGAGATAATACCTTGACACCCCCAACTTCAAGTCTCTACTCAAATATATATGGTTGTACGCATTCAGCCCACTCTATCAACAACAAATGAACAAATGTAAGAAGAAAGTGTTTATCAACATCATTCATAAACTGATGGAAAGAGCTACTATACTGAAAATTGAAAATCTGAAGACATCATAGCTGCAAGTACCTTGAAAGTATGAAAATTGGAGCAAATTTGATCCAAGGCCTTAGCATTTTGCTCAAGAAGCTGTCCAATGGCACCACCTATAGCTGAATTAACAAAATTTTGTAGTGTTCAATTTTAATAACAAGTGTCAACTAAAAACTTAGTGCAATAAGAACCACAATCATCAATCGCTATAAATACAATATTAGTGTGTTTAACACCTCATGAAGATAATTGACAATAACAAACTTTGAAGTAGTAGTATAGTGTCTAATTTAATTTATTTTGCAGAAAAACATTGAGCATGAAATCAAGGCCAAGGCCAAATTCAACATACGAAATTACACGAGCAAGTTGTCCACAAATTTTACTATCAAGAAAGCATTGGGCAAGAATATCTTAGCAAAAAAAAAAAAAAACGATTGACCAGATAATGCTTGACTTGTGGTAAGTGAATTTCAAGATACAACACGGAATAGAAACCACTATGATACAATAAAAAATCAAAGATTTTTTCTGTTCTTAGTAGTTAATCTGTTAGTAGTAATTATTGAATTAGTTAGTGCCTCATTTCTATTGGGGAGGGGCTGTTATGCTTATATAATAGCCTAAGATCCATTATTTGGGGATTGAGGATTGAATAGTGAAATTTCAGCCGTAGGCTTGGGACAGAATCTCCCGTATTTCAATTTCGAGTTCTTGGATTCTTGTTTCGATCTCTTTGACTCTAACGCACTACGCCAATTTTAGAAGATGGATCTAATCGCACAAACTGCACCCCACTACTTAATATGGGTAGTAGCAAATAGCCTTTCATTTTAAAAGGGTTCATGGCCTGATTTATCGATATAGCATTGCAATTCCATTTGACTATTGGCATAAATTATATGAATGAAAACTCATACATTGCTTTCTTAAAAACTAAAATCAGCCACTAGGTCTGGTCTAATAAGGTTAATTGCCTCATTAGTCATTAATATAAGGCTATGGTTATGAGCTAAAGCCTACACAGAATCTAAAAGAAGAAGGAAAAACATAGATGCAGAGAGCACATCGACATTAGATTGACATGATCTTGTCAAGAAGTGTGCATCTTCTACATTCGATCGAAGCATCCAATTGTCCATATGGGTAATTCAACTCTCACAGACAAGAGTCTTAAGACAATTAGCAGGTGACTCATAACAAATTCCCTTTTCTTTTTCTAGATGAGTAAATGAAAGGTAAGAGCACAGAGCATAGTCGACCTTTGCATGAGATTCCATCATCATCACAATTGTCTCAAGATAAGGAGGGCCATTGGAGCGGTTTGCAACTTGAGACGATTTTGGATGTGAATCCATAATTTTTTCCTGGAAATTCAATGAAAAGAGGTTAGGTAGGCAGACATAGATGAGTAAGATATCCAAAGTCAGAAACACATAAACATGTATATTTCAATTTAGCTTTGCTTCAAATAATTAACAAAGTAAAAACGCCATAAGATTCGAGAACCACATTAGCCAACACCGCTCTTATCCAGAGGGTTTCTTTTGCTGTTTATTCATCTTATAACCTATAATAGTCTAACATAACAGCTTCAACATCATGTTGTCGGTAGCTCGAGGCATAGAGTGCTACAACCCAATTGACACCAAATGGACCAACATGCGGACTAATGATGTTATATAAGTGTAAAGGTGTTATTCCAATGAGAGGGGGGAGGATTCCTTCCTGCATCATTGAAGTCATGCAATACTTGAGTTATATTGCCTCACACTAACCATCCATTACAAGCCAATTTCAAATTATAAATGTGGTAACTTCGTGATTGTTTAAGCTACCCTATTCAAAACAGCTTATAATTCATTGAGGATAAGAACTCATGCATGTAGTATTATAAAATTGATTTATTTGCTAATTATCAAGTTAATGTCCAAGCAGACTAAGAAACTCATAATTCAAAATGGTGAAATCACCCAAAAAGGGGGTTTCTGTTTAGGAGTTAGATAAAAGATATAGGAAAGAGTTTTAATAATTAACCCGGACGGTTGGGAACATTATGACATGAAATATTTAAGGTACCTTTTTGTCTTTAGTTTTCCTTGATGAACTATTATCGCCTTTCCTTCTCTTGCCAGTCTCTTTTTCTCGAAAAAGCAAAACCGCAAACCATTCAGACATGGATTGCCGTAACTAGCAGTAGATAAAAATCAGATTTATCATGCTTGCCTCCTGCTCGTTCCACTCTAGTTCTTGTTGTATACCGTTCTCATAATATAATAAAGAAAATGAACATTGAAGTTTCTAACCCCATGTTATCTTTTCCTACATTTTGTATTTCCTTTTTCTAGAAACTCAAGAAATCTCATCAATCAATGACACTTTAAAGTTACATGTATAAACAATCAGAACCCATGTGCAAGTTGGACGGCTTTGAAATATGAATCTTCTTCTCCTCTATAGTCACCTAAATTCAATTACCCTCTCATCAAAGTTATTCTACCTTATGACCATGCACATGATGATGAAACACTTAACTAAAAGTGGACATAACAGATTCAGATCCATGACACCACCCCGAGAGTGGGCGATAGGAACAATAGCGTAACCTCATAGGGCAAAGACACAAGGTTAATTCTAATTTCAACAATATTGAAGCACGAGTTTAAGGAAAAACCAGCATTAACTATTCACCATTACTACACACACTCAATACCCTCAATTCAACAATTAAATGAAAGATAATGCTCAAGCCATTTCCATAGTAAGCATGCTTTACTCAACAATCAACAATTTCCTCAAAGAATAATACGGTGAAATCATCGGATAAACAATTCTCTCAGCAATTAATCCATTTGTCCTCGAAAATAAGGAAAATCATGAAATTTAAGGGGGAATATACCTTGTCGATGATGTTACTAGGGATTTGGTAGAATCGTCGCGAAGTTGTCCTTTTTTTACTGTTCGTACATTTTTATTAGTGCTAAATAATGAGAATCTCCACACACACTGCACACTCACTCAAAACACACCGTATAAAAGTTAGGGCTTACTTGCTTGAAGGCCGTAGAAGACAAGAACACCGACGGCGACTTCTTGACTTTCCGTTTTCACGAAGTATTGATTGCAGCTTTTTCTAGTAAGTATAATTAAGACACAACCAAGTTATCGAACCCAAAGGAACTAAGTCGAGCAAGGATCCCTAAAGCTAAGAGTTGATATGGTATTATAGAGTCGGGCTCGGGTATGCAAAATTAAATCTAAAATAATCAACTAAAATGAAGCAACAAACAAATTACTAATAGATAACTATATGAGAAAAATGTGTTCGGGTGCAAATTACCAAGGAATCCTTAATTACGAATCACACATGATCCGGGTTTCAATTAACGAGGGATAATAGGAGATATCTAGCAAAAATTCACATATCAAGCTGTCTTTGGATAAGCCTAGGTTTAATATATCAAATAAGCACGTAAGATAGTTTAGAGACGACACCCTAAGTCTCCTCACTTAATCACAAGAAATAGATTCGAGCAATTAACGTATCCTAATGTAGGTTCTAATGAAAATTAACCAAGTCTCCTTGCGTTAATCCAATATTGAATTCAATCATCAAACCAAGCCTAACACCTAAGCATCAATTTAATGAACCAAATCTCTTTGAGCAAATTAAATCAATTAACAAAGGATCAAAACCTAATCTAACAATTAAATCATGCAAATCACAATAAAATAATTAATCACCTCAATAAATGAAACACCCAATCACATGATCATCAAAATTAATTCATCCAAGGATCATCACACCCAAACACAAAAGAAATTTAGCCACTCATCATCAATTCAATAAAATCCATGAAAAGTGAAAGAATTGAGAGGGAAGAGAGCATAATAATTGAGAAATAATCCACTAAGATTAAAAGAAAAAGGTTTGATGTCACCTTGAATGTTGAAAATGCTTGAATTAATCCAAAATCTAACCCTAATTTGCAAGAAATTGTAAAGAAACTCAAGAACACCCTAAACTATGTGTAATTGTGTGTTTTTCTTCTCTCCTCTCTCAAATACGAAAATCGCCCACTTTTCCACGCTGATGGCTTCATATCATAATCTGATAGAATCGCTGAAAATAAAACATGCTCGTGACTTTGTTGATTTCTCGCCACCTCGAGTCGAGGCACAACCCTCGACTCGAGGGATCTTCATTTTACACCGCCCTCGACTCGAGGTTCCTCCCTCGAGTCGAGGAATCTGATTTTTCGCAATCTTCTCTCTCCAGATATCCCTCGACTCGAGGTCCTCGTCCCTCGACCCGTGCTCGAGACCAGGGAATTTTTACGAGAAGGGCTTCGGTCCCGACCCGTTTCGTCCGGTATGTTCGTCTTTTCATCCTAAGAATGCCGGTACTCTCGGTTTGGCCAAATTCCACCGATTTACCCGTAAAACGGACAAAATACCTCAAGTGATACTTTTTAGTCAAAATAGTGATACTCTACACATTTAAGCAGAAAACTAACATTTTAATCACTTTTTGCACTAAATTAAGCCCCAAAGACATGCATCACTTCACTACAATCAAATACCCCCAAACTTAAGGTGTTGCTCGTCCCGAGCAACAAGACAAATAAGCACATTAAGGAGAATCAATTGCAATTATGTTCAACGAGCACAAGAATGAAATAGGACAATACCTCTTCAATAAAAACAAGTATCAATGTCAACTTTCCACTAGCACTCAAAAATGTCATGCTTTGACAAATGCTTATTCAAATGCTCAACCCAATGCTCCTTCCATGGAGTGTTTTACTCATCACTCAAAATGTTATGGACGTGTATGCACTCAATCATCAATCCACAAAAATGAACACCATAGGCTTGCCAAAAGACTCAATCTCAATCATATCTTTTTGTGCATCAAACATGAATCAAAGAGGGCTTTCTCAAGATTGTAGTGTAGGCTCTTTGGACAAGGTGGATGAATTTTAGGAAAAATAACTCATCAATAAGTAGAGCAAATGAAAGTTGATCAAGCAATACAATTCAATCACTTCAATTCACAACATTTATCACTCTTTCTTTTCTTTTTTCACTCTTTCTCAAATATAATTCCCCACCAAACTCCTTTGAGACTTTTCTACATTTTCAAGCACTCAATTGAATTTTTTTACTATCATTTTTCTCATCTTTTCCACAATTCAATTTTTTTCTTATCAACCTTTCTTTTTTTTCTCCTCAAACTTAGCAAATTAAACCACCACACTTTTCTTTTCAATCACCATTCTTTTGTAAACAATCAAAGCTCTACTAATCATTAGGACAAAAAGGCTCATAAGACTAAACAAAATGGCTTCAATTTCACAAGCTTACCAAAGAAATAAGGCTTCTAGGCTCAAATTGGCTCACTAGGGAAATCAATATTTTTGGTGGGGTCAAATTTGGCTAATTGACTTTCAAAACAAACAAGGCCTCTTATAATCTTCACAAAATCCACACAAAACTCAATTTTGACAAGTCTCTAGGCAAGTTCTAGCATGCAAATTCATGAACGATACACTCAACAAGGAATTAAACCGTATAAAATATACGATTTAAAAGGCACAAAAACTCACGGCTTAAAAATGAGCAAGGAATCAAGCATTCTCACTCACATCCATCATCACAAAACAATTCATCAAGCTAGCATCAAGCCACAAATCAACTCATGATCACATCAAAAGTCCAATATGTCCACCAATCAAGTACACATGCTCATGAACATAATCTCAATCATATACCCCTTTCACATACCAACACTCTCCACAACTACTCTCAATAAAGATAAACTCAAATATATGCGATTAATCCACAAATAAGCTCCAACTTCACAAAAATTTCCTCATGCTAATGAGAGGCAAATTGGTGCAACGAAAATCGCTAAACTAACACACCCCCAAACTTTTTCATTGCCAAGCAATTAAAAGTTTGGTAAGATAGTTAGCTAGTTGAGTTGCACACAACTACCTACTACTAAGAAATGAAAAACACGAAAAGAGGCACACCTCCCCCAAACTTAGACAAGTCCAAGTCTAGAGAAGGTGTTGTACCTAACAAATGCCGAGTACCCTCTCTTCTTCAAGCTTGTATACCTCACCAATCCTCACTTGTACACCTCGACTTCCTGAAAAGCAACACACAACACACTTATTGAAAGCAATAAATAAATACGAAAATAAAAGAAAGCAAGTAAATGATGGGTTGCCTCCCATCTAGAGCTATTTTTAACGTCCATTGCCGGACGGAGCGTGAGTTGCTCAACTTTCCTCCAAGAACAAAGTCTCCACCATCCTCACTTGAGTTGGACAAAAATAAGGCTTGACCCTATGTCCATTAGCGAAGAAGTGATCATCCTTCTCATCCTTCAATTTCAAGAAGCCACTAGGGAATATCTTCCACGACCTTAAAAGGTCCACTCCATCGTGATTTCAATTTTCCCGGGAATAGCTTGAGTCTTGAGTTGAATAATAACACCTTTTGACCTTCATGGAACTCTTTCAACTTCACCATCTTGTCATGCCATCTCTTCGTTTGCTCCTTAAAGATCCTTGAGCTTTCATAAGCCCTCTCTCGAAACTCATCCAACTCATGCAATTGAAGCATCCTCTTCTCACCCACTAATCCTTCATCAAAAGTTCAACCTCCTAATGGCCCAATATGCTCGATGCTCTAACTCGACGGGAAGATGACACGGCTTGCCAAAACCAATCGATAAGGAGACATACGAAGTGGGGTCTTGAAAGCGGTTCGATATGCCCAAAGAGCATCATCCAAATGCAAAGCCCAATCCTTCCTATTGGTTTTCACCGTTTTCTCAAGAATTTGCTTGATTTGTCGGTTTGAGACCTCGGCCAAACCATTAGTCTGTGGATGATATGCGGTGGCAATCTTATGCTTAACACCATACTTCTCGAGCAATTTCACCATAAGCTTATTCACAAAATGTGAACCTCCATCACTAATCAATGCTCTAGGAACTCCAAATCGTGAAAAGATGGTCTTCTTTAGGAATTGCAACACCACCTTAGCATCATTGGTTTTCGTGGCAATAGCTTCAACCCATTTAGACACATAGTCTACTCCAACCAAGGTATAGAGAAATCCGAAGGAAGGTGGAAATGGGCCCATAAAATCTAACCCCCAAACGTCAAACAACTCCACTTCTATGAAGATAGACAGAGGCATTTCATCTCTTTTTGCTATCGAGCCCACTCTTTGACATCTATCACACCTCCTTACAAACTCATGACTATCCTTGAAGATAGTAGGCCAATAGAATCCCGATTGCAAAACTTTCATTCCCGTCTTAGCTCCACCAAAGTGTCCACCACAAGGCATTGAATGACAATGTTCTAAAATAGCCTCAACTTCCTCCCTTGGGACACATCTCCTTATGACCGAATCAACACCTCTCTTCAAGAGAATCGGATCTTCCCAAATATAGCTTCTCGCATCCTTCGTAAATTTCTTCCTAACATATTTAGGCAGCTCATCGGGTAATGCACCACTTGCTAAATAATTGGCAAAATCAGCATACCATGGTACATCTACTTGCACTTTCTTCTCATGACCCCCAACTCCACTTCATCCACTTCTTCCACCACGAAAAGTCTCTCATCCGGAAACGATTCTTGCACATCTCCCTCCTCATCTAAGACTTCTTTCCCCTTCTTGAGGCGTGAGAGATGGTCCGCTATCACATTTTCACTCCCTTTTGTCACGTATCTCTATATCAAACTCTTGGAGTAAAAGGATCCATCTCATCAATCTTGGCTTTGCGTCTTTCTTGGTCATGAGAAAGCGAATTGCAGAGTGGTCCGTGTAGACAAAAGTTTTCGCACCTACTAGGTAGGGTCGAAACTTATCAAAAGCATACACTACCGCTAGGAATTCCTTCTCGGTGGTGTATAATTGATTTGGGCCGGATTGAAAGTCTTCGAGGCATAGTAGATGACATGAAACCTTTGTTCCTCAATTGGCCTAGTGCAACCCCCATAGCATAGTCGCTTGCATCACACATAAAAACAAATGGCAAAGTCCAATCGGGGTGATCGAGTATCGGTGCACTCACCAAAGCCTCCTTAAGCTTCTGAAAGAATCAAGACAAGCATCATCAAACACAAAAGGAGTATCATTTTCAAGTAAGTGAGTTAAGGGTTTAGCTATTTTAGAGAAGTCTTTAATAAATCTTCTCGTAGAACCCCGCATGCCCAAAAAATGAACGAATTCCCTTCTCATTCGTAGGTGGAGGAAGCTTCTCAATAGCAACCACTTTAGCCCGATCAACCTCCGCAAACCACTAGATGAAATATGATGACCAAGGACTATTCCTTCTTGAACCATGAAATGGCACTTTTCCCAATTCAAGACAAGATTAGTCTCTTGGCACCTCTTTAGCACTAATTCCAGGTTATCCAAACAATGATCAAAAGAACTACCAAATACGTAAAAATCATCCATGAATACCTCCATCACATGCTCAATCAAGTCATGAAAAAATGTCATCATACATCTTTGAAACGAGGCGGTGCATTACACAACCCAAATGGCATACGTCTCCATGCATATGTACCATAAATGCAAGTAAAAGTCGTCTTTTCTTGGTCTTCGGGGCAATCATAATCTGATTATACCCCGAATACCCATCCAAGAAACAATAGAACTTATGCCCACACAACCTATCTAGCATTTGATCCATGAAGGGAAGGGAAAGTGATCCTTACATGTGGCTTTATTTAATTCCCTATTGTCAACACAAACACGCCACCCGGTGGCTACCCTTGTAGCAATCACCTCATTTTGATCGGTTGTGATAACCATCATACCCCTTCTTAGTAACAACATGCAATGAAGACACCCAATGACTATCACTAATAGCATAGATCATTCCCGAATCAAGAAATTTAATCACTTCTTTCCTAATGACCTCTTGTATGATAGGATTCACACGTCTTTGGGGTTGTACAATGGCCTTGCTACTATCTTCTATCCTAATTCTATGCATGCATATGGAGAGATTAATTCCTTTCAAATCATCAATTGACCATCCTAATGCATTTTTATTCCTAGACAAGACAATCAACAACTTTTCCAACTCACTATGACTCAACTTAGAAGAGACAATAACAGGATACCTCATTTCCTTGTCAAGATAGGCATATTGAAGGTTATCGGGCAATTGCTTGAGGCTCTCCTTAGGCTTTTCCTCCTTTTGCTTGTCATCCTCCTCTTCTTTCCACAATTGAGCTTTCTCCCCTTGAAACTCACTTCATTTACCTCTTCAAGTCTCACAGCATTCCTATCATCAAAACAATCAACACAAAAATCATTAGGCTTTTATAACAAATATGCTCAAGAGGTAAAGAAGGCATCACATTATCATTATCAAGAAAAGAGAAAGAGGATTCTTCCCAAACTTCTTGAAGACACAAATCAATCACATCAACCGAATGACACTCTTCATTCTCCATAGGGTGCCTCATTGAGTCTTGGATTGAGAATTGGAGTTCCTCATCATTAAGCTTCAAAGTGAATTTTCCTTGATTCACATCAATAACAAAGACGTGCGGTTGCTAGAAAGGGTCTCCCAAGAATGAGTGGAACCTCTTTGTCTTCCTCCATCTCAAGCACTATGAAATCAGCTGGAAAGACAAATTTCTCCACTTTCACCATTATATCCTCCACTACCCCTTTAGGAATTGTTGTGGACCCATCAGCTAGTTGAAGTGTGACGGATGTGGAACACAATTCACCTTGATCAAGACTCTTGAACATGGACATAGGCATCAAGTTAATGCTTGCACCAAGATCACATAAGGCATTTTTCACCACTCTATTTCCAAGATCACACAAGATTGTGAAACTTCCGGGATCCTTCAATTTCTGTGGCAAATCCCTTTTAGCAAGGCACTACACTCCATCGTCAACCTCACTGTTTCCGGCTCCTCTATTCTCCTCCTCTTGGCAATCAAATCCTTGAGAAACTTTGCATAGTTTGGCATTTGCTCAAGAGCTTCCGAAAATGGAATATTGATGTAGAGCTTCTTGAACACTTCAAGGAACTTGGCAAACTTCTCGTCCATCTTCTTCTTCATAAAGCGTTGAGGAAAAGGAACAGGCTCAACAGTTTTAGGCACTCCCCATGAGTCTCTCTCAACTTCTACTCTTTCTTCCCTTGCCTCTTTGGCTTTCTTCCCCTTAGGCTTCTTTCTCTCCTCCACTTTCTCTTCTACCACAACTTCTTTCCCTTTGTATCCACCTCTTTTCTCAACTTCACCCCCATCTTCTTTCCTCCTTCAACTTCATCAATCACTTCTAGTCCTTCCTCATCACTATCCTTGTCTTCTTCTTTCTCGATTGTAGGCATTGGCAGACCTTCATATCTTGTACCACTCCTCAACTCAATAGCTTTACAATTCTCCCTAGGGTTAATTTCCGTAGTTGATGGAAATTTACCCTTTAGATTGCTCCCACTTGATGAAGCCACTTGGCCTATCTGAAACTCCAAATTCTTCATTTGGCTAGATATGGAAGTCACCTCACTTTCCATCTTCTCAAACTTCTCTTGAGTGCATCCCATGAATTTCGCCAAGATGTCTTCCAAATTAGGCTTGCCTTCATTATTTGGAGCTCGTGCACCGGATCAAAACCGGGAGGGAATTGAACTGCCCTCTAGGATTGGAATAGGAGAAGTTTTCATGCCTCCTCCAATTGTTGTTCGGAGCTTGACCTCCTTGTTGAGGCATGAATGGTGCTTGAGGTTGTGAAAAGGAATTTCCTTGAGATCGATTTTGAAAAGGTGCTTGATACGGCCTCCCACCTTGGTAATTCCCTTGATATCCTCCTTGGAATTGATTTCCTTGGTACTGTGGTCTTCCCATGTAATTTACTTCCTCCATTGGATTTGAGCCTTGACACATATCACCTTGGATAAGGGGTTGAAGATTCCCACCTTGTTGAGATGTTAGAGCTCCAAATCTATCCATCATGGTCATCATCATAGCTTTCATCGATTCAATTTCTTCGACTTGAGATACCCTATGATAATTTCCCGACTCACTTGAGCTTGAAATGAATCTTGAGCAATGTTCTCCATGATTTGATTCATCTCGATCACGGACTTGGACCAAATAGACCCGTTTGCACACGCATTTAGGAAAGCTCGATCGAATCATTGAGTCGGTATAGAAGTACATGATCGTTTGCTCGTTAGGAAACCCATGTTGAGGACATGCTATCAACAAGTTCCCGAATCTCTCCCACGCAGCGATGTCGACTCGCCATTCTTTTGTCGAAATTGTGAGATTGCTTCTTTGGCTTGTAAGGTCTTGGATGGAGGATAGAACTTCATCAAGAACCTCCTACTTAGATCCTCCCATGTTCTCACGGTCCCCGATGGTATGAAATTTAGCCAAGCCTTCGCTCTCCCGGTCGAGTGAATGGAAAAAGACGAATGTTAGGAAAAGAAATTTGTATTTAGTTTTGATGTGTTAAAAGTGTAAAGTAAGATGACCAAATTTGAAGACAATGTATAGTCGGTGATGTAATAAAAACTTTATATAGACTAAGTATAGAAATAAGATAGGGTTGATTTGAAAGAAGTCGGATAGAGACAAGAAACGAGAAAGCAGACGATGATGAAACCAGACAAGGTAGAAGATCGGATAGAGAATCGAGACAGAGTAGAAGATCGAGACAAGGTGGAGATTCAAGACAGGGTGAAGAATCGGACAAGCTAGAAGAGTTAGTTAAAATCAAGAAGCGATTTCAACTAATCAAGAAGCCGATTTCAAGAAAGGATAAGGCGGTTACAACTAACCAAACAGAAAACAAGGAAGTTACAACTAACAACAAAGGGAGGTCTATAAATACATTCATTAATTCGAAATCATATACGAGAATATAGATAAGCAATTCCATTCTCAAGCAAGTTTACTCTAGCAATCAACGGTTTAGAAATTTCATTTTACGGTGTTTATAGAACACCATATTCTTTGTAAATCTTCAAAAAGGCCGATTAGAGATAGCAATATATTTGTAAGGCTGAAGAAGAATATTGTAAAGGAAGAAAGCAAGAAAGTAAGCAAGAAGGAAGGAAGTAAGAAGAGTCCCTTCTTTAAGTTGAAGAAGGAGAGTGGATGTAGGATCGTTTTGATCCGAACCACTATAAATTTGGTGTTATTTACTTTCTGTTCTTTTACTTATTTTCTTTGATAATTTCTTGATCACAAAATCTGGTATCGATAAGTTTTAGATCCTAATTAAAGCGAGTTTAATCAACAAAAGCTGATTCCATTGTTAATCGATTTTGGAGTTGATAGATTATCTAAACTCGAAAAAGTTTTTGATAATCTATTCATCCCCCTTCTAGATTATCACTAGAGGGTATCTTATTTTTGCATTTAAACTCGTTCTAAAGGGACCCAACAAGTGGTATCGGAGCGGTGTTAAGGCATTACGATAAAGATTTGTGGTCTTGAAATATCTGAGTTTTCATTGAAATCTGATTCCTTATTCTTTGTGTCACTAACATTTCGATAAGTTGTCTTTTAGCATCTTGAATTACGATGTCTTACGTTAAAAGTAAGAAATCCAGGAGTTTACGATTTTTCTATCGAAGAATATGATTATCTTGGAAGTTCAGAATGGAGAATCATTTAAAGGCCATTCATGGCCGTATGGAAGAGGTTCTTGAGGAAGGTCCAATAAAATTCTACCATGGAGTTGTTAGTCTGGAGCTGAATCTTCTACTACAAGAAGTCAACGGGGAAAAGAAAAGTCTTTGAGTTGACAAGCACGAAAGAAAGATTCACAATTTGGATCGGAGTAGCAAGGACGAAATTATAGAAACATTGAGTAAAGACTGGATAGAAAAGGTAAAGAGATGTAAAGCGCTAAGGATATGTGGAAGACTCTTGCAAATGTTTGTGAAGGGTCGGAGCGAGTTAAAGAAAACAAGTTACAATCAGTTTTACATGCATTTGATACATTCAAGATGAAAGAAGGAGAAACCGTGGATCAATTGGATGTAAGATTGACCAATTTGGTGAACAAAGGCTTGATTTGGGTAAAACCTATTACGAGAAAGAAATCAATAATAAGGTACTCGAGATCATTAAGCAAAAGATGGAGAGAAAAAGCAAATATCCTCAAAGCTACGAGAATCTGTCATCTATTTCACATCATACTCTATTTTCTCATCTGAAAGCCTTGGAATATGATATACAAATTGAAGATGAAGAAGACGAGGCAGAGTCATCTACTTACGTAAAAGGCTGTGGCATTTCTTCATCAAGAAGATTACGACAAGATTTCTAAAGCATCAGTTTATCGGTAAAAGAGGAAATGGCTTTATTGATCGAGACGATATGAGAGACTCAAGATGAAGTATAAAAGGAATAAGAGAGATAGGTTTAATCGTCAAACTTATAAATCGAGACAAGGATGAGAAGTATTCGAGACAATGACAAAAAGAAGGATCCGGTGAAAAGATTCAAATCACCAATCGGACGAGGTGAGAGTAGTCCAAAGTCGAGAAGAGGAGATATCTCGTTATACCCGCAATAAACCTGGTCATTTTAGTTATGATTGTCCTCAACTCACTCCTAGAGAAAGAGAAGAAAAGAGGAAGAAACGGGATAGGAGGTATGCGAGATCAACGAGCTCTTTTGGCTGAAAAGGAGGAAACACATGAGACATCATCATCCTCATCCTCATCCAGTTTCGGATCGAGACAATGACATTTGCCTAATGGCTAAGGAGGTAAACTACTACTCATCCTCAGACAATGATAATGATAACTTATGCGAATCGATTCATGTCTTATTAATAAACTTCTAAAAGATCGAAGACGGCTTTATAGCTTATAAACGAGATAGAGACGAAAATTTAAGTCTAAAGGATCAAATTCTTAGTCTAACAAAGGAATATCGAGACGAGGACAAGGAAGAATATAGATTGTACATTCAAGGGGAATGTCAATCAAAGACTTCTACTAGTTCCTCATCCGAGAAAATCAATGAGTTGGAAAAAGAATTGAGTTCTTTAAAAGCTAAATTTTCAAATATCAATACGGAGAATGAGAATTTTAAAAGGACTAACAGAGATTTAAATCTCAAGTTAGGACATCTTAATAACTCTCGGTTTACAATTGATAA
Organism: Paraleonurus japonicus; assembly: GCA_030762865.1. NCBI lineage: Eukaryota > Viridiplantae > Streptophyta > Magnoliopsida > Lamiales > Lamiaceae > Paraleonurus > Paraleonurus japonicus. The sequence goes on along the minus strand of CM061058.1, from coordinate 28,778,639 downwards.
TATCTTGAGTACTTCTCGAAGCCTAGTGATAAGACAGGATTGGGTTTTGATAGGAACACGAAAAATGATCCTATCAAACCTAGAGTTTTTGTCAAAGCCACTAAGACTATGGAAAAGACAGAAATTAGTCCAAAGAAATCAAAGGAGCAAATCACCCCATCCGATATATCAAAGGAGAAAATACGGATGAGGAGAAATGTATCCAAGAGAAATCTAAAGACTAAATCAAAGTTGTTTCCAAAGTATAATGGTTTTGATGGAAGAAGCAAGTGTTATCCATTCTTTCCAAGATATAAGACAATCACTAGAGATCAATTAAACAAAATTGATCTAGATAGCCTAATATTAGTGGATAGATATGGTTGCAAAATCCAATCATTGGTTCTGAAAAATTTGGATGTTTTTATTTGGATACCTAAGTATCAACTTGGCGAAAAAGGACCCAATACACAAAGGGTACCTAAGAATTAATTTGTGATTGCAGAAGGATAAGGAGATAGTTGAGCAAGATGTTCTTGAAGTCATTTGGTATATAGACGGTGGATGTTCTAAGCATATGACTTATGAGAAAAGACTTCTTTCTAACTATCGGAAGATAGATGGACCTCGAGTAATGTTTGGTGACAACAATTTTGGTCTAACCAAAGGAGTTGGAACTTTGATGATTGGAGACATTCAGGTTAATGAAGTATATTTTGTGGAAGGTTTGAAATATAATTTCTTATCGTCGTATCTCAATTTTGTGACAAAGGATATTGTGTTAAATTCACTCATGATGCATGTTTTATTTTGGATGGTTTAAATGAAAATATTTTACTTACTGAGTCGAGGCAAGGTAATGTATATATTGCAAATTTCAAGAGTTGCTCTAATGATACTTGTCTTATTGCTAAGAGTTCGAAGATTTAAATTGGCTATGGCATAAACGTCTTAGTCATTTAAATTTCAAAACTCTTAACAAAATAACAAGAAAATCTTTAGTCAAAGGACTTCGAGATAAAATATTTTCTAAAAATCATGTTTGTGATACTGTCAAAAAAGGAAAAGCAGACCAAAACTTCTTTCAAAACAATAAATGGTCACATTTACGAAAGGATTACGGAACTTTTGCACATGGATCTTTTTGGTCCAGTTACACCTCTAAGTTTTAGTGGAAGAAAGTATACCTTAGTGATTATAGATGATTTTTCTAGATTCACTTGGGTTATTTTCTTATACAAAAAGAATGAGGCTGTAACAAAAATTCGAGAACTCCTCAAAAGAATTCAAAATGAAAAGGACTAAATATTGTCAAGATTAGAAGTGATAAAGGTACTGAGTTCCTAAACTCGTTTGTTACTAACTATTGTCTTGAGAATGGTATAGCACATGAAACATCATCTGCAAGAACTCCCGACAAAATGGAGTGGTAGAAAGGAGAAAGCAGAACCTTGAAAGAAGGCTGCAAGGACTATGTTATCCGAATATGACACTCCACACGAGTTTTGGGCGAAGCCATTAATCTGCATGTTTTGTTCAAAATAGGTGTTTAATTGTGAAAGATAAATGCAAAACTCCTTATGAAATATGGAAAGGCGAGAATACCAAAAATTTCATATTTTCATATATTTGGTTGTAAGTGTTTTATTCATAATAATGGAAAATCAAAGTTAAGAACTTTTGATGCTAAGATTGCGAAGGGATATTCTTAGGATACTCATCTGTATCTAAAGCATATAGAGTTTTTAACAAGATTACATTGTGTGTGGAAGAAACACCACATGTTGTTTTTGATGAAATTTCCAAGTGCGAAAGTACGAGATGATGTCACCAAGATAGTGAAGATCTTAGCAGTTAAACATCAAGAAATCAGTCAAGTTCTACCTACCAGAGTCGAGAATCGGATGAGGAAGACACACTGGACAAGGATAAAGATAAGGAAGGCGAGAGTTCTTCCATGTCATCGATCGACGACTACACTAGGGATGAACTAGGAGATATTCCTGAAGGTAATACAGAACTAATTGATGAAAATATCCCGAGATAAGACTTCATATCCAGTAAAAGATAAAGGTAAATGAGTATCGACTTATCATCGGTGAGCAGATAATTGGAAGTTTAGATTCGGAGTCAGAGACAAGGACACGAGATAAACCAAGATTATGCATTTTAGTTGTTATGTATCGTTACTTGAACCTAAAACTATTCTTGAAGCTCTAAGCTGACTCCAATTGGATAAATGCAATGCAAGATGAATTAAATCAATTCCAAAGACAAGATGTATGGGAGCTTGTTGAAAGACCTCATCATCAAAAAGTTATTGGAACAAAATGGGTTTTCAAAAATAAGAAAGATGAGAACAACATTGTGGTAAGAAATAAGGCTAGATTGGTTGCACAAGGTTATTCACAATGCTGAGGGAATTGATTATGATGAAACCTTTGCACCGATTGCTCGTCTTGAAGCCATAAGATTGTTCTTAGCTTATCTTGCTTATAAAAGATTTCTTGTGTTCCAAATGGATGTGAAATCTGCATTTCTAAATGGAGTCATAGCCGAAGAAGTCTATGTAGAACAACCTCCAGGTTTTGTCAAAGGAGACAAGGTCTATAGGCTAAGGAAAGCTCTATATGGACTTAAACAGGCTCCTAGAGCATGGTATGATACATTATACTGAGTATTTAATTCAAAATGGTTTTGTAAAAGGTAAAATAGATAGAACTTTATTTAGGAAAGAATCGATAAAGGTCTTTTATTAGTTCAAATTTATGTTGATGATATTATTTTTGGATCAACTAATCTACTCTTGTGTGAAGAATTTAGTCATCTTATGAAGAGCAGATTTGAAATGTCCATGATGGGAGAGATGACATATTTTCTTGGACTTCAAATTAAGCGAGACAAAGAAAGGAATTTTCATAAATCAAGCAAAATATACCAAAGATCTTATTGAGAAATTTGGAATAGGTACCACCGTAGAAGCCAAAATCCCTATGATGACAAATTTTTCAATGGATCCAGATGAGAAAGGAGAAGACACCGATCAGACGCAGATAGAGGTTTAATTGGATCTCTTTTATACTTAATCGCTAGTAGACTGACATTTCTTTTGCGGTGGGAGTATGTGCACGTTTTCAAGCTAAACCTAAGAAGAGTCATCTTGAAGCCTGCAAAGAAGATTCTAAAATACTTGAAAGGTACAATCTATGTAGAATTGTGGTATCGGTGACGATAACTTTGAGTTGTCTGGATACTCGATTCAGATTTTGGTGGGTGTAAGATAGATAGGAAATCTACATCCGGAACTTGCCAATTTCTCGGGAAGTAAGCTGATTTCATGGTTGTCTAAGAAACAAACCTCTGTAGCTACTTCTACTCAAAGTGAGTATATGGCACTGGAAGTTGTTGTTCACGACTTTATCTGGATCGACCAACAGACTAAGAGACTATAACATTATCACCAAAGATGTACCAATCTTTTGTGATAGTAATAGTGCCATAGCTATTACCCGAACCCGATCTTACATACTGATGCAAACATGTTGACATTCGTCATCATTTTATTCGAGATCATGTGGAGAAAGGCAATATCGGACTAGAAAAATTCTTCTTGATTTTCAAAAAGCGAGACATATTGACAAAGCCTCTTGCGAAACAAGGTTTAAGGAACTTTCAGTCGAATTAGGATTATTAGATGGTTCTTTAATCATCTCTTGATCAAATATTCTTGACTTAACCTTGTTTTCCTTATTTTAGTATAGTATGTCTAGAAAGAATTATCGATAAGGTTGTGTCAAAGGACAATCGGTGGTGATATCATTGATCTCCTTTTATAGGAATCAAGAATCAAGGATTAGTCATATTGACCATATCGACTTGATAATTACTTATTCGACATAAGTAAATCGATAAGGATGTAATAGTCAAATTTCTTGTAATCGGATGACTATTGAACCTTATCTCGACTTACTGCGGTTACTAACAATTTTTCTAAGTGTCTCGTGATTTCAGCAAGAACAAAGTTGATAAGATTCAAAATACAAGTCAAGGTCAATTTGGTCAAAGGATACAAGGAGCAGACGGTGATGTTATCAAAACGCATAAGGAGAAAAATCGTGAAGTTTCCTTACATATTTTTAATTGTGAATATTGGGTTCATATAATTAATATATGAATTTAATATCATAATTCACTCTATCAATCATTAAAAATGAAGTTGCTCATTAAATAAAATATTTTGTTTTACAAAATTAAAGAATAAGGGTTCAAATTTTATTTTCTAAAAATAATAATATTTTAGTGTATCTCTCCAATTAAGCTGAAAAGTAATTTCTTAAATTAGTAAGCGTGTCGGGAGAAGTTACTATGGACCCGAAATTTTATCAAATCCAATTTTGAAACACACCGAGTATACTTCACGCGCGAGAAGTGGAGGCGGTTTACGAAATATGAACCGTCTCAATCTCACGCGCGACATATTAAATATTATTGTACACTTTTCAAAATAAATGCCATAATTGCATTAATGGCGATTCGAAAGGCTATATTTACACTTTTACAGGCAATTATTATTCTAATAATTGTTTATTATTATATTTTCCATATAAATAGACATTCGTGTGCATTATTTGCATTTACGCACACATATATTTCTTCTTCTCTTAAAACTTCTTTTCCCTCCTAAAAACCTTCAAACACTCATCAATGGCGGACAACTTTGGAAAGAGCAGAATCAAATATGAATATGATCTCGCATCCATCGTGAGAACGTACAAAATCCGAAATGTACGTGGAATGGGACATTTCAACCGATCCGAAACCAGAGAAATCCTTCAACTTCTACAAGATAGAGGTTTAAAGAAATACCGCTCGATGAAACCGACAAAACCCAAAACCCTTGATGATCTTGCCGCCGAATTCCTAATGAGCAAAATCAATGAATCTTGGACTAGAAACTAGAATTCGGACTCTTGAAAAGTCTAGGAAAATTCATGTTTCAATTTCCGATATCGGCGAGATTTTGGCTTAAACACCACCGGAGGCAACCCATTCTTGTACAAGGTGAAGAGTATTTGGAGAGTTACAAAATGATGGCAAGGAAAACCCGGAAGCATAACTCTGCAAATGCGAAGAAGGGAATGTTACGAAGAAAGTATAGACTTGATGCTTATTTTGACGAAGTGTATACTAGGAGAACGCAGAGTCATGATGGATTGACTAAGCCACGGATATGCTTTGTCGAGGGCCATTATAGACGGAGTGATATTAACCGGCTCAGACAGGTGTACTCTCGTCGATGGAGGAAAGAAAGAAATTCGTCAAGACAGAGGTATCACCGAGGTGATAAGATGGTCGCCGACCAAGATAACAAGTATGATGGCAAGAATCACCATCATACTTGAACACAAGATTGGGACGGACAAGCTTGACCGGCGACGGGGTGAAAAAGTTCACAAAACGAAGGGTTTGCTTGTCAAGGATGAGAAACCTTTCGGTCCAACAGACTCGAAGGAGACACTCCATCTCCAAGACAGAGGAAGAAGGCTTCTAAAGCCAAAGGAAAGAAGAAAGTGGAGACTGTGTTAGCCGATGAATCCTCATCCGAGGAGGAGATTGCGGTGAGGAAGAAGAGGAGGAAAGGACAGCCTTCCCAAGGGGGAAGTGTTCAGTGAGGAGGTTGGTATATCGGGCCGAGGACGGAGACAGGTAGAAGTCTCGTCTGGAGATGACTCGAAAAGGAAGAAGAAATTAAGTCACCCTCATCATCTTCATCCTCATCCGAGGATGAAGTTCCTAAATTCATTTCTTCCCAACTGGCAATGAAGAAGCGACAAGGCCGCCGCTTCCGAGCCTCTAAAACGGCCCACTCCCATAAGTCCAACACCCACCCAAACTTCATATGATCCATTCTCTTTCCTACCCACAACCTCATCTCGAACCAAATCTTTTCCTAAACCTACCAAATCCATCTGGAGAATTGGGACCGACCGAGACCTCACTCCGAATCCTTGGGAAAAGTTCCTTCTCAGACAAGAGTCCACTCTCAAAGATGAGCCCGAGCCGTTGAAAGAGCTTATTGATGTCTATACATTAAGAAGACTCGGGCTTGGATCTTTTGAGGAGACAAATATTCGATAGGCGAGGCGGAGGAAACAATTTAGCCATCACGGGAGAAGGAGGTTCTCAAGAAAGCAAAGTGAAATCATTCCAAGATATACTCACCGAAAATGCCTTTGTTGATTACATTCTACAACGAGTATATCTTGGAGATGAGACTCAGAGGAGATGAAAGCAGCTGAGAAGGGAGAAGAGCAGAAGGGAGAGGAAGTGGATGTAGAGGAGGAAAGGGAAGAGGAAGTGATAGGTGGAGCCGCCGATGAGCCACTGGGATGGATACTGAGGAGGCACAAACAGAAAGGCTTATTGAGGTGCAACCCGAACTCGAATTTGAAGAAATAAATATTTACGGTGAGCAGACCATGCCCTCCACATACGTATGCGTATCCGAAATGGATGCATTAAAGGCTGAAGTTCAAAATCAAGACCGCCTGTCTGAATGCTTTTCAACTAGTTCCAAATGTCATCTCATCATCAATCAAGGAGAATGTAGAAGCTGCAATTCACGAAAAAACCAAGATTGATTTACACTACTGCGGAATAAGACATGAGAGAATGATGGCTGCAGATTAAAACGATTGCTAAGGAGATGAACTCACGGGATGAATGGGTAAAACAAGTATGTTCGTTACGCCTTTGTTGAGATCAAAGATTCAGTTGAGGAGCAAGTAAAAGAAGCTTGGAAAGCCAAAGAAGCATCATTTCATCAAGTTACGAAGATGCGGCTTGCTGCGGAGAAGGATAGGCGGGCGATGAGCATCAAGCGGTTCATGGATGATGAGTTTAGGCGAGGCTGAGGTCGGACAAAAGAAGAGATATGACCAGCTTGATCATAAGACAGGGCATGTACGAGAAGAGCTTGTAAGTCAAATTGAGCAAGTAGCCACTATCTGCAATACTAGATTTCTTTGATGCTAAAAAGGGGAAGATAGTGTGCTCAAGAAAAGAGTAGGCGAGCAAGAAGATAAGATCATGGCTTTGAGCATGAAAATTGAAGAGTTGTGCTGAAGAATTGCTAAAAGCGAGAAGAGAAGAAATCTGAGGAGAAGAGAGAAAAGGTTGTAAGGAAGACAAGAACTGAATCTACAAAAGAAGTCCCCTGTGCAAGAACACCGCTCAAATTACATCTCCTTCGGATCATCTAGAAATGACTCAAGTTCCAAAGAAATCACAAGGTGAGATAGATGCGAGAAGAAAAAATCAGAAAAAGGAAAAGAGATGAGAAGGAGAAGTATAAGAGAAGGGAGGCTAAGAGGAGAAGAGAGAGCGGGAGAAGGCGGCGAGGAAAATACTATGATCGATCTCTTAGACGATGGGTTCGAGAAGATAACGAGATGAGCAAGGGGAAGAAGTCCTTAGGCCATATCATCGAGCGAGGTAGTTCCCAAAGAAGTGTTATTAATGGCGAGATCGGGCAAGGTGTAGGCCATTCGAAGTGGACTGGATTTTCAAGTTTCATGTCTGCAAAATGATTAAGTGGGGACTCGATGAAGACGAAGCTTTCCATAATTGGCTGGAAGAAAAGGACCCCAGATGTATCAATATCTTATCAACCTTGCAAATGATGAATTCAACTCGGGCGTAGTCGCACGGCTTATTCTCGAGATGGAACCCCCTCTAACAGGTGATGGTCATGGATCTTGAGAAGATTAAGCGGTGATAATCAAAGCGAAGCCACGGCTGATCTTGCGAGAGGAGGTGAAACTATTTCACTTAAGAAGCGAGTCTTTGACTAGCTCAATGTTCCCGAGAAGAAAATAGGTGGTATGACTAGTCTTCTACTTATCTTATCTTATCTGTTTTTGTGTGACATACATGATGATATGCAAATCTTGAATAAATCTTTTGATCTACTCTCAATCTTTGTTGTTTTTCTAAAAACTAATCGATTAATCTCTTGATTTACGAAATATATTGTTTCATTTTCTAACTCTTAAATATCTGATTATGTAATCAAATTGTTACGATTATACGATTCATGATTTTACGATCATCATTAATAACAATAATTGTTCTAGTTATACGATTATGTGATTTAATTGCTTATTTTACATTTTTAAGATTACTAACATTTCTTTTCTTGAGCTGAGTTTTAACATCATCAAAAAGGGGGAAATTGTTAGGAAAAGAAATTTGTATTTAGTTTTGATGTGTTAAAAGTGTAAAGTAAGATGACCAGTGAAGACAATGTATAGTCGGTGATGTAATAAAAACTTTATATAGACTAAGTATAGAAATAAGATAGGGTTGATTTGAAAGAAGTCGAGATAGAGACAAGAGCAGAAAGCAGACGATGATGAAACCAGACAAGGTAGAAGATCGAGATAGAGAATCGACGAGTAGAAGATCGAGACAAGGTGGAGATTCAAGACGGGGTGAAGAATCGAGACAAGCTAGAAGAGTTAGTTAAAATCAAGAAGCGATTTCAACTAATCAAGAAGCGATTTTCAAGAAAGGATAAGACGGTTACAACTAACCAAACAGAAAACAAGGAAGTTACAACTAACAACAAAGGGAGGTCTATAAATACATTCATTAATTCGAAATCATATACGAGAATATAGATAAGCAATTCCATTCTCAAGCAAGTTTACTCTAGCAATCAACGGTTTAGAAATTTCATTTTACGGTGTTTATAGAACACCATATTCTTTGTAAATCTTCAAAAAGGCCGATTAGAGATAGCAATATATTTGTAAGGTGAAGAAGAATATTGTAAAGGAAGAAAGCAAGAAAGTAAGCAAGAAGGAAGGAAGTAAGAAGAGTCCCTTCTTTAAGTTGAAGAAGGAGAGTGGATGTAGGATCGTTTTGATCCGAACCACTATAAATTTGGTGTTATTTACTTCTGTTCTTTTACTTATTTTCTTTGATAATTTCTTGATCACAAAATCTGGTATCGATAAGTTTTAGATCCTAATTAAAGCTGAGTTTAATCAACAAAACTGATTCATTGTTAATCGATTTTGGAGTTGATAGATTATCTAAACTCGAAAAAGTTTTTGATAATCTATTCATCCCCCTTCTAGATTATCACTAGAGGGTATCTTGTTTTTGCATTTAAACTCGTTCTAAAGGGACCCAACAACGAAGCTTCTTTGCATCCTCCGAAACACCATTGTATTTGGTGGTATCGGAGATCTCTAAGAATTGGGCTATGTGATTATGAGGATCTTCATTCTCATCCTTCCCCTCGAATTGCTTTTCTCTAAGCATCCTTAGCAAGGCCGGGCTAACCTCAAAATTGTTAGCCTCAATGCGAGGTCTAGCAATTCCATCATAGAACTCTCTCGGTTGTGGCTCAAAGAACTCACGAAGTGGACGGCCTTGGGGTTGAGGCTCTTGGACGGGTTGATTTTGATTTTGAGCTTGTGGTTGCTGAGGTAGTTCTTGTGGGTAAGGCATTTGGGGATATTGTGGGAAGTATTGTGGGGGTGGATAGTATGGGAATTGTGGGAATTGTGGGCCTTGTTGAGGATAGGGATATGCTTGTTGTGGATATGGGAATTGGTTTGGTGGATACCCTTGAGGGAAAGGGCCAACTTGAGCATTTTGTGGTTGGTTTCTATTACCCCCTTGATTCTCCACCACATTGTTGCCCTCATTACCATTTCCATTTCCATTCAGATTTGGAGGTCCATTCTCCTCTTGCATCGGAGGATCACCACCTCCCCTTCATTTTCCATCTCATTCCTAGCCTCCATTTCTCGTCTCTCTCTTGCTTCCCTACGATTTCGACCTCGATTCCTTCTTCTGTAGCCTCTATTTCAAGGTTGATAGGTTCGGGTTGAATACCACGAGACCTTGTGTTCATGCACCTACGACAGAGGCGAGTATCAAATTCCCACGAAACAATAAACCAAAACAAAAATAAAAATAAAGCAAATAAAATGACACTACTAACACCACTCAACAAACTCTAAGTCCCTATTAGCACTCTAATTAGTTCCCTGGCAATGGTGTCATTTTGATTGCAGTTTTCTAGTAAGTATAATTAAGACACAACCAAGTTATCAAACCCAAAGGAACTAAGTCGAGCAAGGATCCCTAAAGCTAAGAGTTGGCATGGTATTATAGAGTCGGGCTCGGGTATGCAAAATTAAATCTAAAATAATCAACTAAAATGAAGCAACAAACAAATTACTAAGAGATAACTATATGAGAAAAATGTGTTCGGGTGCAAATTACCAAGGAATCCTTAATTACGAATCACACATGATGCTGGGTTTCAATTAACGAGGGATAATAGGAGCTATCTAGCAAAAATTCATATATCAACCGTCTTTGGATAAGCCTAGGTTTAATATATCAAATAAGCACGTAAGATAGTTTAGAGACGACACCTAAGTCTCCTCACTTAATCACAAGAAATAGATTCGAGCAATTAACGTATCCTAATGTAGGTTCTAATGAAAATTAACCAAGTCTCCTTGCGTTAATCCAATATTGAATTCAATCATCAAACCAAGCCTAACACCTAAGCATCAATTTAATGAACCAAATCTCTTTGAGCAAATTAAATCAATTAACAATGGATAAAAACCTAATCTAACAATTAAATCATGCAAATCACAATAGAATAATTAATGACCTCAATAAATGAAACACCCAATCACATGATCATCAAAATTAATTCATCCAAGGATCATCACACCCAAACACAAAAGGAATTTAGCCACTCATCATCAATTCAACAAAATCAATGAAAAGTGAAAGAATTGAGAGAGAAGAGAGTATAATAATTGAGAAATAATCCACTAAAATTAAAAGAAAAAGGTTTGATGTCACCTTGAATGTTGAAAATGCTTGAATTAATCCAAAATCTAACCCTAATTTGCAAGAAATTGTAAATAAACTCAAGAACACCCTAAACTATGTGTAATTGTGTGTTTTTCTTCTCTCCTCTCTCAAATACGAAAAAGCTGTCCACTTTTCCACGCCGATGGCTTCATATCATAGTACGATAGAATCATTTGAAAATAAAACGTGCTCGTGACTTTGTTGATTTTCGCCACCTCGAGTCGAGGCACAACCCTCGACTCGAGGGATCTTCATTTTACACCGCCCTCGACTCTAGGTTCCTCCCTCGAGTCGAAGAATCTGATTTTTTCGCAATCTTCTCTCTCCAAAGATATCCCTCGACTCGAGGTCCTCATCCCTCGACTCCGTGCTCGAGACCAGGGAATTTTTACGAGAAGGGCTTCGGTCCCGACCCCGTTTCGTCCGGTATGTTCGTCTTTTCATCCTAAGAATGTCGGTACTCTCGATTTGGCCAAATTCCACCGATTTACCTGTAAAACGGACAAAATACCTCAAGTGATACTTTTTAGACAAAATAGTGATAATCTACACATTTAAGCACAAAACTAACATTTTAATCACTTTTTGCACTAAATTAAGCCCCAAAGATATGCATCACTTCACTACAATCAAGTATCACCAAAATTGTCCACGAATCGCTCGACGATCTCCTCCATCTCCCGCAGACTCGCGACACTCTTCGCGGCGGCGAGTACTCGGATCTAATCGAGAAGCTTACGGAAGATTTGGGGGATGGTAGACGCCGGTGGTAGACGGCGGATGGTAGACGCCGGTCGATCGGAAGTTTGGGGGAACAATTTTGGGGGCTAGGTCACAACTTGGACAGGGAGTCACGATGGGGTCTTTTTTTTTTGTTAAGTTTAAAATGAAAATTATCTATTAAATTTAATTGAAAAAGAAAAAGAAAAAGGGTCCTGAAATAACATCGGTAATATAATAGCATGTTCATTAGAACCATTGTTTATCATGAATCCGCTCAAATCAATAACAGCGATTTTGGTTATAACAGCGGTTTTTAAATTTTTAACAATAGCTTTCTCGTAAACCTGTTGATTGTGTTAGGATGTATACTATAAGCCTAGCTTTTGTATGAACATCTTTCTTGAGTATGAACATCTTTTTCATATGAGATTCATTATGATCAAAATACTTATTGTTTATGATTGTTAGGTGTGTGGTGTCACACGAGAAGATCATGTTATCATTGCCTTATAGATTGTAAATAATAGCTCACAACCAAAATGGATTTGGACAAATCATTGGAGCGGTTGTAGTGTAATTTGGTATTAGTCTATCTTGACTATAAAGTTACACTAGTACATTTTGTATGTATTGAGCGAGGACCATATGAGGTTGTTCAATTTGTACCGACTATATAAAAGAACAAGACCTCTGTTGTTATGGATGTACGTCTTCTTAATCCCTATATAATAATGGGCACGTGTACTCAATGTATGTTTCTTTGATTTACCAATGGGTGAGATTTATTAAATCAATAGGCTCGGTGAATTGGGAGATAGCATTGTTTATATGGTGTCTTTGTTGATTATAGAAGGAATCCGTGTCCTAATTATTTAGGATGATGATGTCCCCTTGAGGAGCTCATAAAGATTATTATGTAAACCTGCAGGTGGATTTAATCCGACATAATAATAAAGATGAGTGGTACTACTCTTGGAATTAGATATAAATTAATTAAGTTGTCGATAATTTAATTAATTTATGGACATTCGATATCTTAAACACGGGAAATAAACGTACACATAATAAAGGAGCCCATATAATAATATGGGATTAGGACGGTAATTCAATTATAACTCTTTAATGGACTGAGTTATAATTGATGGGCTTAAGTAAAGTGTTCGGATTGAACACAGGATATTTAGGCCCATCGGGAGGCCCAACCCTAATTCCTCCTTAGGGTCCCTGTTGTAGCCTATAAATAAACCCTAACATCGAGTCTCCAGCGTGTGAAAAAAAACGTGAGATCGGAGGAGGCGGATTACGATTCCTTGGAGGATCGTCGACCACTCGGCGTCCAAGGGAAAGGGATAGGAATACGGCAGAAGACCGTGAGGTTCGAGGCTCATCCTTCGATCGTAGTTCTGACCTTAGAACTGGTTTGTCTTCACCTATTACGGTGAATAAAGGTACAATTCTTTCCGCTGCGTTTGTGTGATTATGATCCCGAGTCGATAGTTTCGTAGAGTCGGCGATCGGTGGTTCCAACAGATTGGGTGCTGCTAAAGCTTGAAATTGGCATAGTGCTTCTATCCTTATTTCATTTATCTAGTGGTTAATTTTCTTTTAATCATGTTTTTCTAATTTTGATTTACATGGGTTTATTGTTTAAATTCATGCTTAGCTAAATTTTGTAGTGTTTGGGTGGAATGACCCTTAGATGAGTTGATTATTGTGTTAATATGATTGAGTGTTTACATGAGTAGTGTTAATAGTAGCATTTTACTTGCTTTATTTTTGTTTTTCTTTGTTTGTGGGAGATTTTGATACTTTTTTCTTGTAGGTGCAATTGACCTTTGAAAATTGAGAACGAAGCACCTCCTAGAAGGCGGAATCGAGCTAGGAACCGTAGGATTGTTGCTCAAGCAATGGAAGGCAATCAACCGGTTGCCAACCCACCTCCTCAAAGGGAGGCTCTTGCCAATGAACGGGAGATTGATGTCCAAGGGATACACATCGAGTTAAGGGGTGTCCAACCTAAAAAAGAGAGGAGATAATACCTCGAAACCAACCCAACCCTCAAAATCCTTACCCTTGCCCCTACCTTTATCCATATCAATACCCACCACCTCCTCAAGGACAAAATGTCAATCCTTATCCACCTCTATATCCACCATATCCTCCTCCATATCAAGACCAAAACCATATTGCTCCTTACAATCCACCACTACCTAACCACCCACCACCTCAAAATCTGAAGACCAAAATCCTCCACCTCCAAGAGAAGGAAGGCTAATTCGTGCCTACTTTGAACCTCAATTACGAGAATACTACGATGGGATTACAAGACCGAATATTCAAGCCAACAATTTTGAGATTGCACCATCTATGATTAAGCTCTTGATGGAGAACCAATTTGAAGGAAGAGATGGAATTGATGATCCCCACAAACACTTGGATAGATTTTGGAGTTGGCGAGGCACCATGAAATATAATGGTGTGTCGGAGGATGCAAAAAGTTGAGACTATTTTATTTCACACTCACGGGAAGGCAAAGCAATGGTTGAGTAAAACAATTCCACCGGGAGTGTCCATACTGGGAAGAGGTGAGCCAAAAGTTCTTGCTCAAGTTCTACCCTCCATCAAGAACCGTTCAAGCTAGGAATAATTCTTAAAAAGACTTAGTTATAAAATTTCTTTTATCGAGTCTAAGTAGTTGCTCTTGTGTGAATTCATCCGATAGTAATGTGCTTATGTGCCTAATGTGTAAAATATTTTACTTGAATAATCTTTGACTAACACCAACCTGTTGAGTTTATTTCTTTCTTGTGTTTTAACATCATCAAAAATGGGAAAATTGTTAGATCAAGAAGTTGTTTTGATGAGTTAAAAATGTATAAGTTAGATAGCGTGTGTAAAAGTAAGATGACCAATTGATGATGTATAGAGCAGTTGATGTAATGTAGTACGTAAGTTAAAATTTGAGACTAGGTTAGCTTAGATAGTCGGCTTAGGTTCAATACTCTAAGGTCGTAGAGATCATGAGTAGAATAAGAAAAACGGATCTCGGCTAAGTTCGATCAGACGACTACCTCAAGAAGATCAATGAAGTCGAAGTGGTTTTCAAGAAAGGTTGTTAGACGGTTAGGGTTTGTTCTAACAAACTAACCGTCTCATATTCTTTATAAATAGACTTAGGCACGATTCGAAAAGAACTTTTGGCACACTTGTTATACATACATTTTTAGACTTAGCTAGAAAATAAAAAAGTATAACTATTTTTCAAGTGTTTATAGAACACTACTTATATCTTTCTCTTCTACGAAATGCACTTGCGTATTCATAGATTAGATCGAGATTAGATTAGAAGAAGAAAGATAGTTTGAAGATCTGAATCTTCAACTTTGTACTTGTAATCGAGGAGAAGAAGAAAGTAAGAAAGAGAGCTAGTGTAGTCCCTTCTTGATTGAAGGAGGAGAGTGGATGTAGGATTTTATAATCCGAACCACTATAAATTCTCGTGTTCTTTACTTTACGCATTTACTTTTCATTCGATTTATCTTCATAATTCATATTCATATCAAGAAGTTTTTAGATCCATCTGAAAATGATTGAGTATAAAAGTGTCGTTGAGTACTCTATATAGTTTAGAGGATTAGCTTGAGTATAACATCTGAAATTCGAAAGAAGTTTGGATAATTTATTCAACCTCCTTCTAGATTATTCCTAGATGTTTGAACTCAATCTGGGACCAACATAAATAAATACAATTATAATAAAGATATAGATGTGTTCTTAAAAATTTTGTATTTCTTTTTTATCTCATTCATAAATTACATTTCATTTTCTATTTAAAAAATTTCCAAATAAATATTCCCTCCCATTTCCTATTTCAAAATCTTTCTTCTCATTTACATTTATTTTCATATTTTTTTCATTTTATTACATTCTAATTCCTTTTCTTTTTTCTATTTAAAAAAAAAAAAAAGGAAAACTCATTTTCTATTTTAAAATGTTCCTTGCTAATGCACTCTCTCTCAGTGTATTTAAAAATAATTTCCTATTTTGCCTTGCTTACTACATTCTCTTCACCATTATAAAAATATCCTTTTTACTTACATAACTATTTTGAAATTTTCTTCCTTCCTTATATTACCTCACGTTTCATATTTCAAATTTTATTCTTTTTATGTAAATTCATCTAATTTTCTATTTCAGAATTTTCATTCTTATTTACATTCCTTCCTTTTATTTCAAATTTTCATTTTCTATTTTAATGTTTTTCTTCTTATGTACCATTCATTTTATTTCCTATTTCAAAAATTTTATGTTTACTTACGCTCCCTTCTCCCTTTCGGTATTTTTTATTTTATTCGAATTTTATTCATTTTTGTTTCATTCATTCTCTAAATATTTATTTCACCTTCTAAATCCACACAAGGGCCCCTCTCACCCCCTCACAAGAAACCCTAGATGTTTTCACATTTTTATCTTTCACAGCCCGACTGCCGCCGCCACTCGCCTCTCTCCAAACGGCTGCCGCCACTCACCACTCTCCAAACGGATTCACCTCTCAACTTATAACAATCTTTACTGCGTCTGTAGCGTGTTTCGAGACTTACAAGCTGCTACTCATCTCTCCATGTGTCTCGTACCTCGCATCACACAACCACATACATCTTCACCTTGACACACAAATAGGTATGTTAGACAACTTTAAGATTCGATTTTGTATGTTTAATTTGTGAGTTTTGAAAATATAAGTTATCACTTAGAGGGCATAAAAGGAATATTCCGTTGGATCTTCCACACATCTATCTTCACTTCACACTCATTGTTGAAATCTTGTACGATTGATTTGATGTTAGTCGTAAATTTTTATGCATCTCTAATGGACTTTTAGGCGGCAACACACAATCCCCTTTCTAAACGGCTTGATTTCTCAAGAGTTTTTTTAATAACAAGCCTTTAAAAAATGATATTTTTAAATGACAAAAATTTGTATAGACAAGTTGCACCATGCACTTTAAATATATTTTTAAATAATATTAATTGTTTTACAAAAAAATATAAGTTATGCGTTTTCACCGAAAAATATTAGTTATTTCCACTGAAAAATATTAGTTGCGTACAATTTTTCGGTACAAGTAGTGTATTTAGTTATCGATTGAAAACCAAAGTGATAATTTTGGTTTAGTCGGTGGTTATTTTGTTATGTCTTTCAATCAGTTTCAATTAATGACTATATAATTTTTGATTCATTTGATTTAGAGTAATATCAATTTGCAACACGTATTATAGACTATAGTACATTTTTCAATTTGCAACTTGTACTATTTTTTTAATAAATTACAACTCATATTATATTATTGTTCTTTTTTTTTTTCGACCAGATTATATTTGTCAATACATATTAATTATTTACTTTTACTGTGGAAAAAAATTTAATTGTGGCATAATTAAGCAGAGTTTAATTTGCTTATGAATTTGATTGAAAATTAAACTAAACGAGAAATTTTACCACAATTTGATATTTTGTACAACTTTAAATTAAATAATAAATATAACCTTTGGCGAATATAATTTGTCCGGTAAAATAACATATTGATTAAAGATATCTATTAATCAATTACATAGTACGAGTGTCACATCTGTAAAAAAAAAAGTACATATTGCAAATTGATTTAACCCTAATTCGATTTGTAACTTAAACCACCCAACCGAGCCATTGGATCGTGAAAACTACTAAAAAGAAAAAAATCAACTTTCATTATTTCCTTTAAAATATGTTCCGGTGGCACTCTAATTTATTTAAAATGTTACTCCCTCCCGGAACTATCTTCAAACTTTCTATTTCGATCTGTTCCACAACTATCTTCACACCCCAAATTTGGAATACCCTCCATAAACTACACCCTCACAATACCATTTAAATTTAAAAATGTCACTCTTACTTTATTCTCTCTTCTACACTTTATCTCATACAACCACCCAAAATACGCTTGCACTTTATTCTCTCTCTTACACTAATTTAAATTTTCTTAATAAGCGTATCTCTTCACATATAAAGATAGTTTCGGGACAGAGAGTATAATATAATAAATATAATTTGTTAATATATGAGACCGTCTATATAATTATTTATTAATAATTTATTGAGTAAAAATTATATTTTTATTCCCGTAAAAAATCAATATTTTTATTGTTTAAGAAAATGAATAATTTATTATTATTATTATTATATAATAATAATAAAACCCATGCAATAGATATTTATGAACATTTAATTTCCCTCCAAAATCCACTATTAAAATTCTTAAAACAAATTGATTTGGGCCGGGGCCCATAATATACGCACTCGGAATTCGGAATGACTAAATTCAAAATGAATTTACATTCGTTAGATTTTAGGGTTTTTTCAACTCTATTTCCCCTGTTTTCTTAATTGTATTAAATTATTCGTTTCAAGGTACTGCAGTGAATGAGATCAAGCTTCGGAAATTTGAAGTCGGTATTCGAGCTTGGTGGCAATAATTTTAACTCTTGAGGTATTCCATCATTTGTTAATATGATGCTCAATATTCATAAGTTTTACAATTTTTTAATAACTATAATTTGTTGAGATGATGATCATATTCTATCTTAACCAAAGCCTTTACATATTGCAAAATTTCTTGCTGCTCATATATACGATTGGATACATTGAATTTTGGCTTGGTGGCATATTTATTTATGCTTTGCTTCGTTCGATAATCTAGGTTTTGTCTCGCTCATACATTTTAATTAGAGATTTCTACTTTCTAGTAATTTGGTGAATGTTGGTATATATTTACCTCATTTGTCCAGATCAAAGATCATTTCAATTGTTGGTGGTGTTTAGGGAATGAGTCTGCAAAGATGAGGGTTGAGTTCTAATAACTGCTGTGACTCTCATTTTAATTTACCATACTTTAATTATGGTTGCCCTTTTCCCTTTATTAACATGGAGACAATTTCTTGTTCATTGACTAAATTTTTCTTTTACGCTAAATCGGGGTTCATTGTTCAGGGGAATGTGTTGATTTTTAAGATGCTCGGGACATGCATACCGTGCGGGCATGCCGATATTTTAGCTTTTTGGTGGGATTGTATTTGAATTGTTTACTTAGTCAACTGATTTGATCTTCTTAGGAGTGGAACTTAACATAAACATTTACATGAAATTTTGTAGTACGAGACGAAGTGAAGTTACATGACCTCACTTTTGTATAGCATCCTATCTTTGTGGTGTCATGAATTAATTGTGATTTTTTATGTGAAAATGGGAACCAGATGAAGGTAAATCTTTGAAGAAAGTGAGTCTATCCTTTTGTCATTCTTGAATTCGGCATTGCATTAACATTCTTAGCTACTATAATTTGTTGCCCTTATCCCAAAACTTCCCTCCCGTCCATGTCTTCATAGGGTTTTAAATCTTGCAGTGCCTAACACCCCCCACCACCCCAGCCCCCAAATTCCCACACTGAATTTTCCTTTGAAATTCGTTCACTTCGACATTTGATCCACACACTCCGCTGCCATTTTCCACCTGTATGGATCCCTAGTTACAAAATCAAGAATCCATGTTGAAAGAATCCATTAAACACTTTGTAACCTCACCACAATGGCAGATCAGATTTCTCGTCTTTTGAGTCAATTTTCTTGATTAAACTAAATAATGCTCGATCCACCTATTGAAATCACTTGCTTTTGCCCCGCATTTAAATTTCATGCTGCAAAATCGACATGCAGAAAATAACCCTTTCACCAGAGTTGTGATAGTGAAAAATTTGCTGAGCTTATTGATTTTATGTTCTAATTTGAGCAGTGCATCAGAAAAGATTGCGTTGCTTGCTCCCATTGTATATGATCTTTACAATATTGTATGTGATACTAGGAAGAGTGATCTTTGTGAGAAAATAGAGGTTTGCAAATTGGTAGAGGATATGGTTAGTTATGTTACGATGTCAGCTGTGGTTTATAATTATGGAAATGAGGATGTTTAATGTGATAATAATTAATGTGGTTTGTTTGAGGATTTGATTCAGGTTCGGACTAGCGATCGAGGTCGGGAAATTGCTACTCTACGGAGAGTTTAAAGACCTTTTTTCCTCTTTTGGGATTTGTACAGAGTTGCTACTTTTAGGTGATTTTTCTTCTTACTTCTTTATATTGTCACACTTTATAAATATGTCCTAAGTAAAGAATTATTTCCATTGATTTTTCAAGCTAATATCAATTGTGTCATGCTTCTTTTGAGTTTGTTGCTTCAAGGTATTTAATTGGTAATTTTCCTTTGTTTGAATTGCATTTCTCTTAATTGTTTGATGAGGAAAATTGTACTTCAAAAATTAATTTCTTTCAAATTAACATACATGTAGTTTTCCTGGAGACTAATGCTTACGTGCATTAGCGAGAGTATGAAGGAATCGTGTAAGTAATGGATGAGCGGAAACTCAAGAAAATGTAAGCTTGTTTCTCATTTTGAGACTAGACACTGTTTGCATGTGAGGAACAATTTTGGACAAAATATTATGTAGTGGACATTGATATAGTGGTTATGCGTCTTGTAAAGTTTAGGAAAGCATTTTATTGTTCATTCTAGAGAAGTCATTTATAAATTCTAAAAGCCATGAATTGAACTTTCTTTTAAATGAACTTAACAGGAAGTTACCTATTTAAATGTTAACTAAAACTAAGCTTCCAAACTCATAAAATAACCACAAGCAAAGTTACATGTCTAGTTAAGTCCATTCAAAATGGTTTTCCAAACACACTCAACGCCATTGGAGAATATGATTTGATAAGCAAGATAGTCAAAAGCTTAAGCACAACTCCTAGCGCTCTAAACCCAAAGCATGAAATAATGTGAGCTTGACCGAAGTGAAAAGTACCACTACTTAAAACATTATGTATATTATTTCATTCAATAAAAACATGATAATAGTTCTAAGATCATGTCCTAGGCATCATCAAAAACATACATGAATACATATAATGGAAAACACACATGGGTGTGGGGTTTTACACGAAAAACCTAGAAAAAGGACCCAAAACAATAACGTAAATCAAGCACATACAAGTGCACACTTTAGCTTATGAAGAAAGCAAGCGCTTCATGCGCTTTGAATGCACTTCACTTGTATCACGACACTTTTGATAGATACATAGGATTAAAAATTCTCACCGAAGCTTGCTCTTGACTACATTTTTGCTAAGCAGTAACATGCTTAAGAAATCAAGGAATAAATTTGGCATTTAAACTAAGGTTAGGATTCATTTAAATTCAACACAAAATCCCATGGTTCCAGTTGGTACAACCAAGGATGCAATCGAACAAATTAACACAAAATCCCATAGTTCCATTTTAAGATAATTCTCAAATGGGTAAAATTTTAAACTCAATTTAAGTCATTCAAATTTTGATTACAAATTCCCTCAAATTTTGCTAATAATAATCTAAATGTTCTTCATAGATGTATTGGTTTCATATTAAAATTGCAAAATTTTACGAATTAAAAAAGTTAATGTAATAAATTTTTTCTATCTTTATATTGAAATATTTATTTTTAAATAAGAATCTTTGAATGTTGGTTATAACTATGAAGAGATGTTAGACATAGTTTTACTATTGGTTAATAAATTTATATACATGAATAACAAATTCGTAAAATGTGTTTATAGGTAAGAATGTATTATAATATAAGTTGGTGATCCACCTTAAGCATAAAGTAATACATTTACGGCGTAGAGTATTATTGAACAGGCTGAAATATAGTAATTGGGTGAAAAAGCATTATACTATAGTTGGTCTACCTTAAAGTAATTCATTTATGGTGTAAAAAATATTATTTTCTAAAGCGTATTACTATATGTTTACAAATCATACTTAAAAGAAATGGGTCTGTGGCACAGGGGCGTAGGGGGCTTCAGGTTTTGTGCTTGTTAATGCCAGATGTGGCGTAATTCATAAGACGAGCACCTTTGTGCGTGCGATTTTAGCACCTTTTTTATGCGCCTCCCAAGCATACCTGTGGGATTTTTTTACCCCCTTACCTCAACATATTTTGTGTATTGTCTTTATAATGTAATGGCATGATTTTAGATAGAATATCTCAGAAGAAAACATCGACAAAATCATACACAAGAAAACATCGTTGAACTCTGGTCTAGTGTTTAAATGAAATCTTGGTAAAACGATACTGTACAACAATTGTCGCTTTTCTCTTGTGCTGTTAGCTAGGTTTTTTTCTTGTGTTTATTTTCTAGAATTTTATCTCTTTTTAAGTAATCAATAGTTTTGAACTAAAAATGTATTACTATTTATATTCAGATTTTTAATGTTGTAATTTCTAATTTGCATTTACAGGTGATGTGATTCTCCTTATATAGTTGATCGAATCTGTGACAACCAATGAAGGTACCAAATATAAAAAAATATATGCCCCTAAACTATCTACCCTTAGACATAATGAGTTCTGTTGAAACTCATTATCCAAGGTAGGAAAGAATGATGTCAAAACATTATCTTTGTTGCTGATTCCGATCTGATTCACTGTCCAAACCCTCACTAAAACAAATATATAGGCCCCTAAACTATCTATTATTCGATTTGGTTCATAAACATATTGAGCACAACAAATGCTAATATAACTCACTATTTTCTCTACAAAAATTTCAATCTCCACTCTAAATGATGGATTTCTAGCTGTAAAATTAAAGTGCAAGTGATACAAGAGATAAAAGACGGGAGCAATTACAACCATCTTCTTTAACACACTGCTTTAACATAAACATAAATTTAGAAATTCCAACAATTCCTTAGCAAACAAGTTTTGCTTGGGGTGGCAAAATTCTTAGATTACAATTGTGAAATGTAATATCGCCATAAAACCACATGATTTCAAGAGGCGAATCTTTCGAATCTAGAACCACCCTCTGAAATACGAAACCCAATCGGACAATCTAAAAATACTTTTAGGATACTCGTCTAGAAAGTAACGAATCAAGTTTTTGATTAAGTCATAATTTTCTATTTGGTTGTGACTATTCATCAAACTCATGGTTGGAGCATCCATGTATTATTTAAGACTAAACAAAAAGACTTTGAAATAGAAACAAATATGTATAGCTTAATATTATATTTGTATATGTTATGAAGATTGTGTGTAGATTCTATTTCAATTTATAGTGAAGAGCCAACCTTTACTATTAGGAGGAATATACTCAATCCAGCACTTTCATTTTTTCAATATTGTTGATTTAGATTTTTATTAAACCGTATGATCTAAATTTTAGATTTTAAGGAATCTACAAACTATTAACCAATGATTTGGAGATGGTGAGGAGAGATACATTTTTGATATCATAAGTTGGAAGAAAGATGGATATTTTGACATCCCGACGGGAAATAATTTAATGAAAATATAATTGTTTTTTATTTATTTATTGCATTTTTCCTATTTTAAAGTGGGAAATGGCAAGCCACGTCAACATGTTGGACTCTACAAGGAACCCACTATCTCTCTCTTTATATATATATATATATATATATATATATATATATATATATATAGGTGTGTGTGTGTAGAGTTTTTCATAGTTAACTCTGGTTCTTTGGACACATTTGGTGCAAAAGACAAGAAAATAAGAGAGGTTTGCTTAAGATGATATGAACATGTGCACAAGAAACCTTTAGATGTCCCAAAGACGACAAGCAAAAAAAAAAAAATAATAATAATCTAGTTAGAGTAAATCTCCCATGAACAAGTTTATACTATTAAACTTATTTAACTTATTTTTCATACCCATTAAACATATGACCCATTAAAATCTGACTCACAAAAGCAATTTCATACTAGTATGAAATTGTTTTACCCTAAAAATTGTGAAATAGTTAGTTCAAATTAAAAAGAAAGGAAGACCTAAAAGAATAGAAGCTATATTTCAATATAAATGAGAACAAATGTTTCCATTGAGAACGATGGCGAATATGATCCATATATCTTGCCTCACATAGTTGGATACAAACTTAGTTGTTAATGTTATTCTTATTGTTATTGTAGTACATCTTGTCCAAATAGGACGTGGCTAAATCTCAGTTTTTAAAACAACCAATATGTTATTTCGTAGTATAATTGCTACTTTGTTGCATTTAATGATAAAGTCAATGATTCCTATGGTTGAGTAATTAATTATGGATGAGATTGTCATCAATACTATTGCTTTTTAGGGTTAGGTGAAAATATGAAACCGCCGCTAGAATCTATTTATCGATTCTCTAATGACGAGGGTTAACTATTCACTTTAAATTGATGAACCTACACACAATCTTCATTACACACACAAAATTACACTGAGTGATATATTTCTTTCTATTCACAAGCTTTCTTCTCTTTCATTTAACATGGATGCTTCAGTCATGCGCTTGACGAATGGTCGAACCAATCTGAAAATTATGATAGCTTACTTAAAAACTCGATTCGTTACTTTCTAGGCAAATATCCTAGAAGCATTTTTAGATTGTCCGATTTGATTTACGTATTTCATTGGGTGATTCTAGATTCAAAAGATCCGTCTCTTGAAATCATGTGGTTTTATGGCGCTATTACATTTCACAAGCGTAATCCAAACATTTTGTCACCCTAAGCAAAACTTGTGTTTGCTAAGGAATTGTTGGAACTTCTAAATTCATGTTTATGTTCAAGCAGTGTGTTAAAGAAAGTGGCTGTAATTGCTCCTATCTTTTATCTCTTGTATCACTTGCACTTTAATTTTACAGCTAGAGATCCATCATTTAGAGTGGAGATTGAAATATTTGTAGAGAAAATAGTGAGTTATATTAGCATTTGTTGCGCTCAATATGTTTATGAACCAGATCGGATGATAGATAGTTTAGGGGCCTATATATTTGATTTAGTGAGGGTTTGGACAGTGGATCAGATCGGAATCAGCAACAAAGATAATGTTTTGACATCATTCTTTCCTACCTTGGATAATGAGTTTCAACAAGAAGTCACCATGTCTGTGGGGTACCTGGTTGGGGTTGTTATATATGAAGCCCTTTCATTGAGGTTGTGTCTGAAAATCTCTCCGGGAGTTGATAAAGAAGTCTTGCGGCGAGATGCAAAATCTTGCTATTCAAACAATTAAGGGTTTTCGGAATTTCTACTTTCTAGGTGACTACTTTTTACTTATTATCGTTATTATTATTATTATTATTATTATTATTATTATTATTATTATTAGTTTTATTTATTTATTTTATTTTGTTGTTTAATGTAGTTTCTTGAGTCAAGCTTAAATTCCCTTATTTTGAATTGGTTTAGATAGCACACCATCATCTCTTTCATGTTTTTGTTGAGTTTAGCATGACATAACTTTTGTGTGTTTGTAAATTTGAGTAAGTACCAAATGATTTGGTGAAATCACTTTGTGCAGATTCTACGTCTTATAGACAATTGTGACCTGGTGCCAAATTCCTCTATAAGTTTTAAGGATTACATCATAAATGTGCTGATAAAGATATCAAGTTTATGCTTGGCTTTAGATATTGCATTCTACATAGTAGTTGAAATTCTATGTCTTAGAATAGCTTTAATTTGATATGTTATCTGATGAGAAGTTGCTCCTCACCAGATATGCTCCTCAAAATGTTGTTGGAGCCCAGCTTGCCTGTTGCAGCCTCATTGGTATGTCAATCTATCATTTCAAACAGTTGTAATATTTGGTAATTGACTAACAAAATAATTCTGTAATTGTTGTAGAGTTCTGAAGATGCAATGCTTCTACGAAAAGCATTGTATGATGCTGTTGTTTTGGTTGAGTATTCATTTTATTCTGGGAGATGGGCTCACTCATCAGATTCTATCAGTCACTCAAAAAAGCTGTCTCTGGTTTGGGTGTTAGCTGCTGACCATGATATTCAGTTTGCCAGGTATTAAACAAGTACTTTGGTCACTATTCCTAGTGCTGAATAAACTCTGTGATATGAATATATGAAATTTTTCGAGTACAGGGCTACAACGGATGAAGATAAGGTCGATGCTTATATTAATGCTTACCATGAATCTCGAATGGTGACTGAGTTAGTTAAGTGGGTAAATGGCCAAATTGGAATGGTGCACCCAAGCAGTAAAGCGGAAATCACCACTCCAAGAGCCCTTTTATGTGAGTCTCGTTTCACTTATTCATTTTCTTATTTACTATAGCTTGATCCTTGATGGGAATTAGGTTATGAACTTTAATTAACATGAGAAATGTAGAGGTTAAACTGAAGTGATCTATTAAGTGCGATTTGATTACGAATTTCGCTGAAAACCCCAATTTCTTTTTGAGAATTTTGCTGGAGTTTCAAAAGACAATGATGGTTCACATGCAAAATTCTGTCAAACTTTAGGGTTCCAGGAAATTTTGCCCATAAATTGAAAAAAAAAAAAATTGTCTTATATATGTGGAGGACCAGAAATGACACTTCTTTAATTACTTATTTCAATTGTAGAACATGTAATGTATGGCTGAAAGTTATGATTTGCAGATTGGCTGCTATCCCTAGAAGATCATGGGCTACAAATATTTGATCATAGCATGTCACTACTCTGTGCAAAAGCATTGGTTTGCGTGGAGAACGAGCCACCTCAACTTAGCCTCCAAACACAAAATCTGAATCAGAGAAAGTTCGATCTCAACGTGATCATTGCAGACGTGGATCAACAAATAGATGGCCAGTTGAACAACTTTCCAGGTGAACAACGCAAAGAGGCTTTGACTGGCATGGGAGAATTGCCGAACAAGAAAATCAAGCTCGATCTTTCGGGTTTACCGTTGGGAAGAAGAGCGTTGATGGATACCGTTATGAGAATCCGATTATCATTCCCTCTGATGAAGAAATGGATGTAGATAAACGATGATGTACATATGAGTGTATAATGAACTTATAACGAACTTGTTTTGAAAATTTTAAAATATCAAAAATTTGATCAAGAATTTATGAATTTCATTAGGATTAGTGAATTAGGATTAGTGGTATCATATTATTGTTCATGTGTCCCAACAACAATTAATTTTTGTACTATTTAAATTATTTATATCAAATTGGGTTGCGAATGAGGTCCACATAGTTCTTGCAAACTGCATTGATGAAGGAGCATTTTCTTGGGTTGATTGATTGGGTGGAGGAGCTCCGTCCCGAGACGGGGCTGTCGAGGATATTCGCCGCTTCAGTCGGGGACGAGGAGCCGGTCGTGGTAGTGTCTTCGTGGCGCCATTTTCCGGTGAGAAAGATGGAGTTTGGGTGGGGATTGCCTTTGGTTTGTACATTTTCCCATGGGGAGGAAGATCTGGATTAGGTGGAGTTGATAGAGACTAATGCAGCTCATGTCTTCAATCCACTTCTGATTATCTTTTTTCCTTGACCTGATTTGCGTTGTTATTGGGATGTTATATCCTAAATTATCAAGATATCTCCCAATTTCTATTCACATCAAACCGTTTATTTTGTGTGTTAGATAAAAATATAGTTTGTTTTCCATAGAATTAAAGTATTTGTTATTGTTGATTTGTATTATCTAAAGTTCGAAAAAAAAATCCCGATATATTTTCTATTTTTGAGTGAAATTGTATCCCGATTGTTATAATTATCACCCAAGTATATTACCAAGTTAATTGACAAAAATATCCCTTTTTATTCCAACATAATATTTTAAGAAATTATTACTATTTAGTACAAATTAGCATAGTCAAATTGCTACCCCATACAAATACTGTTTATTTATTCAACTAGATACAATCCCCAATATTTGTTGGACAAATATAACCCTCTAATACTTGAGTGCCAAGATTGCATTATTTTATACATTTCCATCACATCGGTTTGACTTTACAACAACCGTTTAACTCAAAGAATCTTCACGCCACCGTGAGGTGATTTTTTTAATAATATTTGTAGTGCTTTTCTGTCTTGCTTGATTATATATATATATTCATTGTTTTTTTGTTTTTTTATCCATTTTCATTGATTTCAAATTTCAAAATTTGAATTTTGAATTCGTATTGATCTTTCAAATTCCATTATGTCAGTAGCTTTGTATTGCATCTATTGCTTTTACGCATTATTGACGCATGTATTCTCGTTTTTGTCGAAAAATGAGTACTAATTTGGAGATTATCTTGAAAGTTCAGTTCCATGGAGAGCGTAAGATAATCGTAATTGATTCCGAACATCGTTCAATGATCTTTACGAACAAGTAGTTGAGATGTGGCGAAATTGTGCGTTGACGAGAATTCATTATCGTTATTCAGCAGATGGTATTTCTAATTGTGTCCTAGGGTCGATGCTGATCTTTTGAATTTGATTTCATTATGCTCTCATATATTAGAAAGATTGGTAGTAGTTGATGTGTCTTCACTTGAAAAGTTCGCGAGATTGTTGATGTTACCCCAACAAATAAGGAGAAGAAAAGTAGATATTGTTAATCAACTGAAATGAACTCTTCTAATTCTAGTTATTCAACGCCCTTTATACGAACAAGGCGCCGTGTGAGTCTCGAACTGTTCAACATATGATATTTGCCCATCGAGTTGAAAAAACTCCATTGCTTTCTACGATTCTTGGGAGATATTTTTGTTGGGGGTGTGGGTAGCATTTTACGGCGGTTCATCACATTTTAAAAGTCAACTTATTAAATATGCTTCTTTTCAACAATTTCATTTTAAGTATTATCGGAATGATCGGGACTATATTCATGCGGTTTGTGTGGAGAAAACCGGATGTGGGTGCGATTGGTTTGTAAAGGTCGGGAGGATGGTTGCATCTGATTTTTGAGATATATAAGTTGGATCTCACTCATAAATGTAGTAGTAGGTTTTCATCTACCAAGAATAGAAGGTTGTGTCCTAGGATTATTGTTAATTTAGTTAAGGAGGAAGTTAAAGGAAATAATAAAATTCGGGGTAAGGATATTATTGAACATATGCGTATTCATTACGGAATTCGTATTCCATATTATAAAGTATGGCGTACAATAGAATGTGCTAGAGATCAGTTATATGGATCATATGCGAGAATCATATGATTAGTTACGGTGGTACTATGATGCGGTGCAACGCACGAATCCAGGTTCTTCCTTTTTCTCATGTTGTGTTATATATAGTTATTCAGGTTTGAATGTAGTATATGTATTTCAAAATCACTATATACCTAGTTGTTTTCTGTTTTTTTATGCATTTTTTTAGGAGTGATGCATGTTTTTTTTTTTTTTTGTATTCTTATTCCGTTTGTGTTGCATTTTGTCTTTTGTTGTTGTAGGCGGTATTTTTGAGATTGATGTCAATAAAGATACCAAACACTTTGAGCGTATTTTTTTGCATTTAAAGCTTGCCTTGATGGGTTTTAGATATTGTCGTCCGCTCTTATTTATAGATGATACATTCATGGTTGGTAGAGCCAAAGGAACTCTCTTAATCATCTTATGAAAAAAATACAATATCTCTGTAAATGATGTTAGTTAATTGTAAAATTAACACACCATGAAAATTTTACCATATAAATTTAATGAATAATAAATTGAGTGATATTTAATTTGAATATGGTTTGTAATATAATGAACTTTATTTATGAGACTTTTTTTATCGGTAATGTTAGTTGTTAGTAGTTAGTTCACCAAGCGCTAAAACACTCCTAGAATTCTCCAAGCCACCTTATAACTCCAATAATTCGTTCACAAAGGGAATCGAACCTGGGTCACCCACTGAGACTTATACTAATAACATAAATTTCAATATATTTAATTAATATTATATTTTATATGTTACATGAATAGAGGTATATTTTATAAAAATGACTGTAACATATATTTAAAACACAAAAATAAAATTTCTAAATACTTCAACAAGTATAATACAATGATTTTTCTTGCTACAACAATTCAAGTGTATTTTATAACAAACATCTTTTAATTTTTAACAATTATATGTAACAATGTTTGTACTCCGGAATTTTTGAACACTCTATGCTTTGGCATGCACGATCATAAAACCAGTTTAAAAATTGGTACGTCGGTAATGTTGTTGATGAACATTGATCATTCGAAGGGGTTATGTAATGGAACGAGGTAATTTTTTTATTAATGTTATTTATTTATAGTTTAGTTAAGATTTATAATTATATTTGTTAATAATAATATATTTAATATTTATGTCAATTTTTAATTTTTTGTTTTAATATTAGGTTTGTGATTACTCGATTGAAGTCTTTGGTGAATTGGTTTTGATACCAAGACTATCATTAACTCATTCAGGATGCAAGGTTGCCCTTTAAATTTCAGTGCATATAGTTTCCATTAATTATATCATATAATTCTCTCACGTCGAATTATTTTTAAGAAACCGAGTGTTCTACCATGGTCAATTGTATATATTGCAATTTCAAGGATTACTAATCGAGGTGGTTTGAAGATCTTATTGTATAATAGTAATGGTAATAATGACAATAAGAGAAAGAATATCGTATTTCATGAGGTTTTTAGAAATCTTTAATTTTTGGGATATTTATTAAATAAAAATTTTATTATCTACAAAATTTATGTTTGTTTTATGATTTATTGACTTTTCACACACTAATTATTGTATTATTGATTAAATTTTATAATAAAATATTAATATTATTGAAAATACAAAATAAATTATTCATTAGACAACCGTGCGAAGCACGGTTACGGGACAATACTAGTTAAAATTAAATATATTATACTAGATGAGCTTCCACGTATTACTTGATATGTTCATTAAATAAATTTCGTAATATTATATATTATACATATAATATTAATTTTTATCAAATAATAATATACATGTTAAAATAATATACATGTATAAAATTTTATGTAATTATAATATTAAATTTATGTAACGGTAATATTAATTTTATAATAATTCATACTAGAATTATTATAATCATGTGAAAATTTCCTAAGATTTGTTTCAAATTTATTTTACAATTAATAAAAAAGAGATTATTAATAAAAAATCTTATATAATCGATGCATAAATATTAGAATAGTATGTATCTTATATTTGCAATAAATATCATATATGATTATATTAAGTTTTTTTAATAGTACTTTTTTTTTTTTATACATATATTCATTAGGATGAAATAAAGTAAATTAATTGAGTCGGTCCTTTTTTAATAATTTTACTCAATATGTTAATACTATTGTATAGGTGATAAATTATACATTGATACATAATCATTACTAATATCAACTCTTTATATTATTGACTCCTAATCACACACAAAAATTATTTTTCAATTCAATGACACATCGTTTGACTCAAGAAAAATATACACATAAATATTATAAACTCCATATTAATATTAATATATAATGAGATTCATTTGTTTGAAATACTCACAATTAGTATTTAATTAATATTGAACTTTTTCAGCAAAATATCTAATATATTTTTATAGACTAAAGTTAAATAAAATAGTTTTCAAAACATACAAAGATGTATAAATTGGTTTAGTTGGTAAGCATTATAATAAATATGTGAGAGGTTATAGATTCAAACCTTACTATTTTTTTTTTTAATTTACAGAAAATTGACACATAAGAGCATCCACAGTGCTAGGAAGGAATCTTATGTGGCGTGCTACCACTACCCAAAAATTGAGAAAAGAGTGATTGTGGATGTGGTGACAAGGTAAAGGAAGGAAGGATGGGGAAGCTCTGCTCTTTCCTAGGAAGGAGTCAAAATGAGAGAAAATGTGGGTCCCACCATTAATTATAATATATATATATGTGTGTATATATATATATATATATATATGTATGTATTATTTTTAGCAATCAATTCCTTTGTTGCAAAAATTCCGCCTAGGCGGCGCCTTGGCCTCGACTAGGCGCTAGAATGTCGTCGGCCGATTCGATTTTTACAAATTCGATTTTCTAGGCTGGATCTCGTGCGGCGCCTAGACAGTCTTAAAGTCGGGTCCTAGACGGTCAAGATAATTAAACTTTTTTTCTTTGTAAAATCTAATTTATTAATAAAAGAAACTAAAATGTTGAAGTTTATAAAGTGTTGAACCATTAAATTATTTTGATGTGAACTTGGTATTTGAAACATGTGTTTTGTTGTGTAGTTGCACTATAATAGTTAGAATGTTAACTATTTGACTAATTGCGTTGAAATTATATTCTTAACTTATATTCTTTTGTAGTTTAAACCAATTTTTTGAAAAAATAATAATAAGAAAATGGACCGCATAGGATGACCGCCTAGGTAGCGACTAGGCGGCGTCTAGACGGTCTAGGTGCTAAACGGCACAAAACCGCTAGATTAGCGATTTTCGACTTCTACAATCTTGATCAATTCACACATTGCAATTTTTTATTTATTTTTTCTATTTTTTGTTCAATTCGTTAGTTAATATTTATTTTGATTTTTTAATACCCATGTTGCAGTTTTTGTACTCCTTTTTTAATTTCTAATTGTTATTTTAATTAATGTTCACAATCATTGTATTATTTTCTATTATAATCCTTATTTTATTTTCAATAAAATTTTAATATTTGTTAAAAATAGTAATATATTTTAATTAATTATAATTTAAATATCATAATAAATATTAAATTGAACAAGTAAAATTATATACTTATAAAAAAAGTTAAATTATAAATAAACATGACTAATAAAATTAATAAATATAAAAAATAAAAATAAAATAAAATAGATGATTTAAAAGTACGACCCATAAATAGTTACTTTTAGAGTAGGATGCATTGGGAGGGAAATGAGTTTTTTGCGGTATGAGTATGAAACTTTTGAGGTGACATACATGTGGCACACATGTATGTGTCAAATTTTTACCCAAAACTCCTCATTAGCATTGGTGATGCTCTAAGCAAAACTCACCATAAATCGACACTTCACAATAAAAGCGACACGTGTGGCGGTGAAAATATAAAAGAAAATGGCACATAAACAGAATTCATCACAAATCGACACCTAAACAAAAACAAACTCCCTATTAGTATATTTGAGAATAATTAGTTTATTACCCTTAATTCATTTTGGCTCCAATTTAATTGATAATTGTGCCAAAATTTAGCCTCCACCTCTATTCCTCCAATTTTATAGGTTTCAACTTTCTAAAAACCATTAGTTTAAAAAAAAAATTAAATTAAAAATTCACCCCGTTAAAAAAGATTCAGAGTTATGATTATGACTTCAATCTTATGCTAAATTTTAATCTTAATATTATATAGTGAATTTTTAAAAAGATTACGTAGAAAATTCAAATTCAAATTCAAAAATCTTCTAATCTCATCTAAACTAAAAGAAATGTGATTTAGATACTAGTTAATTAAATCTGAGAGGATTATGGCGGAAAGTGAGTGGAGAGAGGTGAGGAAGAGAGATATGAAATATCACCATCAACCCTATTCCGAGAGCAACCTGGTGAGGCAGAAAGGCGTCAAAACCCCTAGATTCACTACAACAAAAAGGGCTTTCCAGACATCGAAAAGTGTCCCAATATGTACTCTATTGGGGCACTTATGAATTTTGAGGCGCTTATCGCATGTGCCTCTAAGTGTAGTGTCCCAATAGAGTTGAGGGCACTTTTTAAGTGTCTCTACATCAACATCTTTCCAAGCATTTACATATGCCCCCAGATTGATTTTTCGAGACACATACAAATGTCTTTTAAAAGGTTTAAAAATCCGGTGATTAGTACATAAGGACACTTACTAGTGCCTTAAAATGAAATATTGAGGCACTTATTTATGTATAAGGACACTTATTTTTGCCTTAAAATGAAATATTGAGGCACTTATTTATGTATAAGGACACTTATTTTTGCCTTAAAATGAAATATTGGGGCACTTATGTATGTACAAGGACACATATTTTTGTCTTCAAAAGATATATTAGGGCACTTATGTGTGTCTTCATATGAATTATTAGGGCACTTATGTCTTCATATCAAATATTACACTACAAAAAAACTCGAAATTAATGAGGGCAATTAGCGAGGACGAAACCCTCGTTAATTAGCGAGGCGAGACGAGGGCCAATTTAACGAGGGCTTTGCGAGGGAAATGGGCCCTCGTTAATTCACGAGGGTATTAGCGAGGGTAGTTAACGAGGGCCGTTTAACGAGGGCGGGCCTCGGTAAGCCCATTAGTGAGGGTGTGTGCCCTCGGCAAATTCTAACGAGGGCAATGCCCTCGCCAGCCCAAAGTTAACGAGGGCGAGGCCCCTCGCGACCAACGAGGGCACACCCTCGCCTAGGCCCAAAGTTAACGAGGGAAAGGGCCCTCGCTAATTAACGAGGGCAAGGCCCCCTCTCTAAGGCCCAAATAATTAAACTTTATTTTATTTTTTATTATTAAATTTATATGTGAAATTACTTAGTGTTCACAAATGAATTGGAAACTACCACCCATTTTATAACATAATAACTATGTTTGTTATTCATCCCCACTCGATGTGGGATAAAACTTGTAGTGGGTGAGAGTGAGAAACTATTCCTCATTTTATATCTCAATAATTGTGTTCAGTTTTCATTCCCATTCGATGTGGGATAAGATTTGTAGTAAGTGAGAGTGAGAAACTACTCTTTATTTTATACCCTCAATAACCTTGTTCATTTTTCCTCCCCACTCAATGTGGGATAAAACTAGTGTGCTCATTGATCAAAATTCATGTAGAAATTTTATTTTGTATACTAAATAGCATTACTTTACAAATCCTAATAAATAATAATAATAATAATAATAATAATAATAATAATAATAATAATAATATTATAATAATAGAAATTTTATTTTGTATAATAAATTGCATTACTTTAGTTGATTTTTATTATTTTGAGTCGCCTATTATTCTATTGTGTTTATTTCAATATAATTATGATAAGTTATAATTTTAATTTTTTATAAGTACATACTATTTTTTAATGTAATATAGAAAAATAAAATTTAAAAAATAGAATTTATGAGTTTTAATTGTTTGAGTTTGAATTTTAATTGTTTAAGAGTATATATTTATACACATGATAATATATAGTTAATATATAGTTGACAATTTAATTGTATATGTAATAATAATAACAATGATGAACAATTATAAATTGTGATAATAATAATAATAACAATTATAAGCATGATAATATATATAGTGAATATATGTATACAATTTAATTGAATATATATGTGATAATATATATATATGTTATAATAATAATAACAATAATAAATGATAATATATATATATATATATATATATATATATATATAGTGAATATATATAGTATACAATTTAATTGAATATATACAATATTAATAATTATAAAATGATAATATATATATAGTAAATATAGTATACAATTTAATTAAATATATATATATATATATATATATATATATATATATATATATATATATATATGATAACAATTTAATTGAATATATAGTATACAATTTAATTGCATAACAATTATAAATTGAATATAATATAAATATAATTCAAAGCAAAAATATAACGAATGATTAGCTTTGCCCAAACGGTAAAGCGACAAGGCCTCTTACGTATGCCTCCACGGAGGTCGCGGGTTCGATCCCGCGAGTGACTAAAATTGGCGATTTAAATGGCTTGGGGCGCGGCCGTGGTCCTGGGTTCGATACCACACTGACCGCAATTTTTTTAATTAGATTTAATATTAGCGAGGGGCGAGACGAGGGGCCCGCCCTCGCCAACGCGCCCTCGCCAAATCCCTCGGCAAAAAGTCGTCGCCAACTCCTCGGCTCGGCCCTCGCTAATTAACGAGGGCACTGCCCTCACTAATTGCCCCCTCGTTAAATCCCTCGCTAAATCCCTCTCTAAAACCATATATT
This sequence comes from Paraleonurus japonicus, assembly GCA_030762865.1. Taxonomy (NCBI): domain Eukaryota; kingdom Viridiplantae; phylum Streptophyta; class Magnoliopsida; order Lamiales; family Lamiaceae; genus Paraleonurus; species Paraleonurus japonicus. Next base: position 28,743,126 of record CM061058.1, on the reverse strand, counting down.
TTTGTGGTGTTAGGGCACTTATTTGTGCCTTCAAATGATATATCGGGATACTTATTTGTGTATTTAATTAATATCGGGACACATAATGCATGGTGTCGAAACTCAATTTATGCCCCCAAAATAATATTAAGGGGCACTTATATGTGCTTTAAATTGATCGCATGAGACATTCTTTTGGGATTTAAATGTAACTAGAGACACTTTAATGTGTAGTATTAAAAATTTGTGCCCCCAAAATTTATATATGTGTCTCTATATTAAAAAAATTACAACCATATATCAATAAATAATTCCATTCACGCAAGAAAGGCATTAACAATTTATATCAAATGAAAATTTACTATTAAATTTGTAATGTCATTTAACAACTAAATAGCCAAAACAATCCAAAAGGCAACTAGGCCTAAAACTCTTGTCCAAAGTATGCAAGAAAAACTAAAGAGAATCATAACGTTGTTTCTACAAAATACGAAATATGAAAATAACACCACTTAAATTGTGAAGATTCTTTGAGGTTGGTTATTCTCGTCCCAATAAATTCTTGCATCAATTTTCATCATCGTCCAATACAATCTGCATATTAGATAGAAACAAAATAAATAATATGAACCAAAAATTTACTAAACATAGATGGACTTAAAATAATGCTTATGCCACAAATAAAACATAGAAAATATTTCATTGCTGGTGGTTATATTAAAATTTATCGTCTAACTAATGGTAATAGTAAGAAGCTACGAATAAATAATACACAAAAGTGCTTTATATCTTAGATAAGGCAAAATAAATAAAATGCACAACAAAGATAATACATATAATGTCTAATATTGAGAGAAAAGAAGATACCAATGACAAAAGCCAAGCGATCGGTGCTCCAATAGAATCTCCAATTGATTGCACAAGATCAGAAGGATAAATCAATATTTCTTCACCCTTCAAAATAGATTGAACCACTACCTCGCAAATCATGGGGCCAAGGTCCCTACCATTTAGTATAACACCACATATTGCTCTCAAAATGTCAATTGCAATTGTTTCATTAAAATTACCAAGACTTTTCAATTTCACATAGGCTCCAACCTGAAATTTGGGTCTTAATTGTTAATAAAATTATTGACATGTGTATAAATATATCTTCATGTAATAAGTAATTTAATATCATGTGTTTACCCTTATACGAGATGGACGACTTATTTGATATCATGTATAGGATCCATTTCTTGCAAGAGTACTGAAAAATGAGCCAGCGTGCTTGTTCTCTTCTCGATCATTTGGTTGGCCAAGATCATTGAATGAAACATTAAGTCGTTGGAATAAAAAAATTTATATGATTAATACACGAAAATTATATAATAAAACCCAATAAATAAATGTCTAAAAATCAACTTACCAATAGAGTCTGGAACTGATTTTTTAAAAAATTGAACAAAAAGGCGGTTGAAACTCATTAAAGGATATAAGTAGATAAATAACAATAAGCAATAAATCACATTATAACTTCAAACGTTAAAATAAGTAATAATAGCAAATCTAATCGTAATGAGAAAGTCAAGCTTTAATTCAAACTATAAGTCCTTCTACATCATCCCTAACCAAACTTATACTTTCACTTCATCGTGAGCTTGTTGACATAAAGAAGAGAGATTACTCACTATGATGTTTGGATCGAAGGAAGCTCCGAAGTATGCAATGGTATATTTTCGAGTTCAAGCTCCAAAGCGCATACAAATATTCCACATTACCAACCATTTACAACAAAATTGCAATGGTCTTTATGTTAAGAGTTACCCAAACTCTATTTTTGTGGTATTTTTCGACCATACGTGGCTGAGCTAGACCATAAAAGTAGAGTTTAATTTGCAATTTCAGAAAGTATAAATTGTAATTGAATAAAAAATTACACACAATGAAAATTGATAAAAAAAAAAAAAAAAGGTACAAGTTACAAATAATATTAAATACAGACAAATTGTGGGAATAAATCAAATAAACAAAAAAAAAAGTAAATTTCTCAAGGCTATTCTATTCTCCCTCATCATCACCTCTCCTCTCCTAAATAGAATAACCTCTGTTTTTCAACACCTTCTTAATTTCTCTATTTATTAATGACTTGCAGCATTTCACTTCCACGCTCTCTTTTTTTTTTTTTTTCTTTTTAAATAAAATTGAAGGGAACTTGGCAGCAAAGATTTCAGCCACCAAAAACTAATTATTGGTCTGAATTAGCAGCTTGTTCGTTCAACTTCCTCCTTACTTTTAGTTGTAAATGAAGGCGCCATTGTATTTCATATTTTGAAATTTACATAGTACTAATATTTATTCCAAATTGTTAAAAACATATACATGAAATTAATTTTGCAGTTGATGTTAATCCAAGGGCCCGGTGATAAACGGCATTTATGAAAATGTCATTAAATTTATAATACTAAATATGAATAAGTTACTACAAGGTCAGCAAACATAACTGGCTGCAACAAAGTCTGTTTCTATATATGTCCATGGACCATCACAAAATTAATAACATGGATTACCAATTACTATTATTCACTCAAATATAACATTCTCACAAGACTCAACTCAAAAGGCAAACCTCATGAAACCTGCAAATTTTGAACTCTGCTACAAAGTTATACTTTTCTTGCAATTTGCACTCGAAGTTTTTACAAAGAAGTGAAATATATCCTTTCTTCTCTTCAGACTAACCTCCTCTTCATCACTTAACTGAGATATATATTACAGCACATTATAAAGGAACAAATCAGACCAAAAACTCGTTGCACCATGCAAATTTTGCAATTTTAATTCAATTTTTATTGAAATATGACTCATTCACAGAAAAACTAAAATATATAATGAGAAAATTTCTAGTTATATCTTATGCTGATTATCATGATCAATTAGTATATTGATTCTAAAATGGAAGAACATATTGAAAGTCTTTCCTATTCTAAAATATCATGCTCACAACGTAGCATTAAATTGTATTCACAACTATCATGGCATTGACATTTAAAACTCGACTACTTCATATTTTCATACTTATCAACTAAATCTTAAATTTATCAAATGTTAAATTGTGTAATCAAAACTTCATCCACATCATTGTAGAATTAAGTTCAAATAACCTCTCAACAAACTAAGCCGTAAATAAAACACAAGAAAGCACAGGATGAAGCCATCATCTTTGCATCTGTCGTTTTAACAACCTTATTAACTGGAATATCATATTCGATAAATTCAACGATGCAACACATTTCTTGCTACAAACGATCAAACATGCGAGAATCTCTGTATCTATCGGTGGTTAAACAAACCAGTGGTTCGATCATCAAAGTAAATAATGGGGAAGAACCACCATCATGAACTGCTCTTTAACATCAAGAACAAACTATCGCGTGCATAAATTAAACAAGTTCATCCATATTGAAAGTCTTTCCTATACTAAAATGGAAGAACATATTGAAAGTCTTTCCTATACTAAATGGATGAATAACGAGGCTATGAGAAGAAGCCTATAGTTAATTAATCATTAGAAAAGGGAAACTCACGATTCAAGAGAAACTCACAATCGTAGGATGTCGCTTTTTCCGAAGAAGGACAACTCTGTTTTGCCCTTCCTTGAAGAAGTCGTTGAACCTACGTCGACCACTTGCTTTCCGATCTAGGATTGATCGGTTCTCAATGGAGCAAGCAAATCTCCTATTTCCTTCACTTCGAGTTGATCGGCAGATTCCTTCGATGAGGAGTCATTCCTCGGAAATTGAATTAAGACTAGAAAATGAATTGCTCGATCAATTATAGGTCGACGCTCCTATCCATTGCTCGATCATAGATGGAACGGTGAGAACGGATTGAGAATAGCAAAGTAAGAATGGATGAAACTCTTGCCCTAATTTTATTCCACCGCTGAATTGCTTGATGAATGACAGAAAGGGTGAAACTCTCAGAAATTAAAATATGCCCTTATTTTATTCAACTGGGAATACAAAATGAGAACCGGGAAAAATTAAGCCTATATACCGCCAATTTTATTTTTGGGATTACATTTTTAAGTGTCTCAATAATTAAATATAATGAGCAAATTTAATTAAGTGTCCCAAAAATAATTGTTAGAGACACTTATGAAAAAATGACCGAAAAAGTGTCGCAATATGTAGTTTTTGTTGTAGTGATTCTTTAGATCAAACTCCTCTAACCCAACGATTAATGGCAGAGAGGTGGTGAATTGGAAGGCTGATGATTTTGACCAGGTGAGAAAAGGTGACATAGGAAAGGAGGAGGAATGCCACACATTCCTGTTCAAAAATTTTCCAAAAACTGCGACCTGAAATCATTGTTGGACAGATTTATGAAGGTGGGGAGAGTGAAGGACGTGTTTTACCCTGGGAAGAAGGATAAAGTTGGTAAGTTGTTTGGGTTCGTTAGGTTTCCTAGAAGCCAGGACGAAGGGGAGATCCTAAGGAGGTTAAACAACATTTGGTTTGGTTCTTATAAGATGTGGGCAATAATTCCCAGATTCAGTAGGGATTCTCTGACCATCACTAAGAATCAACATCCTGTCAGAATCCTCTCTAGAGGAGGGTGGAGGAAGGATGATTTATCTTTCGCTGATGTGGTCAGTGTACAGAAAGTTAAATCAGTAATTGATAATTCAGAAATGAAAGCTGATGGGATACACTATCAATCCTCAGCAGAGGATAAGATGTGGTGGTCGGAGTGTTACACCGGTTTCTTGAGAAGAAAGTTCTCATGGAATGATTATGCGGAGGAACTACAGAGTGAATGCGGAAGTCTCTTAAAATTTCGGTCCCTCGGTGGAAATCTAATCCTATTTCAAAAGGCGGCGGATAGGAATGTTGGCGAACTTATGAAGGAATTCGATGAATGGATTCATTTCTGGTTCGAATGGGTGAGGCCGTGGAAAGAAATTGACATAAATCTAAACAGAGAAGTTTGGACGCTTTGGTATGGTGTGCCAATTCATGCATGGACGGATGGCTTTTTGCAAAGGCTTGTGCTCATTTGGGATTGTTTATTAAACTTGAAGAGTTTAAGGATAAATGGGATCCTTTGTATTCAGCAAAGGTTTTAATCTCATCCTCATGTCTCTCGAAGATTTATTGTACTATGAATGTTTGGATTGATGGCAAGTCGTTTACGGTCCGAGTGGTGGAGGCCTGTCAATGCAACTATGCTCTGTCCGGAAAGCAGTGTGACAAGTTAGACGAAGAGTCCAATTCGGAGTGGTCTGATGATAGAATGGAGCAGGGTGTAAGGGAACAATTGCTAGACATTTCTGATGGGCAAATATCGGATGGTCCGGCAGACGCGACGGTGAGAGAATTCCTGAAAACTCAAATTGTCGGGTGGAGTTTTCATCGGGGATACTAAACGTTCCTTTGGATAAAGAGCCAAGTTTGCATGCGGACTGTAACCAAGAATTAATGAAGAATAATCACAATCCAGTATTTCTCAATGGTGATGTGGAGGTTACCTTGGAAAATGGAGACTTAGCGACGGAGGATTTGCATGTGGCAGAAGAAAATTTGGTAATTGGGGTTAGAAACAGGTTTGAGGTTAGTTGCCAAGAAAAAGCTTTTTGCACTAACAGGCCTTGTGATGGGCTTGTAAAGGGGCCCCAAGAAGAAAATTTAAATAGTGTGGGGCAGGAAAATAATAAAGTTATTGGGCATACGTCTTTGTCTGTTTATACGGTGAATGGCAACCCAGAAAAGTCAGGAGAAAATCAGGCTCAAAATAGGAATACTGAACCGGTCCTGGGAGCTAATTCTCGAGTAGTTCAAGAAAACCGATCGAAGGTCTATGCTGGTAAAAAGAAAAAGACTTGGTTAATCAAATTGGGGATCTAGGGATTCCTTCGAAGCTACTGAAAAGTAAAGGTGAAAGGGTTAATCCTCACCTGAGGGCATCTTCTTCTGTGCTGCCAAATTCCGCCGATGTCCATGTCTCAGTGGGGGCCAGAAAAAGGAGAAAAAATAAATGGAGAAAGAAGAAAAGCAGTTCGAAGGGGGTAGAACGCATTAAGGAGAAACAAAAGTGGGCAAAATTTGTTAAGGGTATGGAAAACGCATCAAAGGTTCGGACTCTGGATAGTGATTTAAGTTCTAAGGATGAGGATTTAACCTCTAAATTGATCCGCGATGAAGCTTAGAACTTGGAACTTCGGAAAAAAGCTGGGAATTTCAAGTGCAGAATCGGATGAGTTAATATTGACACAAATTATGGATGGTGAAGAGCTTGGATTGGAAGGGCAGAATGAGGGATTGGAGTCAAGTGATGATGTTTATCCATGAAGCTTCTCTCCTATAACATACGCGGTGCTGGGAGTGTAATAAAAAAAGGAGGTGAGTACCTTAATTAGAAAATTTGATATAGATATATGCTGCCTTCAGGAAACTAAGTTAGAGAATGTCAGTGAGGTGGATGCAAGATCTTTATGGGGAGAAAATAGATGTGGGTGGGCGGCGAAGGAATCTATGGGAAGGTCGGGCGGGCTAATAACATTGTGGAATGATGAAAAATTTGTTTGCTCAAGCCAGTGGCACGTGACGGGCGCAGTGGTAATCAACGGATTTTGGAGCAGGGAGAGATTGAATTGTTGTATCATAAATGTGTATGGCCTGAAATCGATTGAAGAGAGGGCTGACTTATGGGACAGAATTAGAACCGTAACTGATCAAAATAATGATTTGTGTGTATGCGTGGTTGGGGACTTTAACTCCGTCAGATGCTCATCAGAGAGAAGGGGCTCCTCTGATGCAGTATGCAGGAAAGAAATTGAAGACTTTGATGGGTTCATCGAAGAGGCCAAACTGATCGACTTGCCGTTACATGGGAGGAGATTTACTTGGTACAAACCCAATGGCCAGTGCAAAAGTAGGCTCGATAGAATGTTAATTAATGAGGAATGGGGTTTGAAGTGGCCTGAGACGTTTACAAAGATCGGTCTCGGACCACTGCCCTCTTATTTTGGAGACAAAATCAATGGATTGGGGAGCGAAACCTTTCCGGTTTATCAACGCTTGGCTTTCTCACCCAGAACTCAAAACGCTTTGTGGAGAAAGTGTGGAAAGAGTACAAAATCGAAGGGTGGGGGATATGTTTTGAATGAGAAATTCAAACTTCTTAAAGAGGACCTTAAGAAGATTGATGAATTGAATGATAAGATTCAGGAGCTGGATTTTATCGATGACGCTTTTGGCCTTGAAGAGGAAGAGATTCGGGGAAGAAATGAGGCTAATGCAGATTTATTCAGATGCCTTTTTCAGAAGAATAGCCTCATGGCTCAAAAGGCTAGAGTTCGTTGGCTTAAAGAAGGTGATGTTAATTCGAAATTCTTCCATAGAACCATCAATTTCAGAAGGAAAAAAAAACGAACTTACGGGGCTGCAATTAAGGGGATCTTGGACTGATAATGTAATGGAAATTAAGACTGGGATCAGGGAGTTTTTATGAAACACTTTAGTAAGGATAAGAAGATTCGGCCTACGTTTATTCCCCGCAATGGAGATAAAAATTACAGCTGAGGCAAACCAATTCTTAATCGCTCAGTTCTCGGAACAGGAGATATATGAAGCTATTGATGATTGTGATTCGGCCAAGAGTCCCGGACCGGATGGCTTTAATTTTCGGTTCATCAAGGAGTGCTGGCATGTATTGAGGGATGATTTCTTGAGGATATATGTTAGGGAGTTTCACACCTATGGGAAATTGGTTAAGGGCAGCAATCCTTCCTTTATCGTATTAATCCCTAGAGGAAGCAGTGACGTTGAGCGACTACAGGCCAATTTCATTAATCGGGTGTGTGTACAAGGTTTTGTCCAAGATTTTGGCGAAGAGATTAAGCTCGGTTCTTGACCAGATTATATCTCCTAATCAGAGTGCTTTTTAGGAGGCAGATTCATCCAAGATGGTGTTGTTATTGTGAACAAAGCAATTGTGGAAGCAAAGAAAAAGGATTGGAGCGTATTTTCTTTAAAATCGACTTTGCCAAGGCCTACGATTCGGTAAATAGGGGATTTTTACAGAATATGCTAAATTTCTTTAACTTTGATGTGAAATGGTCGAAGTGGATTATGGAGTGCGTCTCCTCGGCGAGTGCAACAGTACTTGTTAATGGGAGCCCCTCAGGGGGTTTAAAATGGAAAGGGGTTTAAGGCAGGGGATCCTCTTTCCCCTTTCCTTTATTTGTTGATAGCCGAAGCATTAAGCATCCTCGTATCAAGAGCTGTTGAGTCCGACGCCTCAGAAGCAATTGAGATTGGAGATCACAATATTCAAGTCTCGCATCTCCAATATGCGGACGATACCATATTCATGTGCAATGCTAGTCCGGCAAACATAATGTCAATCAAGAGAATCCTTAAGAACTTTGAATTGTTGTCAGGACTAAAAGTTAATTTTCAGAAATGCAATTTGATGGGGATTAATATTGATAGGGATTGCTTGGAGGCATCAGCTAGTTATCTTGGATGCACTGTTGGGAGATTCCTTTCTCTTTCTTAGGAGTCAAAGTCGGTATTAGTAACAGAAAGGCTGCAGAATGGTCTGATCTTATCCAGAAAATGAGGAACAAATAAAGAGGTTGGGAGGATAAAAGATTTCCTTTGGAGGACGGATCACTCTACTCAAAGCTGTGCTGAATTCCATTCTAATTTACCAGTTATCGTTTTACAGGTTACCAAAAAATCTCTTAAAACTCTCATTTCATTACAACGCAATTTTTTATGGGGAGGGAATGAGATTAATTCTAAAATTGCTTGGCTTAGTTGGAAGAATTTGTGTATGCCAAAATCAGGGGTGGTTTGGGTGTGAGAGACCTTGATGTTTTTAATAAAGTTTTGATTACCAAATGGTTGTGGAGGTTGCTTAGTGATCAAGAGGCTCTATGGGTGAGGGTTGTTAAGTCGATCTATGGGTCGGTTAGATTGGTGGGAGGGAGACCAAGGTGTTGGTCGGGCTGGTGGCGCGGAGTGATCGAAAATGGCATGGGGGAGAAGGGGAAATGGTTTTGGCAGGAATTAGAGCGTAAACTTGGAGACGGGGGTGACACTTCCTTTTGGCATTATTTGTGGCTCACTGATTTACCTTTGAAGGACAAATTCTCTAGACTGTTTAATTTGTCTAAGGATAAAGAGGTTGTAGTAGGTACCATGGGTAGCTGGGTGAACAACATTTGGCCGTGGAATTGCTCGTGGAGAAGACCACTATTGGCTCGGGAAGAGGCTATGGTTGATAGTCTTTTTCAGTGTATCCTCCAGGTTCGACCGAAACAGAGTGTCAAGGATAATTTGAGCTGGAAGGGATCTAAGGATGGTATTTTTAATACAAGGTGTGCTTATTCAAAGCTGAACATAACAGCTGCGAGCGACCAGTTCCTGGGGATGCGAAAATCTTCAAAAAATTGTGGGATCGTATTGCTCCGATCAAGGCCTCGGCGGTTGCTTGGAAGGTCGTTTGGGGGCGGATTCCTACCAGAGATAACCTGAGAAAAAGGTTGATATTGAAGGATAGAGATGATCTCACATACCTGATTAGTGTGAAAATTGCATGATTATTGTGTGCTTAATTGTCTCAATTTGATATCATTTTCATGTTAATTCACATTTAATTTGCTAATTGCATTTGATTATTTAATTTGGTGTCTTGAGTTTAATTTGTAGATTTGAGGCGATTTTGGAGGAATTTTTCAGGAAAATTAACATCTTCAAATCTAATGAGAAATTATATAGTTGGAAAGAGGACCGAGAGAGTTTATCAATGCAAAAAGAATCGGGTCAAACGGAGCTAGTATGAAAGAGATACGGTCGAACGAAGTTGGGGCGGCGAAAAACACAACACATGAATACACCCTTTGTATTAGGAAATACACCCACCAACCGCACCCACCATTCTGATGAATACACCCACCATCTTCCTCAAACAAATTCAGCGCAATAGCAGCGCAACCCAAAATCAATCACGGCCTTCACAGCCTCAATCCGGCATGCCCAGCCGCCGCGTCTCCTACCACCGTCGAGAACCCACCACCGTGATTCACCATGCGCAGCCCGCGACTTCGTCGCTGCTGTCGCGATTCCAACCTCCTCAGCCCATCCTCGCCGCCGAAATCCCAGCCACCGCCGTAGCACCTTCGCACACTACCAGCGCCGCGACGCTTTGCCTCTGTCTCACATCTCAATCGTCGCCGTCGTGCGACGCTTTGCCGGCGCCGTGCACCAGCAACCGCGTCTCGACCCGAGACCACCGCCTCACTCGAGTCGAGACAAAACCGGATTTACGTAGCTCGCCCAGATTGTCTCGAGCTCGCTTTGACCAAGCGCCGTTCCCACCTCGACCGAGACGCCTCCTCCAGCTCGAGTCGAGGAGGCACTGCTTGCAGCAACAAAAGCGCGACACGCTTTTCTTCAGCGATTCTTTAAAATGAAAAAGGCATCAGTAAGAAGGGGGAAACGTGAATATAAGGAAGATTGGCAGCGTGATTTACGGAGCTGATTTCAGAAATTAAAAATAGACAGAATAGGCATTACACGCACAAGAAACACACACTCTAGACTTTAGAATTAAACATACACTCACACATAGTAGTAGGTGTTTTCATTTTCCTTTTAATTTCTTGCAAATTAGTGTTAGATTTTCATTCAATTAAGTGTAATCAACACATTTAAGATGATAACCATCCTTATTCTCTCATTTCTATTGGTTTATTTCTTAATTATCATGTCTCCCTCTCTTTTAATTTTCTTAATTGTCATGAGTTTATTTGATTTTACCATGATTGACTAATTTCTCTTGTGCTTTGGGTGTGATGACCCTTGGATGAATTAATTTTGATGATCATGTGATTGAGTGTTTCATTTATTGAGGTGATTAATTATTCTAATGTGATTTGCATGATTTAATTGCTAGATTGAGTTTTGATCCTTTGTTAATTGATTTAATTTGCTCAAAGAAATTTGGTTTATTAAATTGATGCTTAGGTGTTAGGCTTGGTTTTGGTGATTGAATTCAATATTGGATTAACGCAAGGAGACTTGGTTAATTTTCATTAGAACCTACATTAGAATACGTTAATTGCTCAATTTTATGTCTTGTGATTAAGTGAGGAGACTTAGGGTGTCGTCTCTAAACTATCTTATGTGCTTATTTGATATATTCAACCTAGGCTTATCAAGTACGGTTAATATGTGATTTTTGCTAGATAGCTCCTATTGTCCCTCGTTAATTGGAACTCCGATCATGTGTGATTCGTAATTAAGGATTCCTTGGTGATTTGCACCGGAGCACATTTTTCTCATATTTGTTATCTCTTGGTACTTGTTTGTTGTTTCGTCTTAGTTGTTTAATTGTTATTTAATTTTGCAAAACCCGTGCCCGACTCTTTAATACCATGCCAACTCTTAGCTTTAGGGATCCTTGCTCGACTTAGTTTCTTTGGGTTCGATAACTTGATTGTCTTAAAAATACTTGCTACGAAAAAGCTATGTAAATTGGACCAGGAGACGGTTTCCCACCTATTTCTTCATTGCCAACATTCTGGTGACTTATGGTATGATTGTTGCTACTGGTTGGGTTTTCAGAATATTAACCCAGGCAATATATCCACCATGCTTTGGATGCTGCGAGATTTCTTCAAAAATAAAAAGGGGAAGAGGGTGATGTCCGGACTATGGATTTGCGTAATTTGGTGCATATGGAAGAGTAGGAACAACATTGTTTTCAATAATGAACCTTTCGACAGGGGGAAAATCTTTGAGGAGATTAAAGCTCGTTTATGGAGTTGGGTGTCTATTATTTATCCAAATTTGTGTAATTATTTTTTTATGATTGGTCCAAAAGCTTGAGAGTTACTATAGAGTGCCTGTAAATTCTCTCGTAAGTTGTATTTTTTGGCATTTCTTATGCCGTTTCTAATGAAATTTCCTTTTACCGATCAAAAAAATATATATATATTATTATCAAATTAAATTATTTATAACACTTGCATTTATAAATAATTTTTATAACTAATTTTAATTAATAACAAATTGTAATTTCATATATATTGTGGAAAACTAATGTAATCTAAATAAAATCATATGAATTATAATTTTAAATCAACAAAATTACATAATAATCTTTTTAAAATAAAGTAATAATAGATTTATATATTATCTAAAATTTCATTTTCATTATCATATACTCTTGGTTTTATATGAATTTTGAATTAACACTACTTATAAATTATTAAACTTATACACATATAGTAATTTGAACAAAAAATAATTTCTAGTGGTACGATAGGGTTTGTGATTTAGGATTAGTGTTAGACTGTCTAGTTCACCAAACCCTAAACCCTAAACAACAAATCGTAGTCTTGTACCACTCAAAATTAAAATATTTTCAAAGTATTATGTTTGTCCATTTCTATTTTAAAATCAAACTTTAATTTTACCCTTAACCCTGAATCTTAAACCACAAATACTATTGTACTACTTGAAGTTTAAAAAAAAAAATTAAATTATTATATGTAAGTATCAACCTCTTTTTGCAAATTCAGTGACCTGTTGTCCCCTTCTTTTTCCCCTCCATTTCTTAACTTTAAATTCTCAATTGTAAATGTTGAACACCCCCTTTCCCCCTTCTCCCCCTTTCAGTGACCTGCTGTTGCACATGGAAGCTAGTTGGGAATCAAAATACTCTATTTCTGTTATGGCGTCCGAGTTTAAAGCCATTTTGGTCCCATAACTATCTGCTTTTTTCGATTTGGTCCCAAGATAGTTAAGAAAATTAATTTAGTCCCATAGTTTTTGTAAAAATTAATTTAGTCCCATAATTTTTGTAATTGCGTAATTTAAGTCCTAATTACGCGGAAATACAAAAATTATGCAATTAAATTATGGGACTAAATTACGCAATTATAAAAATTATGGGACAAAATTACGCAATTACAAAAATTATGGGACTTAAATTCCTCAATTACAAAAATTATGGAACTAAATTAATTTTTTTAACTATCTTGGGACCAAATCGAAAAAGCAGATAGTTATGGGACCAAAATGACTTTAAACTCTATGGGTCAAAGAATAAATGTTTCACATTTACCCCTCTATGCGCTTGAAAAGTTCACAACTAATTAATGTCGTTATCTTCATGGATTCCTCTTATATTCATGTTTTCTTTGTGGGATTCTTTCCTTTAAATCATTCCAAGTCTTCGCCTACATTTTTAATAGGAATAATTTATTCTATACCTTTGTGAATGCTTTCCGTACCCTAAACTATTTTTGGTGACAGCTCCATGACGAGAACAATGTTATCCATATTAGAGATGTGCATGATTAGGATTTTATTTTTTTATATTAAACGCTTAGATTAGATACATGTTTGGGTGACACGTGCACTCAACTCATATCTCTTATTTTCTATTAACAAAATTAGTTAGTCGAAGCATCTAGAAGCTTCTATTTGTGCTCTTATTATATGTTACACACTCTTCATGCAAAGTTAACTCGACAAAACACAATTTTAAGTGTTGAACAATCCGCCTATTATAGATGAGAAACTGACATCTATTTTTTCCAACTTTTGCAACATCAAATTGACTTGATTCAACTGTTTTTTTTTCATCAAAATGTGTTATGCTTCAACTGCAATTAAAAAAAGAATGGCAAGAGAGGATCTTCTTGTCTCAGTTCACATTCCAATTTTAATTGTTTCGATGTGCTACCACTGATATCTATTTGCAGCTTTATCCCTAAATAAGTCGGAGGATACCAAAAATATGGACTTAGATTATGGCAGTAGTCCATTTACACAAATGTGCATCTCCCCTTTCACAATCTGACAAAACCTACCATCCAATTATTTATTTATTCTGGAGACCTCAAATGAAATAATGAAATCAATCTTTCAGTTTATGTTTTAGAAAAATTAATTCAATAAAATAACTTAATAGGCGTAAGAACTATTTAAAAATAATAATAATAATAATAATAATAATAATAATAATAAGAGAAGAAAAAAAGGCGCAGAAAAAGTAGGTTTCATATCTATTTGCAAGTGGATCCTTACGAAAGCTGGAGGATATCATTTACAGCCCTCAATTTAATTAAAATTAGCAATATGCCTCGTACCTTCTAGAATCCGACAGCAAATATAAAAGGAGGAAGAAACCCTAGAAGGCTCAACCACATCACAGCGCCTCCTCCAAAATTCCCAGATCCAAATTTCTTCCTTCTGCGCTAAAGTTTTCTACTAAAGATAATGAACAGTGAAGGTAGATCTCTTTTTCTTTTGGTTTGTAAGCATTTTTTTTTGTGGATGTAGTTGATGTAACGTTGATCCATGTTGATGTAGTTGTACATGTAACGTTGATCCATTACTCTTCCTTTTTTGTGGATCCCCAATTCCTTAAAATTCAATCGAATTGAATCAAATGATTTGTGTTTGTAGGTATGGCGGAGGATGAAAAAGGATTCATCACATCACCAGATTCATCTTCTCAGGTACGGAAAGAGGTTTATTCAATGTTGTTTGTAGGTTGTGTATATTTTGGATTGCTTTAATTTTGAAGGGATTTTTTGCAGATTGGACTTATACATTCACAATTATCGATGCTTGAAGAAAAGGATTCCAATATTAGATAGATCTGGAATCTATTATGTCTAATCCGATTAGATCCTCAAATTAAGTGTCATTTGACCAACAAATTTGGAAGCAATTAAAATAGTGTATGTGTTTAAATAAATTGGTATCTGTATGCCTGTATGGTAGGGATTGAATGTAACCCTAAAAATTTAGGGGCGCTTGATTGTAAATTCTTCCATATTCATTCTCATTCCTATTCCCATTATTGAGGAATTCTCAACCAAGCGCCCCCTTAATGTTTATTTTGCTTATGTTTTGTTGATTTTGATAGAGGTTCAGAATGTTTATTTTGCTTATGTTTTGTTGATTTTGATAGAGGTTCAGATCTATAGTCTAAAGACGAATGAGTGGAAGAGAATAAAGAATTTCATGTACGACACCTTGTTACATTATTACTTGTTTGATTGGTGGTGATGATGTTTATATTTTCTTATTGCTTTTTTACATTGTAACATGAGTATTGATGTTCACTGTCGATAATTGATTGAAATTATTTTTCTTTTGGTTGGTTATGATTTATGTATTTTAATAATGCACTCTTGGTGTATATTTGTGATGTACAAGAAGTACCCATAAAAGAAACAAGAGTTTACAAAAGCTGCAGACAAGGCTACTAAATAACACCAAGGCATAAAAGTAGAGCACCAATCTTGAAGTGAAAAAAGTGCGAGTGTGCCACTTTGTGTATAAAATACTCCTCGACTTTGTGTATAAAAAGTACTCATCGCTTACAAAATAAAATTTACGAAATAATTAAATTAAATGACTTTGGTCTTGTTTTTTCTGCACTATACGTGAGAATTAACAAAAGAAAAATTATAGATAAATTTAATTAATAACCTTATGAAATTATCATAACCTTCAATTGTTCCAGTTATGACCTTGGTCCCTTTTTATGTGTTTCATTGTTGTCTCCACACTGAAAAAACAAGTTTGACTGTGCAATGGAAAGTAATCCTTAATTAATTTGAATAATTCTGGCATATGCATATTGTAGTAATAAAATAAGTCATTCTCCAATGTATTCTATAAATATGCAGTGAGAATGCTCTATTCACATACTTAAATTAATTGATTTATGTATTGAGATTTATTTTATCAAAAAGTATTTTGTTAACGAAGTATGAGAAGTACTTAAAACTATAATACGGAAGACACAAGAGATGATCATCCATTACTACAAAATATTTTAGGTTTTAGATAACAACATGATAACTATCCTAAATTTGTTACACTACCCGTAGAATAAATGCTTCACATTTACTCCTCCTAGATTGAAAAGTCCGAAACCAATTAATATCGTTGTTATTTTCATGGTCTCCTCCTTTGCAAGCTTCCTCTAATGGGGATCCTTTCCTTTAAAACTTTCAAAGCCACTGCCGACAACTTCAATGGGACATAAGTGATCCGTACCTTCGAGAATGGATTTCATGACCTAAATATTTTTGATGATACCTGTTCGACGAAAATAATATCATTTGCATATTGTAAATGAGAAACTTGAACCATTTATATTCCAACTTCTGCTGCATCAAATAGGCTCGATAATTTTTCAATCATAATGTGATCCACATTTTAATTAGAATTTTTTGATGGGACCGACGCAGTCGTTAAGGAAATACATTCCATAATTCATTTGCGTCATTTAACATCGAACTCCATATATTTCATCATCAGATCAAGGAATTTCAATCATCTGAACCAAATGTTTTGGAAAATTCAATCTTTAACTGAAAACTCTCTAATTTTTCTTCTTTACTTCATCCATAAGTTCGTTGAGCACAAGAACCTCATTCGAAATCTTTCTACCTTGACTGAAGTGTTTTGTTTCTCTGAGATTATTTTTGTCTAGTCTTTGTTGATCCGTCCAGCAAAAACCTTTATCACAACTTTGTATGCGCATCCAATATTTAGAAAATTTGTAATTTACAAATTTTCTAAAAGGTGTTTTGTAATTTTTGAGTGTTGGAAGTAATTTATAATCATAAAAAAATTATAAATATTTTTAAATGAACATGATTTTTTTCTCCTAAAAACACATACTAGCAGATCACTACTTTTCACATGAAAGCGTGTTTTCATCTACAACGCACAATGCATTGCCTCCCAATAAAAGGAGGAAGAAACCCTACATTTTTCAAATCCACCGCCTCTCTCAATTCCAGATCCAAATATCCGTACAACACTGCTGCTTCTCAATTTGATTAACGAGACCGCCTCCCTATAGTGGTAAGTGGTAACATCCCTTTTTGTTTTCTTTATGAGTAACAGGTTGAGTTTATATTTGATAAAATCGAAGATCTTCAACTACTGAATAAGTGAGAGATGAATCGAATGGTTTCAGTTATGTAGGTATGTCTGAAACCGATTAATGGAATTCAGAGTAATGAAAAAGAAAACGATGTATGTTGGACTATATTCAGATACTGAAACACTTCCATCCCAAAATTATTTCTTGATTTAATATATATATATATATATATATATAAAATTGGGTGGCTTATCCCATCTGACCACCGGGTTCCTCACTCCACTTGCATTCCCTTTGGGAACGAATTATGGAGTTATAAGGTGGGTTGGAGAAAAATCTAAGAGTGATTGAGTGCTTGGTGAACTAACAACTAACAAATTAATATTTACAATATATATATATATATATATATATATATATATATATATATTTTCTAGTTTTTAGGTTGTGTATATTTTCTATTCCTCTAATTGTTTAGTGATTTTTGGTAGGTTGGACTTGTACATTTACAATTGTCTTCACACCACATGGGCTCATGTGGTGTGCCCAAACAGTGGAAATGTGCTCAATTGTTCCGAGCTGAAATGTGCATTAGAATTAATTTTATTTTGTTGCTGATTTTTGCACACCTCATTCTCATCTCTGGAACAAGGTATATTGATGATGATGATAATAATAATAAGCATTGACGGTTTTAATTTGTTAATGTTTTTTTTTATTTTTTTGGTTTTTATTGATTGGGTTTGATATATATAGATATCTGTATTATTTTTTTAATCTAATTTGTGTGTTTGTTGGTTGTTTTTGTAGCAAGAACAGGAAACCAAGTTCAAGATTGTGGCCAGATATGAAATCAAGAAATAGAAAATTTACAAATATTTGGAACATCAAACTTCGCACTCATCCTCCTATCATGTTATCCTATGTAAAATTTATGCACTCAATGAAAGGCTAGAAAGTTGTATTCCTTTGTAGCCGTACAATGTTGAAGAACAAAATCCTTGAGGTTATCTGGTCGAGCTTCTTACTGAGTTTAAACAAGTAAACAAAATTTACTTGTTTAAGCAGCCATAATGCACAAGAATGATAAGAATCTTGAAAACAATGGACTGGAGTAGCAGCAAATCAAAATCGATAAAGTGCAATTTAGTATGGTAATTCTAACTCATATGTGATTCTCATATACTACTCTGCAGTGCTTGAGAATCTTTTGTTGTGCAAGTTCTTACGAATGACAATTGTGAATATATAAGTCCAACCTGCTCAAAATCCAAAAAATATTGGAGCAATCGAAATTAAGACTAAAATCAAGAAATAATTTTTTGAAAATCCGAAAAAAATATTGATCTGGAGATCTAAATTCAACCTTTTTTCTTCTGCAATAGCATTAATCTTTATTTTATTTCCGCTCAACGATCTCCTACTAATAAACAGAAAATGTTGTATTCTCTTCATCTTTTCAGCCATACCTGCATTACCAAAACCGTTCGATCAAATTGGAAAGAGCTTTGATTTTATTAAATTATGGATATACAAAATCAATTGAAAGGATCGACAATACACAATAACATGAACATTAGGGAAGCAAACCAAATGATATAAAATTCAAAAAGAAACTTTCACTGTTTTCTTCTTCAGCACATGTTTTGTCAAATTCACCGCCGTAGGTGAAAAAATAAAATAAAACAGATATGATTTAAATGTAGATCTGGGTTTCATGGATTGACGCTTTATATGAAATAAAATAAACCTAGTTGAATATTGAGAGAAAGAGAGCTACCTTCACTGCTTTCCCTCTCCAGAAGAAATGCAAGTAGACAGAGGTTGAGCGCCGAGGTAACAGATGAGAAAATTGTTGGGTATTTGAGATAAAAATGAAAGGTATTGACGTAAAAGAGAAGCTTATGCAATAGAGCTTCTAAAATGATTTTTGTTTTCTGTTTTTCGTTGATCATTTGGATGATTACAAAATACTTATATACGCACATGGTTTTTAATGCATAACTAATGTGGTCAAGATAATTGACCATCCTTACGATTTACAATGGATAAATTTTTGACTTAAGAATTCTAAGAGACATGCATGCATTGAGAAACTTCTAGAATTACAAATTACTTTTCAAAACCCCTTCTTAACGTGTAATTCGAACATGATTCCGGAGTTGTTCAAATTTTTCCGAACTCACCGCTTTAGTGAAACTATCTGCTAACTGCTCTTTTGTGTTGACGAACTCCAACTGAATTTCTCGATCATTCACAAGCTCCCTTATGAAATGGTGACGAAGTTCGATATGCTTTGACCTCGCATGAAAAACAGGATTCTTCGTCATCGCAATAGTAGACATATTGTCACATAAAATTGTTGTGGGACCCTTCTGCATTTGCTCAACATCACATAAAATTCTTCTTAACCAAATTGCTTCACAAGCTGCGTCAGTGGCTGCCATGTATTCTGCTTCCGCCGATGAAAGTGCGAGCGTCTTTTGCTTTTCGATGCCCAAGAAATGATTTTTGAGCCCAAGCAAGAAATGTACCCCGATGTACTCTTCCGATCATCCAACGATCCAGCCCAATCACTATCAGTATATCCAACGAGCTTATTTTCTTTCTCTTTGACATATTTAATGCCAAATTTCCCGTGCCTTGAAGGTATCGCAAAATTCTTTTTGCAGCTGCGAAATGTAATTTGCTTGGATCGTGCATGAATCTTGATATTAGGCTAACCGGATAGACAATATCAGCCCTTGTGTTTGTCAAATAGATCAGAGAGCCTACAAGACTTCGATAAATTTTTGCATCAGCTTTGGCTGCACCATCATTCAATTGCAATTTTTCACTGATTGCAAGTGGAGTTGAGATCGGCTTGCAATTATGCATCTGGAATTTTTTAACACTCCTTCAAGATATTTTTCTTGAGAAATAAATATTTCTCCTTTTGATTGACGAACTTGAATCCCAAGAAAATATTTCATCAATCCCAAATCAGTCATCTCAAATTCTGCCATCATTGCCTTTTTAAACTCTTGCACCATGATTGGATTCGTACCTGTGTATATCAAGTCGTCAACGTAAAGACAAACAACAAGAAAATCATGCGCACCTTTCTTTACATACAACGATGGCTCATTCTGACTTCGTTCAAATCCATTTGATCGAAAATAGCCATCAATCTTGCTATTCCAAGTCCGAGGGGCTTGTTCGAGCCCGTATAATGCTTTCCTAAGACAATATACTTTATCTTCTTTTCCTTGAACTATGTAGCCTGTTGGCTGCTCCACATACACTTCTTTTTTAACTCGCCATTGAGAAATGCGGATTTAACATTAAATTGATAAACTGGTAGCTCCAATTGTGCTGCAATGTCAAGAACAATGCGAATTGTCTCCATTCGTGCCACCGGTGCAAATGTCTCCGTGAAATCAACTCCGGGTTGTTGAGAATACCCTTTTGAGACTAGGCGGGCTTTGTGTTTGTGAATTGAGCCATCTTCATTGTATTTAGTCTTGTAGATCCATTTGACCCGATCACATTGTTTTCCCTTGGAAGGTCTACAAGATCCCATGTATTATTTTTCTCAATGCTAGCAATTTCTTCATCCATTGCATTTTGCCAAATTTCTTCTTTTGCAGCTTCCTCATAATTTTGCGGCTCACCAGCAAAAATGCGACATCACCACGACTCATAGATGTCTCTTAAGCTTCGATATTTTCTTACAGGACTCTCCGACTCTGGATTGGAATCTGCATCACTTGAGGTCCTTGCTCCTTCACTTGTACTCGGTTGATTAATCGACTTTGGTGGAACCATAGGTAAAATTGGATGAGATGCAATATTCTGATCATCACTCCAATTCCATGCCTGCATTTCATCAAAAATGACATCTCGGGAAATTGTGAGTTTATTTGTCCTCGGGTTTAGTAGTCGATATCCCTTGGACTCATCGCTATAACCAACAAGAATCAGTTTTCTCCTTTTACATCAAATTTTTCCCTATGTTGAGATGGGATATGAGAGTAAGCAATGCAGCCAAAAATTTTGAAATGATTTACCTGAGGTTTCTTTGATGCCACGCCTCATATGGAGTTTTATTAGGAACTGCCTTTGTTGGTGAATGGTTCAAAATGTAAACTGCTGCATTTACAGCTTCTGCCCAAAAGTTTTGGGGAGTCTTTTTCCTGCCATCATACTTCGAGCCATTTCCACGATAGTGCTATTTTTCGCTCAGCAACTCCATTTTGTTGCGGGCTGTACCGAACCGTCAACTGCCTCTGGATTCCTCTTTCTTTGCAATAATCCATGAAGGCTTTTCCAATAAATTCTCCTCGGCGATCTGTACGCAGACACTTTATTTTGCTCCCACCTTGATTTTCCACAAGTGTCTTGAATTCCATGAATTTTGGAAAAGCTTCGGACTTCTGCTTTAAAATATAGACCCACATCATTCTAGTGAAGTCATCTACGAACAAGAGAAAATACCTGAAACCATTTAGAGATGGAGTTTGCGTTGCTCCGCATGCAATTATCGGCATGCACCAAATCGAGAGGTACTTTGGCTCTATATGATATCTTTGGATATGGCAGCGATGCATTTTGCCGAAAATGCAACCTTCACACGGCCCATCTTGATTTGGAAAATCTGGAAGCCTAAATACCATCTTCTTCCTCTTCAGTAAACTTAAGCCTTTGTAGCTCAAATGCCCGTACCTCAAATGCCAAATACTATGGTCTTCATGCGTCCTGTTCGCAAAGCAACATTACGAAATAGTGGCAGATTGAGGGGGAATACTTGGTTTTGACTCATCTTGATTTTTGCCACTGTCATTTTCTTTTGTTTGTCAATAATGATGCAAAGATCTTTATCGAACTCCACCTTGTAATTTTTCTTTAACAGCTGGCCGACACTCAACAAATTTTGAGTTAATTCTCGGTATGTAGAAAAAGTCTTTGATGATATTGGACCTGCCTTCTTTTGTCCTGGACTGCAATTGCTCCTCTTCCACAAATTTTGAGAGATTTGTTATCTCCAAGTTTCACTTGAGATGAAAAAGATTCATCAAGATCCACAAACATATGTTTATTTTCGGACATGTGATTGCTACACCCGCTTGTTAACATACCAAGTATTCTCAAGTTGTTCTGAGAATTTAAACATTAAAAAATACGATCAATTTCATTCTTTTCTATGAAATTTGCCTCCTTCGCCTCACCATCATCTTGATACCGTGCAATCTCTCCGAGAGTGAGTTGCATTTACTGCACTTTTGCATTTATACCAAAGCAATTGTTGGTTTCGTGGCTATTTTTCCGGCAAATGCGACAATAAGAATCTGAGTTTTGATTATTAGATCTTGAGTTATAGTTGCTTCTTCCTCCTCGACCTCGACCGCGAGAATTTTGATGTTTGCCACGACCTCTTCCTCGTGGTTGTGCCGACATATTCTTTTTATCTTGGGGGTCATCTTTCTCGCTTTTGTGAAATAATCACTTTTCCTTGAAAAGCTTGCCCCAAGTTTTGAGTCGCGAATCTGCTCATCCTCTTTTCATGGGCTTCAAGAGAACCCATGAGTTCATCCAAAGTCAATTTTGATAAATCTTTGGACTCTTCGATTGCCGCAACAATATGCTCGAATTTTGCGGTAAACATCGTAGGACTTTTTCAATGATTTTCTTCTCTTCTAAAGTATCTCCGTATCCTCCGATTTGATTCACTATGGAAGAAACTGCGGAGAGAAATTCTTGGACATTCTCCGAATCTTTCATGCCAAGATTGTCGAAATCTCGCCATAAGTTTTGAAGCTTGATTGTGATTACCTTCTCATGTCCTCCAAACTGATTCTTCAGAGTTTGCCATGCCTCCTTTGCATTCATGGCGCTTGTAATATGCGGAAGAATTGATCGACTTACCCCTTGGTGCATAAAGGATAAGGCTTTTGCATCTTTGCCTTGTTCTCTTTATGCTCTTTTTCGTGCATTTGAGAATGCGGCTATCTCCTCTGGAGTATGGAGAATATATCCTTCTTCGACAATGTCCCACAGTTCATGTGAGACGAACAGGGTCTTTGTTTTTAGAAGCCAAAATTTTTATTCACGAATCAAAGGAGTACAAGGGGTACTCTACCCTTACAACAAATACATAAAATCGAGAAACGCCCTTAACAACACCAAACCACCTATCTAATTCTCAACAACTCCCTATACAAACTACCAGATTTTCCATCCACTCCTTCACGCTATAATGGTTGGCGCATCCACCTCGTAATCTAATCCATTTCCAAAGCCAGAGACAAAACTGTTCGAAGCATTCCTCCACACCCCGTTTCTTGTTGTTGAATATAACATCATTTCTATTCCTCCATAACCCCCAAATGATTCCTAAGTATAGGCTTATCCATATCTTCCTCTTCACCTTACCAGGCTTGTCATCCATGAATTCCAAAAATGATTATTTGGAATATTGCTACTCACAGTGGTAATTCCCCACCATTTCCAAAATCTGGACCAAAACAGATATGCAAATTGGCATTCTAAGAACAGATGTGCACCTGTTTCTTCCTTTTGCTCACACATGGGGCATATCAGGTTGCCGAGACGAACAGGGTCTTCATAAGAACACTCCATAATTCATAATCTTGACCAACAAAGAGGGGAACACCTTGTTGGGAATATGTGAAAGCAAGCTCTTGGTTGCTTGTAGATGTCATTGATAAATATTTGAGGAGTAATTTGAATTAAGGGGTGGCTCTGATGCCACAAATTTGTTGGTATTTGAGATAAAAAAGAAAGGTATTGACGTAAAAGAGAAGCTTATGCAATAGAGCTTCTAAAATGATTTTTGTTTTCTGTTTTTCATTGATCATTGGGATGATTACAAAGAACTTATATAGGCACATGGTATTTGGTCAAGATAATTGACCATCCTTACGATTTACAATGGATAAATTTTTGACTAAAGAGTTCTAAGAGACATATGCATGAATTGAAAAACTTCTAGAATTACAAATTACTTTTCAACACGGGCCTCACGCCTCGATGAACCTCCCCAACAAATGAATAAGTCTCTCACTCTCTGTAAAATGATTATTTGAAAAATGAGTACTGATGCTGTTAAAATTGCTTCTCATTTTGATTCTTTTCACTTCCAAAATTCGATTCCAATAGTAATAAAATCTGGGTTAAAGTAATTTGTTTAGGGATTGAAAATGTTGATAATGTTAAATTTTGTTTGATGAAATCGAATCCATAGTCAAGAGTGTTTGATAGGTGACATTTGCATCAATCTACACTTAAATGTGTTTCTTACATGATTTGATGATTATATTATCCACTATTTAGTGAAATTGATCCTTCTTTGAATTAGAGTATTTATGCTTGACAATTGAAGTATTACATGAGAATTGAGCATGTATGGGCATGATAATTCTTTTGCTGTATGTGAATTTAATACTATGCTTTAATTTTGCATTGCAGTTGATTATCTCTTGGGTGAATGTTAATTTGTTCATCTTATCCCTCTAGGAAGTCAAGATGATTGATGACCCTATGAATGATGAAGAGTTGAGAGCTTTGATGGTACAAATGACATAGGTCACGTGATTTCAAAATATTTTGGGGACGAGTGGCCTCAGGTTGCAAGAGTGTTGGATGATTTGTCTCGCAATTTAGTGTAAGTAATTTTGAGACCAATCGTTTATCGAACCCATTAGACTAGGAGAATAATGAAGTCTTGTCATAGTATTATAGAAGCAATAAAGGATGAACAAATATTATTGAAATGACACTAAAGCAAATAAATAATAAAACAAAGCAAGCGGGTAATCTAGCAAAGAGATTTCAAATAAGGGAGGAGAGTGTTCGGGTGCAATTTACCAAAGACTTCGTCAAATATGGTTAACATACAATCAGGGAATCAATTACAACGGGTGATTATAGGGGATATCCAACCAAAACTCATACACAACCGTACTTGGTAAGCCTAGGCTCTATATGTACAAATAAACACATAGGATTGTTAGAGACAAGACTCTAACCCCCTCACTAATTTTTTTTTGATACGTAATGTTAGTTTTTAGTTGTTAGTAGTTAGATCACCAAGCAACCAAACACTCCAAGAATTTCTCCAAGCCACCTTATAACTCCATAATTCGTTCCCAAAGGGAAGCGAACCCGGTCTCCCACTAAAGTGAGGAACCCGGTGGCCAGTGGACTAAGCCACCTAGTTAACCCCCTCACTAATTACAAGCAATCAATGTACTCAAATGTAGGTTCTAATGAAATTAATCATGTATCCTTGCGTTAATCCAATATTAATATCAATCACACAATTAAAATCTAACACCCTATCCAATACTTCAATTACCCAAATATTTGTGTGATAATCAACTCATCAAACAAGGGATCAAGACATAATAAAATAATTAATTCATGCAAATCACAAGAGAGTAACCAATCAGCCCCATAATTGAAACATCCAATCATAATAAACACCATAATTAACTCATCTAAGGGTCATCACATCCAAACACTACAAGATTTAGCAAATCATGATATTAAGCAATAAACCCATGAACATCAAAATAGGGAAAAACATGATTAAAAGAAAACAAACCAATTGATATATGAAATAAGGATAGAAGTCACCTTGTAAATGTGTATTACACTTGATTGAACGAAATCTAGTTTCTACTTTGCAAGAAATTAAAGAGGAAATGAAGAAGACCTACACTATGTGTTAATGTGTGTGTTTAATTCTAAGAAAAGTGTGTCAAAGTGTGTAAAAAGTGTATAATAATTTGAGATGAGGGTGTATTTATATGGGTAGCTTGGTTAGGGACTTAATTTTGCAATTAGACCTTTCGAAAATGCCCAATTTGTGCTTAAAATGGCAAAAATCCGTCAAAACCTGTAAGTAACTCGGGCAAGGGAACTCGGCCGAGTAGGGATGACTTGCCCGAGTCATTTTGCTACTGGGAAGGGTTCACTTGGGCACCACACTGCCACTCGGCCGAGTGGCTTTTTCGTCCACGACCCTTCCAACTTTGTTTCTTCATATCACGGGATCTCGAACTCCGATTGAGCCGATTCTTTTGCTATGCGACCCTCTTTCAGCTCTCTTTCTATCCATGCAATTCTTCACTTGATTTAGATAATTTATCAGCTCAAATTGTCCTCCAAAACAGCCACATACCTACATTTTAAAGCTCAAAACACCAACTCTATAATCAAATGCAATTAGCTAATTATTAGTGAAATAAGCATGAAAATCATATCAAATTGAGAAGATTAAGACCATAATAATCATGCAATTTTCACATTTATCATTGGAGAAGTTTGAAGAAACAGTTGAGAGATCACGTCTCCCTGATGAAGAATGCATGGACGAATGGGATCAAAGATGACATCCAAAATTTATTTGCAGGGGTGGGCATGACAAAGTTTCTCAACAAGAGGCACAAGACCGACGAAGACCTAACAATGGAGTTTGTGTGTACCTTGATAATTGATAAAACGAGGGAAAGTCCTACATCCATCCGGTTTCGTATGAGAGGTGAGCAGAAGACAGTGGCCACAGTTGAGCGATTGATGTAGATCATGCATTGGTTCGGTAGCGCCCACAATATGATCCAATGAAGTTTTAGAAATCCATCACCAAATTTCATGTTGGCCATCGTCTTGATTACCAATCAAGGGATGCAAAGGTCTCATTCATCTGCAATTCCACAATCCGCTATCTCGAGAAAATTCTTTCGAACTCTATATTTGCTCGTCCCGAGAGTGGATCTGTAGTAACAGATGAACTATATTGCCTTTGGTGTTGCTTGAACGAACAAGAGTTTAATGCTGCTGTGTACTTGATGCATCTGTTTCCTAGGATCAGGTACAGACCGTGCACGAAGGTGAAGGTAGGGGGAATGGTTACATTGATTGCAAGAGGATTGGGGTATGAGGTGGTGGACGATTTAGAGGGGAAATAACTGACCTATATTTAGATGAAGCGTGAATCCGTATTGGAGAGGCATAACGATATGTTGTGTTTCAGACAACATGGATGAGGTCATTTTCCATTGCCGAAAAAATGAAAGTTACAAGACAAAAAATGTATGTTTAACTCCGTTAAAATCGTAACCCCAACCGACATTTCAAAAATGAGAAATTCTATAATAAGAATGAGTCACTTTTGTAACCTATGTGTGAAAAGTGATCATTTTCTTCCAAATTTTGTCATATCCGTTATTTTTCATGATCAAACTGCAATTTATCATTCTTTTAGACCAAAATGCAATTCTCTTGAGACAAAAATGTTGAATAAAACTACGGAGCCAATAATGTAAAAAAAAAAAAAGATCGTTTTGCAAACCACCATTCTCTTAGAACCAAAAGTATATTGAAAATAAAATCAGTCACCGTAAAAGAGTAGATACCTGGATTTTCATTCTCGCTACTTAAGAGAATATGCTCTCGTTCATGTAAAATGTAGGTGTCAAGATTGGCAAATGCATCTCTTTTATTGATTGGGGCAACCTCTTTTTATTTTTCTAAGAATTTTTTTTTCGAATAAGGTGCTTTTACTTTTAAATCTATTTTTCAAAAAAAAAAAAAGAAATAATTCATTGAAACTCAAAAAGTACATTAGATAGATTTTTTCATTATTACATATCATGTTTTATTTGTTTAATCAGTAAAATTGTCTTCATATTATTGATTTGATTATTTTTTTGAAAGAGGATTAATATTTTTATTGTTTTGTAAAGGTACAAAGGGCCTATTTTTTTCTTGGTAAGAAAATAAAAAATTGCACATATGAATTGTCCTACATTGAAATATTAAAAGAAGTGAGACTAGTAAGATTACTCCTCTTATTACC
Organism: Paraleonurus japonicus; assembly: GCA_030762865.1. Classification (NCBI taxonomy): domain Eukaryota; kingdom Viridiplantae; phylum Streptophyta; class Magnoliopsida; order Lamiales; family Lamiaceae; genus Paraleonurus; species Paraleonurus japonicus. The sequence continues at coordinate 28,715,366 of CM061058.1, read as the reverse complement.
AATTGATTTTTAGAATAGAACCTCACTAGAGACATGACTAGCCTCTTTCACATATTAGATGCACTCAATTTTTGGGACTGCAATGGACGCACCCCTATTAATTTCTACATTTCCGCACTGAGCTCTTAAAATCATTAGACTGGCTCTGTGCGTGAACTCTATTTTTTTCCTTATTGCACTTATTCCCTAAAGTAAGCTCATTAACAAGATAACTATTCATTAATCTAGAAGAAAGGACAAAAATTTAAAAATGTAGTAAAAATAGTAACATGTCTTCTCCAATATGATTTTTCTATGTAGTTGATAGTGAACATATTATATTGTATTGTGCCTTGTTGTAGCCATTTTTATCGGGTAAATCGGGGTACATATGTGACTATTAAACGAACTACAAACATAAAAATGTGAAGAACACAAAAATGAAGGAAGAATGAGTTCTTCCCTCGAAGATCACTTTAGGTGTCCCATGGGATCCCTAGCATTAAATGTTGTATAAATATTGTTGAAGATGACGATGTGTTCCCGTTTTACAATGGGCAAACAATTGATGCTGAAAAGACGACCATCAACACCGCGAAGGTGGATGAGTCAAATGCTGATTTGACAGATAGTCGACGCCAAGAAGGCGGACAATCGATGCCGAAAAGACGTATCACAACACCGCAAAGGTGGACGAGTCAAATGCATATTTGGCAGATAGTCAACGCCAAGAAGGCGGACAACGGTGATTTGGAGATTTTACTTCTTTCATCACGAGTCTTATTTTGAAAAATTTTGTACTTTTATTTTTCCGAATTTTGAAGTTCATTTTGATCAGGGAGTTCAATAAATTTTTTGACAGTTTTACAAATTTTGAAGTCTCAAAATATACGTGTTTTTGCCCCCATTTTTATAGAAAGTAGGGAAATTTGAAAGTAGCAATGTATTTAAATAGGTAATCGTCGAGAATACCTGATACAACTAGACAAAGGACTGTCCGTAGATTTTCGGAATTAATCTCGATCCAACAACAAAATAAATGCCCCATCAGCTCTTTAAATCTGGCCCATCAGTTAATTTTAAAAAAGAGGCCCAGCATATCTTTAATAAAAGGCCCAGAAATACATGTTAAAATGATAAGGCGATGGAGCGACGGCGGAGCACCGACGGCAATGGAGCACCGAAGAGGGGAGAAGGCGGGGCGACGGCGCCGCGGGGAAAACTGTAGGGCGGCGGTGGTGATGCTCGCATCGATGAGAAAGAAAGGCGGGACGGCGACGGCTTTTCCACGAGGGAGAGAACGAGGAGCTGTGGTTGTTGGGCTCGGAATGCATGGTCCCGTGGTGTGATGGCGAGAGAGCAGCCGTGGCGGTACCTGGATAGGCAACGGTGGCGTTTTGCACGCCGGGCAGCCACGCCGGGACCGAAAACACAGCAGTGGCGGCGCTGTGATCCACGCGTCGCAGAGGGAGAGCAGCAGGGACTGCCCCGTGGTCGCAATGGGGAAAACCAGCTGAGGACTAGGCTTGGAGAGCAGCCTAGTGTGCTTGTCTTTATGTTTAGGTTGGGAGGCATTGGCTTGCCGACTGAGATGAAGTATTTTATAAAATAAAGTACTTCTTCTGTTCCTCTATATCTTTCCCCTTTCTTTTTGCACTATATGCTTAGGTTGGTTTATCGTTTTGTTTTTTTATTTATATAATGAAAACCTTATTGTAATACCTTTAAAAAGGAAAGTGAGAAAGTTATAGTGGGACATTTTATAAAATATGGAAAGTGAAAAATTATAGTGGGACATTTTATAAAATATTCATGTCAGAACATGCCTAAAGCCCACTGATAGATAACTTAAAGAGCATTTCCATACAGAAAATTTGTTAGGTATAACAACGCACTATTTTCCTTGTCAAGTGGAGTATATTCTTAAGAAGACTTAGTCGTGTCAAAACCGGTGTGCCATGTACAGTTTTCAACGTGTATATATATATATATATATATATATATTCTAACTAACTAACTTTTCCATCTTGACTTTTCTTACTAATACACGCCTTAGTTAATTTTTAAAACCCTCTCTCTCTATATATATTTTTGCAATAACAGCAACTCAACCAATTAGAATAACAACATGGAAAGAAATTGTTATTACTTCTTTGCATTTGCAATCCTACTAAATTTAGTGCCTTGCCTAGCCAAAACATCTACCAAACTAACCACCGATCAATTTTCTCTTCTTTCTCTAAAAGCTCTTGTAACTTCAGACCCTTATCAGTTTCTTACGACAAACTGGACCATTAATTCGAGCGATGTTTACAGTTGGATTGGTGTCACTTGCGGCTTACGCCACCACAGAGTCACGGCCTTGAATATTTCCAACATGGGTCTCTCCGGCACTATTCCACCACAACTAGGAAACCTCTCCTTTCTCGTTTCCCTTGATCTCAGCTACAACCATTTTAGTGGCACTTTGCCGCGAGAGTTATCTCTCCTACACAGCTTGAAAATTATTTCTCTCAGAGTTAACAACTTTGAGGGAGAGATTCCACCATGGTTTGACCATCTACCTAAACTTGAGTTCTTGTCCCTAAGTAATAACAACTTCAACGGTTTCATCCCAAAATCTCTTTCAAACTTATCAAATCTGCAATCTTTTGATTTTGCTTACAATTCTATCCACGGAGAAATTCCACAAGAGTTGGGGAGACTTGATAAGCTGCAATTTCTAAGCATGTTCTCGAATCATGTATCAGGTGCTATACCCTCCGCCATGTTTAACATCTCCACCTTACATACTCTTAATTTGGCATTCAATGAATTGAGTGGTACTCTCCCCATGAACATGTGCAATAATCTTCCTTTTGTTAATTGGATTGGCCTTTCTAGGAATAAATTTAGCGGCCAAATTCCATCAAATCTATCAGAATGTTCAAATCTTCAAGGGCTAGGTCTATCTTACAACTTTTTGAATGGGGAGATACCAACAACAATTGGGAAGTTGAAATCTCTCCAGATATTAGCTCTGGGTGGTAACAACTTAAATGGTGTGTTTCATTCTTTTGCCTCTGCATTTTCTCTTTTAATATATGCTTTTTACTTTCAACTATCAATTTTTTTACAGGTGTTATACCAAAGGAGATTGGCAATCTTCAAAACTTGGTTCAACTTGGTATTGAAAAGAATAATATTAGTGGCAAACTGCCCCTCAACCTATTCAATTTGTCTTCCCTGCAATCCTTATTTCTATGGCGCAACAAACTGAGCGGGACCCTTTCAAGAGATATTGCAAATCTTACATTGCTAAGAGACTTGCAACTCCGGAAAACAAGTTCACAGGTAAGGCAACTTCTATTCATGCTTAGGCTGAGTGAGATTCCTTATAATGCAGACAAGTGTGATTTTAATATTGCACACATTATATTACATATTCAACTATATATATATATATATATATATGTGTGTGTGTGTGAAAAATTAACAAGATAGAAATTAATTCAATGAGCGAAATTAGATACGAGACATTATTAGTACAGGCATCACAATTAAAGTGAAAAACTAATATATAAATACAAACGTAATGTATGTAATTAGATATTATAAAGGAAAGTTTTATTGTAAACAAAAAAACCAATCGAGCCTAAATAATCAGGATAGACTACAAGAATCAATAATAGAACTATATTAGTTCCCGTGCAAGAATTAATAAGTATGAATGTGTTAAGCATATTTATTTTCATCGTGTTAAATATATAGTGATTTTTATATATTTCTTTGATTTTCTATTGTCGATTTTTTTATATATTCTGCGATCTTTATTTTTATCTTTTGAAATACATCTTTATAAACTATGTTGATTGTTGTTTTTCTATTATTGTCATTCTCATCGCATTCAAAATGTTAAACCTTCTTGCTTGGTTAATATGGACAAGACAACACACAACTATTCTATAATTGAAAATCGGTAAAAAATGTCCCCAGTGTTGACAATAATTATAAATTGCCATTATTTAAATCACTTTTTGAATTTTGCTCATTATGTTTAAAAACATGTAAAAAATGTCGCGATCTGGCTACAACCAGTTTCTAATCGGTAAAACCCGTGCTGATGTATTTTTAATAATTTTAGGGAGGATGGACATTTTCAGGGAATTTTTTTCAGGACCATAACTTAGGGGGTTGGCAAAATAAGGACTGTGTGTTTTGGCCGGGCAATTTTAGGCGTAACTTTTACTTTTAGCAAAATAAGAACAATATAGCCCAAATTACACTTAATCGGGCTAATATTGAATACGTAGATACCAGCTAGACTCCAACTCATTAAGAAGTTTCCATGCAACATCCGGGGTTGCAAAATAAGGACCGTATATTTTCTCGGTGACAATTTTAGGCTGTAACTTTTAATTTTAGCAAAATAAGGATAAAATAGCCCGAATCTTTATCTCATCTATTTTTTAATCTCCTTCTATCTTATGTGGCATTCTATATTTTCTCCATTTTGAAATCCTGCATTCTAATGAATCCTAATCCTTAAAATGGTTTTTTTTTCCATAACATTTGAATTTTAAATTTTAAATTTAAATCTTATTCATTTCCTAATATGGTTATTAACTTTTTCTTAAATCAATCTTATACTCATTTTATTTTTTCAATCTTCAAATTATGTCGTGCATTCACATAAAAATTTACACCGAGTGGTGTTTTTATCTAATATATATCTTCTTTGACTTATACGGGTATGATTTTACAGTTACTTATGTGTTTCCACTATGATTCAATTTAAAAAATTATATGACAAAATCGAATATTGTCTGTTAAAATTTTGAATAATTTTCAATGGGTTGCGTTGAAATTTGAGTATCCAATTTTTTGATTTGGTTTTCTGTGATTCGACTTAAGATAGATGGAGATTCAAAAATAGATGAGATAAAGATTCGGCTATTTTGTCCTTATTTTGCTAAAATTAAAAGTTACAGGCCTAAAATTATCAGCCCGAAAAACATACGGTCCTTATTTTGCCACCCCGGATGTTACGTGGCAACTTCTTAATGAGTTGGAGTCTAGTCGGCGTCCACGTATTCAATTTCAGCCCGATTAAGTGCAATTTGGGTTATTTTGTCCTTATTTTGCTAAAATTAAAAGTTACGGGCCTAAAATTGCCAGCTCGAAAACATACGGTCCTTATTTTGTCACCCCCTAAGTTACGGTCCTGAAAAAATTCCCGGCATTTTCATCAAAAAGGTTTTCACGTCAACTTCTACCGGTTAGAAATCGGTTGTTGCTGTATCGGGACATTTTTGACAAGTTTTTGAAACATAATGGGTAAAATAAAAAAGTAATTTATATAGGGTAATTTTATAATTATTATCTACATACGAGACATTTTTGTCAATTTTCTCAAATTGGCATCCTAATTAAAGAGATGTCATAAGTCCGATCTTTATCACAATCAATATAGTAATTGTTACTAAAATTCAAACTTATATATATATATCTATATCATCGTAATCAAAATTAAATGTTAAATTTTAATTAAACGTATATGCAAATTGTCCATCTACTCACTAATATTTATTCATTTTTTTCTAATATATGAATTTTATGAGTTGGTAAGATATATGAGCGTCTCGTAATTATTTAATTAATAATATAATTTTATATTATAAACCAAACAATTCACAAATATATATTTCATCTGTATCTTTATATAAATTAATTTTGCACGTTCATTGTATATTCCATTCTCAAGTTCTTTATTAATTATGAGTATAAGAATTTTAATCATCTTTATCCGGATCTATTATTTCTTTTAATTTAAAGTATTCCTCATCCATATTCTTCAATTAGTAAAATAATTTGATATATTATATATTTTCTCTATCTCTATAAGTTATCCATTTTATAAAAATTGACATCCCAAGGTTATTCATTCATTCATTTTTTTTTTTTTGGCAAATATTCTCCACATCCCACTCTCTCTACCTTTTTATTTTCTCATCACACACATCTCAACACACACTACACATTAAATATTACTCCCTCCGTCACAGAGTGCACTTGATTGACTTTGTCACCGGTTTTGTATGAGAATTATTTCATAAAAATATGTGTATAAAAGTTATTTAATATGAATTGTATGCTAGTTAATAAGATCAACTAGCATATCATTCATATAAAACAACTTTTGTAAACGTTTTACTATGAAATAACTCTCACATAAAAACCGTTGAAAAAATCAACTCAAGTGCATTCTCGTGGGACAAGAGGGAGTATTTTTTTAAAACTTGTGTCATTTTAAAATGAGTAGCATATAGAGGGACAAATGGTATATTATCTTTTCTTAATATTTTCAAACACACTAACTGTATATTTTACAAGAGAAGCAAATTTTTGGGAAAAGTTTAACTTTTAAAAAAATAGTTTTATAAGTTTTATAAAGAATTAATAGTTTTTTTCTTATCTGACAAAAAATTTAATTTTTCCAACTTTTAACTACAAAACAAATTAAGTTGTCAAAAAGTTAATTGAATATTACTTGATATTATTACTTAATGTGCAAATTTTATATATATAACAAATTTAGCAATAATTTTTAATTTGATGATTTTGTTTCTATTCTTAGTATAATATTTTGTTATTAGATATATATAATAATAACATATATTGATATTGATATTTTTGAGTAATTACATATATGTTGGGTAAAAAGGTCAAAAGACTCAAAACCTTAGCAACATATTTATATGCTCTGATTGCAATTTAACGATGTTTATATTATATTTATTTTATTAACATAATTAAAATAAATTTTACTTGTAAAATAAAACATGAAAAATTTCAAGAGTTCTAAAATTCTTATGTGACTTATGAAGTGCAAGCATCAAAACTTATAAAATTATTTGTTTCAATATAAAAGTACAAAATAATGTGATCTCGAACCATCACCATTGCGGGAGTTTTACCCACATAAATTTCTCAACTTTACCAAATTTGAGTCATTAGTATTAGGCGACAACAACTTCATTGGTTCAATTCCATCATCGCTCTTTAACATCTCAACTCTTCATGCTCTTGACCTTAATATTAATGGTGCATCAGGCGAGTCTTCCCACCAACTTGTGCTATGGAACACCTCTTATTGAAGAACTTTTCCTCGCTCAAAATAACTTAAGTGGAGCAATACCAAGCTCTATTTCTAATTGTGCTCATCTCAAAAGTCTTGTTCTCGGTTCCAACAACTTCACTCATGTTGTGCCACATTTTTGGGCAACCTAAGTCTCCTTTAGACTCTGCAACTAGCAAGCAATAATCTTAAGATTGAATCATCTTCTACGGAGTTGACCTTCATTACTTCCTTAACAAATTGCAGATCTTTAAAGGTATTGGATATTCGTTATAATCCTCTAGGTGGCATTATTCCACACTCCATTGGGAATTTATCTTCTTCATTGCAATATTTCTATGCCGGCAATCGCAAAATCAAGGGTAGCATTCTGTTGGTATAGGCAACTTAAGCAACTTGATCACACTTTCATTATTCGGGAATGAGTTGTCTGGTAATATTCCTCCTACTCTCAAACATGTGTATAAGCTTCAAGGATTATACCTAAGTGGAAACAATTTGGATGGTCTCATTTCACATGGTCTGTGTGATTTACACAAAGATCGATGAATTATACTTGGGCCAAAATCAATTATCGTGTTCGATTCTGAATGTTTTGGAAATCTCGGTTCTTTAATCGAACTTTTCTCGCTTCCAATGTACTAACTTTACGCATACCGTCAAGCTTATGGCTCCTCAAAAAATTGTTGGTGCTAAATTTGTCCATAAATTCCTTGGACGGAATTTTACCACCAGAGATGGGTAATTTAGTGGCGAACTTATATCGATCTATCCATGAATCAATTTTCGGGCAATATTCCAACCACAATTGGGAAGTTACAATCTTTGACATATTTGTCTCTAGCACAAAACAGACTTGAAGGTTCTATTCCCAGTCCGTGGGAAGTATTTTCAGTTGTCAACTCTAGATCTCTCTCAAAATAACCTTTCGGTCTAATCCCAAAGTCATTGGAGACACTTCGAGATCTCAACAACTTAAATGTCTCTTTCAATGATTTAAGTGGAGAAATTCCTACTGGTGGTAGATTCAAAAACTTCACAATGGAGTCTTTTGAAGCAAACAAAGCATTATGTGGAATTCCGAGGTTTCATGTCCCTCTCTGCCGCATTGTTCCCAAGCATAGGTCAAGTAGAAAAAGTTGAAAATTGCTTTATTTGTTCTTGTTGGTGTGGTTGCACTTATCACCATTGTCTCTTTGTCCTTCTTAAGATACAAAAGGAATAATAAGACAACTTCTAGAATTGAAGAGCAGATGAACTCTACTATGCCGGAAAGAATTTCCTATTACGAACTCCTCGGAGTCAACCGAAAGGCTTCGGTGAAAGCAATTTATTTGGCATTGGGAGTTTCTGCTGGTTTATAAAGGAGTTCATAGGGATGGAAAGGTTATTGCTGTGAAGGTGTTTAGTCTACAAACCGAAGCTGCTTTCGGGAGTTTTGACGTGGAATGTAATGTACTACGTAACATTCGTCATAGAAATCTGACCAAGGTTATAAGCAGCTGCTCCAATGAAGATTTTAGGGCATTGGTACTTGAATATATGCCAATGGGAAATCTTGAAAAATGGTTGTATTCCCACAACTATTGCTTGGATGTCAAGCAAAGGTTGAACATAATGATTGATGTGGCGTGTGCATTGGAATATCTTCATCATGGCTATTCGACTTCCATTGCTCATTGTGACTTGAAGCCCAAGTAATGTGTTGTTAGACGAAGAGATGACTGCACATGTAAGTGATTTTGGGATAGCTAAACTTTTAGGTGATGGGGAGAGCATTGTTCTAACAAACACCCTTGCCACACTGGGGCACATTGCTCCAGTGACTTTTTTTTTTCACTATTCATACCATTCTACCTTTAATTATATCTTTTTCTCGTACATAATTATTTTTATTTTTGTTGCAGAGTATGGTTTGGAAGGATTAGTTTCGACGAGGTGTGATATTTACGCTTATGGCGTTATGTTGCCGGAAACATTTACAAGAAAAAGGCCGAGTGATGACATGTTTGGTGGAGATTTGAGCTTGAGAAGTTGGGTTGAAAGCTTGATTCCAAAGTCACTTGATCAGGTTATGGACATTAACTTACTCACAAATCTTGATGATGAACAATGTGACAAGATGATGCACTCGTGTATTCTCCATATTTGTGTTGGCCTTGAAGTGCTCGGCTGAATCTCCAAAGCAGACGGGATAAATATGAAAGAAACTCTATCGGAGCTACGTAAGATCAAGCACCAGCTTTTCAAATAATATTGTGGTAAGGCCTTAAAATATCCATATTCTTTCACATAATTAACATACATTATGTGTATTAAAGTGAATAGAATACTAATTTGGATATAAGTGTAAATGTGTGGTTGATATTGCACTGAGTAGAATCTAACACATTAATCATTTAGGCAACATCACTTTTCTGAACATGAAATTTGTTTCTGTCCCATGAATTTTTGTCGGATGATAGCAATGTGATATCATAAACATAAACATGAGTAATTTGAAATACTTATTAATGAAAAGCCTTATTACTTGTCTCTTGATTTCATGTCTGAAAGTAATCATGGCACGTGGTCTCCCTCTCAAGCAAATAAAAGTTGCAAGAGAAGCACTGTAGAGTTACTTTGCAAGGAAGAAGAAGAAGATGGATCAAAATGACCTACCAAGAAAGATCTGAAGGATCTTATCCAATATCATCATTTTTAATCTTTGCATCCCTACCGTGGATCAGATTTCATTTGATTGTATTTTTATTCTATATTTTCTCTGTTGTTCGTAATGGAAATAAGTATTAATGAAATTCTAATAATGTCATTCTTATTTCAAATACTAAGATGGTCGCATGTTGCCAAAATATTATATACTCCCTCCTCTCTCCCTCCGTCCCATAAAAATAGTGAGTTTTTCACATACTAATAAAACATCACTAATTATGTTTGAAAATTCTGGATTATACCTAGTATTCTTGGTGTATCCTAATTTATTAAACCCAAAAACATTTGGGACTCCGACCGAGGGGAATCAAAGTCTCGACTAGGAATAATGTCAATGCAACCATGTCCATTCCTTTAGACTTCTTCATGATCAATCCATATTCTCTTGTGTCAGCCAAATATCGGAGGAATACACTTAGCATTTAGATCAAAAACGTGGGTTGAGATCTTATCTTTGCTATTGGAAGATTTAGTCAATCAATCTCTACAATCTTTGTATTCGCTACTCAGTTATAGTGAAACTTTTCGCCATTAAATTTTATTAGTCCCATCATATCAAAGTTCAGAACTTTGATTTTATTGCAGGGATGCAGAACTCGGTCTAGGCGGCCGTCTAGTCGGTGCTTAGGCGCTAGACGGTAGTGCGTTTTTCTAATTAGGCGGCCAAGTCGGAAAAATCGGACAACAAATTATTATTTTTCCATCAAAACGACATCGTCAATTGTTTCGACTTAGAGAACTTGATGAGGAAGTAGAGGCCATCACCAAATTTCATGTTGGCCATCGTCTTGATTACCAATCAAGGGATGCAAAGGTCTCATTCATCTGCAATTCCACAATCCGCTATCTCGAGAAAATTCTTTCGAACTCTATATTTGCTCGTCCCGAGAGTGGATCTGTAGTAACAGATGAACTATATTGCCTTTGGTGTTGCTTGAACGAACAAGAGTTTAATGCTGCTCTCGTTAATGTATCTCTTTTATTTCTTGGGCTGGGCAACCTCTTTTTATTTTTCCAAGAATTGTTTTTTTTTTTTTTTTTTTCGAATAAGATGCTTTTACTTTTAAAATCTATTTGATAAAAAAATGAAGAATTCATTGAAACTCAAAAAGTACATTAGATAGATTTTTTCATTATTATATATCATGTTTTATTTGTTTAATTAGTAAAATTGTCTTCATATTATTGATTTGATTATTTTATTGAAAGAGGATTATTTTTATTGTTTTGTATAGGTACAAATGACCTATTTTTGAACTAACTACTAACAACTAACAAACTAACATTTACCGATAAAAAATAAATAAAATGGCCTATTTTTTTCTAGGTGAGAAAATGAAAACTTACACATATGAATTGTCCCATATTGAAATATTCTAAGAAGTGAGACTTGTTAGACTATTCTTATTACTAATTGATTTTTACTATAGAACATCACTAGAGACATGACTAGCTGATTGGGTTCATTCTTGCATGATATGTGATGATCATTTTATATCATATCTGGTGTATTTCATTGCAATTCTTAAGTTAATGTGCTTAATATTGTGGAACTAATACTTTCATGCAAGTGTTGACTCACTTCTAGGAAAAGGATGAAAAACGAGCAAAGAATCGAGCTTGACAACAACTTGGTGAGCAAGATCCATTCTAGGAGATGAGGTAGCTGAGAAGTGAAAAGAAAGAGATCAAAAGTTCGATGCATATGTTTAGAAGAGGTGAAAAATCTTGGAGAATGGTCAAAAGTCGAGAACGAGAGAAAATGAGGTCACTTGGCCGAGTGGGATGTCACTTGGCCGAGTGAAATGAAGATGCCCGTGTCAATTTGTTGCAGAAAGATTTCCACTCGGCCGGTCTACTTATGACTCGGCCGAGTGAAGGCATATATGCCCGAGTTGGCCAGTCCCAGAATGAAGGCCACTCGACCAGAGTTCAAGTGACTCGACCGAGTGAGAGCACCGGTGGCCGAGTCATCCCATTCCAGGAGAATCTTCACTCGACCATAGCAAATGTGACTCGGCCGAGTGAGATGAAGTATGGCCGAGTCAATCCACGCCGAGAAGATTTCTCACTCGGCCATGACCAAGCTCACTCGGCCGAGTGAGGTAATTTTGCTCGAGTCACTTTGCACCGAAGAAGCCACTCGACCAAGCCAATACAAGGCCACTCGGCCGAGTGGAACTCCCAGTGGCCGAGTGGGACCACTGGGCGCGATTTTGAGTGAAATTTTATCATTTTCGAGGCCCTTATTTGCAAATTGAAGTTTGTAACTTTGCCCCCACTATAAATACTTCCCATTTCAGCTGATTAGGGAAGGATTCCCACACTTAGCACAATTCATTAGGATTTAATTTAGAATTTCTCTATGTGCACATTTACACATAATGATAGGTGTTCTTAGCATTTGGAAAGAATTTCATTACCCAAGAGTTATAGCTGATACAATTGAGCATACTAGTTGTATTAAACTCCATCAAGGTGACTTCTACCATTTATATTAAGTTTTTGTTCTTTAATTTCAGATTGTTCATGTTTACTAATTGCTTAATGATTATGGGTTTCTTTCAATTAGCCATGATTGGCTAAAATTCTTATGTGCTTGGGTGTAATGACCCTAGATGAGTTGATTTTGGTGAATTTATGATTGGGTGTTCATTTATTGAGGTGATTACTTGTCTTAATGATGCTTTGAATGATTTGATTGCTTGGGTGAGCTTTCATCTTGTGTTAATTGATTTAATTTTCTCAAGGATACTTGGTTTATTGAATTGATACATAAGTGTTAGGTTTGGTTTTGTGATTGAAGTGGATATTTGGTTAACTCAAGGATACTTGGTTAATTAATTAGAACCTCATTAAGGCACATTGATTACTTGTTGTTTGCTTGTAATTAGTGAGGGTGAGAGTGTTGTCTCTCACATTCCTACATGCTTACTTGATCATTTAGAACCTAGGCTTATCCAAAGACGGTTTTGTTTGAATTATTTGTTGGTTATCCCTATGATCCCTCTTAGAATGAGCACTTAATTATTTATGATCCAAAATTGACGAGTCTTTGGTGATTTGCACCCGAGCACTACTATCTCCTCCTTGGTATTCCTTGTTTATTGTTTAGTTTAATTTCTTGTTGAATTTGTGTTGTTATTTTGTTGCTTAAATTTTGCAATCTTGACTAGCCTCTATAATCCTTGAAAACGTGCAATTTCATGGCTTCATTTCATTCCTAGTCCCTTGGGTTCGATATATTTGGTCGCAAATTTCTATCCACTAAAATACTACGATCAAAATGGCGCCGTTGCCGGGACTAGTCGAGTGTGTCTAGGTGAAACTTGAGATTTCGTTGGATAGCTTTACTAGTGGCATTTTTATTTACTTGTTTTGTTGTTTGTTGTTTTTGTTTGAGAATTTGATACTTGGTTTCTTTTGGTAGGTGCATAATTGAACTTTGAAAATTGATAACGAAGCACCACCAAGGAGAAGAAATCGAAGAAGAAACCGAAGGGCTATTGTTAGAGAAATGGAAGGTGATCCACCTCCTCCAAGGGATGCTCATGCTAATGAAGGGGAGGTAAACATCCAAGGGATACACGTTGAGTTAAGAGGTGTCCAACCTCAACAGGCGAAGATTTGATCCCTCAAAACCAACCTAATCCTCAAAACCCTTACCCTTACCCCTATCCATACCCTTATCCATATCCATATCCTCCACCTCCTCAAGGACAAAACCCCTATCCTTATCCACCTCCGTATCCACCATATTCTCCTCCATATCAAGATCAAAACCATGTTGCTCCTTACAATCCTCCACTACCCAATCATCCACCACTTCAAGATCCTCAAAATCCTCCACCTCCGAGAGAAGGAAGGCCAATACGGGCCTACTTTGAACCTCAATTACGAGAATACTATGATGGAATTGCAAGACCGAACATTCAAGCCAATATCTTCGAGATTGCTCCATCGATGATAAAGTTCTTGATGGAAAACCAATTTGAAGGGAGAGATGGGATAGATGATCCGCACGAGCATTTGGATCGAGTTTTTGAGTGGCGGACACTATTAAGTACAACGGTGTCACCGAGGACGCTAAGAAGTTGAGGATGTTTGCATTTACTCTCACGGGAAAGGCCAAGCAATGGCTTAGCAAAACCTTACCGCTGGGGAGCGTGCGCATGTGGGACGAGATAAGTCAAAAATTTTTGCTAAAGTTTTATCCTCCTTCCCGAACCGTTCAAGCTAGGAATGAAATCGCCGGATTCAAGCAAAAGCTGAAGGAGAGCATCAAAGATGCATGGGAGAGATTCAAAATTTGTTGATCTCATGTCCTCAACATGGATTTCCAGAAGAGCAAACAATTTGCTTCTTCTATTGTGGGATAGATGAGGCGGCCCAACTTCATCTCAATGCTTGTGCGAGAGGTGATTTTCTATACTTAACTTCTCAAGAGGCGATAGAAATCCTAGATGGAGTGGCGAACAATGCGTCACAATGGAATACAAATCAAAATGCTTACCAAAGAGTCGCACAAGTCGAGCAAGGGGATTTGATGAAGTCGATGATGATGACATTAGTTGAGAAAGTAAGCGCTCTTTCACCTAGTCAACCATCTCCATCTCCCGTAATGCAAGAGGTGCAATTTGAGGGCTAATCAAGTCAAGTTGAGGATGTGAATTACATGGGAAGACCCCAATTTCAAGAAGGGTATCAACAAAATTTTTAAGGAGGAAGACCTCAAATTCCTCAAGGCCAAGCCCCGTATAAACCTCCACACCAACAAGGAGGGAACTCGTTCAATACTCAAGGACAATCCTCGTCTCAACCCTCGTCTAACTCAAATGCATACAATCAAGGGTGGAGGATAAATGATAACTTCTCCTATGCTAACCCCAAGGCGTCCGTTCAATATCCCCGGGTTTTGATACCGGTGCCAAACTCTCTAGTGGTGAGGGAAGCCGTCGACGGATGAGTTATTGGATTTATTGTTGAAGAAGACGGAGGAGAAAGATGCAAGATTTGAAGCAAGGCTTGATAAGATAGAAGGGAAGTTTGATAATCAAATTAAATCTCTTGAATTCCAAATGGGACAATTGGCCACAACCGTGGGGAATATACAATCCAAAGGCAAGTTTCCATCCACAACCGAGGTCAATCCTAGAGAGCATTGCAAGGGTATTCACTTGAGAAGTGGAACAAAATATGAGGGACCTCCTATTCCAAAAGAAGATGGTGAAAAAGTCAATGTTGAGAAAGAAGTTGAGGAAGTAAGTGAGGAAGAAGAGGTAGAGTTGCCAAGTGAGGATGAAGAGGACAAGGGGATGAAAATTCAAAAAGGGAATGGAAAGAAAGTTGAAGATGGAGAAAGCTTAAAGAAGATCCCAAAATGGAAAATTGCTAAGGAGCTTCGAGAAAAGAAAAATGATGAATACCCCGTGATGAGTGGGGAGTGCCCATCACTCCAATTCCTCTCCCGTATCCAAGAAGATTCATGAAAAAGGGTTTTGCGGACAAGTTTGCTAAATTTCTTGAGATCTTCAAGAAGATTCGCATTAATATTCCTTTTAGTGATGCTCTCGAACAAATGCCTCACTACATGAAGTTCTTGAAGGATGCCATGGCAAACAAGAAGAAGTTTGGGAATTTTGAGACATTGAGCCTCACGGAGGAGTGTAGTGCTTTATTATAAAAGAACTTCCCACAAAAATTGA
Source organism: Paraleonurus japonicus (assembly GCA_030762865.1). Classification (NCBI taxonomy): domain Eukaryota; kingdom Viridiplantae; phylum Streptophyta; class Magnoliopsida; order Lamiales; family Lamiaceae; genus Paraleonurus; species Paraleonurus japonicus. The sequence continues at coordinate 28,699,853 of CM061058.1, read as the reverse complement.
AAGATTCGGGAGTTTCACTTTACCTTGCGAGATTGGTGGATGTGATCCCATTATGGCTTTATGTGACCTTGGAGCAAGCATCAACTTGATGCCATTTTCTATCTACAAGAAGCTAGACTTGGGAGATATCAAAGAGGTATCCATGACTCTTCAATTCGCCGACCGATCCGTGGCAAGACCAAGGGGTATTGTAGAAGATGTTCTTGTGACGGTGGACCGATTCATCTTCCCGGTAGATTTTGTCATCCTTGACATGGAAGAAGATGAGCACGTTCCTCTTATACTTGGTAGACCCTTTTTAGCCACGGGAGAAGCAATGATCAATGTAAAAGAAGGTGAATTGATGTTGAGTTTCAACAAAGAGGTGGTGAAGTTTTCTTTGAGTGACTCTTTGAGGAAGCATGATAGTGTGGAAAGTTGTAGCTTCGTGAACAAGATTGATGGGCTTCTACAAAAAGAATGGGAAGATTTCTCTAACTTTTCTCTTTCAATTGTTTCTTCTTCATTCTTAAGTAGAAATTTGCATTCACATGATAAGATTGTTCTTGATGATATTGTTTCTTGTGATGATTATGCTTTCGGTGAGAAAGTGGAGCATGCAAAGACACTAGAGAGAGGAAGCATGAGGACTCCAATACTACCTTTGAGAATTGAAGTGAAAGGGCTACCCACTCCGAGGAGAAGAAAGAAAAGTTGAAGCCTCTACCCGATCATCTACGGTATGCATTCCTTGACACCGAAATGAGGTATCCTGTGATTGTTTCATCCTTAGCTGATTTGCATCTTTTGACTTTTTCAATCCAGTCTTTACTTAGAGTTTCAATGATTTCGATCCTAGCTACCGATCTAGGTTGTGGATTTTCCTCTCATCACTTGTCATTTCGAACTCTTTTCTCTGCCCGACTCTGGTTTTGGTGACTCGGTGCCATTAGTGCCTCCATGATAAAATTTAATAGGTCCTTCTTCAAGAACCTCCTCCATCCTATCATGGATTGCCTTGAGATGATTTTCCATCTGAAATTTCCAATAGTCATATTCTTCAATTGAAAATTCAGGTAGACTCCTGGATTTCTTGTTCTTGCTGAAGACATGATGAGATAGGAAAATAAAAACACTCCACAATCTTGTTAGTAGCACGGTTAGTAAAAATAAAGAAGATAAAGAAAATCAAGAACAAATTTCAGAATCTTAGTTAAGACCTAAAATCAATATCAAAACAGCTTAACATTGCTTTGATACCACTTGTTGGTCCCGATTAGTTGAGTAGATTAGACAAAACTTGAATCGGCCTTCTAGGAAAAATCTAGAAGGGGAGGTTGAATAGATTTTTAGATTTTTACAAATCTCTCAAGACTTATTCAAAACACCCAAGTAACACGGCGGCATTTCAATTTAATCTCAACTTTACTAAGATCAAAAGCACACGATATTTTAATCTAACTTGAATTCTGAAATTAATCTTTGATTAATAAACTGAAATTGAAAGAAGCAGATAAGTAAATGAAAGCAATAAAGAACACGTATTTATAGTGGTTCGGATTATAAAAATCCTACATCCACTCTCCTTCTTCAAACTTTGAAGAAGGGCCTTTTCCACTTACTTACTTACTTTCCAACGTACAAACTTACAAATTACAAAGATCTTCTAATCTTCAAACTCCTAAACAATTCTGGAAAATCTAACTCTATAGTGATAGAAGTGTATTTGAAGATGTGTAAGATAGTGTTCTATAAACACTTAAAAAGATCTATGAAGAAATCCTTGAAAACAATTTTGTGCTTTTTCGAAAACTTATGAATTGTGAGAATATATTGCTGAATTAATAACTCGTGTGTTTTAACGAAGTGCCTAGACCTATTTATAAGTCTGAAAAGACAGTTAGTTTGTTAATTAGTTTTAACAAACTAGAAACCGCTCAACAAACTTATTCTTGAAAACTCGCTCTAAACCTCGCTTGATTTTACTCTACTCATCTGCGGTGACTTGGTGAAGACTTGCCTTTCTTATTCTACTCGGCTTGTCTTGACCTCGTCCGAGCTCTTCATTATTGTCTCTGCAGACGACTAGACTTGAGCTCGTCTCCGGATGACTTGCAACTATTCGGTCTTGGTGACTTGTTCATCCTCGACCTAGTCTCGATTAGCTTAGTGTAAGGACTTGATCTCAATGTTCTTCGTGGTCGTCGATCATCCGAATTGATCCTTTTAACTCATCAAAACTTTCTTGATCTAACAATTTCCCCCTTTTTGATGAAGTTAAAACCTACAAGGAAGAAACACACTCACGGTTGAAGTTAGTTTGGAGTTGATCAAGATTATCGATTGGCATATTATAACACATTCATACTTCAAATAAGATTCATTCAAATTACTGATTCAATTCACAAAAGGAAAAGAAATTCTTAAGTCTTTTAGACTTTTTCAAAATATTTAGACTTAAGAAAAATTTTAAGTCTTAGGACTTAGAAAATTTTAGACTTAGAAAGTTTTTAGAAAATTTTAAGTCTCGAGATGATAAATTTCTCGGATGATTAATACTTAGAAAATTTTTTAAGTTTTCTTAAAGCGAAAAAAACTTTAAGAAATAAGACGAGTAAATCACATAAGTCATAGTATATTCATTCACATATATACAATTTACGAGATAGAAGAACTGATAGAAATAAAAGATAAGGAAAAGAAAATCCTATCTATCAAATTCCCCATCGCCTTGCTTCGGGAATATTCAACCAATTGAAAATCCTTGCTCACGAGTTGTTTGAGTTCGTTCTCGTGCGTGAGCTTGGATTCTCTTTCGGCTTTGATGACGATGCTTTGACCCATTCCATGTCCGGAGATCCATCTTCGTTCAGCTTAGGAGAGACTTGCTCATAGGTTGGAGCGACAAGATCGCGATTGAAAACCTTATGTGCCTCATCGAGCAGCCTTCCATACAGATCAAAGATCCTCCTTCTCCATCCATTCATGCCATTGCATGTCTTCATCATTGCACCGAGATGGAGATGCCTTCAAGATGTACCAAAAGTACATCCATCTAGCATCCAACGCTTTTTTCTTGTATTATTTGGTGAGCTGTCAGAGACCATCTTCGGCGGAGGTGACGAGCGGTGGACAGTCGGAAATCTGCTTCATCACCGCTTTTGACACCCATTTCTCGAGTGTCCCTGTCCCCACTTCACTCGCCTTTCCCAGCTTCTTCACCTCTTCTTTTCCTGCTTCTCATACCTCTCCTTTTCAGCGTGTATTTTTTATTTGTTCAGCTGAAAGGTTAGAGTAGTTAGGCTCTTTTCTTTTGCACTCGTGCTGGTGCAGGGCTTGTCACCGCTTTCGGTGATGGCTCTTTCTCGATCAGCCGCTGCCTTTCCTTTACCCTTGCCCTTGGCCTCGGGTTTCTCGGCTTCTTTCATCTTGGCAAGCGGTTTCTCAGTCTTCTCCTCTTCCTCCCTTCTCTTCTTCTCCTCATCCTCCCGGATGGCCTTCTCAACTGGGTCACCCTCGGTTGTAGAGTAGCCACTCATCTCGATTTGATTTTTATCTCGGCTTTGGCTGCCTCCAACTCAGTGAGTGCGCCTTTGAATCAAACTTGTCTGTGAAGGACATGACTCCACTGTGAGGGTGTCCATTCTTCCTTCAGCCTCCTTCCCCTTTTTTTTTTTTCTTCATCCTGCAGGTCTGAGCTGTTTTTCCAAGGCGTAGTAACGAACCGGAAGTCTCGATCGACCGTAGTAAGGGCATTGACCATGACTTCGTTGTCTGCTGCCACCTTTTGCTTGAGCAACCTCACCTCCTCCTCCGGGTTGCCTGACCTAGAACCAATAGCGGTGACGTTGGCTGATAGGTTGCGAGATATGTTCATCTCGGCAACTGCATATTGGCGAGCATAGTATCGGTGGATCGCTCGAATCACCTTTACGGTCTTCCTCTCCATCGACCTCTCGAACTTTGGTGATTATTTGCTTGTGTAGATCCTCAAAGGCTGATGAGATGGCAGAGATTGGATCGGGCTCCTCCTCGATTCGGATGAGGAGGAGGGGTGGGAGAAGTTGGACTAGGGGAGTTTATTTGGATATCTCCAAAGATGTTGGAGGTATCCGGGGCTTGGGGTTACGAGGGTTGAGAAGAGGTGGGTGTATACGATGGTGGTGGAGGGGGATTTCAGGTGGGGAAGAAGATGGAGGGGGTGGTATGTCGAGATGAGGTGGGTGGCGGAGAAGAGGTTGGTGTGGAATGATGGGTTGGGGAGATGATAAGGTTTCGTGTTGAATTTGAGAAGGAGTTGGGGATGATGAGAGTAAGTGGAGGGGAGAAAGTGGTTATAGGGGTGGGGGAGTAGACTGGTCCGACAAGTATGGAGAAGATGTCGGATGGGGAGGGAGGGGGAGATGAGGTTTGGGTTTGTCGATGTGTGGTGATGAGGTTTCGGCTTGGGTGAAGTGGGAGTAGGCTGTTTTAGAGGCTCGAGAGGTGCCACCGGGTCACCTCTTCATTGCGAGTGAGTTGGAGAGGGGAGGGGGAGAATTGTACCTTTCTCGGGAGAAGGAGAGGGGGTCCTTTCGAGCTTATCTATAGTACCTCCTCCGTCTGGACCACCTTTGCTGCAATCTCAGAGTGAGTGCCTCTTCACCAGCAGCTAGGCCGATCGCCAGCAGAGGTTCCTCCCTTCTCTCGAGGTTTTCATCAACCTCCTCCTCTTCTTGGCCTTCTCCTTCACTTCATTGGCTGTGAAGCCTCGGTGAGCTCATAGTTGGCTCTTCTACTCTTTCCTCTTCCTCTTCTTCTTCCTCCTCCTCGGCCGCGGGATCACGAGCCTCGACCTCAGCCTGCTTCCTCCGTCGAGCCGGGCCTTGGTCCTCCGAGCGGCTCATCTTTCGTCGCAACCCTTTACGCTTTGTATAGGCTCTAACTCCATCAGCCCGGTTGATCTCGAGGCTGCTAGCATATCCTCCAAGATCACCGTTACTTTGTTAAACAGATGGTGATTGATTTAGCTTGCCACTTCCCATTCCCTACCTCCACTGTCCTTCTCTGTCTCAAACCGGTTCAAGCAACATCCTAGCCCGGTTGGCTTGCACCCCTTCAATGATGGCCCTCATGCAACACACTGGGTCTCGTCGACATCATGGGAGATCTGCTCCCCTAAAATGACCTTCACAATATCATCATTAACAAACGATATCTCTGTTGGAGCATTTTCTTCTTGATTCCGATCTCCGATCCTTCATTGAGTTCTCGGGGCAATCATCTCGAATGATTCTACCTCGTGCCCGATTTATAGATGAGGGGGTTTACTCCTTCACCGTCGTATCAAAATCCGGGCTACCTCCGCCGAGTCACCGTTAACACTTCGCCGTAAACGCGAGTTTTGAAAATCCCATTCTCGTATGTCCGTTGACATAAAACTCGACTCCTCTCATGTCCAGAGTCTTGTTGGTGTTGGACTTCTTGGAGCAAAATGTCCTCAATCCAGATCTTTCCAAAGAACCGAGTATCTGTCTTGATTCTCCATCGGTGGTGGTATAAAAATCTACGTACATCTCAGATTTGATCTTTTTATTGAAGGTTTCGTGTGTATTTCTACCATGGTTGATGTTATTGAAATATTTTTAGAGAAAGGCTCATAAAAATTTGGCTAAGGGTTTTGAAAGAAAAATTTGCAGAGTATATGTAGGTTTTTAAAGTAAAACTTTTAAATGAAGAAGAAGGTGTATTTATAGGAGGGAGAATTTGGAAAGGGAAACCATTTTAAAATAACGGTTTTATTCTCGAGTCGTTCAATTTGAAAAATTTATTGTCTGAATCAACGGTTAAAAATTGGATAAACGATTGGGATTCGGGCGTGTAAAACACTCTACTTTGGAATGCGTAAAAAGTAACTTTTATAGATCGTTGATTTGACAGGTGTAGGTTACTTTATGCAGAGAAGTTAATACTCTTGTCATCACCAAGGGTTTCCTTTCTTATGCATAAAGGTTTTCTAGAAGCAGACAAGGTTACAAAGTTGTCGATAAATGACCTCGTCTGGGTTTTAAAACAGTCTATTTTTGTTCTTATTTTGGCAAATTTTAAGACAAAGCTAAAGAATGATTTTTATTTCAAATAAACAGACTCAGTTAGAAAAAAATTTTAAGAACAGTTTCTCCAACCATTAAAAACACTTGAGAATTTATTTTGAAGACACAATTTGTACTATTCTATCGGGGTAATCGGATGAGAAGGTTTTTAACAGATGAGTTGATGTTGTCTTATCTCACAATCTGATTGGTAATCTGTTCCCTTGTCTTTAAAAACCAAGCACTGTTCGGGTATAACAAGTTGTATTGATGGCTTGACCCGGAACCTGTGAGGGGTTTCATACTCGGCTAACATGCTCCCGGGCCGCTTCCTTCAAGGTTCTATTCCTTCTTTCAACCACTCCATTTTGTTGTGGAGTTCTTGCTGATGATGTCTCATGAATAATTCCACACTCATTGAAAAAGTTAGATAAATAAGAATTTAAAAATTCAAAGTGCCCTTATCACTCCTAATTTTAATAATATTAACACCCTTCTCATTTTGAATATGTCTCGAACAGATCTGGGATTTTGTTTATTGTCTCATTTTTCTTGAAAAGATATATAACCCAAGTGTATCTAGAAAAATCATCTACCACAACAAGAGTATATTTCCTTCCACTAAAGCCGAGAGGAGAAACAGGTCCAAACAGCATCAAGATGAAGTAGTTGTAATACTCTTTCAGATGATTAGGTGTTAATACTCTTAAATGAGTGTCTAGGTTGTTTACCTTTTTGACAAGCATCACACTTCGATCGGTAGAACAAAGTTTCTCGGGTAATCCCTTAACAAGATTCTTTCTAGCCACTTACTAAGGGTCTTGAAGTTCAGATGACTAAGCCTCTTGTGTCATAGCCTGGTGAGGTCATCTCCACCCTTAGCTATCGTGACAAGTATCTTTAGGGCAACTATTAAAGTTGGCCACATAGACATTACCATGTCTCAAGCCGCTTAGAAGTACCTTGTTTGAGGAACTATCTAAGATATCACATTTATCTTTTGAAAATTTTACAAGAAAGCCTTTATCACAAAGTTGGAAAACAGATAATGATTATGTTTTAAACCCCCTACAAAATATACCTCGGATACAGAATATCCTTGATAATCAAAGTACATACTCCTTTAGTCTGTCCACAATTGTTGTCTCCAAATAATACTCTAGGACCATCAATATTCTGGAAATTTGATAGTAGCCTCTTGTTATAAGTCATGTGTTGTGAACAACCACCGTCTATGTACCATATAGAAGCTAAGATCTCTTCCTTGAGTGATGATCCTGTGAATCTGAAAAAGCAGTTAGTTATAAGTCATGTGTTGTGAACAACCACCGTCTATGTACCATACTAGCCTCGGCTGGGTGGAACATTCCCCCTTGAATGTTTCCTCGCATTCTCGGGTAGTTCACCACCTGCTTGCCTTTAATTAGAATCTGAATTTAATCTTTTAAAGTCAAATTCTCTGTCTCTAGCTGTTTGTAAGCAGCCAAGGACATCTTTAGGTCTCTCAATAACCCTTGAATAACAGTTTGATCATTATCTAAATCAGATTTATAGGAATCATTATCGAAGAAGAATAATAGACTACCTCTTTAGCCGTAAGACAAACTTCATCGTCCGATCCGAAATCGGATGAGGATGATGATTTTCTTGATTCCTTTTCTTCAGCCGGGAGAGCCCTTTGATCGCAAATCTCCGTCTCTTTTTTTCCTTTTCTCTTCCCTTTCTTTAGGAGTTAGGCGAGGACAATCATAGCTGAAATATCTTGGCTTGTTACGGGTGTAACAAGTGTCACTCTGTCTGATTTAGGGCTAGTAGGATTTCTTTTAGCAGGAGATCTGAATCTCCTTGTGGCTCCTACTCTTGTCATCATCTGTAGAATCATCTTCCTTTCTTCTTGATTTGGATGCGGATCTGTCCTTACACCGCAAACCTCGATTTTTACGCTTATATTTCATTCTTAATTTGTCATACCTTTTTGGTGAGTAAAGCCATCTGTTCCTTGAGAGATAGATCGGCTCCTCTGATTAATTTGTCATCTTGTCTTCTTTGTTGACAAAGGCAACAGATTTGGATGAGGTGTTTGACTCCATCTCATCTTCCTCATCTTCTATCTGAATGTCATACTCTAAAGCTTTAAGATGAGAAAATAAGGTATGATGAGTAATAGAAGATAAATTTTGGGTTGCTTTAAGGATATTAGACTTTTCTCTCCATCTCTTGGTCAAAGATCTCGAGTATCTTATTATTGATCTCCTATTACGAATAGCTCTTTCCTAGATCGGATGCTTTGTTGAGAAGATTTGTTAATCTCACATCTAGGCGATCCACTTTGTTTCATTCTCCTTCATCTTGAAGGTATCAAAGGCATGTAATACGAGACGGCGGCTTATTCTCTTTCACTTGGTCGAGATCCTTCACAAATATTTGCAAGTGTACGCCACATCTCCTTAGCTGATTTGCATCTTTTGACTTTTTCAATCCAGTCTTTACTTAGAGTTTCAATGATTTCAGTCCTAGCTACCTGATCTAGGTTGTGGATTTTTCTCTCATCACTTGTCATTTCGAACTCTTGTTCTCTGCTGACTCTGGTTTTGGTGACTCGGTGCCATTCAGTGCCTCCATGATAAAATTTAATAGGTCCTTCTTCAAGAACCTCCTCCATCCTATCATGGATTGCCTTGAGATGATTTTCCATCCTGAATTTCCAATAGTCATATTCTTCAATTGAAAATTCGGGTAGACTCTGGATTTCTTGTTCTTGCACAAGACATGATGAGATAGGAAAACAAAAACACGCCACAATCTTGTTAGTAGCACAGTTAGTAAAAATAAAGAAGATAAAGAAAATCAAGAATAAATTTCACAATCTTAGTTAAGACCTAAAATCAATATCGAAACGACTTAACACCGCTTTGATATCACTTGTTGGTCGGGATTAGTTGAGTAGATTAGACAAAACTTGAAGCCTTCTAGGAAAAATCTAGAAGGGGGTTGAATAGATTTTTAGATTTTTACAAATCTCTCAAGACTTATTCAAAACACCCAAGTAGCACAATGGAATTTCAATTTAATCTCAACTTTACTAAGATCAAAAGCACACGATACTTTAGTCTAACTTGAATTACGAAATTAATCTTTGATTAATAAACTGAAATTGAAAGAAGCAGATAAGTAAATGAAGTAATAAAAACACGGATTTATAGTGGTTCGGATTATAAAAATCCTACATCCACTCTCCTTCTTCAAACTTTGAAGAAGGGTCTTTTCCACTTACTTACTTACTATCCAACGTCTGACTTACAAATTACAAAGATCTTCTAATCTTCAACTCCTAAACAATTCGGGAAATCTAACTCTATAGTGATAGAAGTGTATTTGAAGATGTGTAAGATAGTGTTCTATAAACACTTAAAAAGATCTATGAAGAAATCCTTGAAAACAATTTTGTGCTTTTTTGAAAACTTGTGAATTGTGAGAATATATTGCTGAATTAATAACTCGTCTTAGTGCTTTAAACCTCAGTTGATTTTACTCTACTCATCTGCGGTGACTTGGTGAAGACTTCGCCTTTCTTATTCTACTCGGCTTGTCTTGACCACGTCGAGCTCTTCATTATTGTCTCCTGTGACGACTAGACTTGAGCTCGTCTCAGACGACTTGCAACTATTCGGTCTTGGTGACTTGTTACATCCTCGACCTAGTACCGATCGGCTTAGTGTAAGGACTTGATCTCACTGTTCTTCGGGGTTGTCGATCATCCGAATTGATCCTTTTAACTCATCAAAACTTTCTTGATCTAAGATCATTGAGAAGCTTCCTCCACCAACAAATGAGAAAGGGGTTAGATCGTTTTTGGACACGCGGGATTCTATAGAAGATTCATCAAAGACTTCTCAAAAATCTCTAAACCCTTATCCCATTTACTTGAAAAAGATATCCCTTTTGTGTTTGATGATTCTTGTCTTGATTCTTTCGGGAAGCTTAAGGGGAGGCCTTGGTGAGTTCCCTATTTTGATCTCCCGGATTGGACACAACCATTTGTGCTTATGTGTGATTCAAGTGATTATGCAATGGGGGTGGCTCTAGGTCAACTAAGGGACAACAGATTCCATGCAATATATTACGCCTCAAAGACCTTCAACTAAACTCAAGTGAACTACACTGTGGTCGAGAAAGAGTTTCTTGCGGTGGTGTACGCTTTTGATAGGTTTCGTCCCTACTTAGTAGGGGCGAAAACTTTGTGTACACCGATCACTCTGCAATTCGCTTTCTTATGTCCAAGAAGGATGCGAAACCAAGATTAATTCGTTGGATTCTCTTGCTTCAGGAGTTTGACATGGAAATTAGAGACAAGAAGGGCGGCGAACGTGATTGCAGAGCACCTCTCTCGTCTTGAGAGAGGAAAAGAAAGCATGGAAGAATATGGTAAAGTCAATGAGACATTTCGGATGAGAGATTGTTTGGAGTTGTGGAAGTTTATGGTATTAAACCTTGTAAAAGGGAAACATCCATGGTTCGCCGATATAGCAAATTATTTGGTTGGAGGGAAGATGCCCGATGCCTTCATATGTTAGAAAAAAGTTTTTGAAAGATGTGAGGAGTTACACTTCGGATAAGCCTTGTTGGTCCCGGACGAGATGTGCAAGGAGGTGGAAAGTCTAGAAGGGGGGTTGAATAGACTTTACCACACTCAAAACTTTTTACAACTTTTCGTGAGTGAGTGTGAGGTTAGAAGACTTTGAAGTCTTCTGCAAAGAAGGTACTCGAGTGTGCTAAATGAGATCGGCGAGACTTCGGAAACTTCGAAGTCTTCGATGGTGCGGAAGCTAATCTCGTGTGTGTATTTGAAAAACCTTTGAATGAAAACCTTTTTGAAAGATACTTAGCAAGATTAATGCAAGTTTATAAAAGCGATGAATGAATGAGCGATTATAAGTATGAATGCAGAAAGCAAATAAAGACACGAGAGATTTTTATAGTGGTTCGGATATAACGATCCTACGTCCACTCTCCCCGATCCCACAGGGGCCTTACTATCCACCGAAACTCGGTCTTGTCTCCTCTAATCTCCTTGAGGATTCGACCACGGGAAGTTTAACAAGTTCCTGCCCTTGGTACAATCGATTCGATCTTTGAGTGTTAACTCTTAGATCTAAAAACAATCAACCTTTTCTCGTCTTGAGATAATGAAAGGTGATTTACACTTCCTTGACCAAAAATAAATCTCTTAGAAAATTCAACGTGTTCGATCAATTTACGGTATGAAGAGTTAAGCGTGTATTGCAATGAGTGAAGACGTTATACTTGATGTTTCTCGCGCGTGTGTATGTTTTAAAAATCCTTCACTCCGGTTTTTATGATTACGAATTTGACTAGCCGTTAGGCTAATTTGTCAATCAGGTCTTCAAAGAAATGGTAAGTGATCGTTGGAAGATTTGTTTGACTTTGGATAATTGATTTTCTAATACCAATCAATTATCCCGTGATTGATCTTGATTGATAATCAAATCTTCACTTGGCCGACTTGAGTATCTTAGAGTTATCTTTCGACTTTTGTTATCCCCGATGAATTTCTTGAAGTCAACTCTAGCAACTTTCAACCTTGCTCCGGCACATCTAAAGCTTGCTTTGTAGCATGGATTCCAACCTTGCTATCTTCACTTGAACCTTTCTTGACAATACTTCTTTTGCGTAACTCTTATCATCTCTTCTTGATCTTCATGACGCCTTTCTTAATGACTTGAACGAAATCTCTCTTAGATCTTCAAGTCTTCTTATCAAGACCTTTAGTTCTCAACCAATCTGATACGAAGGTTAAGCCTAGCAAGTTTATCTCGTACTAAGACATAAACCCTATCTAGATCATCACCGACTAACGAGGTTCACTGGTCCTATTACACATAGGTTTTAAGAACATCATCAAAACATACAAATTCAAATCCTAACAAATTCCCCCTTTTTGATGATGTTAAAACCTTCTTGAGAACCGCCCACAAACAAGAAAAACGAAAGAAAGACAAAAAGATCTTAAAAAGATCTCAATCAAAACCAGTGACAACGAGAAGTTGTCTTGGCGCAAAACATTCACTTCTATTCATATATATATATCGATCGGTCTGATTACGAAGTGAAAAGCAAAAAGAACAAGAGATAACAAGGAAATGCATAAAAAGATAAGTCTCGACATCGCCAGCCTTCTCGGCAGACTAGCTTCCCAACCAAAGAACCTTCATGTCTTCCTCGGTCATACCTTGAAACCTGTTGGAACGTTTAGCCACTCATACACTCTATCATAGAGTTCTCTGTTATTTGTTCCAATAGGTGGGTTGACCTCGGCCAAGCAGATCTTGAGCGTCCTACGAACACTCAGTGGTCAAACTTCCCATCTCGCTGTGACTGGAGTAGGAATCTTTTCAAATTCTCGCGCTTGAAGGTTCGGGTTGAATTCCACGAAGCTCTCGAATATCTCGCCCAAAGATTACTGTGCTTTTCCTCCATCCAAGCAAAGAATGTTTCATTATTTGTGGCCCCGACGCCAATACTTTTGCGAGACATAGTATGAGCAGATGAAATCCCTCTTTCTTTGCTTTCCGGTCCTCAAATCTCTCGGAGGACAAGAATCATCCACAAATCCATCGAATTGTGGGGGAGGATAAAGTCTTCCTCACCTCTCGCTCGGCAGCTTCTTTCCTTTCTTACTCGCTTCTTCCTTGACACAAGAGGTTTTGCTTTACAGCAGCTTTCTTCGGTATAAACCGCTTTTACTGTTTACTCTCCAACACATCCACTTCTTTCCCTTGCTTCCCTAGTAGCTTGATCATCTTGTGACTATCCTTCTCTTCCATCCTTCTAGTTTCTAAGTCAAAGAAAGGCTTCCTCATGCAAAGCCTCTAACTTTTCTTCAAGAGACTTTCCTTGAACTTTTGAGACAACTTAACCAACCTTCTCCTTTTCGGTGGTTGGGAACTTTGACCTTCATCTTCATCCATTCCAGCAGATTCTCGCAATGCCCTTTTCAACTCTGCTTTTTCTTTCTTTTCCAACAGAAAACTTTCAACGACCTCCACCTATCTTTCAAATCCTTCAATTCTTTATCCTTAGCCTCATCTCTCACAACCATCTCGGTTCTCAATCGGCTTTCCCCTTTTTAACATCATTCAAAAGAGGGGTCCAGCGACCTTCCATTTCCGTCATCTTGGCAAGAATATCCCGCCTCGTAGGCAAGTAAATTTTTCCGTGAACTTCTTGATTCGGCATACTCACCGCTATTGGAGAAGCAATCTTCTCATCGATTTTGAGCATATCCGACAGCAGCAGCGTCACCGCAAAGAGTAGCCATCTCCGTCAATCAAGCATTTGCCTCTTGGGATCCGCAATTTGCTTTCCCATGTCCAGCATAGATGATTGGATAGCCGCATTCTGATCAATTCCTTCTTTTAATCGTGCTTCCATGGCACCGAGTCTTGTTAATCGATCCTCCATCTTTGTCCGAAATCTGTCCTCAACCGCCTCTCTTTTCGGCAAACACCGTCACGAGAGTAGCTTCGGCTTTCTCACCTTCAGCCTTTACACTTTCAACGTGCTTTCTCACCTCATTTATGTTGTTCAACATCATGCCGTAAAGAGTTTCGATGATAGTCTCCTGTTGCTCGTAAAACATATCGGCAGTTTGTGACGGATCAAAGAGGGGGCCGTCGAATGGCGGCCTCGATGTAGGACTTGGACGACTCAATAGACTTAGCAAGAGGAGTGTATTTAGCAGCCAATACGAGAAAACATTGAAGCATACTGTTGTGTTAACTCCGCAAACTTTGAAGAGTAAGAGTTATACGAGATCCTCATGAACAATAACGAGGCATAAAGTTGGGCAAGCGAATGATGTAAAATCGGGAAGAGAAGGAGGGATAGAAGAAACACCTTTCTTGATCTCTTCAGAATCAGAAAGAAGAGCTGAACTACCTTCAGCAGTTCTCGGTTCATCCATCGGTCGAGCAACTAGGCATGCAATTTGATGATCGTGGTTAGTCAAAAGCTTTGGCAACTCCGGCCTTGTTACGTAGTTCGAACTCCCATAGAGAGAACTCATTATGGCCAATCTCATTTGCCGGAAGAATAAGGTCATCTATTGCTCCCAGCCTTGCATTTCTCCATACTAGGATGTCTATCACAAGCTACGCTCCTCGACATATCCTCGTAATCTAGGAAACTTGCTGTCCACCCAAGTAGAAACCTCGGTAATCAAACACTTCTCAAATGGACCCACGAATTCTATCAAAGAAGGTTAACCATCTGCATTGGCACATCTCCAACCACACCTCCACTTTGATCACCCTCAAGGCAACCTGGGTGATAGGCTCAAGCGGCACCCATGCCCGCAACATCATCGCCAATTTCCATCGGTGCAGCAAGCTTGGAAGAAGAAGGAATCTCGAGAAAGAGAAGGAAACGGAATTGGTACTGTTCCTCCTCACCGGCGGATTCATGAGAAACCATCTCTTCAAGATCCGAAATCGGAGAATCTTCAACCTCCATTGCATCCACTAT